>CM075982.1:29472973-29558997 GCA_038087875.1 Malacoraja senta
GTTAATGTTGGGGGTGATCGCTGGTGGGCATGGACTCGGTGGGCAGAAGGGCCTGTTTCCATGCTGTATCTCAAGTCTTTAAGGCCCGTTGTCCTGGCAGCAGCACTGGGTAAGAGATGCAGGGTTCAGCAACTAATTTCTGTTTGCTAATTAAGAACAAGATTGTTTTGAATTTATTGGTTGTAATGCAAGGGTAGGGATTGCTGATACATTCTTAAGCCTGGATCTGAGAGGTCAAAACCAAAGGGCTTTACCATTTGGTTTGGGATTGGATAATTGCTGCGGATGGTGGTTTCATTCTCCAAATTGCTGCAATGCCAGCCCTACAAGCACTCTTGGAAAGCTTCATAAACATTGCGTCTTACATTATTATCATATGTTCCTTAAATAATCAAATCAAAAATTAATACTTTACTAACTCAAACTGCTGATGTCAAATCTAGAAGTACAAATCTGCTAAGCCTTTATAAACTAATTTTTTTGAACTTCATACACGTTGTTTGTCATCTCCCTGCGATTATTAATTTCACTGGGTCAGTGACGATGATGGCCATTTCACATTGATAGATTGGTGGATATAATTATTCTTGGAAAATTGGCTTTGAAAATGTTTACTGAAGATAAAACTTGTGACCTTAATCAGTTCATAAAAATGGAGATGGCACATGAAATGCAGATGACACAAAAATGGGTCTTATCGTAGACAGTCAGTGTTGTTATAAGAGTTAGAGCAGGATCTTGATCAACTGATCAAGTGGGCCAAGGAATGGCAAATGGAGTTTAAATCCGATAAGTGAGAGGTATTGCATTTTTAAGTCAAACCGGGAGAGGACTTTCACAGTGAACAGTAGGGCACTTGGGAGTGTTGTAGAGCAGAGGGATCTAGGAGTGCATGCATAGTTCCTTACAAGTGGTGTCACGGGGAGATAGGGTGGTAAGAAGGTTTTTGGCACATTAGTCTTCACCAATCGGGATTGAGCATAGAAGTTGGGATGTTTTTTAGGATTTTTGTGAGGCCAGAATTGAAGTATAATATTCAGTTTTGGTCACCCTGCTATTGGAAAGATGCCATGAAACTGGAAAGAGTGCAGAGAAGATTTACAAGGACATTTCCAGGATTCGAGGGCCTGAACTGAAGGGAGAGGTTGGGCAGGCTACTACTTTATTTCTTGGGGCACAGGGGGCCGAGGGGTGACCTTATAAAGATGTATAAAACATAACGGGATAGATAGAATGTGAATGCACTGATTCACACGGCAGAGGAATGAATAACTAGCACAGTGTGCAGCAGTAAAGTTGCTGCATTACAGCACCAGGAACCCGGGTTCAATCCTGACTATGGGTGCTGTATGTATGAGTTTGTACTTTCTCCCCATGGTTGGGTTTTCAACGGGTCCACCGGTTTCCTCCCGCATTCCATTCCAAAGACGTGCAGGTTTGAACACAAAATACATTTTAACATAAACATCCACCACCACAGTAACTCCTCCACATTCCTCACTGTGATGGAAGGTGAAAAAAAAGTTCAATCTCTTCCCTTCTTTGTCCTCCCGTGGTCAACCTTCCGTTGACGGGACGTTCTTGACTCCCGTAGCCGGCAGCGTTTGGTGCCCTCCGCGTCGGGGCGATCAAGCTCCCGCATCGGGGGAATCTCAGCTCCCACGCGCCAAATGATTGGACTGGGCTGGTCGAACCTTCTGCGTCGTTGGAGCTCCCGACATCTATGGTCTCTACCCGTGACTGCGAGCTCATTGACATTGAAGTCCGCAGGCCACGGTTGGAGCGTCGATCCTAGGCAAGGGATAGGCTCCGATGGTAAATCCACGTACCCGCGGGGTGGATCTCAAAGTCAGTCCTGAGCAAGGCCTCCAGCTCCACGATGTTAGGCCACAGAGCGGCCAGAGATACAACCCGGAAAACAATTACATCTCCGGCAAGGTAAGGAATTGAAAAAAAGTTTACCCCGACCCCCTCTCCCACCCACCACATAAAACAAACCAGAGAACATTAAAACAAACTTTTAAAACTCACTAAAATGAACAAAGAAAAGACAGACAGACTGTTGGCGAGGCTGCCATCATCAGCACCCCCTGGTGGTTTAAGGTGAGAGAGAAAAAGGTAATAGGAATCCGACGGACAATTTCTTTTCACATGGGTATAAGGAACATGCTACCAGAGGAAATAGTTGAGGCAGGTAACATTTATAAGACATTTGGACAAATACGTGGATAGGAAAGATTTGGAGGGATCTCTGGCAAATGGGACGAGTTTAGATAGGGCATCTTGGTTGGCATGGACGTTTTGAGCTGAGGTGCCTGATTCCATGCTGTATGATTCTGTGACAATTTAATTAAATAAGCAATAAGTTCTCACCACCAACATTTCTTGTACTTGTCCTATAGTTGTGTAATTCCCTCATCATAGATGACATCATTTTATAATGCTGGGATGTAATCTTTCCCACTTTGACTTCTCCATTGCCATAAATGTAATTAAACACGTTATCCTATTCCAACACTTGTCCGCGATTGTTGAGCTAGATCATGTCATAAGAAATAGGAGCAGAATTAGGCCATTCGACCCATCGAGTCTACTCCGCCATTCAATCATGACTGATCTTTCTCTCCCTCCTAACCCCATTCTCCTGCCTTCTCCCCATAGCCTCTGACACCTGTACCACAGCTGTCTGATTCTGCTGAGGATGAACCCCAGCTCTCTGATTCTGCTTTTGTGCAACATTTGAATCCAGAGATTGATTAGCAACGCTTTTTCTTCCACCTCCTGCACTATCACCTCCTTCTCTTCGTACAATCTCTCATCTTTTCAGCAACATCTTCTAAATTCATATCTTCAATTTCTACATGTATGTTAATGATATCTCTAGCTTCTAGTTGCATGCCATTCCAATTTTCCTTGTTCCCACACCAACCTATCCAACCGTGGTCTTCCCCACCGCGAGAGTGAGGTCCAGTGTAAACCCGAGTAACAGCAAGGCATATTCCATTTGTGTAGTTTACAATTCAATGGCATTAGCGTTACATTTTCTAATTTCAGTTACCCATCACCTCTGTGTTTATGCTCTTACTCATGTGCTCTTTCATCCTTGGTTGTTGGAGTGTTGATTCCTATTAATATGCCTGTTTTAAAAAAAAAAAAAGCCCTTCGTTATTTCAGCTCTGCCTTTTTTTATAAGCTTTCTCAACTTGCAAACGAGTCGCATATGTACAGGGCTCTCGCTTAACTTTTTCCCCCTGTTGCCAGCCGGGCAACCTTGACAGCTTTTTAGGTTGCCAAATGACAGTTTAGGTGGTCATTGAAAACGGTTTGCATGACGTGTGCGATAATGTGCTCGGACGAAGTGCGTAGTTACCAGTCGAAATTATGCTCAATGAAGCATTCACATATTATGTTCAAGAAGGAACTGCAGATGCTGGAAAATCGAAGGTAGACAAAAGTGCTGGAGAAACTCAGCGGGTGCAGCAGCATCTATGGAGCGAAGGAAACGGGCAACGTTTCAAGCCGAAACCCATCAGTCTGAAGAAGGGTTTTGGCCCGAAAGGTTGCCTATTTCTTCGCTCCATAGATGCTGCCGCATCCGCTGAGTTCCTCCAGCACTTTTGTCTACATTCACATATTATTTCTGCTTCAAATAACTCACAAACTAAACATATTCACCAATCAAGACATGATATATACCACAATATCTCATATATATCTCAACTCTTTCAACATTGCAATTAATGCAATTCCTATTAGTTCTTTCCACTTCCAAACAAAAATGTGGTTGGATTATTCAGCATATGATCAACCTGCGTCAATAAATCCTGGACCATGGTAACATATATGCTTAACCATACACACTACAGATTGATGCAAGCATGTTTTCTGTAAAGGACCGAAAATTACCATGACATGGCCATACCATGGGTCGTTATTGCTATTTGCACAGAAACACTCTGGCTTCCCACATAATTTATCCATAACAAAATATACAGGTTGCAAGGAAATTTCTAAAGGCATTTTATGATAATAGGTGTTAAAACCGACTATACCCATCTGACAGGTTAAACATTACACTAACTGACAAGAGATGGCCAAAGGACATAACTGCAGCAAATGTTCTTTTGGTAATATGTTTAAAGGTGTCAAAACAAATAATAACATTGGGAATTAAAACAAATTTGATTACATTCCGATATCAAACATAATCAATGTTCGCTCTGAAGACCATGAAGCACAATAGGGTCAGGGGGTGTGTGAATCAGTGCGAGCTGGATAGATGGCGGGGGGGGGGGGGGGGTTGAGAAGGCAATCGGTGCGGAATGGATGGATTGAGGCGGGTGAATTAGTACGTGTTGGTTGGAGTATGTAAAATTGTGAGGAGAGCATGGGGGATGTCAGTGGTGTTGAATGGGGGGATCAGTATGGGATGGATGGGGGGGGGGGATCAGTATAGGATGAATGGGGGTTCAGTACAGGATGAATGGGGGTAGACAAATATGCTGGAGAAATTCAGTGGGTGAGGCAGCATCTATGGAGCTAAGGAAATAGGCAACGTTTCGGGTTGAGACCCTTCTTCAGACTGTTCCCCCCATTCTTCTTGAATGGGGGGATCAGTACAGGATGGATGGGGGGGGTCAGCACAGGATGAATGGGGGGGATCAGTACAGGATGAATGGGGGTGTCAGGACAGTGTGGATCGGAGGGTCTATGCAGGATGAATGGGGGATCACTATAGGATGAATGAGGGGATCAGTACAGGATGAATGGGAGATCGGTAAAAGATGAATGGGGAGATCACTACAGGATGGATGGGATTGGTGCAGGGTAAATGGAGGGTGGGTCAGTACGGGATGAATGGGGGGAGAAGTGCAGGATGGATGGGAAGGGGGGTCAGTACAGGATGAATTGGGGGACCAGTGTAGGATGGATGGGGGGGTGGCAGGAGAATCAATGCGAGGTGTGTAGGGTGATGAATAGATTGGGGGGGTAGATGGGGAGGGGAGCACAGGGGATGTCAGTGAGGACTGAATAGAGGAGGGAATGGGGATCAGTGCGGGATGGAGGGGTCCCAGGATAAAGGCTCTGTCCCACGGGTTTGCGGTCGTTGGCGGTGAAGCGCGGCGTCGCCGGAAGAGGACTGCACGGCAACCATAAGAGCGCCGCACTGATGCTGCTCGGGGGGGCCAAGTGCGGCCGGTTCCACGAGCTTGCTGTTTCGGCTTTCAGATCGCGGGGCTGTGGCTGTGGCCGTGCTGCACACGTGCCTCTGGCGGCGGTCGTGCCTCACTGGCGGTGGCTGTGGCGGCGGCCGTGCCGCACACGTGCCTCACTGGCGGAGGCTGTGGCGGTGCAAGTTCGACGCACGGCGCTCGTGCCGCACTGGCGGCGGCTGTGCGGTAGGAACATATTTCTGAACAGTGTTGGTTTTATTTTAGCACCGTGCGGTGTTGGGAACAACGCCGCACGGCCCCGGCGGTGTGCATTTGACCGAGTGCGCGGTCTATGGCGGCCCAGGAGCGGTAGATTCTTCCTGTTTCGCCGCCAATGACCGCAGACTCGTGAGACAGGCCTTTAAGAGTGGTGGAGGGGGGCGTACAAGAGAGAGAGAGAGAGAGAGAGGGGGGGAGGGGCAGAGGAGGTGGGGAGGAAGGAAGGTTAGCGCTCCTCGGACAACATCGCCCCGCTGCCTTGGCCGTCCCTGTCCAACGCCAAAGTGCCGCCGCCTCCTCGCCACCGCCTCCGACAGGAAGGTGTGGGGCCGAGCGGTGCAGCTCAAAGATCCTATAGCTGTAGGATCTTTGGTGCAGCTGCTTCAGACGGTGGAAGGAGACCTCCCTCCATCCTCCCGGCCTCGGCGTGCGAGAGGGGTTGGTTTGAAAGCGCCGTTACTTAGCGGCGACCGTTATCAGGGTGATAGGATCCGCTGATGGCAAATCCGCAAAAGGCGCTTTCAAAACAACCCCTCTCGCACGCCGAGGCCGGGAGGAGGAAGAGGGAGGCCTCCTTCCGCCGAGCGGGGTGCGGGAGGAGGAGGCGGTGGAGCCACTGTCGCGGCCGCTGTTCTAGGCCCGTCATTCGCTCCGACCCTTCGTCACCCTGCACCTAGTATCTTTGACCCGCAATCAAAGATACTAGAGGAATACAGCCGCCGACCCGAAACGTCAATTCCTATTCGCCGGAGATGCTGCCTGACCCGCGAAGTTACTCCAGTTTTTTGCGTCTACCGGTATAAACCAGTATTTGGGTGCCAAGCCGGGCAAAATGAGTCTCCGTTTAGGTTGCCCTGGGGCACTTTCTGTGGTCAATGGCACCTGGGCAACCGCTAATTTCGAGCCCCGATGTACTCCTAAATTTCTAGGTTCCTGAATTTGTTTGCTCCACATTTGAAAGAATGCAGAGGTGTTGGAAGAAGGAATTCTGAGTCTTCGGTGTGAATCCCTGATGTCCAGCGTTCTTCCTCTTAACATCTCTGCGTTTCCTCTTCTGTATCCTTCTCTGAACCCGAAAACCAAACTTTTAATCGTCAGCTCTTACCTCCATACAACTGTTCTTGTTACTGCTGCCGAAAAGCACCCAAAACATTTAGCTACTTTCGGAGTTCTATAAATGGAAGTTGTTGTAACCTTGGTTCCCTGTGGGGGAATTTGATCCAGTGCAGACTACTTGTGCTGCTTGTTAGCAGCTACTTTCAAAACATCTGTGGCATTAATATAACTTGAGATAATCACATTTTAAGAATTGCACTAGCACATGCTTAGCGCTGGTAAATTTATAATAGCATCTATTGTAGTCATAACACTGATAATCTACATGTTAATCTCTTGACCGAGAAAATTAATTGCATGCCTCTCAATATATTGCGTGGGATAGTTACGCTTCAGATTGCTCTGTGGTTTGTAGTCACGTAAATGAAGCATGTAGCACTGGCCATTATTCCTTCTAGTTGTTAAGTTAAATTTCTTCTTCCTTGTGTTTCTATGGACAATAGAAAAACATTTTTTTAAACAGTTGCTTGTTTAAATTTCTTATTTTGTAAGTAGCTGTTTTCTGTCTTGGCTAATAGTTTTGGTGGAGTTGGACATTGTACATGCTGCGGAGCTTAATGCCACATATTTGCCTTGATTCATGTGACACAGGGCTCGATGGCAAAGCCAGAGTTGATTTCCCATTGGTAATTGTGTTTGGGAAGGTGTTGGTGAATTGCTGTCTTGAAACACTGCAGTAACTATGGCAATTGGACTTCCATAGTGTTGCTAAGTAAGTTCCAAAATTGTAGTGCTAATCCAGGAATGGTTGAAGTTTCAAGTCCCTCAGGTCAAAAGTAGCTAGGTCAAAATCGAAGCTTTTAAGTCAACTGTTTAACTAACAATTCAAAATAACAATTGTTAGAGTAAACCAGTGACTCTCCAAGAAATTGACTTCTTATACATTCTAGGATTTAATGTACTGTTTCTAGAATCAGTTCAGAATAAGTCCATGTTACATTGTATTTATTGAGCATTTTATAGACTAATATTGTATGAATATTTTTAGATTTAATTTATCGGTGATCCCTGCATTATAGCCATTCAAATAATGGAAATTTGTCCTTATGGAATTCACAGATGTGAGATATTAGAATAAAATTCATTATTAATCTATGTGGGGGAACAAGTGACAGGCATTTGTTTTAATTTGATGCATGTGCAGATGATGCAACTTTGCGTAATGGAAAATTGTGATAAGGACTGTTTTCTCAACACAACTTCTCCCAAATTTGGTGGTCGCCTGTATGCATAGTTTTAAGGTAGACACAAAATGCTGGAGTAACTCAGCAGGCGAGGCAGCATCTATAGAGAAAAGGAATCTTCCTTCTCTCTATAGATGCTTCTATTCTCTCTATAGATTCCTTCTCTCTATAGATGCTGCCTAACCCGCTCAGTTATTCCAGCATTTTGTGTCTACCTTCGATTTTACCAGCATCTGCAGCTCTTTCTTATGCATAGTTTTAAAGTCTGCTTATATACGTTTTTTACTGTACAAATGTGATACTTTAACAGTCGCTTCGCAAAAGTCCAGAGAAAATAGTGAGATCTACAAATATTACATGGCTCTAAATACAATTAATTGTTTTGCTATGAATTGAGAGAATGTACAAGGATCTCTGCAGTTTGAAGCCACACACCAACGGCAGCAGTGAATGGAAAAGTGGGAACAGCAGAAATTATTTTGACTGTTCAATTACCAACGATCACTCCTCCAATTCTATCCAAGTTCCCCAGTGTTTGACAATCCCGATTGGCTTCAACAGTCATTTTCAGATGCACCGTTAACATTGCAATTGTGTTTAACTATGTTGAACTAAATGCTTCAACTTGCCTCAACTGACAAATAGCAGGTATTTGTCCTGCGTGTGTAACTAAGGTTAATAATTTAATTTAAAAATAATATAGTATTGAGTTGCTAGTATATCTTGCGTTCAGGAATGTACTTTAATGCATTAGTAACCCCCATCAATTCCAACCATTTCTAGACTAAAAAGAGTGGCAAACCTGGACCTTTCCTCCTGTCAGGATCCAGAGACAAGACAATTAAGATGTGGGATATTAGCATTGGAATGTGCCTTATGACACTGGTGAGTGCATGCCTTAAATTGAAATGCATAAGATTTCCATTGATAAGTTTACTTTTCAATCACAGGTGAGTTCACAGTCCACTTAGCTTTTTTCCCCACCCTTGAGTAACCTGTGAGCATCTGATATAACAAAGGCTACTTGAAGGAGATATAGTTACCCAAGTACCGATATCATCAGTTAGCAAACGGTAAACATAGGTTGATATTAAAAAAGTACTTGTATAATTAAGAATATAGTGTTTTTAACTGTCATTCTATGTTCGTTAGCACAACTGTTGAAGTGCAGTAAATGACCTGCTTAGGATCCAAATACTGTGCTGTTAACTACATTTCTTATACCTAAGAACATGTTTTTCAATATAATTGACACATAATGCATTGTGGTGATTTGTTCTTAAAAATGCTCAATGCTACTAGTTCTGTTTAATATATAAATGGTCGTTTGTTTCCAGTGAACTATTTTTCTTCATCTTCCATATAAATAACAAATTGAGAAAATACTTGCGAGTTCCATTGTTCAATGGATCCATATCACTCTTCACTAATATTTGAAACTAAATAGTAACATTATCGGATTTTTTAAGTGCATTTAAATTTTCAATGGAACTGGAAAAAGAACACATTTTGAGCATGTACAGAAAATGGGGATGGGATGGAGGTTGGCGGGTGGTGAGGGTAGAAGGAATGGGGCGGTCTGTGGTGAAAGGCAGTGGTATAAACAGCATAGGGGTGGTGTAAATCAATCAGTTTGTTAATGGGATATGTGTTAATAAGCACAGTGTAAAGCTGCAATTGCAATTAGCATTAAGTGAAAAGAAAGGAGTTAGAGAGACTAAATAGAAAATATCCAGTTATAGATGCAATCAAAATCTGTCATTAATGGTAAATGCTGCATAGGTCAGAATTGAACATGTTCACATATAACTATGATGTCTACAGCAGATTTAACCAATTATTTCAGGAAATAAGTGCATTATATTAAAATCGAATCAGTGAAGTAATAGATCTTAAATATGAGAAAGCTTAGTTTAAATAAATACACCTGTTTACTAGAGTTTTCCACTGGATTGCTGTTTTGCACTCTGCTTTAAAAGCAGCTATTGATCCATTTAAGATCTTATTGCAAGGGCTGATGTTTTTTCAGCTGAGCCTGTAGGCTGCTGTGTGGAGCTGATCAATATCTCAGGATGCGTTCATGCTCAGGCCTAGCTATGGCCATTACATACACTATTTTGATATAAAGTTACATTGCCCTTAACTGTAAAGTCGATGGTCCACTTGACCTCAGCTCAAACACCAAAATTAAATTAGCGAAGAATAGAATGAGATACAAAATCAAATCTTCTCTCTGTAATCAGATTTTCAGTCCACATTCTCTTTTGCAAGTGGTTGTCCTAGCAGCATGTTGGTAGTTTTTAAAGTGGTAAACTCCCTAAAGATGCTTTTTATTAAATGTAGGTTGGCCATGATAACTGGGTACGTGGTACTCTGTTTCATCCCGGAGGAAAGTTTATTGTGAGCTGTGCTGATGACAAAACTATTAGAGTCTGGGATTACAAGAACAAACGGTGCATGAAGACCCTGAATGCACATGAACACTTTGTTACCTCTCTTGGTATGTATAAATTTAGTAACCTTTGGTTGCATTTCACATCTTACTAAGATTGCAGTTTCTGAAACGAATGGCAAATCCAAATGCATTTTTTTGCTTATTTAATGTTTGTGTGATGCAAGTTTTTACACTGGATACGATAGGTTTAGAAGGATATGGGCAAAACGCAGGCAGGTGGGACAAATGTAGATCAACTTGTAGGCCGGCATGGGCAGGCTGGGCCGAAGGGCCTGTTTCCACGCTGACTCTGAAACAGTTTTATTACTTTTTGATGCAGAATGTGTGGAAAAGATAAATCAATTATTACATTTGGATACATCATCACTTTAAATTGCTTTCACTTCTCGCCATCAATACTTCATACAAAGTAGAGATCTAGGTTAGTGATGATTAATAACTCTTTGAGGTATCCAGAGTTGAGCACCAAGGGTTAGAATTGTGAAATAAAATTTCTGAAAATATTCAGCTGAACAAAGCATATAAACTGGAAAAGTGAAATTATCAAATCTGGTGTCAACATCTGAGACCTGTAACGTCCCTGAATAGAAGGTGAGATGCTCTTCCTGAATCCAAGGCTGGGCTTTATTGGTTGACTATTAAATGCCCTCTGAAATTACCTAACAAGCCACTTTAGAGATACAGTATGGAAACGGGCTCTTCGACCCACCGACTCCGCACTGACCAGCACCATCCTACACACTAGGGACAATTTACAATTTTTACCAAAGCCAATTAACCAACAAACCACGTCTTTGGAGTGGGGGAGAAAACCCACGCGATTACAGGGAGAACGTACAAACTCCGTACGGACAGCACTCGTAGTCAGGATCAAACCCCTGTTTGTAAGACAGTAACTCTGCCACTGTGTCACCGTGCTGCCGAACACTTAGTTGTACCAGCACTACCCAAAGGCAATTAGAGGTGGACAGTAAATGCTGGCTCTGATGGTGACACCAAGACCCCAAAAATGAACATAAAGCAGATGTGGAAAATTTCCATTGGAGAGGTAATGTTAGAGTTTAAACACAAGAGTTTAATGTAAGACTTTGAGAACAATAATCTTGAGTTTGTATTTGGTAGCACATGCTGCCCAAATTAGAGAGGCAGAATAGATATGTAAATATATGTTCGGAAAATGTGTTGACAAACATTTGTGTGCATTGAAGCAAGTAAAAGGTATCAAAAGATATGGGGAAAAAACTGTTCTGCAGACCATGAGCTCTCACTGAGTGCTGCAAAGATTGTCAGTATTTACAGAATTTGCTGGATCAATCATTCAATACTTAGATCCAAAGAATATCTTTTCCTCCCATTTGCCTTCTCCATTTTAAAAAATGGGTAATTTAAGAACCAACCATCTCCCTTTGTTGTCCAAGATGTTCTTTTTCTTTCCAAGTCTCGGCAGTAAGAAGTATTACTCAAATATCAATGCTCACCTCTGATGTTAAAACCATTCATGTTACGTGGTTTGCTGGACTGTAACCTGGATGGAACTCTACTGATGTTACCCTGTGCTTTGTATCAATTACCTTTTACAAAAACGTTGTACTTTTACAAATAGTGAAAGGCCTAGATAGAGTGAATGTGGAGATGATGTTTCCACTAATGGGAGAGTCTAGGACCAGAGGCCATAGTCTCAGAATAAAAGGACTTGCCTTTAGAAAGAAGATTTCTTAGAGGGTGGTGAATCTTTGGAATTCATTGCCACAGAAGGCTGCGGAGGCCATCAATGAATATTTTTAGAGCAGATATTGACAATTTCTTGATTAGTAAGTGTGCCAGGAGTTGTGGGGCGAAGGCAGGAGACTGAGGTTGAGAGGGAAAGATAGATCAGCCATGATTGAATGGCGGAGTAGACTTGATGGCCTAATTCTGCTCCTTAGTCTTATGAATTTATGAACTTTCAACTATGTTTGATATTTTATGCCTGGTTCACATTCTCAGAGAAACATAAGATTTTCACTGGTACTTCGTAATCTAACTCAATTAGCAATTCTTAAGAATATTGTCAAATAGTTTTTTTTTGCTTTTGATTTGCTTTCTGAATATGCAGTAGGGTAATTGTGTTTTCATCCATTGTGTTAATTATTTATTGTCGACACGAGTACTCGCATATTTATTGTTTCATTACACTAACTCATCCAGACATTGCATCTTACAAAATGTAAAATATTCAAGTGAGTTTAATTTTTCTACTTTTATGGAAAATTCAATTGCACCCCATGATTAAATATAGTGTTCATTACAATATTTGAAATAATAATATACTTTAAGCAATCTCACCGTGGGCGAGTGAGTGGGGAAACATTAGCAAACTGAATTTTGTGATGAATAAATGTGATATCATCTCCTTGGACCCAGGAAAGAAACAAGAGTATTTCTAAATGGTAAGAGTCACAATCATACAGCACAAACAACATCTTTCACCAAGATGTCCCATCTAAGTTTGTCCCATTTGTCCACGTATGGCCCATATCTCTCCAGACTTTAGCAGCTTATTAACTGTAGGGAAGCAGTGATTTATCAGACTAAATTAACTAATTTACAACCAGTATACTGAATCACTATTAAAACACACATAATGTGTTATAACACCAGGATAAGCGCTCAACCAAGGAAACCAAGCCCAATGTAGTATCTAAACTACCTATATCCACTTATGCTACAGGATAATAACTAACTTCGTATTCAGTAATAAGCTATCTACATGTTAACAAACACACAAGTTAAATGTTTAACCAAGAAACCCAATCCCAATGCCACATGAGAATCGAAAATATCTTTACACATTCAAACTATGGGACAACAAAAACTAGGCGTGTAGATGCCAGTATATCATTGGGGTCATCAAATGGGCACCTCCCTTCACTGGTGTTTTGTTGAGTTAGGCCCATGACACCTCGGGAAGGCTCACAGTTAGTTCTGGCGTCCCAGAACCACCCATCCTTCCCCCCTCAATACATGCTCTCACCAATGCTACCAGTATGCAACCAATTGTGTAAATATCTACTACCATGCCCTCCATAACGTTTCGAACAAAGACCCATCATTTATTTATTTGCCTCTGTACTCCTCAATTTGAGATTTGTAATAGAAAAAAATCACATGTGGTTAAAGTGCACATTGTCAGATTTTAATAAAGGCCATTTTTATATATTTTGGTTTCACCACATAGAAATTACAGCAGTGTTTATACATAGTCCCCCCATTTCAGGGCACCATATTCTATTACAAATCTCAAATTGTGGAGTACAGAGGCAAATAAATAAATGATGGGTCTTTGTCCCAAACATTATGAAGGGCACTGTAAGAATATGTGTCTATCAAAGCAAATAGTGAAATATTGGTCATTATTTAGAAGAAGTTGGAATATAAATGGAAGAAATAGCCCTTTCATTGTATAAAAATGGAAGAAATTGTCCTTTATTTGTCTGTTTTCAATGTTCGGTATTCCACCGGGTGGCACGGTGGCTCAGCAGTAGAGTTGCTGCCTTACAGCGCTTGCAGCATCAGAGACCCAGGTTCGATCCTGGCTGGGTGCTGTGTGTATGGAGTTTGTACGTTCTCCCCGTGACCACATGGGTTTTCTCCGAGATCTTCAGTTTCCTCCCACACTCCAAAGATGTGCAGGTTTGTAGGTTAATTGGCTTGATATAAGTATAAATTGTCCCTAGTGTGTGCAGGGATCGAAGGGCCTGTTTCCGCACTGTATCTCTAAACTAAACTAAACCTCTGGAAAAGATATGCTGGTTTGGGATAGGGGTACAGTTCAAGCATCCATACTCTGAGGAGAGAAAATATGTAACCTATAATTCTTGCCGTTTTTGTCTCTTGGATCTGATTCTCATTTTTTTCCGCAGATTTCCACAAGACGGGTCCATTTGTTGTCACTGGAAGTGTAGATCAAACGGTAAAGGTGTGGGAGTGCCGCTGATGGAATTGATCTTCTGGTTTTTTTTTTCTCCTTTCCTTCCCATTTCCCCAGCCTCTCCACCCAAAATCCCACCCTTCCAGATGCACTCAGTTACCATGGTTACCCATCGAGCTCTGTTTAATAACTATTGTCCTTTAATGTAAATTATTCTGGATGTAGATTGAGCTATTAAATGTTACACAAAAGTATTCATGCATGGTGAATCCGAATTGTATACTGTAAATTACATACGTTGTCTAGAAGTACCATAGGTAAAGAACAAGGGCTAGCATTGGTCATATTAGACCTGGAAAGCAGAAGTTGATTGGATAATTAGGGCACAAAAAATGATTCTGAAATTAAACAGACAATGATGTTCTCAGTCATTGGAAATGGTCGTTGATTTCATTGTCATTTTTGTCTGAAGCGCACCAATGTGCTGATTCTGTAATCCTTGAATCACTCTGTGTGGTACTAGGGCTTATTTAATGAGTGTGTAGGTGTGTTGTTCATGAATTGTCGACCATTCTATTAAACTCGCGTAAGTGATTACATATCAATATCCAGGAAAAAAAATCAAAATAACAATGGGTAAATTCTGGAGACTGTTGTTAAATCTCCCACATTCACAAATAATTGCATGTTAAAGTTGGGTTTCACTATATAATAAATGAGACCACTTGTCTTTTTAAGCCCACGTGCCAGCCAACCTTGAAATGTAGTAACAATGATCATAAAATGAGGTCTGACTGGTGATTGCTAAAGAAAACTAATTTGAGCGTGTGACCCCAGCAGAAAGGTAACTGTCTTATGGTTACATTGTAACTATGTGGAGAATCTTGGGTGTGTGTTATCCAAGGATTACATTAACCAGTTCAAGTCGTACTGCATCTGAGCACTGACAAATTTATCTTGGTGCACACTGTTAACTTAATAGATTTGGTTGGACAGTACATAAGCTTTAAAACAAAAAAAAATTGTGTGAATACTTAGCTTGCTTTTAAAAATTGTTGCTTCTAATGATGAGCTTTGTAGCACCCTATTCCATAATAGACACATTGTGTTCATATGTTTAAAAAAAGATAATTTAGTGACACATATTCACCCCATTTAAAAAAGCCACTAAATACCCATTGCTTTTAACTAGGATACCATTTTTGTTTTAAACTGATCTTTTTTTTTTGTAAATGTCTTGGACAAAAACACGCTGACGAGAAATGTTGTAGTAACTATTGCAATTTGTTTTAAAGCTGTGTTTTATTTAAAACATATGAAAACCTTGTGCCTAATCCTATCAACACTCTCTGCTTGAAGCAGGGGGCACTTATTTAATGAAGGATGTACTCTACAACTTGAAATATTTAAAACAATTTACTTTCCAGGATACAATGGTGTAAAAACATGCTTTGTAGAAGGCTATTAGCAGCATCAATCAGTTGAACGGTGCTTTAGAAAAACAAATCATTCAAAAGGCCTTTTGCGCTTTTTTTGGTAGTAAAGTATGCACTGTGCTATCTTAAAATATCTTGATTTTAAGCAATAGCCCAGTTTAAAGATGGTCCTTAAATTCTGTTTGGAAACATTTGTTTTTGGTTTCTACATGCAAAAATCATAGTGAAAGCCACCAGTTTGTCTGCCTCCCCATTCCTAATTTCTCCATGATAAATTTATGAAACGTCTTTGGATAAACTGGACTTTTCTCCTGGACCTTGCTTAATGCATATCTTATAAAAGAGCCAGTGTCGGAAGGAGGGAAAAATTGTGACTTAAAATGCCATGTCAGCATTGCATCAAATTCTGCTTTGTCGTGTCCAATCAATGCGATTTCTTGTTCGTTCTGGAGAGTGTGCAGTGATGTTTTGTGAATTTTGTGGCCGCCTGCCATTGTAACTTATGTAGTTCAATAGCAGTGATAGTAAAAGAGCCAGATAATTCCAGCATTGTGAATCTGTAAACATTGACTTTGGGAAGAACAATGTGCTCATTAGCAGTAATTCACAGTAGCTGCTGTAAATTACATGCAGTGCATCACGTGTAATGTTTTAAACTTGTAGTAATGAATGCAGTATGGTAATTTATTGCTGCATTGGGTTAAGTTCCCAGTTGCCAATCAAAATTCTAATGAAGATGGCCTTGACAAGTAAGCTGCTCTGTTCATCTGTGTATTTCTGCTATATTCTGGCCTTTGTGAATCACATTTCAGTAAAAATCTGTGATATATTGGTGCAGCAAAGTTATGGCACCAGCAACAGATCTGGTGCAAAGCCTTTATTAAACAGCTAACTGTAAGCAAAGGATAGCTGGAACCCAATCTGCGACTGGTTTGGTTGTGCGGTCTGGAAGTATGTCTTCAAAGAGAATCTGAAACTTGGTGATTTGGACAGTAGCAACTATTACCTGCAAAAAAAGACCTGGTTACCCTAATGGAGATGAATTCTTCTTCTCAGCACTTTCATACCTTTTTATTATAGCTGTATATATCCCTCATTGTCTCCCGCCCCTAAACACAGAGCTGAAGTGTGTTATTTCAGTGTATTATTTGCTTCGTAGCATTTCTCCTGGAAAAATAGATTTCGTCTCTGGCAGTTAAATCCAATTGCATTCTTTATTAATTATTATAAGAAAAGTGCACATGACTGCCTACAAAGCCAAGATTGTTGAATAAATCCTCGATATTTTCCCCTTTCCTATGCTGAAAATATACAAATGTCAATATACAATTCTTGGTTCTAAAGAAGCTTCTTGGGTTTCATAACCTGAAACATACTCTTGTATTTATATTAATGGACAGCGTCTGCTTATGACCACTATCTTTCCTGACACCTTGCAATGATAACAAAGCCAATTCCACCGGGCGAAATACAGGCAGTTTATGGCACCGGAGTTATACATTGTCAAAAATATCCAGTCACATTTCATGATTTTTTTGTTGGTAATTTTTGTTAAAGCACTTTTGTGGAAACCTGACCTGTAATGGCACTCCTGTTGACTACTCTGCAATGAATGAATGCTATCAAGTATATAAAAGAATAAAGATTCAATGGTACGTTAATAAAGCATGGTGGTGCTGTGAAGAACTTGAAGCTGTAGTTGTGGTAACTCAGTTTTAAAGTTTTTGCGACAATTTTAGTTTATTTAAAATAGTGGAAATTCTGAACAGGTAATTAAACTAACTCTAAATCTAAAATCAACCCTCGGTTGTTTGCGACTTGTAATATAAAATAAAACCCTACTTATCTGTGAATTACAGTTCATTCCATTTCAGACCACGTAGAATTTTTCAATACAAAACCTGTCTTTACCAAAATTACTTTTAACTTTCCCTTTTTGATCCAAAAATATGTACATAGGAAGCATTTGTTACAAAGAGAAAAGTGTTCTAGAATGGAATAATCTGAGTATTCACACGGTAGCAGAAAATAATAAAGGCAAAAGCATTTGTAACCTCCATTACACATTCCAGAAATTAGCCCTTAACGACCTGTGCACCCCATTCCAAAGCATGGTTTACTTTAATATAAAATCGCTTCAATATAGACTGGTTGAAACCATCTAGTATGATTTGGCCTTCATTGAAGTTGAAAAAGAAAACTTGTATAGCATCTTGCACTTTAAAATAACACAAAAATCCGTCCTGCTTTCTTCAGCACGTGTGTAGTGTGACCA
Source organism: Malacoraja senta (assembly GCA_038087875.1). Taxonomy (NCBI): domain Eukaryota; kingdom Metazoa; phylum Chordata; class Chondrichthyes; order Rajiformes; family Rajidae; genus Malacoraja; species Malacoraja senta. Next base: position 29,490,782 of record CM075982.1, read on the forward strand.
ATGCTATGTCCAAGGCACTAAACAAACCTAGTAGCAAGCAAGTGTAAGGGGCTATGGAGCACTGTAGTTTTGAAAGCTTGGTTAGAGACTCACCAAGCCCAGTCTACTGTCAGTATCCTGCTTCTTCTATTCGCCTTTTCCTCTTTTTTGTGAATTGCCTGGTTCAAACTCTTAAATGGCCATTTCCCACTGATGCCATTTTTAACCCTTCAGACTCTGTTTTGTCAGCTATTTGACTGGCTGTTAATTGACCTTTGCCATTCCCACTGTATCATGTGATTTGGCTGCTTTCTTGTCCTGCCTTTTTCCCTCGGTGTTCCTGAAGACCAGTAGTGATCCTCCAAGTAGACGTTGTACTCATCACTGACACTATGGCAAGAAGTAATTTTACAAGCAGAAGCAAAGGGTACAATTACAAGTACCAGGACTGTGAGAAGATAATTGAGCTATTGACACAGTACAAGCAATCAGTTAAGGAATGTATATACTGCTGTGTGTTTTACAGTAAGATTTGTTGCTATCAAACTGTGTAAAACAAGATTTATTCATGTTTTCTGCATATTAAAATCTTAATGTACCTATTGGTAAAGACTATTAAAATGCATACAAAACCGCTGTTTTTTTCCCCCTTCTCCTTGTGTGGTCGAATTTTTTTTTTACTGTACCTATCGTTTCGAAGTGGAGCAGACAAAATGTGCAGGATGGAACTGCAGATGCTGGTTTAAAAAAGCTGGACTCTCAATCTAAAAAAGAAGGGTCTCAACCCGAAACATCACCTATTCCTCATCTCCAGAGATGCTGCCTTACCCGCTGAGTTACTCCAGCTTTGTGTCTTATCTATAGTTTCCAAGGTTGTGGAGTTTTGCATACAAAGAACACACCAGCAAGAGATTATACAGCCACAGAATCGTCTCCTACCTAACAAGTCTCTGTACCAGATGAATTCCCTGGGTTTCATCCACATTTTGCAGCTACACAGACTAACATTTCTTTCATCAGTGCTGATGAAGGATCGCTCATCATCATGCTACATTCTGTTTCTACAGATGCTGCCTGGCCTGCTTAGTTATGAGCATTTCCCACTGCGTTTATCTAATTGGCCCAATTTTTCTTATCCTATTTAAGTCTGGCTTGCGAGGTCCCACAACCTTACTTGAAGGCACATAATACCGGCCAAGAAGTTTAATGTTTCCTTAACTATTGCCCATGTCTCTGTGCTCTACAAATCCCTCTCCTGCTGGAAACTAATTGCTGCATTCTTTTCCCAATATTTGACAAAGGGTCATGGTCCCAAAATGTTGACTCTTTCTCCTTCCACAGATGCTGCCCATCCAGCTCTTTTTCCAGCATTTTCTGTTTTTGTTTCACATTTCCAGCATTTGTGTTTTTCAAATTTTCAAGAGAATTTGTTTGGAACTGATACGGTATTGATCTGGCTAACGGAGTGGCAGAGGCAAGTGCAACTACAATCTTTTAAAGACATTTGAACAGGTTTTAAAGACAGAGATGGGCCTGTCGCAGGCAAATTTGATTAGCTTAAATAGGCATGTTGGTTGGCATGAATGAATTGGGCTGAAGGGCCTGTAGCCCTGCTGTATAACTCTGAATCTATGGAAAAAACTTATTACAGAAAATGATGGAAACACTCAGCAGATAGCTTATGTGGACAGGGAAACGGTTAACATTCAAGATCAAAGACCATTTTGTCAGATTGCCTTCAAACCTGAAACGTTTTGTGTGGTTTTTTTCAGTGCCAGGCACGTGGTGACTCTTGTGTACTGCCTAGGCGAGGTCTGCTGTTTGCAAAAAGCATTTCACTGTATCTTGGTGCATGTGCCATTAAAGTATCATTGAAATATTAACTTTCTTTGTCCATGGATGCTGCCTGACCCGAGTCATTCCAACATTTTTAATTTGGATTTTGCTGTGCTGCCTTCACACCATTGGCATAGATGCCGACCCTCGGTGCCGGGTTTTTTTGGACAGGGTGACTTTCCTTGCTACTGTGAAATTAAACTGACCTTGGATTCTGTCTCTGCAACAAGCCTGTCTGTGATGACAGAGTCCACGGCATTCCCCGTAGCTTGGAATTGGAAGTAAGTGGTTATGGATTTATATCTGAGAGACTTGTGTGTCGGTTTTATTGCCATAGGACCAACACAGTGTTGCTGTGTGGGAAAGAGGGATGAAAGAAGCCAGTCATGTGCATATCAACCACATGAAAATACGCTGCAGGTGTCAGCATCGAAAACAGATAGGAATGATCTGTTCCCCACGTCTTCAAAAGTGAAATTGTAACATTGCTTAATGGATTAAAAAGGATGTGGGTTTTTTAAGCAAGTGTAATTCACAGACTTCAATTTGACTGGTTCCTGTTAACTAAAATTTCAGATATGAATTAGTGTTACATAACATTTACTTTCCACAAAATTAAAGCGTGCATGGAAATCATTAGGCAGGCTCGATGATAATTGTACTCTATATTTTATTCTGTGTTCTCTTAATCTGTGATCAAAGCTGCTTCTCGCAAAACGATGGGTTTTCTCCAAATATTCTGTGCAGCTACGAAATATGCACATTGACATTGAAAAATCAAAGCAGGGTGATGTCTGTCGTGGAAAGTACTGACCTGAAGGTGAAAGACATTTACCTTCAGTTGAAAGGCTGCTGTCATCCCTAAAATGCACACACATTGGTTGCAGTGAAGAAAGCTAGGATTAGCAGAAACCTTGCATTTCTCAAAACCTTGACACACAATTTTGAGTCACACAAGACTGACTCTCTTGGTTTGTGTGTTTAAAAATAATCTGCAGTCCTTGTCTAATGTCGGCCTTGATCTGGTGACTGTCATTGTTAAAATGGCAGTCTCGCCAGTGTTCTTGATCAAATCTAATTTCCCATCGTTCCCACACCAGGGGCTATGTTTGGTGCAGAGGAAAAACTTTACCGGTTCAACTTGGAGCGCACTGTTCCTGGGTTCAAGTGTGGATGCATCATCCAGGCTGTCCGTTAGTGCAGTAATTAGTAACGCTGCATTGTTGAGAGGAAACTAAATAACCAGTGTCATTTGTTGATTTGATATAAACCTTGCCGATGGCTCTCCCAAACCACCCAAAGTCTTCATCACTGAAACTCTTCAAATGGCCATGCTTCACCTTGTATATCCAAAACTTATTCTGCACAAATTGCTGTGATCACAATGGCCCAGAATGGCATCACCAAATGCTGCCACAGAAGTACAACATTAAAACCTATTTTACCCCTACATTAAAATATCATCTAACTTGAAAATCAGACGGTTTGATTTTATAGGAGCAGCATAGTATTTTAGTTCCTTTACTGTCCTCCCTTGCTTCTTGTCACCGCTGATTTTAGATGCATATTGTCATTCTCTTTTTAATCCTATGAGCTTGTACTTTATTAACCAGCCTGTCATAGAGTTGTACAAGGTAGATACAAAATGCTGGAGTAACTCAGCGGGACAGGCAGCATCTCCGGAGAGAAGGAATGGGTGATGTTTTGGGTCGAGATCCTTCTTCAGACTGATGTCGGGAGTGGGCGGGACAGAGATAGAATGTAGTCTGACAGTAAGACTGGTGGGAGAACTTGGAAGGGGAGGGGATGGAGAGAGGGAATGCAAGGGCTGTTTGAAGTTAGAGAAGTCAATGTTCATACCGCTGGGGTGTAACCTGCCCAAGTGAAATATGAGGTGCTGTTCCTCCAATTTGCGCTGGGACAGCGGATACGGGAGAAAAGATTGGAGGAGGTGCAAGTGAATCCCGACAGTCTTTCCAGGTGAGGCAGAGGTTCACTTGCACCTCCAACCACATCTACTGTATCCGTTGTTCCACGTGTCAACTTCTGAACTTCGGCGAGACCAAGCGCAGGCTCTGCGATTGTTTTGCTGAACACATCCACTCAGTCCTCCTTAACCTACCTGATCTCCCGGTTGCTGTGCACTTTAACTCCCCCTCCCATTCTCAATCTGACCTTTCTGCCCTGGGCCTCCTTGATTGTCACAGTGAGGCCCAGCGCAAATTGGAGGAACTGCACCTCATCTTTCGCTTGTGTAGCTTACACGCCTGCGGTTTGAATATTGACTTCTCTAACTTCGAATAGCCCTTGCTTTCCCTCTCTCCATCCCCTCCCCCTTCCAAGTTCTCCCACTAGTCTTACTGTCTCCGACTACATTCTATCTCTGTCCCGCCCACTCCTGACATCAGTCTGAAGAGAGTCACGACCCGAAATATCACCTATTCCTTCTCTCCAGAGATGCAGCCTGTCCCGTTGAGTTACTCCAGCATTTTGTGTCTACCTTCGATTTAAACCAGCATCTGCAGTTCTTTCCTACACATAGAGTTGTACAAAACAGAAACTGGCCCCTTTGCCCACTACATCGACACCGACATCCCCCCCCCCCCCCCCCCCCCCCATATACACTAATTCTATTTGTCTGCATTAGGACTGTATCCAAAAAGGCCATGCCTAATTCACTGTTAAAGGTAGAAATTGTAAATGATTCCACCACCACCTCTGACACGATATCATTGTCATACAGTCTGGAAACAGGCACTTTGGCCCAACTTGCAGTGATCATACAGCAAATTGGCCAATGGTGGCGCAGCGGTAGTGTTGCTGCCTTGCAGCGGATTTGATCCAGACTATGGGTGCTGTCTGGCGGAGCTTGTACGTTCTCCCCGTGACCGCGTGGGTTTTCTCCGAGGTCTTCGGTTTCCTCCCACACTCCAAAAACCTGCAGTTTGTAGGTTAATTGGCGTGGCTTCAGTGTAAATTGCCCCTAGTGTGTAGGATAATGTTAATGTGCGGGGATTGCTGGTCAGTGCGGACGCGGTGGGCCGAAGAGCCTGTTTCTGTGCTGTATCTCCAAACCAAACTAACCTTGCCCATATTGACCAACATGTCCCATCTACACACTGTCCCACTTGTCTACGTTTGACCCATAACACTCTAGACCATGTACCTATCTTAATTGTTTCTTAAACGTTACGATAGTATCTGCCTCAACTACCACCTCCGGCAGCTCATTCCATACACCCACCACCCTTTGTGTGGAAAAGGTTACCTCTCAGGTTCCTATTAAATCTTTTCCACTTTACTGTAAACCTATGTCCTCTGGTTCTTGACTCCCCTACTCTGTACATCTACCGGATCTATTCCTCGTATCGGCCAAAGTGTAAAACAAAAAACCCTGAGATCCTATCACCCTTAACCTATATCTTCTTGTTGATACTACAGCCACCTGAAAAGATTTTTTTCAATATTTCCACCGTAATTATATTCCATCAAGTCATCTCTCTTCCTCTTTCTACCCATACCACAACTGAAGTACCACCAATCCAAGCAACTTTCTGGTGAATGTTCACTGTACGCTTCAGCTCAATTACATCCTTCTCTGGTCATTTCTCAGTCCCACTTGGAGAGGCCCCATCTGTATTAGTCTCATTTACCACTATTCAGTCTGTTGCCTTCTACGCTTTGGTGACTCAAATGTTCCTTTAGATTCTGAAATGTGAGAATATCTGGCTCCACCATTCCCTCGGGCAGTGTTCCAGTTTCCAACATACAAAACAAGGAACTGCAGATGCTGGTTTACAAGAAAAAAGCCCAAAGAGGTAGAGTAACTCGGGGTCAGGCAGCACCTCTGGAGAACATGGATAGGTGATGTTTCGGGTCAGGTCCCTTCTTCAGACTTGCCCTTCTGCAGTCTGATGAAGGATCCTGACCCGAAACATCACCTATCTGTGTTCTCCAGAAGTGCTTCCTGACCCACTGAGTTACTCTAGCTCTTTGGGTCTTTTGCCGTTTCGAACCATCTGGGTCAAAGCATTCTCAAAACCTACCCATCTTAAATCTTTGCCCACTGGTTTTAAAGACCTCTACTATGGGGAAAAGTGTCTTATTATTTATTCTGTCCATGCCCTCCAAAACTTGGTGTACGTCATTTAGCTTCCGCCCTCAGTCGTCTCCACAGCTTGGGAAACAAACCCAGCTTATCCAGTCTCGTAACTAATTCTCCGAGGCACTATCTTGATGAGTCATCTCTGCACCCACACCCTACCTATAGTTTGGCCCGAACACAATATCCAAGCTATAGGCTAGCCAATGTTTAAAAGTTACAGATTCATAATATTTTACTGCATGGAAGCAGGTAGTTTGGTCCGACTCATCAATGCTCACAAGATGCCTATCGAAGTTTATCTCATTTGCCTTGTTTGACCCATGTCCCTCTGAACCTTTTCCATCTGTGTACCTGTCAATATGTTTTTAAATGTACCTCTGATTAATTGTACTTTGACCTTGCTCTTTGTCTCAGTTATGTCTACCATCTACCTGAAAAAATTAATTCAAATTGATCAGACAGGATCTTCCAATAACAAAGGCCTTGAATAAACCGTGCCTCTTCAAGTGTACATTAATTTAGTCTCTCCAGAATTTTTTCCATGATAACTTCCTGGTTGCTGTTTTTACCTGCACTTTCCACTTGCCCTTCTTGAATAAGGATATATATATATATATATACACACACACTGTATTCCAGTCATCTGGCTCAACTGTGCCCTACAACCTGAACAAACTCTAGAAGTCCTGCTCCCCCCCCAAAGTAGTCTACAACACAACCTGTCAGACCTGGAGATTTACCCAGCTATAGCATTTAAACCCTTTATAATATAATTTCCTAATATTAACGTTCCAGGTTTAACTGTCCCTGTCCTGGATTCTTTCTTCTTAGTGAATACAGACGCCAGGTATTTATCTAAGAGCTCATCTACATCATTTTACTCCACTTAGAAATTGGCTCTTTGGCCTCTAATAGGCCATATTCTGGGAGATACAAGAGAAGGTGCTGAGATCTTAAGCAAAAAAACAAACTGCTGGAGGAACTCAACCGGTCAGGCAGCATCTGGAGGGAACAGACAGACGACATTTCAGATCAGGATCCTTCAGATTGATGGAGTTGGGAGGAGTCAAGAGAGTGTTTAGTTGTCATATGTCATACAATAGAACAATGAAATTCTTATTTGCAGCAGCGCAACAAGCCCTTAAACAAAACATTTGCAGATTAAATGATAAAACAAAAAAAACATGAAGAAATTAATAACCCGCAAAAAAAAGTACCGAATCGTTAGTGCAACCATAGTTTATGGGCGGCACAGCTGGTAGAGATGCTGCCTTGCAGCTACTGAAACTGCTTTTGATCGTAACCTCGAGTGCCATGTGGACTTTGCACATTGTCCCTTCGACCGTGTGGGTTTCGTCTGGGTGCTCTGGTTTCCTCCCACCTCTCAAAGACGTACAGATTTCAAGGTTAATTGCCCTCTAAAATTGCCTCCCGTGTGTTGGCAGTGAGTGGGAAGACAGGATAACATACAGCTAGTGTGAAGATGGTCGACATGGACTCAGTGGGATGACGGGCTTACTTCTATGCTGTAACTAAGTGTGGGAAATGTCTATGACTCAGATTTTATTAAGGTGATTGAAAGCATTCTTGCTGTCCAAGGGGTGTTTTTTTTCTCCTATGAACAAAGTTTCGTACAAAAGGATTTCTGAAGAGTTGTAGGGAGTCGTTATTCAAACACTATTGGCTGCTGAATTCTTCCTGTGACCTACCCTCCTGCTCACACCAATAATTTTCCCTCTAAAAATGTACTAATTGCTTATCCCACCCAACATTTGTTCACTATGATCTCACACTTTCATAGTGATCCTGTTGGATTTTGTTGAAGCTTGCACTAACACCTATTTCTCTCTACACTGCAACCTGATTAAAATGTACTATGTCTCCTGTTATTGCTTCCAACAAAATGTTTCATTGGAATCTAGTCCCTAATCCAGGTCCACCAGCGATTTTTCAGCGTACTTGGTTTCGGAGCCTTGCCGGATTATCCATTTTGCCGGACCAACAGAGGTCATGGAATTATAATTCAACAATACACCTCTGACCCACTAATTATACCCATGGACTGCTTGCTAGAAACCTAAAAATAAAAGAACAATTAACAAAGTAAACAACGATGTTTATTATTCATGTTTCATGTTTTATGTATCATTCTTAACTCACTATGTCATGTCACTTGCGGGCGGAGCACAAGGGCAAATTCCTTGTATGTGAATACTTGGCCAATAAACTTATGAATTAATTCATTCATGTCCCGAAAAAGTGCACGTGCGTCACATGCAAAACTGGTAATTTATCTGGATTAAATGAGGTGCCGGGCCATTGGTTACTGGAAAATCGGTGGTGGACCTGTATATGGAACAGTGATGCTCAATATCGTTTTGGGACTTTTTAAAACAATGGTGTCTTAAGCCCTTTGCTGCTGATGGGGCGGCACAGTGGTGCAGCGGTAGAGTCGCTGCCTTACAGCGCCAGGGACTCGCGTTTGATCCTGACTACGGGTTCCGTCTGTACGGAGTTTGTGCGTTCTCCCAGTGACCTGCCTGGGTTTTCTCCGGGTGCACCGGTTTCCTCCCACACTCCAACGACGTGCAGGTTTGTAGATTAAATGGCTTTGGTAAAATTGTAAGTTGTCCCTAGTGTGTGTGGGACAGTGTTAGTGATCGCTGGTCGGCATGGACTTGTTTGTCCAAAGGGCCTGTTTCCGTGCTGTATCTCTAAACTAAACTAGAGATTCAAAGCGTTTTATGAAACACGATCCACTGACCTCAGATCAAAATGTGAAAATCATTTTGCAACGCACTAGAAACCCGAGCTAATTGGTTCTGGTTTAATGATCTGCCACCTCCTGCAGTGTTGTTCAGAGCAGTCATTTTCATTTAAGTTTACAACGTGCTTGAGTGTGCTTCAGTTGGTGACTTGTCCCTGTCCATTGTCATTTCCAGATTTGTTCTTATTAATAGCAGTAATACACTGATGTAGACTGATTTTTTTTTTCCAAATGATTGGTATTTTAGCAATCTTAGCTCAGGGGTTCCCAACCTTTGGTTACCCCTGGCAACTTTAATAGCACATGACAATGTTATTTCACATATTTATGAACAACTAATGATGAACAGATGCCAGAACCAAACACAGTCAGTCAATGAGAAAAAATATGTACAAAATGCAGAATCAACAAATTTACCCCCTGGGTAGACGAAATTTACCCCCTGGGTAAATTTACCCCAGGTTGGGAACCCTTGTTTTAGCTAATGGTTAATAGGGAACTGCAGGGTGAATTGGATTAGTGTAGCAGGGCACTTAAATCTGAATAGACAAGGCAAGACTGTGAGAATCTGCAGTTTGATTCTGTCTCTTAATTTGAAACCGAAGCAGATTGATACTTTAATATCAGATGTGACAGGTCGCTGTGAAATTCTTTGTTTTGCATGCCATACATAAAGTATGCAAAGAGTCACCAACAAAGTTACCACGTGTTCAATGTGGTCCCCAATTGCCCCTCTCTGTTCTCGGCAATGGGAACTGTTGGAGCAAGGACCAACAGGGTTCTATTGCCAAGGAACGAGGGGATGAGTGGGAGAGTCTCGGACCAGAGGGCACGGCCTCAGAACAAAAGGAAGTACCTGTAGAATGGAGATGAGGAGGAATTTATTCATTCAGAGAATGATGAATCTGTGGAATTCATTGCCACAGATGGCGGCGGAGGCCAAGTCATTGGATATTTAAAAGTGGAGATTGATATGTTCTTGATCGGTAAGGGGGTCAAAGGTTACAGGGAGAAGGCAGAAGAATGGTGGTGAGTGAAAAATAAATCAGCCGTGAGCGACAGTAGCGTTGCAGTAGAGTTTCTGCCGTACAGTGCCAGAGACCCGGGTTCGATCCTGACTATGGGTGCCGTCTGAACGGAGTTTGTATTTTCTCCTTATAACCGCGTAGGTTTTCGGTTTCGTCTCACATTACAAAGATGTACAGGCTTGTAGGTTAATTGGCTTCAGTAAAATTATAAATTGTCTCTCGTGTGTAGGATAGTGTTAGTGTACGGGGTGTACTGGTCGGCATGAACTCAGTGGGCCGAAGGGCCTGTTTCCGTGCTGTATCTCTAAAGTCTAACGTTTGAATGGTGGAGATGGGCTCAATAGACAATAGGTGCAGGAGTAGGCCTTTCGGCCCTTCGATCTAGCACCGCCATTCAATGTGATCATGGCTGATCATCCCCAATCAGTACCCCATTCCTGCCTTCTCCCCATATCCCCTGACCTATCTTTAAAAGCCCTATCTAGCTCTCTCTTGAAAGCATCCAGAGAACCTGCCTCCACAGCCCTCTGAGGCAGAGAATTCCACAGACTCACCACTCTGTGAGAAAAAGTGTTTCCTCGTCTCCGTTCTAAATGGCTTACTCCTTATTCTTAAACTGTGGCCCCTGGTTCTGGACTCCCCCAACATCGGCAATATGTTTCCTGCCTCTAGCGTGTCCAAGCCCTTAACAATCTTATATGTTTTAATGAGATCTCCTCTCATCCTTCTAAACTCCAGAATGGCCTGATTCAACTCCGATGTGGGGGTCAGGAATGAAGGTGGAATTGAAGCTGAGAATCCGTTGTCAGCTTATTGAAAGACGGAGATCAAGGGGTCGAATAGTCTGGTCCTGGTGTTCATATTCTTTCCACTCCATGCGACTCTGTAATGCTCTGGTTGCAGAAGTGAGGAGGGCTTGTTTTCTGCAACTTGTTTGGTGACAAGGACTATGCTGATTCACTGCTGGGTGACTGTAGTTTAGGAGTATTATTAGTTCGGTATCAAAACCTCGCAAGGCCACGTACGAGTGAGAAGTCTTTACCACCTGCCATTTAGTGATAATAACCAACATATGTCTCTTTAATGGGTCATTTGTCATACTTCAATTGTGAATGTGGGTAGGGTACCGATCTCTGGAGTCAAGCCACGTTTGCTAGGGGTAAAACCTTTTTCAGCAGCAGGGCTAAATAACGTTAATGTGAAGGTGGCAGCTCAATCACCACGCAGCCACAGTGGAAAATACTATTAATAGCTGAAGGTAGACAAAAATGCTGGAGAAACTCAGCGGGTGCAGCAGCATCTATGGAGCTAAGGAAATAGGCAATGTTTCGGGATGAAACGTTGCCTATTTCCTTCGCTCCATAGATGCTGCTGCACCCGCTGAGTTTCTCCAGCATTTTTGTCTACCTTTGATTTTCCAGCATCTGCAGTTCCTTCTTAAACATCTTAGCTATTAATAGCTGAAATGCTTTTCTAGCTTTTTTGAATTTAGACTGTTCCTTGGAGAGAAAACGGAGCATTTTAGGTGCACCAAAAACCTTTTTAGGTGACCTCCAGCAACACCATACTGCCCCCCTCCCGCCTGTACCACACCTATTTCTCCCCCTCCTCCTACACTCCTTCTCTGGCTTCACAATCAAAACTCTTCAATCCTTTTGTCTCATGCCTTCAGTTTTTTTTAAATCTCTGCCTCTTTTTCATCTATCTGCCTATCAAAACTCCCCCGCACCTGTGTTCACCTATTATCTGTCACGCTTTATCCTGCCCTTCCTCTTTTCCAGCCTTGTTTCTGCCTTCCTCTCCCCCCCCCCCCTCCCCCACTCCTACCATCAGTCTGAAGAAGGGTCCCAATCTGAAACGTTACCAAATGCGGGAGTAACTCAGACAGCATCTCTGAAGAACGTGGGCAGGTGACGTTTCTGGTCGGGACCGTTCTTCAGACCCAAACCATAAACTTCTCCAGTCCCGACCTGAAATGTTGTCTATCTATGTTCTGCAGAGGTGCTTCCTGTCCCACTAAGTTGCTCCAGCACTTTGTCTTTTTTTTGTCAACCAGCATCTGCAGTTCTTTATTTCTCCTGACTAAGCATATTTGTGAAGTTACTCCCAGCACTTTGTCTTTTTTTTTGTAAACGAGCATCTGCAGTTTCTTGTTTATCCATTGTCTCTGCACCTGGTTCCTCTGAACAGCTGATTCCATTGCTTTTTCCACTGCACCGTTGCTCTTGGACAAGAAAGCAGTATCAGGGACTGGCATGTGGAAACAAAGAGCAAAAGGTGCTGCTTTATACCAAAGATAGACACAGAGTGCTGGAGCAACTCAGTGGGTCGGGCAGCATCTCTGGAGAAAAAGGATGGGTGATGTTGTTGGTTGAGACCCTTGAGTCTGAGAAGGGTTCCGACTCAAAACGTCACCCATCCTTTTTCTCCAGAGATGCTGCCTGACCCGCTGAGTTGCTCCAGCACTTCATATCTATCTTAGGGACTTGCATCTTTGCTACGCACTGGAGAAAGGATAAGACAGTTGAGTTTAGTTTTATTGTCACGTGTACAGAGTGAAATGCCTTTAGTTGCGTGCTAAACAGTCAGCAGAAAGACAATACATGATTACGCCGGTGAAGCAATAAGTCGCGAGCGAAATGGTGAAAGAAGGTGGGTTTTCAGGACTCTTGTATAAGAGTGGAGAGGGAGGAAGGTGCAGAGAAATACTGGTCTGGACGTAACTGAGGGAGTGGACCATCTTGTGTCACATGAAGATTGGGCTGAGGATGAAGCGAAGGTATAGTGGAATTGTTCCAGGGATGAGGGATTTCCCCAATAATGTTAGTCTGGGGAAGATGGACAAAGAAAGCTGAGAGGAGGTTGTCATTAAGTTGGAAAGGGTGTGAAGAAGATTTACGAGGATGTTGCCAGGACTCGGCCTGAGGCAAAGGAAGAGATTGAGCAAGGTAGGAATTTATTTCTTGGAGAACTGGAATGTGAGGGGTAATATTTTGGAGGTGCATAAAATCTTGAGGGGAAGATGGTTTGCACATGTTTCAATGCTCGATAATTGTGTATATTAATTCAGAATTTAATTCAGAATTAAGCCTGAAAGAGTGCGGGAGAAGATTCACAGGGATGCTGCCAGGGCTCGAGGGCCTTTGCTATATAGGGGGAGTTTAGGCAGGCTAGGACTTTATACCTTGGAGCGCAAGAGACTGAGAGATGATCTGATAGAGGTGTACAAAACCATGAGGGGAATTGATAGGGTGAACGCACAGTCTTTTACTCGGGGTAACTGAATCAAGTTCTAGTTTAAAGTTCCTGTTTAAAGTAGGAGGGTAAAGATTTAATAGGAACTGAGGGGCAATTTTTTCGCTTGGAGAGGGGTGGGTGTGTGAAACGAGCTGCTAAGGAGGTAGTTGGGGCATGAAAAAATAACAGCATTTGAAAGACAAGTGGACAGGTACAGGGATAGGAGAGGTTCGGAGGGGTATGGGCCAAACGTGGTAACAAATGGTTTAAGAAGGAACTGCAGATCCTGGAAAATCGAAGGTAGACAAAAGTGCTGGAGAAAGTCAGCGGGTGCAGCAGCATCTATGGAGCGAAGGATATAGGCAACGTTTCGGCCCGAAATGTTGCCTATTTCCTTCGCTCCATAGATGCTGCTGCACCCGCTGAGTTTCTCCAGCACTTTTGTCTACCTGTGGTAACAAATGGAACTACCTGAGATGGGACATCATGGTCGGTATGAACGAGTTGGGCCAAAGGGCCTGTTTCTGTACTGTATAACTCGGAGGCGATTCGATCAAGATTACCAAGAACACTCAAGATTCAAGAGAGTTTATTGTCATGTGTCCCAGATAGGACAATGAAATTCTTGCTTTGCTTCAGTATAGGACTTGATAGAGGGCAGAGAGAAATTGTTGCCATTGGCAGATGAGATGTGGGTCAGGAGTAGGGATTTTAAATGTGGGGCAAAAGATGCAATGGAGGAAGAGTGCGAGGAAAGACTTTTTTATATCAGGATTGGTGAAGATCTGAAACTCACTGATGGTGGAAATGGGTTCAAAATTCAATTGGAGAGTTGGTGATTGGAAGGGTAATGGGAAACGTTTTGATCTTAGGGGGGGTGTATAAGATCATCAGAGGAATAGACTGGGTAAATCCACACTTTTACCTAGAGTAGAGGAATTGAGAACCAGAGGACATAGATTTAAGGTGAGGGGGAAAGATTTAGTAGAAACCTGAGGGGTAACTTTCACACCAGGAGTGATGGGTGTATGGAACAAGCTGTCGGAGGCGGTAGTTGAGGTAAGTACTATCATAATGTTTGAGATATTTGAACAGGTGCGTGGATAGGACAGGTTTGGAGGGATGTGGGCCAAGCACGGGCGGGTGGGACTAGTATAGATGGGACATGTTGGCCGGTGTGGGCAAGTTGGGTTGACGGTCCTGTTTCCACTCTGTTTGACTGTATGGCTGCTGTGAATTCAGTGCCAAAGATAATTGGCAGGGTTGAATTTACAACATCGAATTAAAATCTTTGCAGGAAAAACCCCAAAGCAGTGCAGTACTGAACAAAGAAGAGTGTTTTCAGCTGTGAGCTGTTGTGGTTCTCCTAACCGCCACCTAGAGTTGGTTTCTTGACACTACACATAAATATCCAAATTACATCAGCCTTTTGATCATTTTTGTTTGTGCTTCAGAAAGGAACTAATTGAGCAAACAAAGAGTTGCAGAGTGTGAAATAACCTTCTCCAAGCTTGAAGGGTTCCTCAATATATTTGTGCTCTCATCTTACCCAATGAACGAGACTCGGTTATTTTTTTCTTGAATTCAGCAAACGAGACTCTGGGCTTTCTGGCTGGAGTGAAGGCCTGCACATTTGGATTCTTTGTGTCCAGCAAGACTCACTCTGTTCACAAATGGCCCCCTCTGCACAATAGCAACGAAGGGAGCTGGCAGAAGGTGGAGAATCAATATCCCGCGAGGCCGTCGTCTCGACCAAATGTGCCTCCGATCTGCAGCTGCAGAGCAGAATTGAGGAGCTCTGTGCCAAACTGCTCCGATTGGCAATTTCTGACCCTCACACTAATGGAAAGGAAGAGACAGAGACTGAGAGAGAGTAGGAAAGCAATTGATCTAAAATGGAACAGAACTCCCATTTTTAAATGAAATTTTAATTTTAAATTAACTTCCCCTGAAGAAGGGTTTCAACCCGAAACGTCACCCATTCTTTCTCTCCAGAGATGCTGCCTGTCCTGCTGAGTTACTCCAGCGTTTAAGAAGGAACTGCAGATGCTGGAAAATCGAAGGTAGACAAAAGTGCTGGAGAAACTCAGCGGGTGCAGCAGCATCTATGGAGCGAAGGAAATAGGCAATGTTTCGGTGCCTTTGTCTACCTCAGAGTTACTTCAGCTTTTAGTGTCTATCTTTGATTAAACCAGCATCTGCAGTTCTTTCCTACACCTATCCCATTTTTAAATACTACCTTCTCACAGTCATTAAAAGGAATGCATTTCTATTTTACAAATAAAACCTCTCCCATTTACGATGCCGACATATCCTTATCCCCATCAGAAACTCATCACCCGCTGCGTAAAAGGAAAAACTTGCTCCGCACATCACCTGTAAACGTTGCTCCTCACACCTTAAAGCTATGCCCTCTGATACTTGATGTTTCCATCGGCAAATGGATATGCAAGGAATGACAGAGGAGATTAGTTTAACTCGGCATCATATTTAGCACTAGGCCTGTTTCTGTGCTGTACTTGTTCATGTTTGATAAGTTTATCAGTCGTAGGAGCGGAATTACCACACTATCAGCAGAAAAAAGCAGCAATTGGCGTTGGATTAAAAGGAAAGGTATCAATTGGGCTTCAAGATGAAGACAGGAGGGTACGGAGCAGAGGGGGTTGTAATTGGGACGCCAGGTATCACCGTTGAGCCCTCTGGAGACGTTGTGGGCTTATCAATGAAACGTCAAAGAAGGGGGGTGCCCACCTGAAGACCCCAATGACGTACCTACCCTACCTTTCACCACTCCAATCCCACTGCCAATATCAAGAGTGCCGACTTACTACAGAGATTGAAGCATCAAGTCCTATTAGCTCTACTGCTATATTCTGTATATATTTTTCTTTAGCACTACCTGATGTACTGAATGATCTGCCGGTTTTACCACACAACAAGAAGCCTTTCACAGTCTCTTGGCACACCTGAAGATACAGTGTTACAGCTACAGAAAAAAAGTGCCGATTTAAAAAAAAAAAGTGTAGGGGCAGCAATGAGGTGGATTGGAGTATCGGGATTTCATCCTAGATGATAATGTACCAATGATGACAATAATATACCAAAGATAGACACAAAACGCTGGTGTAGCATTTCTGGGAAAAGAATAGGTGACTTTTCAGGTGGGAACCCTTTTTTAGATGAAAGTCCAGGTGGGGTGGGGTGAAATAACCTGGAGGTGAGGAAAGGCTCGAACAAATCAGGGCCGGCAACAGATCACGGCAGGAAGGGTGGAGCCCATAATGGCCAATTGTTGGCTTGGGAAGAGTTGCTAATGAGGGGGGCGTGAACATTGGAAGTAGTCGGGTGACTTGGGTGAGGGGAGAGGGGAGGGAATGTAGGATTTACTTGAAATTAGAGAAATCAACACTCGTACTTCTGGGGAATAAAGGCCCTGTCCCACTTGGCTGTCATTTGCGCGTAATTTACGCAACATAATTTTTGCGTCACGACGCGCGTGTCGTGATGCGTGCATGGTGCGTGTTACGCGTGCATGGTGCGTGATGATATAGGCAGTGACGCGCGGCGTCGCAAGGTTTTGTGGTGTACAAAATCTTCGCGCGCCATCTGCGTGACGCGCAAATGACGGCCAAGTGGTACAGGCCCAAGTGAAATATGAGGTGCTGTTCCTCCAATTTGCGTGCGGCCTCACTCTGACAGTGGAGGAGGCCCAGGACAGAAAGATCAGTGTGGGAATGGGAGGGGGACTTAAAGTGTTTGGCAACCGGGAGATTGCGTAGGCCAAGGCGGACTGAGCGGAGGTGTTCAGCGAAACGATCGGCAAGTCTGCGCTTGGTCTCGCTAATATATAGGAGTCCACACCCGGAACACCAGATACAGTAGATGAGGTCGGAGGAGGTGCAAGTGAACCTCTGCCTCACCTGAAAGGAACTTGGATGAAGTAGAGTGAAATTGGAGGTATCTTCTAATATAATTACCAAAGAAACAGCTTCATCTGTAGAAAGGTTCTCACTCACCAATTGCTGCCTTAACTTGTATTTATTCAGGAGCAGTGCCACAGATACGCAATACCATATTACACAGTGACGGTTTTGATTCATAATAATACATGAAGCATAAAATCGTCATTGCACGAAAATGAGCAATTTATATTTCTGGTTAATTTTCACAGCAAAACCCCGTGGGCTTAGACAACATCTGTTGTGATCATTAATAGTAGACCATTGATGTGCAGAGTGAATAAGCACTGTCGTTTAATCAGGCTTCAGACGAGGGTTCCCTTCACAACTTGCCCAGACTCTCTGAACCCCAAATCGCAGCCTCACTGCAACGTCTCGATTTGGTCAATTTTCCCCTGATGTTCAGCTCAATTAAAGCTGCCAGCCAAAAGTGGAGATTACATCAGACGAGGACAATGACTCTTAAAGAATATTTAGAGGAAAAATGGACGGATGAGTTGTGACCCTTCAGACTACTGTAATTATAAAGGGGTTTTGATGTGAAGAAGTCCAAGAGAGAAAGAAAGAGGTTTATACTCATCTTCTAATTGCTGACATGAGACGAGGCCATGAAATCATCGTGAGGACTAATTTTATATTTAGAAGCCAAATATAGTGCGGATTTCAAGAAATCTTTTGAGTCCCTTTGTCTGGGTAACAGCATGTGGCCCGGAAATGTAAGCAGTGTTTACAAAGCTTGTCATTCAAATAAGATTCAGACTAAAGAATTAATGATAGTTAGATAATCACTACAAATTAATCATCTAGTAACTACCAGGACGTAACAGTAATCATTATGATATACATTTTTTTAAAATTAGACCATATTCAATGTTAAAAAATAATTTAAACTTAATATTGTGCACACTGTATTTGCCTTAAAGATTGCTTCAATTATCCTGGCAATCTCTCAGGTGCCAAACACTTTAACTCCCCTTGTTTAAGAAGGAACTGCAGATGCTGGAAAATCGAAGGTAGACAAAAATGCTGGAGAAACTCAGCGGGTGCGGCAGCATCCATGGAGCGAAGGAAATAGGCAACGTTTCGGGCCGAAGAAGTCTGAAGAAGGGTTTCGGCCCGAAACGTTGCCTATTTCCTTCGCTCCATAGATGCTGCTGCACCCGCTGAGTTTCTCTAGCATTTTTGTCTACTTTGACTCCCCTTCCCATTTCCACACTGGCCTTTCTGTCCTGGGCCTCCTCCACAGTCAGAGTGAGGCCACAGGCAATTAGATAAATACACCTCATATTTCGCTTGGGCCTTTGTGGACTCCACCCTTCCTTGGTCATGTGTTGACGGCCCTGATTTATTTAGTTTAGAGATACAGCGCGGAAACAGGCCCTTCAGCCCACCGGGTCCGCGCTGACCAGCGATCCCCGCACATTAACACTGTCCTATACCCACTAGGGACAATTTTTTACATTTATCAAGCCAATTAACCTACAAACCTGTATGTCTTTGGAGTGTGGGAGGAAACCGAAGATCTCGGAGAAAACCCACGCAGATCATGTGGAGAACGTGCAAACTCCGTACAGACAGCACCCGGATCGAGGAACTCCGTACAGACAGCATCCGGATAAGGATCGAACTCGGGTCTCTGTAATTCGCTGTAAGGCAACATACAACTCTACTGCTGCGCCACCGTGCTGCCCGTGTTGTTCTGACCTTTTCTATGTTTCAGTCTGAAGAAGGCTTTTGACCTGAATCATCACCTATTCCTTTTTTCCAGTGATGCTGCCTGACCCAGTGAGTTACTCCAACATTTTGTGCCTGTGTTTGGTATAAACCAGCATCTGCAGTTCCTTCCTACACATATCAGTTCTACAGTTCTTTAATATTACATGCATTATTAATTAAAATCATAATCATACTTTATTAGCCAAGTATGTTTTGCAACATACGAGGAATTTGATTTTCCATACAGTCATACCAATAAAAACCAACAGAACACACAAAATACATTTTAAAATAAACATCCACCACAGTGACTCCTCCACATTCTTCACTGTGATGGAAGGCGTTAAAAAGATCAATCTCTTCCCATCTTTGTTCTCCAGCGGTCGGGGGCCTCTAACCTTCCGTTGACGGGACGATCTTACTCCCAAAGCCGGTGCCGGGCCTCCTCGTTGGGGCGATCAAGCTCCTGCATCGGGGGGGAATCTCAGCTCCCCCAGTCGATCTACCTCGGGTCAGGGCTAGTCGAACGTTGTGCGACTTTTGCAGCTTCCCGCCAACGGTCTCAACCCGAGACTGCGAGTTCCTTGACGTTAAAGTCCACAGGCCACGGTTGGAGCGTCGATCCCAAGCAAGGGATCGGCTCCGATGGTAAGTCCATGTCCCCGCGGTGGGGCTCAAAGTCAGTCCCGAGCGAGGCCTCCAGCTCCATGATGTTAGGCCGCAGAGCGACCGGAGATTCGACCCGGAAAACAATCGCATCTCCGGCAAGGTAAGAGATTGAAAAAAAGTTTCCCCCGACCCCCTCCTCCACCCCCACATGACGTGGATAAGCTTTTTCCATTGAGAGTAGGGAAGATTCAAACAAGGGGACATGATTTGAAAATTAAGTGACAAAAGTTTAGGGGTAACATGAGGGGGAACTTCTTTACTCAGAGAGTGGTAGCTGTGTGGAATGAGCTTCCAGTGGAAGTGGTGGAGGCTGGTTCGATTTTATCATTTAAAAATAAATTTGATAGGTATTTGGACGGGAAGAGATTGGAGGGTTACGGTCTGAGTGCAGGCAGATGGGACTCTGCTGCTATAACTTATGATCTTATGATTGTCCTGCTCTGTAAAAGACTGTGTATTCATCCTATCTATTCCTCTGATGATTTTATACACCTCTATAAGATCACCCCTCATCCTCCTGTGCTCCATGGAATAAAATCCTGAATGTCGAGCAGTGGAGATAAGATATAATAGCGTCTATTAAAAGGTTATAAGGAAGGCAAACAGGTATGCAGAGATTGAAGGGAGATGTCCAGGCAGAGGAAATTAGTTTAACTTTGCATCAAGGCCAGCACAGACATTATGAGCCGAAGGGCCTGTTCCTGTGCTGTTCTATGTCCTGATACAGAAACTCATCAATGACTCATCAGACCAGATTCCCCACCAGCGACTCCATCTACACTTAACGCTGCCTCAGAAAAGCAGCCAACATTATCAAAATATTTGTCTCATTCAGCTCATTCCTTCTTCTCCCTGCTCCCGTCGGGAAGGTACAGAAGCTTGAAAGGGCGCACCACCAGAAGTGAAAGGGTGGCACGGTGACGCAGCGGTAGAGTTGCTGCCTCACAGCGCCAGAGACCCGGGTATGATCCTGACAATGAGTGCTGTCTGTGTGGAGTTTGTACGTCCTCACCGTGACCTGCATGGGTTTTCTCCGGGTGCACCGGTTTCCTCCCACACTCCAAAGACGTGCAGCTTTGTAGGTTAATTGGCTTCAGTAAAATTGTAAATTGTCCCCAGTGCAAGTGTAGGGGGGATCGCTGCGGGGACTCAGTGGGCAGAAGGGGCTGTTTCCGCGCTGTATCTCCAAACTAAGCAGAGTTGGCCTGAGGGCTGGAGTCTGGGACCAGGAAGGAGTGCGGACAAATGCGATCTAATCCCGCTCGAGGGGATTGGAAGTCATTAGCTGTAAGAAGCAGCAGTGTAGAGTTCACAGGAGAGGCTTCTCACTCGCGCTTCCAGAAGGTTTGTTTTGCAACATGAACCCAACACACGTCATCGACCCACCGACACAAGGCCACACTCGCAGAAATAGAGACGTCAGTCTGATGTCCGATGAGATAATGCCCCTAAACTGATGCATTATTAAAGGATTGGGAATGATTATGCAACTCTTGCAGTAGTTAGAGTTAAATTATGCAGTTTGCCTTTCACACTATCCACGTCTTGCTGCAGAAACACTCCACTTTAAAAAAACATCGCATTTAGACATAATTTTCCTTTCTCAACGCCCAAAGTGCCTTACAGCCAAAGTTCCTCTTTTGGTGTAGAGACAAGGAACTGCAGATGCTGGTTTACAAAAAAAAAATCACAAAGTGCTGGAGAAACTCAACTGGTCAGGCAGCATCTCTGGAAAACATGGATAGGTGATATTTCAGGTTGGAACTATTCTCAAAAGTCAGGCAGCATCTCTGGAGAATAATGGATAGGTGATGTTTCAGGTCAGGACCCATCTACAGGTTTCCCGATCCGAAACATATCTTTCATTCATTGTTCTATATCTCTCTGCATCATCTTTCAGTCTGAAGAAGAGTCTCGACCCGAAACGTCACCCATTCCTTCTCTCCAGAGATGCTGCCCGACCCGCTGAGATACTCCAGCTTTTTGTGTCTATCTTCGGTTTAAACCCAGCATCTGCAGTTCCTTCCTACACATCACGTGTCCATGTTCTCCAGGAATGCCGCCTAACCCGTTGAGTTACTCCAGCACTTTGATACTTTTTAAAAATCTTCTTGTGACGTGTGTTAACCATGCAGAGATAGTTGACAGATAAAGAATCCTCTTGAATAATACAAAATAAAGGCTTGCTCAAAAGGTCAATCAATACAGATTCTGACACACAAAATTTAAGATTTCCATTTGGTCTGTGACAAAAATAACAGGCTGGCCTGCGGGAGAAGCCAAGCTTTTACACACTTTATCAATGCATTAACACCCTTTTGCCCGAATCGTAAAAGGGATTACTCCAGTTCAACTATCACGAGTATCAACTATCAAGACAAAAAAAAAAAGTCTTTTTTTGGCATACATCTCCAATTTTCCTTTGCATTGACCAACATTTTATGTACATAAAGTGCCTTACAAAAGGGCTAAACTCAAGATTCAGGCGAAAAGGTGCAGAAGTGTGAAAACGCACACCTCCAGATTCAGAGACAGTTTCTTCCCAGCTGTTAATAGGCAACTGAACCATCCTACCACAACCAGAGAGCAGTGCTGAACTACTGTCTACCTCATGGGTGACCCTCGGACTATCCTTGATCGGACTTTGCTGGCTCTAAACGTTATTCCCTTATTATGTACCTGCACACTGTAAATGGCTCGATTATATAGTTCTATGTTCTAATATAGATTTCTACCTCCCCCCCCTTTGGGAAACAAAATGTGAAATAAACAGGTAAATAACACGCCAGCGCATCTTGCTCATCATTTATTGAACAGTTGGTGGTGAATTCAAATAATTTAAGAACAAGTTGGTTTGCATTGAAGATACCCCCTTTAACCTTTCTTGCTTTCTACACAGAATGCCACACATTTACACATAACCCCCCCCCCCCCCTCCCCTCTCCAGCATTTGAGAAAAATCTGAAAGCTTTTAGCATAATGTTAACATTCAGTGGGGCAATAGACTGCGGCAATTTAGAATGATTTTTGCATTAATTCATACACCCAGGCTACAGTTTGGAAAGCAATGCAAGGAAAATCACATGGTCACCCCGATAAAAAGAAAATGTATCTTACTCAGACACTTATTACACACTCTTAATGAGAGGCAGTTACTGTGTAAAGATTCCATAATCACATCACGTGAAATACGATTATACAATTTGAGAATATACTATATAGCACTTATTTCTCTTCATAAATGTATCTCTGTATCATCAGTACCACAACATACATAGGCTGCTCGAGGGTTATTTATTTATTTATTTAAATAGCGTCATTGTCTCTCTTGGTCACAGCCATCACTGGAAAGTACAAGATCCTCCCGGTGAGTGCACTGTGCAACGCCAGCACTTTCCATGCAAGTGGCTTCGTCACACGTAACTGGACTAAGAAAATCCCACTGTCCCTCAGACACACTGCTCTGAAACTTTGCCACAATGCAATACAAAACAAAAACCCTAGTACAGGTCGTGGCTTTAAAGACACTTCGAATTCGAATTCCAATTCCCATTCCATTTCCAATTTGAATTCCAATTCCATTTCAAATTTCAATTCCAATTTCAATTCCCATTCGAATTCCAATTTGAATTCCAATTCCAATTCGAAGTAGAAGTCTCCCCCAAGAGAGAACAATCCAGTTACTAATAGCAAACACACAAGTTTCCAAATATTTTGGACGGTTTCCAGGATATGAAAGTCACCAGCTTTTTAAAGTGGATAAAGGGGAAAAACATAGAGGCGGAAGTTTGTTGGTGACAATTAAAATGGGAGCGTAGTTTCCCTGTACAGGTGGCATCAGGTGAAGGGGAACCTGATTTGTGGCCAGGTTTGTTTGCTGATCTAGTTGGACGTAGCGGCAGTAAATCATGAACAGTCGCAAAATGGAAAGAACAAGTTGGTTCTGAATATCAAAGTCCCAATTTCTTTTTCAGTTGGTGCCCTTATACAACAATATAATGACCTGAGTATTTTAAGTATTCCAAGGTTCATTCTTTTGGAATTAGTTATATGTACAGTTTCTTTAGGCTATTACACATGTAGTTTACAAAGAGCTGATTGCTTTAGTGACTGTACAAGTGAGTTGTAGAACTTTACAAGTGACGGTTTCCAAACAACTATGATTTTTAAATATAGTTGTTTTTTTCCCTTAAAAAGAAAACACATTGTGCAGCCGCTGCCACTGCTAAGGCTTTGATATTAGTCAGATCTGCAATTGCAGGTTTCATTTCCAAAGAAGAAGAAGAAAAATAAAAAGAAACACGAAATGCAACACATTAATAGGTACCAGTGCATTTTTTTTGGTGCGAGACACGGCAGTTATTGCAACACGTCTCTTCCTCCTCCTGGCTGCAAGCCCCGGGCCCCGGCTTCCGGAAGGTTCTGGAAGGGCGAGAGCCCCCCTCTTTACGCTGAAGCCTGGGCCGTGGACGTTTCGACGATGGCCTGGCTCTTCCCGTGGTCTGATTCCGTTCCTGTCCCTTCTGCCGATTCCTCTTGCTCCGCGATGCGGAAGCTATCGTGCAGTGCCTGACGCCTGTGCACCTCAGCCTTCAGGTTCTCCAGCTCCTTCTGACTGTAGGTCGGTCACACAACACAGGGCAGCAAGATAGGATATTATTATTTTTAAAAATATTTGTTTTTTAAACCAAAAATAAATTGAATCAATTATTACAAGAATAATATGTACAATACAAAACAATACAACAAACCACCACCAATAGTCCAAAGTAAAACAAATATCGTTAAATATTAAATATATTAAACACCAATGTTACAATCCTTGTCGAGGATGCATTCCACCGCCCAGCGGTCCCGGAAATCCCCCAGCTTGCCTGCAGACAGCGTGTAGTCCCTCTCTAGTGCCACCCGGGCACGGACGTAACCCCGGAAAAGGGGCAGGCAGCCGGCTCGGGCACAGCCCTCGAGTAAGGATTTTATTCGTGGGAAGGAGCTGCAGATGCTGGTTTACACAAAGACCAACACAAAATGCTGGAGTAACTCAGCAGGACAGGCAGCATCTGCATTGTATTCACTGGAACGGGGCTTATATTCACTGGAATATAGGAGGATAGGGGATCTTATAGGAAACAAACACAATTCTTAGGGGATTGGACAGGCTAGATGCATGAAAAATGTTCCCCATGTTGGGGGAGTCCAGAACCAGGCGGTCACAGTTTAAGAATATGGGGTAGGCCATTTAGGACTGAGATGAGGAAACACTTTTTCACCCAGAGAGTTGTAAATCTGTGGAATTCGCTGCCTCAGAAGGCAGTGGAGGCCAATTAACTGGATGTCTTCAAGAGAGAGTTAGATATAGCTCTTAGGGCTAATGGAATCAAGGGATATGGGTAGAAAGCAGGAACGGGGTACTGATTGTGGATGATCAGCCATGATTATATTGAATGGCAGTACTGGCTCGAAGGGTCGAATGGCCTACTCCTGCACCTTTTTTCTATGTTTCTATCTCTGGATGGAAGGAATAGGTCACGTTTCGGGGCAAGACCCTTCTTCAGACTATGTAAGAATTTTATTCCTCCGTTTTGGGACAAATGACAATAAAACACACTCGACTCTTCAGTACAGCACAGGAACAGGCCCTCCGGCCCACAGCCGCCTTGCCCTGCATGATGCCAGGTTAAAGTCAACTTCTACACTGTAGAACAGCACAGTGGCGCGGGTGGTAGTGCTGCTGCCTCACAGGGCTCGATCCTGATGTCGGGCCGTCTCTGAGCGGGAGTTTGCACGTTCTCCCGGTGACCACGTGGGTTTCCTCCTGTTTCCACCCACATCCTAAAGACGTGCGGGTTTGTAGGTTAATGACCCTCTGTAAATTGCCCCTAGAATGTAGGGAGTGCATGCGAAAGTGAGCTAACATAGAACTAGTGTGAACAGGTGATCGATGGTCAGTGCACTCAGTGGGCCGATGACCCTGTGTCCATGCTGTATCTCTAAACTGTTAACTCATCTGTCTCCATGTAATCCATACCCCTCCATTCCTTGCTTATCCATGTGCCTGTCTAAAAACCTCAAACGTTTCAAAACCAATGCTTGTGCAGCAAACGTCTTTAGACTTTAGTGTTTAGACTTTAGTCGTCAAGTCACTTTTATTTCTATAGCACATTTAAAAAAACAACTCTCGTTGACCAAAGTGCTTTACATTGTTGGAGCTACTAACGTTATACAACAGTGGTTCATAGATTAAGTACATACATAAATATATACATATAGCCCTCCCTCAGAGGACGTCAAGAAAGGCTTGAGAGTAAAGATGAGTTTTTAGTCTTGACTTAAAAGAGTCGATGGAGGGGGCAGTTCTGATGGGAAGAGGGATGCTGTTCCACAGTCTAGGAGCTGCACCCGCAAAGGCGCGGTCGCCCCCGAGCTTTAGCGTGGAAACAGGCCCTTTGGCCCACCGAGTCCGTGCGACCAGCGATCACCCCGTACACTAGCACTATCCTACACACTAGGGACAATTTACAATTTTACCAAAGCCAATTAATCTACAAACTATGTCTATGGAGAGTGGGAGGAAACTGGAGCACCCGGAGAAAACCCACGTGGTCCCAGGGAGAACGTACAAACTCCAATACAGAGAGCACCGGTAGTCAGGATCGAACCCGGGTCTCTGGCGCTGTGAGGCAGCAGCTCGACCGCTGCGCCACCGTGCCGACTTTGTGCGACTTGTGAAGGTGCAAATGTTTGGTCCTTACCTGAGGGGAATGAAGAGAATCCCGTTGATGACGTTGAGCTGCTCTAACACACTCGACATGATGGGAGCTGTGAACTGTTGGAGACACAGAGCGATTAGTGGCTTGGTACACAGTGCCCATTCACACACCTTGTAGCAAACAGCCAACGTCAGTAATTGTGCCCGGACACAGGGGTCGACAAGGGAGATCCTGCATTTAAACCTTGGTCAATCTTGCCATGTTTGGGAATGGCTTGGTCCAAATCCCGACCCCTCCCAATAGCCTTGCACCGAGAGTCTTTAGACTTTAGAGATACAGCACGGGAACCTGCCCTTCAGCCCACCGAGTCTGCACTGACCAGCGATCCCGTACACTAGCCCTATCCTACACAATAGGGACAATTTACAGTTTTTTTACCGAGCCAATTAATCTACAAACATGTACTTCTTTGGAGTGTGGAAGGAAACTGGAGCACCCGGAGAAAACCCACGCGGTCACAGGGAGAACTTGCAAACTCCGTACAGACACCACCCTTAGTCAGGATCGAACCCGGGTCTTTCGTGCTGTAAGGCAGCAACTCTACTGCTGAACCACTATGCTCATCGAAACGCTCATGAACTGTTGCAGGTGTACGGTAGAGAGCATATTGACTGGTTGCATCACAGCCTGGTTCAGCAACTCGAACGCTCAGGAACGAAGGTGATTACATGAAGTGGTGAACACTGCCCGGTCCATCATGGGTACTGACCTCCCCACCATCGATGGGATCTACAGGAGTCGCTGCCTCAAAAAGGCAGCCAACATCATCAGAGACACACACCACCCTGGCCACGCTCTCATTTCACTCCTGCCATCGGGAAGAAGGTACAGAAGCCTGAAAATCGTGACCTCCAGGTTCAAGAATAGCTTCTTCCCTACAACAAGCAGGCTCTTGAACACTATACACTAACCTATGAACTAAACACTGCCTTTGGTTGCACTAAGGATTTTGACTTTGTTTTGCAGTAATACTGGGGTTATCAATTTAGTGCATTTCATTTCATATATATTATTTATGAAGCGCAGGAGGATGAGGGGGATCTTATAGAGGTGTATGAAATCATGAGAGGAATAGATCGGGTAGATGCACAGAGTCTCTTGCCCAGAGTAGGGGAACCGAGAACCAGAGGATATAGGTTTAAGTTGAGGGGGGGAAAGAAGGGTCTCGACCCAAAATGTCACCAATCCATGTTCTGCGGAAGAGTCTCGACCCGACATGTTGTAAGGGCATTGATAGGCAACGGTTCAGGTCTGGACCCTTCTGCAGACTGATTGTACTGGGGGGGGAGAAAGCTGGAAGAGAGGTTGTGGCTGGACAAAGCATGGCAAGTGATAAGTGATGAGTGGGGTTTGATTAACAAATGATTGGACGAAGGCCAGCGATGAAAAGACATAAAACTGTGAGAAAAGGAAAGAGGTACAAATTGTGTCGTTGACGCAGTGTGGAAACAGGCCCTTCGGCCCAATCTGCCTACTCCGACCAACACGACCCATCTACACTGCACTGGTCCCACCATTTGGCCCATATCCCTTTAAACCTCTCCTATCCATGAATCTATTCTAATGTGTTTTAACCATTGTGATAGTACCTGCCACAACTACCTTCTCTGGCAGCTCGTTCCATACACCCAACACCCTTTGTGCAAAAAAAGCTGCCCCTCAGGTTCCCATTAAACCTTTCCCCCCTCACCTTAAGCTATCTCCTCTGGTTCTTGATTCCCTTCCTCTGGGTAAAAGACTGTGCGTTTACCCGATCTAATGCGACTGTGAAGGAACATAGGTGGAAGGGAAGCGAAATGCCAAGAATCTTACAGTCACACCAGTGATTAGTACGGGTGTCGGGGGCTATGGGGAGGGCAGGAAAATGGGGTTGAGAGGGAAAGATAGATCAGCCGTGATTGAATGCAGCTGTGATTGATTGATAGCCTGGCACTGGATGTCATGTGTCCCGACAGGCTTTGGGAGGATGCTACTAGCTAGAGACAGACAGAGCAAAATGCTGGAGCCAGGAGAACAAAGGAGCACAGTGAGAACGGTCACGTCATTGACATCTGGTGGGAGCAGGGCTGAAGGTCACTTCACGGCTAGGCAGTACGGCCTGGAGAAGGTAAGGTGCCTGAACGGCCATTTTGTAAAGTAACTCTCTAATGAGAACGAGATATGAACAAGCAATGCAATTAAGAACTCTAGCCTGATAAAAAAAAAAACAAGATGTGTTTTGTTTATTCACTCCTTGGAGGAGTAACAACTTGAAATGGTTGACTTTAATGTCATAAGAGCCTTGGGTTAGAACAAAGGCTTCCTTCGAACATTGAAGGAAAATTAGTACAAAAGAAGGGCGGTCCGAGACATCGGGGGTGACAACGAGGGAACAACCATGGCAAGATGAAGGCACCTGACCGTAGCTCAGAGAAGTCTACCCCCTACCAACAGAGCAAATCTGGCCAATTCATTCATACGGGTAATATCTGAGTCCAAGTCATGAGTTTTGTGATTTAGTTTTAAGAAGTGACAAGTAAATGAGAAGTCAATTGTTTGCATGCATGTTTAAGTTACTCGAGTCTTAATAAAGATTAAGTTGTACTAAACCTTGGTTTAGAGTCTTTGTTCGACACGTCAGTTGATACCCTTTAGAGGTAATGGGGTCAACAACTTGATGGGCCATATGGCCTAATTCTGCTCCTATCATTTATGAACTGGGTGTCCCCTGGTGCATCCTAGTTCTCCCCCCCCTGGCTTGTGGTAAATGTACCCAGAGCAGAGGAAGAAACCTGGCATTGCCATGGCAACATTAAGCAGTCAATGCTCCTCGGTGAAAGATCAAGAGACAGGCGGGGGGAGAAAATGTCTGACTGCAACAGTTCTGGTGCTTGTGAAATCCCCCCTCCACGAGTCCTCGACATAGATATCCAGAAACAGTTAACGCAGGACCGCGAGGCTGCAGAATTGGACGGGCAAAAGGTTCACGCCCGGACCAGCTAGTTTGCCAGATCCTTGCTTAAGTAAGAAAAGATTAGATACAAAATGCTGGAGTATCTCAGCGGGACAGGTAGCATCTCTGGAGAGAAGGAACGGGTGATGTTTCGGGTCGATACCCTTCTTCAGACTGATAGTCGGGGGAGAGGGGAACGAGAGATATAGACGGTGATGTAGAGATAGCGGACAAATGGATGAAAGATATGCAAAAAAAAAGTAACAATTATAAAGAAGTCTGAAGAAGGGTCTCGACCCGAAACACCACCCATTCCTTCTCTCCAGAGATGCTGCCAGCATTTTGTGTCTATCTATGAAGATGAAGGAACCAGGCCAATGTTAGCTGTTTGCTGGGTATTCTTGCCAAGTGACGATGATAGCAGGAGAGAAACCTGCGTTAAATACAGATTACTGAACAAACCCAGTTTACGCAATCACAGGAGAAAAACATGAACCAGGTCAAGCACAAAAAGACCCTTCAATGAACGACCACAGTATCTGATTTTCTGTTCTCATCACAGATGCTTTGTTGGTGCTTTTGGCCGCAGAGTTGTTGAGATGCTGGTTCCAACATCTCTGAGGCAGGCAGTAATCCTATCCAGAGAGTTGAATGTCAAGCTCTGTTCTTGTGGTACATTATCTGTGAGATGCCCCATGCAGACTCCAATACGATCCATTGCAGGCAGCTCTGGACTGGTGTCTGCACCACAACTTGTGATATGAGGCGCAACTCGAAGGAGGAGGAAAAATATTCTTGCTCAAGCGATTAAGTGATTTTAGAGTTGGAATCAATATATATAGTTAAATGTGCAGGAAGGAGCTGCCGGTGCTGGTTTAGACCGAAGATAGGCATAAAATGCCGGAGTAACCCAGCGGGACAGGCAACATCTCTGGACAAAAGGAATTGTTGACGTTTTGGGTCGATAAGGCTCTCTCTGGTCTATCACTTTGCAATGAGGGCACAGTTCAAGTGATTCTAAACTTGATAATAATCGAGGGCTTGTAGAGCTGCTGCCTCACAGCGCCAGAGACCCAGGTTCCATCCTGACCTCGGGTGCTGTCTGTGTGAAGTTTGTACGTTCTCCCTGTGACCGCGCGGGTTTCCTCCGGGTGCTCCAGTTTCCTCCCACATCCCTAAGACGTGCAGGTTTGAAGGTTCATAAGTTTATGTGACAGGAGCAGAATTAGGCCTTTCGGCCCATCAAGTCTACTCCGCCGTCAATCATGGCTAATCTTTCTCTCCCTCCTAACCCATTCTCCTGCCTTCTCCCCATATCCCCTGACACCGGCATTAATCAAGAATCAATTAGGTTAGGTAACGAATCAATGTTAATTAGTATCTGTAAATTGCCTCCAATGTGCAGGGAGTGGATGAGAAAGTGGTATAACATAGAACTAGTGTAAACGGATGATAGATGGTTGGCGTAGACTCGGTGGGCTGAAGGGCCTGTTTCGTTGCTGTATCTCCAAACTAAACAGAGCACCCACGCACCCCGCAAGATATGGGGTTTAGAAATAACCAGCAAGAAAATGTCTCGTACACATAAGACAGACTCTAGTTTAACTTTAGAGATGCAGCGTGGAAACAGGCCCTTCGGCCCACCGAGTCCATACCATCCAGAAACCACCCCTTATATTAGCACTCGGCACAATTTACAGAAGCCAATTAACCTACAAACCTGTACGTCTTTGGGATGTAGGACACTGTACTTTAATTGGCACATGTGACAATAAACAGACCTTGAATGCTGGTTGTTGTGGACTCGGTGGGCCTGTTTCTGCGCTGTATCTCTAAACTAGACTAGACTCCTGTGGGTTGGGAAGAGGCTGAGGCGTGTGGACATATTTCCATCTCTCCCCTGCATCAGGTCTCCCTGGGCACAGACTGCGCCGTCAGTGGCCCTGTGGTTTGTCAGTGGACAAGATCACGCGGTTCCTCGCTCTCCCGTGAACCCAGCCACCCGCGGCCTGCAGGGGCAGCCACCGAGCCGGCCCACGCTCCCAGGACCCATCGGAGCCGGGGCCTGGACGTTGGGAGCCCGCCGAGCCGGCGACAACGACGGACGGGACAGGCGAGGAGCGAGGCCGGTGGGAGAGAGGGGGAACCGGGGGTCTGGCCACCGCGCCCTCCAACCCACCCCCCCCCCCCCGGTCTGAAGAAGGGTCTCGACCCAAATCATCACCCATTCCTTCCCTCCAGAGATGCTGCCTGTCCCGCTGAGTTACTCCAGCATTTTGTGTCTATCCCCGGGAAACAAAGGTGGACAGGAGAGGAGAGGGACGTGGGTTCGCTGGTCGACCAAGGAAGGCAACGGATGGAGGCCCTGCAGCAGCCTGGGGCTCGCCTGGATCAGGCACAACTAGAGCGCGGACTGGACTTGGAAAATGGCGGCAAAACATGGCGTCTCTTGCATCTGGGCTCAGTAGACTATTTCCGTACAACTGCTAATCGATGGTGATATGGTGTTACTCTACTGGACTGTTTGTCAGAAAATAACTTCACTGTGTGTTTGCACACGTGACAATAAAGCTTCATTGAACTATTGAATCCACTGCACCCTCCGACCCAGCAGAAACATTAAACTGTGATGTCTCGATCTGGCCTTCCCTTCAAGAGTTAACAGGGGCTGTTATAATGACACAGTCTCCATAATGCTGCCAACTCCAAACAGGATTAACCACTTGATATCAATATTAAAAAGGGGCTCTGAACGACAGCAATTTCCCCCGAAATTACTCTGTGGTAATTAGTCTGTGGTACGCAGCCAGCAGTCGGGGATGTACTTCAAATCACTTCAGAATGACTGGTGTTCGCGATGCCAAAAATCGCATGTTTCAAAATAAGACCAGGGGGGCACTATTTTCAGAACGTAGAAAGGTACAGCACGGGAACAGGCCCTTCGGCCCACAATGTCTGTGCCGAACATGATGCCAAGGCCAACTCTTATCTCTCTGCACATGATCCGTATCCCTCCATTCCCTGCATATCCATGTGTTTATCCAAATGTCTCTTAAACACCACCATCGTATCTGCCTCCATCTCTGCATCCTGGACACTCCCTCTTTCTCCTCTCCCATTGGGCAAGAGGTACAGAAGTGTGAAAACGCACACTTCCAGATTAAGGGACAGTTTCTTCCCAGCTGTTATCAGGCAACTGAACCATCCTATCACCAACTAGAGAGTGGTCCTGAACCACTCTCTATCTCACTGGAGACCCTCAGATTATCTTTGATCGGACTTTAATGGAGTCAATGGGAGGGAAATTGGTTTGTGTGATGGTCTGGGCTACGTTCACAATTCTCTGCAATTGCTTGTGGTCTTGGATGGAGCTGTTCACAAAGGGTGGTGAATCTGTAGAATTCTTTGCCCCAGAAGGCTGTCGAGGCCGTCAATGGATATTTTTAAGGCAGGGATAGATTTTTGATTATAGTTTAGTTCAGAGATACAGAGCGGGAACAGGCCTTCGGCCTTCTGGGTCCGCGCCGACCAGCGATCCCCACACATTAAGACTCTCCTACACCCACTAGGGACAATTTTTACATTTTTGGAGTGTGGGATGAAACTGAAGATCTCGGAGAAAACCCACGCAGGTCACGGGGGAGAATGTTCAAACTCCGTACAGACAGCACCCGTAATCGGGATCGAACCCGGGTCTCCGGCGCTGCATTCGCTGTAAGACAGCAACTCTACCGCTGCGCTGCCGTGATTAGTACAGGTGTCAGAGGTTATGGGGAGAAGGCAGGAGAATGGGGTTAGGAGGGAGAGATAGATCAGCCATGATTGAATGGCGGAGTAGACTTGATGGGCCGAATGGCCTAATTCTACTTCTATCACATGACCTAAACCATGCTGTGATGCATCCGGATGAAGCAACAACATCGGACACAAGTTTCTTCAGCAAAGGGAAACTGCTAAATACTTCAGGGCGGCACGGTGGCGCAGCGGCAGAGTTGCTGCCTCACGCTGCCAGAGACCCGGGTTTGATCCTGACTACGGGTACATGTCTATACGGAGTTTGTACATTCTCCCGTAACCTGCGTGGGTTTTCTCCGGGATCCGCAGTTTCCATGCATACTCAAAAGACGTACAGGTTTGTAGGTTAATTGGCTTCGGTAAACTTGTAAATTGTCCCTAGTGTGTGAAGGATATTGTTAATGTGCGGGGATCGCTGGTCGGCACGGACTCGGTGGGCCGAAGGGCCTGTTTCCCTGCTGCATCTCTAAACTAATCTGTTCCCAAAGATAGACACAAAAAGCTGGAGTAACTCGGCGGGACAGGCAGCATCACTGGAGGGAAGGAATGGGTGACGTTTCGGGTCGAGACCCTTCTTCAGACTCCCGCTTGCCAAACATTTTAATTCTCCTTCCATTCCCACATTGACCTTTCTGTCCCAGGTCTCCTCCATTGTCAGAGTGAGGCTAAACGCAAATTGGAAGAACTGCATCTCATATTTCTCTCGGGCAGCTTACACCCCAGTGGTATGAATATTGACTTCTCTAACTTCAAGTAACCCTCTCTCTCCAACCCTCTCCCATCCAAGTTGCACCAGCTTCTCGTTTTCAACCAACTTACTGCTAACGATGGCCTTCAAAAAACCTAGTCTGAAGAAGGGTCTCGACCCGAAACGTTACCCGTTCCTTCTCTCCAGAGATGCTGCCTGTCCCACTGATTTACTCCAGCTATTTGTGTCTACCTTTGGTTTAAACCGGCACCTGCAGTTCCTTCCTGCACAGACTGTTCCCAAACCGTGCTGTGATTTATCCCGACGGACAACGGACACCAGTTCACTCAACAAAGGGAAACGATTAAACACCTCACCGGTTGAATACACGTATGATGCAGAGTTAGCCACTCGACGTTGTGGAGAAACACTAACACAGTACCACCGGCTCAATCTGCCCGCTCTATGGACGCCGCCTGGCTTACCTTGAGTGGGAGAATACTGGCGTTTGATCCGTTCTTGTAGATCTCGTTCATGGTACGCTGCAGAGCCACTGCCTGCTGCGTGAGGTATTTCAAATACTCGGAACTTTCTTTGGTCTTTTCATGATTCTCACCGAACTGGGGAGGGAGAGAGAGAGAGAGAGAGAGATGATTAAGGAATTAATTTAGGAACAAATAACACCAGATGTTGGTTTATACCAAAGGCTGACACAAAGCGCCGGAGTAACTCTGCGGGTCAGGCAGCATCTCTGGAGAGGTTTGTTTTGCATGCTATCCATTCGGGGCGGTACAGTGGCTCAGTGGTAGAGATGCTGCCTTTCAGCAGCAGAGACCCGGGTGCGATCCTGATTGTGGGTGCTGTCAGTACGGAGTTTGTACGTTCTCCCTGTGACCGCGTAGGTTCCCTCCAGGTGCTCCGGTTTCCCCCCACACTCCAAAGGTGCACGGGTTTGTAGGCTTTGGTTAAAAAAACATTGTAAATTGTCCCTAGTGTGTGCAGGATAGCGCTAGTGTACGGGATGATCGCTGATCGGCGCGGACTCGGTGGGCCAATGGCCTGTTCCCGCGCTGTATCTCTAACGTCTAAAGATCAGATAATACTATACAAACATACAATCAAGTCCAACTCCAGTACAATGGGTAGAGCACAGGGGAAGATACAGAGTGCAGAATATAGATCTCAGCATTGTGGCGCACCAGTTCCACAGACAAAGTCCAATGTCCGCAATGGGGTAGAGGTGAATCGGACAGTACCCCAGCTTATGGAGGGACTGTTCAGAAGCCTGATAACTGAGGGGAAGAAGCCGTTATAGTAACACAATCTAGCCCAGTTTCTTGGCTAATTTAAATGGAAGAATTAGCTGAGGTGACGAGTTGCTGGTGAAATGAATTACATTTCACGATCTCCCCGTAAGCTTGTGTGATAATTACAGAGAACCCTTTCGCATCAAGCAAGACAAAAGAAGCCCATTTGTTTGCAAGAGAAATACCTCATGTGGAACACCGGTCAACTAAATCATCTCCGTGTTTCCTGTTCCAAGTAGATTTCATAGGGTATAGTATTTATTTTATGATGTGCCATTTAGAGCAGACGTTTCACAAATTGTATGATGAATACCTCAAATTCTCTTTCCTCTTCAAGACAGTTTCTAGAGCAACAGCAGGGACCACAGTGATCGGGAACAGGGGTCAGGGTGGCACGATGGCGCAGCGGCAGAGTTGCTGCCTTACAGTGCCAGAGACCCGGGTTCGATCCTGCCCACAGGTGCTGTCTGTACGGAGTTTGCACGTTCTCCCTCTGATCGCGTGGGATTTCTCCGGATGCTCTGGTTTCCTCCCACACTGCAGATTTGTAGGTTAATTGGCTTTGATCAAATTGTCCTTGAGTGTAGGATAGAACCAGCGTATGGGTGATTGCGGGTCGGCGGGGACTCGATGGGCCTGTTTCCACGCTGTATTTCCAAACTAAACCAAAGGCCGACGTGGGGCCTTTTGAATGCCGATCTTCTTACGTACACTCAAGTACCTTAGAACATCTTTAACCTAAATGTCACATTTATCAGCACGTAAACCTCTTTCTGCTCCCAATCGTAGGAACATCAACGCAAGGAACTGCAGACGCTAGTTTACAAAACAAGACACAAAGTGCTGGAGTAACTCAGCGGGTCAATACTGGCGTCTCGACCCGAAAGGTCACCCATTCCTTCCCTCCAGTGATGCTGCCTGTCCCGCCGAGTTACTCCAGCTTTTGTGTCAGGCAGCATCTCCGGAGAACATGGATAGGTGAGGTTTCGTGTTGGGACCCTTTTTCCGACTGAACGGTCCCGACCTGAAATGTCACTTATCTCTTTTCTCCAGAGATACCGCCTGACCAGCTGAGTTACTCCAGCACTTTGTCTTTTTTGTTGTTGTAACCCAGCGTCTGCAGTTCTAGGGCCTGCGGCCCGCCGAGTCCATGCCGACCAGCGATCGCCCGTTCACACTAGTCCTATGTTATCCCACTTTCTCTTCCACCCCCTACAAACTAGGGGCAATTTGCAGAAGGGCCAAATAACCCATAAACCCGCTCGTCTTTGGGATGCGGGAGGAAGCCCGGAGCACCCGGAAGAAACCCACGCTGTCGCAGGGAGAACGTGCAAACTCCGCACACAGACGGAACCCGAGGTCAGGATCAGTTGGGTCTCTGGCGCCGTGAGGCAGCATCTTTACCAGCCCACCGCTGTGCCACCATGCCAGTGTGTGGCAGTGCTGTAGTGTGGGAACACATTAGTTATCGATACGATAGAACATTATTTATCCCAGGAGGGAAATCGCTGCCAACAGTCATAAAAACACAAGCTACATGAAATTAAAGTGACGAGTGGAAAGTCCAGGATTGGGGATGTGCAAAGGTTGGGGGGGAGGGGGGGGGAGGGGAGTCAGTCTACCCCACGACAGAAAGGGGTGGAGTTGTACAGTTTGATAGCCACAGGGAAGAAGGATCTCCTGTGGCGTTCTGTGCTGCATCTTGGTGGAACCAGTCTGTTGCTGAAGGT
The DNA here is from genome assembly GCA_038087875.1 of Malacoraja senta. Classification (NCBI taxonomy): domain Eukaryota; kingdom Metazoa; phylum Chordata; class Chondrichthyes; order Rajiformes; family Rajidae; genus Malacoraja; species Malacoraja senta. The sequence continues at coordinate 29,527,300 of CM075982.1, forward strand.
GCTCCTGAGGTTGACCAGTGTGTCATGGAGGGGTTGAGCTGTATTGTCCAAGATGCTCCGCAGTTTGTGGAGCATCCTCCCCTCCAAGACCACCTCCCATGAATCCAACCCCAGCCCCAGGACGGAGCCAGCCGTCCGCGGCCTTCGCCCTGCTGCCCCAGCACACGGCAGCGATCCTCACATTCTGTGCAACAATGATCTCGCTGTCACACCATTTAGATTGCAGATTAGGTATCTTTTTATGGGATCAGAAATTAAAGGGCAAGAGGATAACAGCAGATTAAGTTGTTAGTGGATAATTATTTTTAAAAACGGATTGTTTGCGTTTTCAAATCCTCGCCTCCTCACAGAGTTATGTAGCGCAGAAACCGGCCCAACTTGCCCACACCAATCAACATGTCCCAGCTACACTAGTCCACCTGCCTGCGTTTGGCCCATATTCCTCCACATCTGTCCTATCCATGTGCCTGTCTAAATGTTTCTTAAACGTTGGGATAGTCCCAGCCTCAACTACCTCCTCTGGTAGCTCGTTCCATACACGCACCACTCATTGTATGAAAAAATTACCCCTCAGATTCCTATTAAATCTTTCCTCCTTCACCTTGAACCTATGTCCTCTGGTCCTCGAATCACCTACTCTGGGCAAGAGACTCTGTGCATCTACCCGATCTATTCCTCTCATGATCTTATACACCTCTATATGATCACCCCTCATCCTCCTGCGCTCCAGGGAATAGAGTCCTCGCCTGATAAACCTCTCCCTATAGCTCAGACCCTCAAGTCCTGGCAACATCCCCGTAAATCTTCTCTGTACCCGTTCCAACTTGACAGCATCGTTCCTGATCCATCAAGGTCCTCTACAAACCGAGAAAATCTGAAACACTATTGGTAACAGGGCGGTGAATCGGTGGAATTCATTGCCGCAGAATGCTGTGGAGGCCACGTCAATGGATATTTTTAAGGTGGAGATTGACCGATTTGTGATTAGTACGGGTGTCAGGGGTTATGGCGAGAAGGCAGGAGAATGGGGTTAGGAGGGAGAGATAGATCAGCCATGATTGAATGGCAGAGTTGACCTGATGGGCTGAATGGCCTAATTCTGCTCCTAGAATATATGAACATTTCACACCCCAGGTTAACCTAGATTTAGTATTCAAATATATCTTTTATATATATATATATATACAGAGGACAGTGACGCAGCGCTAGAGGTGCTCCCCTACAGTGACAGAGATCTGGGTTCCATCCTGACTACAGGTACTTACACACTTACACAGCGACACAACACAGGAATAGGCCCTTCAGCCCACGGTGTCTGTGCCGAACATGTTGCTTGCAACTGATGCCTGCATGTCCATGGAAATGCCGAATGCTAGGGGGCATAACTTTACGGTGAGAGGGGCAAAGTGTAAAGGAGAGGCAGCACAGTGGCGCAGCGGTAGAGCTGCTGCCTCACAGCGCCAGAGACCTCAGTTCGATCCTGACTAAAGGGCCTGTCCCACTTTCACGACCTAATGCACGACCTTTTTTATTCGTGGACACTTTTCATCATGCTAGAAAAAACGCCCGACCTACTTGATGCCACGAGTACCTACGACTAGCATCACGGCCTGCTACGACCTTGTGACGACCATGCTGCGAGTATGAGTCAAGGGCAAACTCGGCAGAGGTCGTGAATTAGGTCGTGAAAGTGGGACAGGCCCTTAAGGATGTTCGTCTGTACGGAGTTTGTACGTTCTCCCTGTGACTGCGTGGGTTTTCTCCGGGTGCTCCGTTTCCCTCCCACACTCCAAAGACGTACAGGTTTGTAGGTTAATTGGTCTCCATAAGTTGTAAAATTGTCCCTAGTATGTTGGATAGTGCGAGTGTACGGGTGATCGCTGCTCGGCACGGACTCGGTGGGCCAAAGGGCCTGCTTCGCGCTGCATCTCTAAAGCCTAAAGTAAAATCTAAAGATGTTGCCCGCAGAGGCATTGGTTTTGAAATACTTGAGATATTTAGATAAGCACATAGATATGTGGGAAATGGAGGGATGTGGCTTGCGTGCAGGCAGATGAGTTAAGAGTTTAGAGATAAAATATGGATACAGGGGCCCATTCGGCTCACCAAGTCAATGCTGAACATTGATCACCCGGGGTGTTCGCTGGTCGGCACGGACTCAGTGGGCTGAAGGGCTGATTTCCGCACTGCATCTCGAAACTAAATTGCAAACCTGATGAGTCAAATGGTCATAGACACAAAATTCTGGAGTAACTCAGCGGGTCAGGCAGCATCTCTGGAGAAAAGGAATAGGTGACGTCTCAGGTGGAGACCCTTCTTCAGACCACACAGAATGTAAACAGACATTGAGATAATCCTATGACTCCCTTCACATTGTCTTTGTGATGCTTAGATGGATCCTTTTCCTGGGCTCTTTTGTCCCCCTGTTTGCATTCAATGTCGTTCTGTTGAAAACCATGTCGGTGCTTTCAACGTGTTCACTTAAAATAAAGGGGGTCTGTCTGTCCCTGACACAGAAGGGGCGGCTCGTAAAATAAATCATTGAGTTGTGAAATCATGAAGTGCTGGGTGCAGAGTAACGAGCGGACAGATGGACAGGCAGCCAGCATGACAGGAGAATCTAAATCTGCAAATCTATTCACGTCTCTAATCTGACAGAACTTAATCCCCTGTCGAGAAAATAGTGGAGAGCAAATATAGATGATACCGGTGAAATAAGGTTGTAAGGTCATAAGTGATAGGTGTAGAATTAGGCCATTCGGCCCATCGCGCCTTTGCAGTTGCAGCTCCTAGAATGTGGAACAGCATCCCTCTTCCCATCAGAACTGCCCCCTCTATCGACTCCTTTAAGTCGAGACTTAAAACTCATCTCTACTCCCAAGCCTTTCTTGACGTCCTCTGAGCGAGGGCTATGTGTATGTAGTGATGTTTGTATTTAATCTATAAACCACTGTTGTTTGTTATACTATTCTTATACCAATGTAAAGCACTTTGGCCAACGAAAGTTGTTTTTTAAATGTACTATATAAATAAAAGTGACTTGACTTGACTTGAGTCTACTCTGGCATTCAATCATGCCTGATCCATCTCTCCCATCTAACCCCATTCTCCAGCCTTCTCCCCACAACCTCTGACACTCGTACTAATCAAGAAATAACCTCAGATGCCCCTCAGGTTCCTATTAAATCTTTCATCTCTCACTTTAAACCGATGTCCTCAGGCTCCTGATATCCCTGCTGTGGGTAAAAGACTCTGTGCATTTACCCTATCCATCCCTCTCGTAATTTTACACACATCTACAAGATCACTCCTCCGCTTCGTTCCGCCCCCGGGAAAGGTCACTGGGTGCCGCACGGTGGCGCATTGACCCCAGCCGGTTACGTGGAGAACGTGCAAACTCCACACACACACACACAATCCTACAGTACATCTTTGGGCGCCACGGTGACACAGCTGGTAGAGCCGCTGCCTCATGGCGCCAGACACCAGGGTTCGGTCCTGACCTCTGGCGCTGTCTGTGTGGCGTTTGCACGTTCTCTCTGTGACCGTGTTGATTTCCTCCGGGTGCTCCAGTTTCCTCCCACATCCCATGGACGTGTGGGATTGCAGGTTAACTGGCCCTCTGTACATCGCCCCTCGTGTGTAGAGAGTGGATGAGAAAGTGGGACAACATAGAACCAGTGTGAACGGGGCACGGTGGCGCAGCGGTGGAGCTGATGCCTTAGAGATCTGCGTTCGATCCTGACTATGGGTGCTGCCTGTACGGCGTTTGTACGTTCTCCCCGTGACTGCGTGGGTTTCCTCCAGGTGCTCTGGTTTCCTCCCACACTCCAAAGACGTACAGGTCTTACGTAGGCTAATCAGCTTTGGTAAAAACAACATGTAAATTCTCCCCAGTGTGTAGGAAGAGTGTTAATGGACAGAGTGATCGCTGGGCGGTACAGACTCGGTGGGCCGAAGGGCCTGTTTCCCTGCTGCATCTCCAAAATGTAGCTGTATCTCCAAAAGTTTAGAAGGATGAGAGGGAATCTCATTGAAACATATAAGATTGTTTAGGGCTTGGACATGCTAGAGGCAGGAAACGTGTTCCCGATGTTGGGGGAGTCCAGAACCAGGGGCCACAGTTTAAAATAAGGAGTAAGCCATTTAGAACGGAGATGAGGAAACACTTTTCCTCACAGAGTGGTGAGTCTGTGGAATTCTCTGCCTCAGAGGGCGGTGGAGGCAGGTTCTCTGGATGCTTTCAAGAGAGAGCTAGATAGGGCTCTTAAAAATAGCGGAGCCATGGGGGTATGGGGAGAAGGCAGGAACGGGGTACTGATTGGGGATGATCAGCCATGATCACATTGAATGGCGGTGCTGGCTCGAAGGGCCAAATGGCCTACTCCTGCACCTATTGTCTATTGTCTAAAGGGTGATCGCTGGGCGGTACGGACTCGATGGGCCGAAGGGCCTGTTTCCATGCGGTATCCATAAAAAACTGCTAATTACACTCTCGAACACTGGTCGGGAGAAGGGAGGAGAGGGCGACTTCAAGGACGAGCCTCGAAGGACGTTCATCGAACATGTGAAAGGGAAACCCAAAAAGCTGGAGAAATTAATCTCAAAACAAATAGAAAATCCCACAGATCTCCAACACATTGTGGGATAAATGTCGCAGCATATCCCATCAGCTGGGAACGCGCTGGCAAATGGAGACTGCAGATGGCATCATTAACACCGAGCCAGACAGTGACAAGGCGCAAATGAGAGGTGTCGACCGCACTGAAGCTGTGAGACTGACCTGGTTTTTGTAGATGGTGTACCCGTCTTTCTCATGCTGCAACGCTGAACGAAACTCCGCTTTGCTGTCGTAGACTCGTGCGACCAGATGGTGGCTGGCAAGCGGTGGAGGGGGGGGGGGGGGGAGAGAGATAGGAAGAGAAACAAAAAGACAGAATTGCATTAAAAAAAAACTGATTGTCAAAAACATAGTGTAGAAACAAGGAACGGCAGATGCTGGTTTACATAAAGAGACACCAAGTGCTGGAGTAACTCAGCGGGTCAGGCAGCATCTCTACTGAACAGGAACTGAATCTGAAGAAGGGTCCCGACCCAAACTGTCACCTATCCATTATCTCCAGAGATGCTGCCTGACCCGCTGGGTTACTCCAGCACTTTGAGCATATAACTGTTTATATTCTCCCCTATGGTTTCACATTTCATGCCTGTTCTATCCTTATCCCCTTTTCCTCACACATTTTGTCTTTTCACCTCTGACCTTTGTCCAATCATCTGCCATTAACAACCCCAGCCCCTTCACCAGTATCCACCAGTCTAAAGGGTCTCGACCCGAAACGTCACCCATTCCTTCTCTCCAGAGATGCTGCCTGTCCCGCTGAGTTACTCCAGTTTTTTGCTCTTTTTAAAATATCACCTTCACAAAAAATCAGCAGAGGATAGAATGTTTCAACTAGAAAACACAAGTTTTTACCTCATGGCAACTTTTAGAGATTTTGTTCCGTGATATTTTCCATTGACGGTCAGAGCACTCTCCAGGAACCTGAGGGAAAGGTCGTACTCCATAACCCCGTGTAACACAAGACCAATGTTACTCTGTGGAAAAAGCAAACGAAAATGTGAGTATATTGAATGCACTGACATCGTTTAGTTTGGAGATACAGCGCGGAAACAAGGCCCTTCGGCCAGCGATCCCCGCACACTAACACTATCCTACAGACTAGGGACAATTTACATTCATGCCAAGCCAATTAGCCTACAAATCCGTACGTCTTTGGAGTGTGGGAGGAAACCGAAGATCTCGGAGAAAACCCACGCAGGTCACGGGAAGAAGGTACAAACTCCGTACAGACAGCACCCGTAGTCAGGGTCAAACCCAGGTCTCTGGCGCTGTGAGGCAGCAACTCTACTGCTGCCTTACATGGTTGATGTTGAGTCAGGACACTTGCTTAGACTTTAAAGAAAGGGTCCCGAACCAAAATGTCACCTATCGATGTTCTCCAGAGATGCTGCCTGATCCACTGCATTACTCCAGCACTTTGTATCCTTTTGTGAAAACGAACATCTGCAGTTCCTGGTATCTAGGTTCTTGAAATAACCTACACAACCCTAATCATACCTCCGCAAAGTAACACTATAGACCATCCTTTGCATTATCATAGACTTGTTTTCTAATTGGTTAGTTTAGTGATACAGCGTGGAAACAGGCCCTTCGGCCCACCAAGTCCGCGCCGACATCGATTACCTGTACACTAGCATTATCCTACACATTAAGGACAATGTACAGAGGCCAATTAACCTACAAACCCGCACATCTTTGGTTGGGATGTGGGAGGAAACCGGGGCAACCGGAGGAAACCCACGCGGTCACAGGAAGAACATGCAAGCTCCACAAAGACAGCACCCGAGGTCAGGATCGAACCCGGGTCTTTCGCGCCTAGAGCCGGTGGAGACGGGAATGTGCCAATTGTGTTTTGCGTCAATGCTTGTTTTTCTGAAAAGTCTTTTTCTTTCCACTCTGGTGAATTTATGTATCATTTAAGTGTGATTTACGTTTTTGTTTGTTGCCCGTGACGTTGCTGTAAGCGACATTTTAATTGTATCGGTAACCTCACTGAACTTGTACGTATGACAACGAACTCAATTTGACTTGACTATGGCTTTAGGTTTTTATATGGGATGCTAAAGGGCCTGTCCCACTTACGCGACTACTCACGACCAGACAGGCGTCACCCCGTGACATGTCGACTCGTGACGCCTGTATGGCCGTGAGTAGTCGCCCAAAGAGTCATACCTTTTTCTGGTCGCTGCTGGATTTTCAACATGTTGAAGATTTTCGGTCACCTGCTGCGACTATGACGGGTGCCGGCAGTCGCCGAAAAAAATCGCATGTGGGACAGGCCCTTAATGGTCTCGAGGCCCTGCTCGGCAAATGGTAAATTACCTCTGGTATCCTGGCTAATACTTGTCCCTTATCGTAGAAAAATACTGAAACCTCTCTGAAGACATAACAGGAGCATTACTGAAAAGAAATGGGGACAGATGGAAAGGGTGCAGAAGGACTCGACTGCCTGAGCTTTATAGAGAGGTTGAGCAGGCTAGGACGTTATTCCTCGCGGCGCAGGAGGATGAGGTGTGATATTATAGAGGTGTACACATTTATGAGGGGGAATAGAATGGGTCAATGCACAGTCTTTTACCCAGGGTAGGGAATCAAGAGGACATAGGTTTCAGGTGAGAGGGGAACGATTTAATAGGAACCTGAGGGGCAACTATTCAGTCGTATACAGTGGGTGTATGGAACGAGCTGCCAGAGGTGGTAGTTGAGGCAGAGACTATAACAACATTTAATAGACATTTGGACAAGTACATGGAATTGGAAAGGTTTGGAGTGAAATGGGCCAGGAAGGGTAAATGGGACGGTACACGGACGTGGCGCCGACAGACGAGAAGCCGAAGCAAAGAAGTGGAAGCCAAATAACCGAATGGAAACAAAGCTGAAAAGCCAAATAATTGAATGGAAACGAAGCCGAAACACCAAATAACCGAAAGGGTGGGACGACTAAAAGCCAACTAACCGATAGGCTGCGTCGCCTAAAAGCAAACTCACCGAATGGCCGCTCTGCCGAAACGCCACCTACCCGACAGGCAGTGTCGCCTACAAGCCAAAGGGCCGAATGTCGCTCAACAGAAAAGTCAAATAACGGACATGATGTTGCCGGGAGCGGGACTGTGGAGGGATGAACATTGTCCCAAACCTCCGCTCCACCTGACCCGCAGCCGTGGGAGAGTGGGGGCTGTCCCGAGGGATGCGCACCTTCGGCCGCTTTCAACTTGGTGCTCAGGTTTCAGATTGCCCAGTCAACCTATGGCTTGTGTGGGAAAATGACCCCCACCCTCCGGCCGGTGGAGACGGGAATGTTTTCAACCTGCCCGAAGGCTCGTCGATCGACGTCACCGGACTTTGAATAATGGCGTAACAAAATGGCGGCGCCCGCATTTGTGATATATGCAAAAAGAATGTTACTGTGCAGTTACATGTGTGACAATTGAAGCATTATTGACCACTATTGGACACTAACTCATTCACGTTGACCAAGATGCCCCAGCTAAACTAGTCCCACTGGCCCGCATTTCGCCCCTAGCCTTTTATATCCATGTACCTATATCCATGTACCTCAGTCTCGGGTCCTTCCGCTGCTGGACATGTGGGGTGGGGGGGGAGGGTGGGGGGTGCAGAGTCCGGTGGGGACATCCCTCAAACAAGGCAAGGGATATAACCCCAGGGGGCCACATGAGTGGCAAGGGAGCGCCAGAGACCAGGAGACTTTGTACGTTCTCCCCGTGGGTTTTCTCCGGGTGCTCCAGTTTCCTCCCACACTCCAAAGACGTACGGGTTTGTTGGTTAATTGGCTTCGGTAAGGAGTGTAAATCATCCCTAGTGTGCAGGGTAGTGCTCGTGTACGGGGTGATCGCTGGTCGGCGCGGACCCGGTGGGCCGAAAGGCCTGTTTCTGCACCGTATCCCTGAATTAAACTAGACCAAACTGATTCTAAAAGCAAAGTTGAAGTCACAGCTGCGTTGCTGGTCACGGCAGTGGAAAGCTTTTATTCTGCTCCTTCAGTAACACATTAGCGACCGGGAAGATATTTTCCAGAGTGCAAATACTCACATCCAACAGGGCCATTTCTGGATGGTCCTCACCATACACTAGGATCAGGAGGTAGCGAGATCGGTACAGTAGTTTTAAGGCCGTGGACAGTTGACCATTGGCAAAGCAGTACAGGGCAAGGTGCATCTGTAAGGCAAACGGCACAAAACCTGCTTTAGACACAAGGAACTGCAGATGCCAGTTTACAAAACCAGACACAAAGTGCTGGAGGAACTCAGCTGGTCAGGCAGCATCTCTGGAAATCATGGATAGGCGACGTTTCAGATCGGGACCCTTCTTCACGACCCAAAACGTTGCACGTCCGTGTTCTCCCGAGATTCTGCCTGACCCGCTGAGTTACTGCAAAACATGCTTTAGTTGAGTTTAGAGACACAGCATGGAAACAGGCCCTTCGGCCCACCAAATCCATGCCAACCATTGATCACCCATTCACACTAGTTCCATGTTATCCCATTTTCGCATCCACGCCCGACACATTAGGGGCAATCTTACGGAGGGCCAATTAACCTATAAACCCGCAGGTTTGGGATGAAGGAGGAAAGCCACGCGGTCACAGGGAGAACGTGCACACTCCACACAGACAGCACCCGAGGTCAGGATCGAACCTGGGTCTCTGGCGCTGTGAGGCAGCGGCTCTACCCGCTGTGGCGGACATTTTAACGAATGAGGAAATTGGGCTCAAACACTTGACTTGCTGACCAGTGTAGTATTCTGTTTAGTGTGCAGTGAATTTACACTCTTGCCCATCACTGCATTCCATCATGTGGGATTTACATTAGGCCTGTCAACGAATACTCTCTTGAACTTCCACAGGTGTAGAGAGCATATTGACTGGTTGCATGGCGGCCTGGCTCAGCAACTCGAACGCCCAGGAACGAAGGTGATTACAGAAAGTGGCGAACACTGCCCGGTCCATCACGGGTACTGACCTCCCCACCGTCGAAGGGATCTACAGGAGTCACTGCCTCAAAAAGGCAGCCAGCATCATCAGAGACCCACACCACCCCGACCACGCTCTCATTTCACTCCTGCCATCGTGAAGAAGGTGCAGGAGCCTGAAACCTGTAGCGTCCAGGTTCAGGAACAGCTTCTTCACTACAATCATCAAGTTACTAAACACTACAACCTCCAAATAGGCTCCGAACTATATAGACTTTGGAGGATTATTTTTGACTTTGCACTATTATTGTTTATTTATTTGTCATATCTATTTATGTCATATGTCCTGAAAGGGAACAATGAAATTCCCCCATAATAAGCAACAATAAAAGGTAGTGTGTGTGTGTGTGTGTGCACGTGTGCATGAGTGTGCGCGCTTCTGTGTGTATACGCATACAAATATATATATATATATATATATATAAACACACACACACACACACACATATATATACACACACACACACACGCATATATAAATATATATATTTAAAAAAAGTATTAAAGTGGATTATCTTCGGAATAACGGAAGATGATCCAGAACTAAATGTGTTTCAAAAGAAATTAATGGATTATGGGTTAATAACTGGAAAAAAGCTAATTCTAAAATTTTGGAAGAAGGCTCCAATACCAACTATAAATATGTGGATTTCAAATATGTTTGAAACACTACACCTTGAAGAGATAAGACTCCTCCTAGCAGGTAAACCAGATCACTTCCACCTGACGTGGTCTGCATTTATAGAATTATTACAAACATAGGGTGCAAAAGTACTTTAAAAAAATAAAAAATTGAGGTCGGGTAAGGGGGGATGATAGTTGAAGAGTTGGTATGTCCTATTTACGTGATGCTCAAAAAAAAACATTTGTTTTTCTTTTTTTCTCTTTCTCTTTTCTTTTCTTAGGGCCTATTTCTTAACTCTTTTTCTTTTTGTTTTTAATTTCGCTCTCATAGGGTCTTCGTCCTTTTTTGTTGTTACATTTTCTACACTTTTCTACGCTTGCACTTTTTCCTTCACTTTCTTCTCTCTTTCAATCTTTTCTTTCTTTAGTGTAAAAAAATAAATAAAGGGAGTACATTAATTGTAAGAAGATATAAATGACGAGTATTAATGTATGTGGCTGTGATGTAATGTACTTCTAATAAATAAAAATTAAAAAAAAAAAAAATATTTAAAAAAAGTGTTGTAATTAATTATGGGAAGTTTTATTGTTTTGTTTTGGGACATAATACAATGAAACACTCTTGACAGGTACATGGATAGGAAAGTTGTAGAGAGGGGGCAGACGGGTCTTAGCTTCGATGAGGCACCTTGCTCAGCATGGACAAGCTGGGCCGAAGGGCCTGTTTCTGTGCTATACAGCCCCAACTCTTTGACTGAATACAGAAGCAAAGAGTTCATGAAGGTCCAGTGCAAAACTTGGCCTGGCCACATGCGGAGAATGTGTGTGGGATGGAACTGCAGATGCTGGTTAAACCGAAGATAGACACAGAAAGCTGGAGTAACTCAGTGGGTCAGGCAGCATCTCTGGAGAGAAGGAATGGGTGAGGTTTTGGGTCGAGACCCTTCTTCAGACTGAGAATCGACTAAGACTGAGAAAATATTATGCTTTTCATAGAGTGGGACAGCATGGAAACAGGGCCTTGTGCCCAACTCACACACTGTGACTATTTAACAGATAGATTACGTTCCTATAACATCTTTGCGGATCGGAAGGAAGAACTTGGTTATGGAAATGAGAGCAAGATGGCCGCATTGGCAGAGCTGCGTTTTAAAGCACAGTAAACCCTGACAATAACGGATCTTTGCACGGTGGATTTCGGTTATAGTGGACCGTTGCCCCCCCCCCCCCCCACTTCCGCCACGTTATCCAACGAGCTGGCGCCGGGCGACCGGCGGGAGCTTACAGTTGGAGGAGGGGGAAGAGCGAGCAACGTGAAGGAGGCGTGAGTACCGGGCTCGTCCCCGGCGCACCGCGTGTGGGTCCGGGGGCTCTGCCGCTCCCCGGCCTGTGAACCCCCCCTGGTTTAACTCCCCCCTCCCCCTCCCAACACCTCCCGGCCTCGGGTTAAACTTCTCTCCCCCTCGCTCGGTTATAGCGGACAATCGCCAATAACGGACACCACACCGCCCCCTGTGGTGGCCAAGTTTAGTTCAGTTTATTGTCACGTGGACAGTGAAAAGCTTTTGTTGCGAGCTATTTTATCCAGCTCAATATTGCTGGTGGAGTGCAAAATTAGATTTCCCGTTTAAAAGCTGCAAAAGGCTTCATTCAGGAAAAAAAACAATATGAAGGCTTACGACTCTGAATCTTGTGTCCTTCGCTCTGAGTTTAGTTTGGTTCATTTAACTGTCGCGTGTACCGAGGTACCGTGAAAAGCTGTTGTTGCGAGCACACCAGTCAGCGGAAAGACAATACATGATTACAATCGAGCCGTTTACAGTGTGTAGATGCATGATAAAGGGAATAACGTTTCGTGCAAGGGAAAGCCAGTGAGGTCCGGTCAAGGGTAGTCCGAGGGTCACCAATGAGGTAGATGGTCATGCAAGTTTGACGGTGATATTACTCACGTATTCCTGGATTGTGTTTGGGTGATCCACTCCCAGTGCTCGTTCACTCATCAACACGGCCTTCTGCTGATTGTTCAAAGCCTGACAAAATAAACATAAAATAAGAAACCGATGAAGGCCGTACTGCAAAGATCCACTTCCCGGGAAGATTTGGAGATTTCATTTTATTTTTTAAGAGATACCGCGCGGAAACAAGCCCTTCAGCCCACCGAGTCCGCGCCGACCAGCGATCCCCGCACGCTAACACAATCCTATGCACACACCAGGGGCAGCTTACAGTGGGCCAATTAACCTACAAACCTGCACGTCTTTGGAGTGTGCGAGGAAACTGGGGCACCCGGAGGAAACCAGCAGGGTCGCTGGGAGAACGTGCAAACTCCGTACAGACAGCACCCGTAGTCAGGATCGGACCTGGGTCTCGGGTGCTGTGAGGCAGCAACTCAACCGCTGATGCAGATGCACGGTAGAGATGCAGTCATAACACTGTAGCCACGATTCTTCAACCTGTGTTTCTGAATGTTCACTCAATTGGCGAATACCGACAGACCGACATGTCCCATCTACACTAGTCCCACCTGCCTGCATTTGGCATATCCTTCTAAACCTGACAATAGACAATAGACAATAGGTGCAGGAGTAGGCCATTCGGCCCATCGAGCCAGCACCGCCATTCAATGTGATCATGGCTGATCATCCCATCTCAGTACCCCGTTCCTGCCTTCTCCCCATATCCCCTGACTCCGCTATTTTTAAGAGCCCTATCTAGCGCTCTCTTGAAAGCATCCAGAGAACCGGCCTCCACCGCCCTCTGAGGCAGAGAATTCCACAGACTCACCACTCTCTGTGAGAAAAAGTGTTTCCTCATCTCCGTTCTAAATGGCTTACTCCTTATTCTTAAACTGTGGCCCCTGGTTCTGGACTCCCCCAACATCGGGAACATGTTTCCTGCCTCTGGCGTGTCCAAGCCCTTAACAATCTTATATGTTTCAATGAGATAACCTCTCATCCTTCTAAACTCCAGAGTGTACAAGCCCAGCTGCTCCATTCTCTCAGCATATCCATGTACCTGTCCAAATGTTTTTAAAAACATTTTGATAGTACCTGAACTACCTCCTATGGTAGCTCCTTCCATACACCCACCACCCTCTGAAAAAGTTGCTCCCCAAGTTCCTATTCCCCCCTCACCTTAAACTTGTGTCCTCTTGCTCGATTCTTTAGCAAAGCTGTTATAGTATCTGCCTCAACTACCTCCTTTGTCAGCTCATTTCCTATTGCCGTCTCTGTGAAAAAGTTGCCCCTCAGATTCCTATCAAATCTTTCACCTCTCACGTTAAACCAATGTCCTCTGGTTCCCAGCCTTGGGCAAGAGACTCTACATTTACCCAATCTACTCCTCTCATGTTCAGAAGTGATAGGAGCAGAATTAGGCCATTCGGCTCATCAAGTCCACTCTGCCATCAATAGACAATAGGTGCAGGAGTAGGCCATTCAGCCCTTCGAGCCAGCACCGCCATTCACTGTGATCATGGCTGATCATCAACATTCAGTACCCCGTTCCTGCCTTCTCCCCTGACTCCGCTATCTTTAAGAGCTCTATCTAACTCTCTCTTGAAAGCATCCAGAGAATTGGCCTTCTGAGGCAGAGAATTCCACAGATTCACAACTCTCTGGGTGAAAAGGTTTTTCCTCATCTCTGTTCTAAATGGTCTACCCCTTATTCTTAAACTGTGGCCGATCATGGCTGATCTATCTTTCCCTCTCAACCCCATTCTCCTGCCTTCTCCCCATATAACTCCTGACACTCATGGTTTTATACATGGTTTTATAAGATCACCCCCTCAGCCTCCTGCGCTCCAGGGCATAGAGTCCTAGCCTGCCCAACCTCTCCCTTTAGCTCAGGCCCTCAAGTCCTGGTCACAAGCTGGTTGGTCATCTCTGCACACTGTCCATCTTAACAACATGTGTACCTAACAATATTCTGCACTCGAGCATAAATGCCATTGAAAGACTGACCTCGTTATTATCGCCCATGATGTAGTTTAACCGGGCCAGGAGCCGCAGGCAGGCACAGATTTCCACATGCATTGCACCATAAACGTTGTTGAAAAGATTTAATGCCTCGTTGATGAGCTCACAGCCTTCTTTCAAGAACCCTGTAAAGAACAGACATTTGTTTCACATTGTGGCGTGGATATTACGAGGACAATCAACTTAGCCTAAGACAGACACAAAGCGCTGGAGTAACTCAGCCGGTCAGGCAGCATCACCAGTGAAAAAGGATGCCTGACGTTTTGGGTCGGGACCCTTCTTCAGACTGAAAGCAGGGGGATGGGGGGTGAAGAGCTGGAGGCAAGAAAAGACCAGGACCAAATCAAGGCCGGGCCACAGTGACCACAGGCAGGGACGGCCACAGTGACCTCAGGCAGCCCCGGCCACAATTACCTCAGGCAGGGCCGGCCTGGTAGGCCCATTGTTGGCCAGGGAAGGTGTGATTACTTTAGTTTAGTTCAGAGATACAGCGTGGAAACAGGCCTTTCGGCCCACCGAGACTGTGCCGACCAGTGATCCCCGCACACTTACACTATCCCACACACACACACTAGGGGCAATTTACAATCATACCAAGCCAATTAACCTACAAACCTGTACGTCTTTGGAGTGTGGGAGGAAAACGGAGCACCCGGGGAAAACCCACGCAGGTCACGGGGAGAACGTACAAACTTCGTACGGAAAAGCTCCCGTAGTACAATGGTATTGTATTGTAGTCGGGATCGAACCCGGGTCTTTGCCGTTGCCAGGCAGCAACTCTACCGCTGCGCCCTGATCAGTCCTGGTCTTTTCTTGCCTTCAGCTCTTCAACCCCCTCCACCCCCTACTTTCAGTCTGAAGGAGGGTCCCGAACCGAAACATTAACCATCCCGTTATCCATCCTTGTTCTCTGGAGATGCTGCCTGAGCCGCTGAGTTACTCCAGCACTTTGTGTCTATCTTTGGTATAAACCAGCATCTCCAGTTCTTTGTTTCTGCAGGTTGGCCCAAGTCAATTTACAATTTGATTGTAGTCGATCTACAATTTTTGACACAAAATCAAAACAATTTTTTAAAACAAAAATCAAAAGACAAAACTGCTGGGAATACCAGTGATCCGATGAAAATGGAAAATCTTCTCATGCTCATTATAGAACAAAGAACAGTACAGCACAGCAACAGGCCCCAATGTCTGCGCTGAACACAATGCTTAGAATAACCTTTGTCTTCCTGTACATAATCCTTATCCCTCCATTCCCTGCATATCCATGTGCCTATTCATGACTACCCATGAAGTCACCTTCATGAAATATTCACCCCACTTCCCTTCCACCGATTTTTTAATGTTTAGAGATACAGCGCGGAAACAGGCCCTTCGGCCCACCGACCAGCGATCCCCGCACGTTAACACTATCCTACACACTCGGGACAATTTACAATCATACCAAGCTAATTAACCGACAAACCTGTACGTCTTTGTGGGAGGAAAACAGAGATCCTGGAGAAAACACACGCAGGTCACAGGGAGAACATACAAACTCCGTACGGAGAGCACCCGTAGTCAGGATCGAATCTGGGTCTCTGGTGCTGCAAGGCAGCAACTCTATCGCTGCGCCACCGTATGGTGTCTGAGGGGCCGTTTGTATTTCAACTTTGTCGCGGGCGGGCAAGTACTGTTGATAGCCTGACCCTTCTTGCACTTGGACTGAGAGGCTTGCTGGGTTTAAGTGCCGTAGAGAGGTTCAACCTGCAAGTGCTTGTGGTGGAGTTGGGGTCCCTTATACTCTGAACCCGGAAAGGACAGCCAGAGATTCGGGGGAAGACCTGATAGAAGTATACAATGTTATGAGAGGCATAGATAGGGTAATAATAATAATAATGGATGGGATTTATATAGCGCCTTTCTAATACTCAAGGCGCTTTACATCGCATTATTCATTCACTCCTCAGTCACACTCGGTGGTGGTAAGCTACTTCTGTAGCCACAGCTGCCCTGGGGCAGACTGACGGAAGCGTGGCTGCTAATTTGCGCCTACGGCCCCTCCGACCACCACCAATCACTCACACACATTCACACACAATCACACGCAGGCAAAGGTGGGCGAAGTGTCTTGCCCAAGGACACAACGACAGTATGCACTCCAAGCGGGATTCGAACCGGCTACCTTCCGGTTGCCAGCCGAACACTTAGCCCATTGCACCATCTGTCGTCAGAACCTTTTCCCCCAGGATAGAAATATCAAATACTAGTGGGCATCGCTCTACGGTGAGAGGGGCAAAGTTGAAAGGAGATGTGCGGGGCAAGTTTGTTTTGTTTTTACACAGAGGGTGGTGGGTGCCAGGAACGCATGGTCGGGGGTGGTGGTGGCAGCAGATACAGTGGTGGCTTCCAAGAGAGTATATGGGGAATGGAGGGATATGGATTATGTGCAGGCAGATAAGGGTTGTTGGCATTTATGATCCTCACAGACATTGTGGGCCGATAGGCCTGTACCTGTGCTCATAGAGTTATACAGCGTGGAAACAGGCCCAGCGGCCCAACTTGCCCACTCCCACCAAACTACTGCAACCAGAGACTAGTCCTGAGCTACTATCTACCTCATCGGGGACCCTCAGACTATCTTTGATCAGACTTTATCAGCTTTACCTTGCAATAAACAATGTTCTCGTATCATGTGACTTTATACTGTGGGTGGCTCGATTGTAATCATGTATTGTCTTTCCGCTGGCTGGTTAGCACGCAACAAAGGCTTTTCACTGCACCATGGTACACGTGACAATAAACTGTCCTGAACATGCCCCTGATCTACTATGTTCTATGATGAGGGCGAGGAGATTTTCCACTTTGAGATTAACATTTCCTTTCCATCGCACAAAGTCTGGGTATATTGATGATGGGGTTTTTTTAAATAAAGGCAGCACTGCAAAGTCTTCCTTGACAAAGCTCACTCCAGCACCCAGCTGAGAAGCCAGGCGAGGAAGATGCTCACTGCCTTCTGCTCGCAACAGGAATCGATCGCAAGGTTAACTTCCTTTCCATTGCGTGGAGTGCGGCGTTGTGCCTGCCTTGGGTAACGCAGCTGAGGCCAAGAGCTTGCCAAATGATTAAAGCCAGCCTTCCCTCTGGCCCCGTGCCAGTTGGGAAACAAGAAACAAACTGATTTATAATCTGCACCCTACACCCCCATGCGCCACCCTTGCTAATTCGCACCTTAACTTTAGTTTAGTTTAGTTTAGAGATACGGCGCTGAAACAAGCCCTTCGGCCCACCGAGTCCGCACCGACCCCCGCACAAACTAGGAACAATTTTACATTTACACCAAGCCAATTAATCTATAAACCTGTACGTCTTTGGAGTGTGGGAGACAACTGAAGATCTCAGAGAAATTCCACGCAGGTCACGGGAAGAATGTACAAACTCCGTACAGACTACAAACCTGTAGTCAGGATCGAACCTGGGTTTCTGGCGCTGTAAGGCTACAGCAGCTATACCGCTGCACCACCGTGCCGCCCCGCTAGGCTGGGGAAGGTGAGATCTCAAGAAGAAAATAGTACCTCATATTTCACTTGGGTAGCTTGCAACCCAGTGGTGTGAACTACAGCTACACCACCAAGTCGCTTGCTGGCTTGGAATATCATTGACCAGGCCGTTTGGCTGTTGGTAAAATAGGAAATCAGAGCCCGTTGAAGATCTGAATAAAGAAATATCTTTAGACGCAAGTGCGGCACGGTGGCGCAGCGGTAGAATTGCTGCCTCACAGCGCCAGAGACCCGGGCTCGATCCTGACTACGGGTGCTGTCTGTACAGAGTTTGTACGTTCTCTCCATGATCTGCGTGGGTTTTCTCTGGCATCTCCGGTTTGCTCCCACACTCCAAAGACGAGCAGGTTTTGTCGGCTAAATGGTTTGGTGCCATTTGTAAAATTGTCCCTAGTGTGTGTAGGATAGTGTTTGTGTGCGGGGATCGCTGGTCGTCGCAGACTCGGTGGGCCGAAGGGCCTGTTTCTGCGCTGTATCGCTGGACTAAACTCATTGTGGATACTGTACCTTGTTGTACTTTAGATTGTCCGCTCTGGAAGAAATGGAAGGCATCTGATGCCTTGGGATTCACGTGCTTGACAACGGGGAAGATGTTGAGGATATCCTCCTCGGTGAAGGTCGGCCGGTGCCGGCTGTCAAAGTTGTATTCCTTGAGTAAAATCTACAAAAAGAACAAATCAGTTTTCATCAGCAAACAGTAAACCAGGGTCAGACATCTTCAAATGACACTCTCTCCAATTCTGACTAAGAATACTTCCAACCTGAGATGTGGGTGCCTTGAACGCACTGCCGGGGGTGGTGGTGGAGGGGGCAGAAGCAATAGTGGCGTTTAGAGGCTTTGGCCAAGTGGACATGCAGGGATGGAGGGCTATTGATCATGTGCAGGCAGGTAGGAGCTATGGTGGACACAGTAGAGTTGGTGCCTTACAGCATCAGAGACCCGCGTTCGATCCTGGCTACGGGTGCTGTCTGTATAGAGTTTGTACGTTCTCCCTGTGACCTGCGTGGGTTTACTCCGGGTGCTCCGGTTTCCTCCCACCCTCCAAAAGACATGCAGGTTGAAGGTTATCCAGGGCACCCGGAGAAAACCCACTCAGTCACAGGGAGAGCATACTAACTCCACACAGACAGCACCCGTAGTCAGGATTGAACCTGGGTGACTGGTGCTGTAAGTTTGTAGGTTAATTGGTTTCTGTAAAATTTGTCCTGAGTGTGCAGGATCGAATTGGTTTACGGGTGATCGCTGGTCGGTATGGACTCGATGGGCCGAAGGGCCTGTTTCCACATTGTATCTCTAAATTAAACGAAAACTGGTCGTGGGTGGGTTTTCTCTGAAGAAGGGTTTCGGCCCGAAACGTTGCCTATTCCCTTCGCTCCATAGATGCTGCTGCACCCGCTGAGTTTCTCCAGCATTTTTGTGTACAAACGAAAACTAAAGTTGGTGTTGGCGTCGTGTGCGGCACAAACATTCTGGCCGAAGGGCAAGTTCCTGCGCTGAATTGTTCCATGGTCTACGCACATGTGTCCTTCTAAACGCTGGTAAAGGCACGTCTGCAGATGCCTCAGACTGGGTGCTTTCTCAATGCATGCCAGCTAGACCTGCACAAATCACTGGTCGGACCCAGGGAGGAACACGTTAAAATGGACGTCGAGGTTTTGGAGGGAATACTAGCATGATAATACGATGCTTCACAGAGAATGGTGAAGGGCCTGTTTCCGTGCTGTATCTCTAAACTAAACTAAGCGGGTCAGGCAGCATCTGTGGAGGGAATGGACAGACAATGTTGGGGTCAGAACCTGTTTTTAGAAGAAGGGTCCCGAACCGAAAGGTCGCTGATCCATTCCTTCCATCGATGCTGCCTGACCTGCTGAGTTGCACCAGTACTTTGGTGTAGTGGGCGGCACAGCGGTAGAGTTGCTGCCTTACAGCACCAGAGACCCGGGTTCGATCCTGACTACGGGTGCTGTCTGTATGGAGTTTGTACGTTCTCTCTGTGACTGTGTGGGTTTTCTCTGGTTTCCTACCACACTCCAAAGACGTGCAGGTTTGTAGGTTAATTGGCTTCTGTAAAGTGTAAATTGTCCCTCATGTGTAGGATAGTGCTAGTGTATGGGGTGATCGCTGGGTTGGCACGAACTCGGTGGGCCAAAGGGCCTGTTTCTGCACTGTACCCCTAAACTATATAAATTAAACTTTGTGGTACGAAGGAACTGCAGATGCTGGTTAAAACCGAAGATAGACGCAAAATGCTGGAGTAACTCGGCGGGACAGGCAGCATCTCTGGAGAGAAGGAACGGGTGACGTTTCGGGTCAAGACCCTTCTTCAAACATGGACTTCGTCTGAAGAAGGGTCTCGACCAGAAACGTCACCCGTTCCTTCTCTTCAGAGATGCTGCCTGTCCCGCTGAGTTACTCCAGCACCTTCAACTTTGAGTTTGGCTCTGTCTAGGAGCTAACATAGACATTAAGGACCAAATACTATTATCTTACCTGTATTCCTGACTTCACGCAGATTTCCCTTAATAGACTAATTTTCTGCAGGCCATACCTCTCCACTGCCTGATCCACACTCTCACTGTATAAAAGAGAAATAAAGATTAATAATCAATGAAAATTCCATCAGGAGTCTAAACAGTTATTGCATGTAACAAACTGAGCTCCCCTCTCCTACCAGTCAAGAGGGACTGGAACCTTGAGCAGGACACAGGGAGAACGTGCAAACTCCAAACACAGACAGCACTGATCAGGATCGAACCCGGTTCTCCAACGCTGTGAGGCAGCGGCTCTACCAGCTGCACCACTGTTCGTGCCAACATTGAGCGTAGGCACGGTGGTGCAGAGGGAGAGCAACAGCGCAAGAGACCTGGGTTCGATCCTGACTACGGATGCTCTCAGTACGGAATTTGTACGTTCTCCCCATGACCTGTGTGGGTTTTCTCCGAGATCTCCGGTTTCCTCCCACACTCTAAGGACGCGAAGGTTTGTAGGTTAATTGATTTGGTATAAATGTAAATATCGTCCCTTGTGTGTGTTGGATAGTGTTAGTGTGTGGGGATCGCTGGTCGGCGTGGACTTGGTGGGCTGATGGGCCTAAAAGTAAAATTAGAACTAAATTTAACATGTGGTTTTGTGGCCTCATCACAGCATGTAGGTCTCAGTCTCTACACTCTACACCTGTAGCCCAACGTGCGTACCACTCTATAGTGAAGTTGAAGTAACTCTTGGTCTCGTTGCTGATGTTCTTCCACAGCTCCTGTGGGGTGGTGCTCGCCCAGGCCGTGTTGTCCACGTTGCCCAAATGCCGGGGCTTCCTCTTGTTCCTCTTTTTCTTCGAGACCAGTTCATCGGTCGGGAGGTGAGCGATGGGGTTGGGGAAGGAGCTGAGGAAGCAGTTTAGGAAATGGCTTATGGCCGCCGACAGACCAGACAGCTCCACGCCCTGGGGAAATAAAAGAGTGGAAGATGAACGAGGTCTAGGTTTAGCAATGTCGCGTGCACCGAGGTACATTTCTCATGACAGCAGGCGGGTCTATTTGACATTGTTTAGTTTAGTTTAGAGAAAGAGCGTGGAAACAGGGCCTTCAGCCCACCGAGTCCCCGCCGACCAGCGATCCCCGCACACCAACACTATCCTACACACACTAGGGACAATTTTACATTTCCACCAAGCCAATTAACCTACAAACCTGTACGTCTTTGGTGTGGGAAGAAACCGCAGATCTCGGAGATAACCCACGCAGGTCACGGGGAGAACGTACAAACTCCGTACAGACAGCACCCGTAGTCAGGATGGAACCCGGGTCTCTGGCGCTGTAAGGCAGCAACTCTACCACTGCGCCACTGGTGCAGGGAACGTTTCTAGAAACAGTAATATGCGATTAAAATAAGTGCTGCACAGCGGCACAGCGGTAGAGTTGCAGCCTCACAGCGCCAGAGACCCCTGTTTGATCCTGACTACGGGTGCTGCCTGTGCAGAGTTTGTACTTTCTCCCCGTGACCGCATGGGTTTCTCAGGGTGCTCCGGTTTCCTCCCACACTCCAAAGACGCGCAGGTTTGTAGGCTAAATGGTTTCGGTAAAATTGTAAACTGTCCCTAGTGTGTGTTAGATAGTGTTAGTGTCGGGGATCGCTGGTTGGAGTGGACTCGGTGGGCCAAAGGGCCTGTTTCCGTGCTGTATCTCTGAACTAAACAGTGTGAAGTGTACAAGAGGGACACAAACAGAAGACCAATCATGTCGATAGTGTGGGGTAGAAAGTCTTTTGTTATTTTAAAATACAAGTATATAATAATTGAAGAACATTAAGCAAACTCGCAATGAAAGTTTATCTGTTAAATGAAGGTCAGCAATTCCATTCAACTGTACAGGACAACAGACAATAGACAATAGGTGCAGGAGTAGGCTTTTCGGCCCTTCGAGCCAGCACCACCATTCACTGTGATCATGGCTGATCATCCACAATCAATACCCCGTTCCTGCCTTCTCCCCATATCCCTTGACTTTAAGAGCTCTATCTAACTCGCTCTTGAAAGCATCCAGAGAATCGGCCTCCACTGCCTTCTGAGGCAGAGAATTCCACAGATTCACAACTCCCTGAGTAAAAAAGTTTTTTCTCATCTCTGTTCTAAATGGCCTACCCCTTATTCTTAAACTGTGACCCCTTGTTCTGGACTCCCCCCCAACATCGGGAACACGTTTCCTGCCTCTATCCCTTAATAATCTTATATGTTTCAATAAGATCCCCTCTCATCTTTCTAAATTCCAGTGTATACAAGCCCAGCCGCTCCATTCTCTCAGCATATGACAGTCCCGCCATCCCGGGAATTAACCTAGTGAACCTACGCTGCACTCCCTCAATAGCAAGAATGTCCTTCCTCAAATTAGGAGACCAAAACTGCACATAATATTCCAGGTGTGGTCTCACTAGGGCCCTGTACAACTGCAGAAGGACCTCTTTGCTCCGATACTCAAATCCTCTTGTTATGAAGGCCAACACGCCATTAGCTTTCTTCACTGCCTGCTGTACCTGCATGCTTACTTTCAGTGATGGATGAACAAGGACACCGAGATTTCGTTGTACTTCCCCTTTTCCCAACTTGACACCATTCAGATAATAATCTGCTTTCCTGTTCTTGCCACCAAAGTGGATAACCTCACTTTTATCCACATTAAACTGCATCTGCCCACTCGCCAAACCTGTCCAAGTCACCCTGCATCCTCATAGCATTCTCCTCACAGTTCGCACTGCCACCCAGCTTTGTGTCATCTGCAAATTTGCTAATGTTACTTTTGTAACATTTTGGACTGCGCTCACCCCCTCCTAGATGCTGGTCGGCTACTAGCCACACCAGCTCTACATGTTTCCTCCCCCCTGGAAGCGAAAATAAAACAAGACGAAAATAATCCAACAGTAATAATGACAATGGAAATAAAATATTCTGGAAAGTTCTTCTCCAAACTCAGAGGTAAGGAAATTGGAGCAGGAGTAGGTCACTTAAAGGCATGTCCCACGGGCAGGCGGTTACTGGTGGTGTAGCAGGAAGTTGGGACCGCGTGTGGACCGCCAGAGACCGCGCATGGCCCGCGAGGTCGGTCCCACGCAGACCGCCGGGACCGTATGTTGGTCCCGACACCGCGCGGTGCTCAGAAAAGCTGACTGTTCAAAAATCTCAGCCGACCGCCCAGCCGCCGCCTCTTCGCCGCGAGCATCGCCAGTGCGCCGCGAGCACCGCCTGTACGCCGTGAGCCGTCTCGACGTCATCGCGTAGCGCGTTGCGCGATGACGTCATCACGCGACGCCGCGCGATGTCCATTCCAGTCGGCCCGTGGGACAGGCCATGCGGTGACCACCCGGCATACGCATGACTTACCGCATGCTCGTGGGACGCATCCGAGCGGCGCTCCCGCGGCATACGCGCGGCGCTCCAGCGGTAGCGCCTGCCCGTGGGACAGGGCCATTAGCCTCTCATCCCTGCCCGCTGTCGATAAGCTCATCTTTTATAACAGGCCCACACTGCTCTTTATATTTCAAAAATGTATCTATCTTCTCAAGAAAGTATCGACTTTCTCTTTAAATAGCATTTGACTGCGCTGGGCCTGTATTCGCTAGAGTTTAGAAGGATGAGGGGAAATTGCTAGATTTAACCAAAACGTGGTAACATACTACATCCCAATGAGATTTAATCTAAAATATTTCAATGTTTAAAGTGAAACAAAAACAAAGGAACAACATTGAGATTTATTTGGAGTATTGTGAGCTTTGGGCCCCATATCTGAGGAAGGATGTGCTGGCGTTGGAGAGGGTCCAGAGGAGGTTTACGAGAATTATGCCAAGAATCATTGGGTTAACATATGACGAGCATTTGACGGCACTGACCCCTGCTGCAGACTTTTGCTGCCTCAAACGCAAGAAGAGGAAGAAGAAGAAGGGGGACCTCATCGGGACCTCATCACTTTAACATCGGGAGAAGAATGGAAAACAGGGGAGAGACAATGACTTTGCCTTCCATCACAGTGAGGAGAAGATTCACTGTGATGGATGTTTGTGTAAATTGTGTTAATTGTGTGTCTTGGTTTTTTTCTTGTATGACTGCAGAAACCAACTTTCGTTTGAACTTCATTTGAGGTACAAATAACAATAAACGGTATTGTATTGTATTGTATTGAAGCTTACCAAGTAGTGAAAGGCCTGGATAGAATGGACGTGGAGAGGACGTGGAAAGAACTAGAGCTCACAGCCTCACAGCCTTACAGCCTTAGAATAAAAGGACGTATCTTTAGAAGGGAGATGAGGAAGAATTTCTTCAGCCAGAGGGTTGTGAATCTGTGGAATTCATTGCCACAGGTTGCAGAGGCATAGTCAATGGATATTTTTAAGGTGGAGATAATTTTTTTGTGTGATTAATACGGGCGTCAGGGGTTATGGGGAGAAGGCAGGAGAATGGGGTTGAGAGGGAAAGATAGTTCAGCCATGATTGGATGGGGGAGTAGACTTGATGGGCCGAATGGCCTAATTCTGATCCTATCACTTATGAAATATCTCCAGCTATCTTGCAGGTGATTTGCCAGCCTTTTCTAAAACCTATTCCTACGCGTCCTCTTCTTTGAGACTCTCCTGCAGTGGAAACATCTTAACAAATATCCCGCCACGGTCCCTGTACGATTTTATTTACTATTTCATTTGAACAAGATCACCACTTGTTCTTCCAAACAGTAAAGACTAACACGACTAATAGTTTTAGCTGCTTGTGCCAGGACTGAGTTACTCCAGCACTGTCGTCTTTTTGCTCATAAATTATGGAGGATGAGGGGTGATCTTTTGAGGTGTAGATCGGGTAGATGCACAGAGTCTCTTGCCCAGAGTAGGGGAATCGAGAAGCAGAGGACATAGGTTTAAGGTAAGGGGGGAAATATTTAATAGAAACCTGAGGGGTAACTTTTGTTTACACAAAGGGTGGTGGGTGTGTGGAACGAGCTGCAGGAGGAGGTAGATGAGGCAGGCACTATGACAATGCTTAAGAAACATTTAGAAAGGTACATGGAAAGGACAGGTCGAGAGGGATATGGGCCAAATGGAGGCAGGTGGGACGAGTGTAGATGGGACATGTTGGTCAGTGTGGGCAAGTTGGGCCAAAGGGCCTGTTTCCATCCTGTAGGACTATAAATTATGTTGTATCAGAAAGTAAATGGACAGAACATGGCTTTTCCGCCCACTAACCCCGAGACCCTCACAATATAGACCCTTTCTCTAACCTCCAGCCTCATTTACGGGCAACATGCCCACCTGGGTGGCTTCATTTAAACCTCTGCTCCATTCCACCGACCATCTGGCTGAAAGTACAAATTTATATTCACACCTTTTCCACTTACCTGAAGATACGTTTTGAAGATATGTTTGGCAGACCGGGTGATCAGTTCCGTTATTCCAAGTTTCTGGTGGGTTTAAAAAATAAATTGAAAGCATGTCAATTTACTAATGACTTACTAGTCTAGGGTTTCTATCTTTGCACATTTCACTTTTTCTCTTTCTTGCTTTTTCTCCTTTCCTTTCCTCTAACTATAGCTAAAAGTTAAAATTGAAGATGTACAATAACTGTATTATTTCATATGTCGTTGATTATACTTTTGTACATTTGCTTCTAATAAATAAAAATAATTTTAAAATAAATAAATAAATAAAATTTAAAAATAGATTACTTCTTTGAACGTCAACAGTAGAGATATAGCACGGAAACAGGTCCTTCGGCCTTCGGCCAATTAACCTATAAACCTGCATTATTCCTCATTGTTTGATGTGGAAGGGACACATCAATGTGTTTAAATACTGGGCCAGTATCCAGAAGCCTGGATTATTAATCGTGAGGCAATGATAAGTCCTACCGTGGAGTCTGGTGAATTTAAATCACAGTGATTAAATGAATTGGAATTTTTAAATGTCCTGGTAACAGTCACCGTGGGATGATTAGTTTTATAGATCAAACAGTATTGCTGATTTGATCCGTGTCTGGTTTTGCTGCTGATGACCTGATCCAAATGCCATGTCAGGTTTTCCACACCACCGCCTGGTGGCATGCGCGCAACCATGTTAGTTAGTTCAACATATGATTCGGAGCCTACAGTACTCATTTCAATGGTCTCTGTATGTATCCCAATTAAAGTACTGGTTATGATATATAATGACTCTGTATCATAAGTACTTTGCACAGTTTATCATAAGAAAATCTACTTAGTTTAATTTAGAGACTCAGCATGGAAACTGGCCCTTCAACCCACTGTGTCCAAGTTGACCATCGATCACCTGTTCACACTAGTTCTATGTTATCCCACTTTCTCATCCACTCCCTACACAATGGGGGCAATTTAAAGAGGGCCAATTAACCTAACGACCTGCATGTGTTTGGGATGTGGGAGGAAACCCACACTGTCACAGGGAGATCGTGCAAACTCCACACAGACAGCACCCAAGGTCAGGATCGAACCCGGTCTCTGGCGCTGTGCGACAGCGGCTCTACCAGCTGCGCCACCGTGCCGCCCCAATCAGTATTGCACGTTGAAGTGCAGATTGATCTCAGCAAGCTGCCTGACCCGCTGAGTTACTCCAGCACTTTGCGTCTATCGTTGGTATAAAGCAGCATCTGCAGTTCTTTATTTCTACTATTGTTTTCATTGTTAGTTCCCAGCACGTGGGCAAAAATGGGCCCTTAGTTATAGAGCGTTCTGAATAACTCCTGCACAGCTTGCTAGACCTGTTATGGGGCAAGAAGTTATAGTTACAAACAGACCCAAGGCTATAAACACCACCAACCTCCTCCCTTCTGGGACTAATGAATCAACTGCTCTTTTACAACAACCTATCATGTTTAATGCACACCATTAAAATTATTCTCTTTTTAACTCCAGATTTCATTAATTAATTGAACTTAAAACCCCCAGTTGCTGTGGGATTCAGTCTCACAGCTTTAGTTTAGTATAGTGACAGAGCATGGTAAAAGGCCCTTTGGCCCACCGAGTCCATGCCAGCCATCGATCACCTGTTCACACTATTTTAGTTGAGTGTCTCCAGCATTTTGTGTCTATCTTCGCACAAACTCCGCAGAGATAGCACCCAAATTCAGGATCGAACTTGGGTTTCTGGCGCTGAGAGGCAGCGGCTCTACCCGCTGCGCCACTGTTATGTTATTAAACTGCATCAAATAAGCCATCCAGGATAGCAGTTCAGTAACTTAAGCACAATACAGTGTGCCCAGTATAATTTTAGATAACATTTACGTTGGCTGCTTTTTATGGAATTCTGCAGTAATATAAAATTCTTATGGGATTGGACAGGCTAGATGCAGCAAAAATGTTCCCCATGTTGGGGGAGTCCAGAACCAGGGATCACAGTTTAAGAATAAGGGATAGGCCATTTAGGACTGAGATGAGGAAAAACATTTTCATCCAGAGAGTTGTGAATCTGTGGAATTCTCTGCCACAGAAGGCAGTGGAGGCCAATTCACTGGATGTATTCAAGAGAGAGTTAGATATTGTTCTTGGGGCTAACGGAATCAAGGGATATGGGGATAAAGCAGGAACGGGGTACTGATTCTGGATGATCAGCCATGATCATATTGAATGGCGGTGTTGGCTCGAAAGGCCGAATGGCCTTCTCCTGCACCTATTTTCAATGTTTCTAATATGAACGTTTGTTGAACTAAATAATGAATGTACAAAAACGGTACATACATGGATGTGATCCAACTGCTGCCTTGCTTGGCTCTTTGACACATACTCCACTATCTTGGCCATGTAACGGATGTTGATGCCTCTTTGATGTATGGCTTCTGACAACGTGGCTCCGTCCATTGGAAGCACGGTGTGATCGACACAGTCTTTAATCTACGAAGAAAGAAGACATTTTTCTCCCCTTGATACAATGCAAGGCTCTACAATCCAAAACATCAATACATTGTTTAAGTTTTAGAGATGCAGCGCGGAAACAGGCCCACCGAGTCCGCGCTGACCAGCGATCCCCGCACATTAACACTATCCTACACTCACTTGGGACAATTTTACATTTCCACCAGGCCAATTAACCTACAAACCTGTACGTCTTTGGAGTGAGGGAGGAAACCGAAGATCTTGGAGAAAACCCACGCAAGTCACGGGGAGAACGTACAAACTCCGTACAGACAAGCACCCGTAGTCAAGATCGAACCCGGGGCTCTGGCGCTGTAAGGCAGTAGCTCTGCCACTACGCCACTATGCTGCCCTTGTGATTACACAAGGAATCAAAATTACAGATGGGGAGAAGGCAGGCACGGGTTATTGATTGGGGACGCTCAGCCATGATCACAATGAATGGTGGTGCTAGCTCGAAGGGACGAATGGCCTCCTCCTGCACCTATTTTCTATGTTTCTATTAATTGAATGTTAATAGATAGTTAATTTTAGTGTAATTTAATTTAGTTTATTGTCACATGTACCGAGGTACAGTGAAAAGCTCTTGTTGCGTGCTAACCAGACAGCTGAAAGACAATACATGATTACAATCGATCCGTCAACAGTGTACAGATACATGTTTAGTTTATTTTGTCGCCACGTGTACCGAGGTACCGTGAAAAGCTTTTGTTGCGTGCTAACCAGTCCGCGGAAAGATTATACGTGATTACAATCTGCATCTGCAGTTCCTTCCTACACATTTTGTCTGTACAGAAGACGATTTCTCAGATGAGGAGGTGTTAGGTATCTAGACCAGAAAAAGCGAGGTTATTTTTCTTGGAATGAATGTGTGTTGCTGGGAGGTCAGATATACAAGTTTACTAACACATGAAGGGTGGAGGGAAACTGTCCCCATTGTTGGGGTGGGCACAACCAGGTTATATAGAATGTAGACACAAGGAACAGCGGGGCGGCATGGTGGCGCAACGGTAGAGTTGCTGCCTTACAGCTCCAGCGACCCGGGTTCGATCCTGACTACGGGTGCTGTCTGTGCGGAGTTTGTACGTTCTCCCCGTGACCTGCGTGGGTTTTCTCCGGGATCTTCGGTTTCCTCCCACACTCCAAAGACGTGCAGGTTTGTCGGTGAATTGGCTTGGTTTAATTGTAAATTGTCCCTAGTGTGTGTGTGTGTGTAGGATAGTGCTAGTGTGCGGGCATCGCAGGTCAGTGTAGACTGGGTGGGCTGAATGGCCCGTTTCCTGCGCCATATCCCTCAACTAAACTAATTCGCCACGTTCGGTTCTTACCAGCGATGGAATCTGGCAGGAAATCAAGAAGGCCGCGGCGTCTTTCAACAATTGCTTCTGCTTCTCGACTTCGTCACAGCTGTTGTCATGGAAACGAACACCTACGACGAAGGAATGTCACCAAGATGAAGGGCTCTGTGTGCAATATGTCTACAGCACACACAGAGAGCGAGGAATCTCGAGGCAAAGGACCAACACTTGCACAGCTCTCATTACCAACACAACACTAACCTCCAGCGCTGGCTCCGAACATCACCTCCTTCCCACCCCCTGCAGGTCTCTTCACAAAGGTACACTTCACTCTTTGGATCATTAAAATGAATGGAGATGGTTTTGTTCAGCTGCATGCAAGGTTCTCAACTAAACCAATTTAAGGCGGCACAGCAGGGTAGAGCTGCTGCCTCCCAGCGCCAGAGACCTGGGTTCGATCCTGACCTCGGGCGCTGTCTGTACGGAGTTTGAACGTTCAAACGTTCTCCCTGCGACCGCGTGGGCTTCCTCCAGGTGCTCCGGTTTCCACCCACATCCCAAAGGCGTGCCAGTGTGCAGGTTAATTGGCTTCTGTAAATAGTCCCTAGTGTGTAGGGATGGATGTGAAAGTGAACGGACGATCGATGGTCGGCGTGGACTCGGTGGGCTGAATGACCCGTTTCCATGCTGTATCTCTAAACTAAACTAATTCCAAAGATAGACATAAATGGGCCTAAACAGGCCTTTCGGCCCACTGAGTCCACGCCAGCCATCGATCTTTCACACCTTTCACACTAATACTATGTTATCCCAATTTCACATGCAATGCGCAAGAGGCCATTTAGAGAAGTAAATTAACCGACATACCTGCACGTCTTTGGGATGTGGGAGGAAACCGGAACACCTGGAGGAAACCCACTCGGTCATGGGGAGAACGTACAAAACTCCATAAAGACAGCAGCCATAGTCAGGATCAAACCCGGGTCTCTGGCGCTGGGAAGAGCGGTGCGATGGTGAGCAGTAGAGTTGCTCCCTCACAGCGCCAAACACCCGGGTTCAATCCTGACTTCGGTCGCTGTTTCTATGTTCGTACGTTTGTACGAAAAAGTGCGTTTTCTCCGGGTGCTCCGTTTTCCTCCCACACTCCAAAGACGTACAGGTTTGCAGACTAATTAGCTTTGGTAAAATTGTAAATTATCCCTTTGTTAGTGTACGGGGGTGATCATTGGTCATTGTGGACTCGGTGGGCCAAAGGGCCTGTTTCCGCACCATATCTCTAAAGTAAAGTCTCTACCACTGCGCCACTGTGCCACCCTTTTTCATCATTGGAGATAACATTGGTAAAATGGCATATACCAAAACAACATTACAATTTAACTAAACTTTATTAGGCAGACTTTTTTCTCCCCATGGACATATTAGCGTAACATCTGATGGTTTAGTTTAGTTTAGTTTACAGATACAGCGCGGAAACAGGTCCTTCAGCCCAGAGTCCGAGACGGTCAGAGATCCCTGCACATTAACACTATCCTGCACACACTGTTGACAATTTATATTTATACCAAGCCAATTAACCTACAAATCTGTACGTCTTTGGAGTGTGGGAGGAAACCAGAGATCCCGGAGAAAACCCACGCAGGTCACGGGGACTAAGTACAAACTCCATACAGACAAGCACGCGTAGTCAGGATCGAACCCGGGTCTCTGGCGCTGATAGGGAGAAGCTCTACCGCTGCGCCACCAAAGTGTATCAAAGAGTTTGCTGTATCAAAGAGTTAGGTTTTTCTATTATTTTTTTATATTTTCATCGGCTACCACAGATTGTTAACATTGCTGAAACAGACGTCGAAGCTTTTTAATAGATTCCTCGACCCTGATGGGCAAGCAGCTGACTTGAATGAAAAGTCCGATGAACTATGGGACTTATAAATGATGGAAGAGACAATGACATCCTCGATACCCTTAACGGTGGCGCAGCGGTAGAGTTGCTGCCTGACTAAGGGTGCTGTCTGTACGGAGTTTGTACGTTCTCCCCGTGACATGCGTGGGCTTTCTCCGAGATCTTCCGTTTCCTCCCACACTCCAAAGACGTACGGGTTTGTAGGTGAATTGGCTTGGTATCAATGTAAAATTGTCCCTAGTGTGCGTAGGATATTGTTAATGCACGGGGCCGCTGGTCGGTGCGGACTCGGTGGGCCGAAGGGCCTGTTTCCGCGCTGTATCTCTAAATTAAACTAAACGATTACATCCTCCAA
>CM075982.1:29559197-29628614 GCA_038087875.1 Malacoraja senta
GCCACCTGATGACCAAAGCAGAAACTATTTCCCCTCCCCATTCAGAAGCAGTGAGGGCTGGAAAGAAAATACGCAGCAGATGACAAAGCGCACAATACTTACTGATTGGTGTAAAAGCCTCGTGTCGACGCGGTTATGCTGACGTGCCGATCTTCCGCAGTGACCACGTACAGGTACATCAGATCACCGTGCATCTTGCGGTTGCCGGGGGGAGGGTTCCAGCCACTCATGGTCAACACTTTCAGGCACTGCAGAGGCTGAGGAATAGAAGGAACAAAAGGCATTAAAAGCCACTCACAGTTTCTCTCTTTTCCCCCTTCCATCTATATTTCCTCCAGAGATGCAGCCTGAACAAACTGCGCCGAAACAGGCCCCATTTGCAGGGTTACAGTGGTACAGCGCGAAAACAGGCCCGTTTGCTGAGTTACAGTGGTACAGCGCGGAAACAGGCCCGTCGGACCACTGAGTCCGCGCCGGCAAGCGATCTCCCCGTACACTAGCACCATGCTACACACACTCGGGACATTAAAAAAAAAAATTTGCCGAAGCCAATTAACCTACAAACCTGCATGTCTTTGGAATGTGGGAGGAAACCGGAGTACCCGGAGAAATCCCTTGCTTTCCCTCTCTCTCCATCCCCTCCCCCTTCCCAGTTCTCCCACCAGTCTTACTGTCTCCGACTACATTCTATCTCTGTCCCGCCCACTCGCCTGACATCAGCCTGAAGAAGGGTCTCGACCCGAAACGTCACCCATTCCTTCTCTCCAGAGATGCTGCCTGTCCCGCTGAGTTACTCCAGCATTTTGTGGATAGGATAGGTTTAGAAAGAGGTAGAAGGGATGCAGGCATGTGGGGCTCATGTAGATGGGACATGTTGGTCGGTGTGGGCAAGTTGTGCCGATGGGCCAGTTTCCATGCTGTATAATTGTGACTCTATGAGGATACATTTCTTTTCTCAGAGGGTGGTGAATCTGTGGAATTCATTGCCACAGTCGGCGGTGGGGGCCAAGTCATTGGGTATTTTTAAAGCAGAGATTGATGGATTCTTGATTACTACGGGTGTCAGGGGTTATGGGGAGAAGGCAGGAGAATGGGGTTGAGAGGGAGAGATAGATCAGCCATGATTGAATGGCAGAGTAGACTCGATGGGCCGAATGGCCTGGTTCTGCTCCTATGACTATAAAGTTTGAAGTCCGGTTTCTCTCGCCACTGACGCAGTCGGATGTGTTGGCGGGCTTCGTTCAGCATTTGCCGCATTTAGTTTCACACTTCCAGCATTCAGGGCATTCTGCTTTACTTTACCTTGGCATCCTTTGTCTGGGGCTGGAGGATGAGCAGAGGGCGCTCCTTGCTGCCGGGGAGAATGTGCTCGGGAGGCGTGCAGTCTATCTGCTCCAACTCTGACCCTTTTCTTTTACGCTTTCCATTCTCTGAGAAGAAATGAGTTGAAAACTTCAATTAAATAAAGTGCGGCACGGTGGCGCAGCGGTAGAGCTGCTGCCTTACAGCGGCAGGGATCCGGGTTCCATCCTGACCACGGGTGCTGTCTTTACGGAGTTTGTACGTTCTCCCCATGACCAGTGTGGGTTTCCTCCGTGCTTTGGTGTACTCCCATGCTTCAAAGATTTGTAGGTTAATTGGCTTTGGTAAAATAGAAAATCGCCCCCAGTGTGTGTCGGATGGTGCTAGTGTGAGGGGTGATTGGTTGGCGTGGACTCGTTGGGCCAAATGGACTGTTTCCGCGCTGTATCTGTATAAACTAAACTGAAAAATGCGTGAATCTATTGTTCTCCATTAGAGACTTTAATATCTCCTTGGGGGGCAGCACAGCAGTGCTGCTGGTAGAACCTATTTTTGATTGGAACGGGTGTCAGGGGTGATGGGAAGAAGGCAGAGAATGGGGTTAGGAGGGAAAGATGGATCAGCCATGAATGAACGGCTGAGTGGACTTGATGGAGTAGACCAGACTAATTCTGCTCCTATAACTTATGCACTTATGAGCCACTGCCTCACAGCTCCAGAGACCCGGTTCGATCCTGACCTTGGGTGCTGTCTGTGTGTGGAGTTTGCACGTTCTCCCTGTAACCGCGAGGGTTTCCTCCGGGTGCTCCGGTTGCCTCCCACACCCCAGCGACGTGCAGATTTGTAGGTTATTTGGCCCTCTGTAAATTACCCCCCCTAGTGTGTAGGGAGTGGATGGGAAAGTGGAATAACGTAGAACTAATGTGAACGGATGTTCGATGGTTGGCATGGACTCGATGGGCCGAAGGGCCTGCTTCCATGCTGTATCTCTAAACTAATCTAAACCTAGTGCTGCCTTTCGCCAAGGGCCAGACTTCAACAGGACATAAATGACAGACAAGGTTTAATTTATATTATGGGATAATCTGTAGATTAGTTTCGTTTTTATCCACGAGTTTTTATCCACGAGTAGTTGCTCTACTCAACAGCCAAAAATCTGTAGCCTCCCTTTGATCTGGTATTTTGTTGGTTCACATCCTTGATCAATGGTGTTTTATCATTAATGTTTAGTGTTTTCTGAGTCATTCGTAACTGACACTGTATGTCATGTTGTTACTTGTGGGCGGAGCACCAAGGCAAATTCCTTGTATGTGAATACTTGGCCAATAAACGTACTTACTTTTTTTAGTTTAGAGATACAGTGTGGAAACGGGCCCTTTGACCCACCGAGTCCGCACCGACCAGCGATCCCCGCACATCAACACTATCCTACACACACTAGAGACAATTTACACGTACACCAAGCCAATAAACCTACAAACCTGCACGTCTTTGGAGTGTGGGAGGACACCGAAGATCTCGGAGAAAACCCACACAGGTCACGGGGAGTACGTACAAACTCCGTACAGACAGCACCCGTAGTCAGGGTCGAACCCGGGTCTCTGGCGCTGCAAGGCAGCAACTCTGCCGCTGCGCCATTTATTCGTAGTTATGACTTCTGTGTCACCGGCCACCTCTTGGAACCAGACTCATGTCACAGCTGTCAAAATGCATCACACATCAACTAGCAGATGATCGGCGCAGAATTCAAACATCTGTACATGTTTGCAACAGCTGAACAATACAAGCCAGGAGCCACGATCCCCCCCCCCTCCCCTCCTCCCCTTCATAAAGAGTAATCAAACTGCGATCAACAAGTCAATCTGCACGGGGAAAAAAAAAACTGGTCCGCCATCGCAAACTGTAAAACCCGCCAGACTGCGGAATTCTATTAACTTTAATAAAGCTCACTTCAATCACGAGAATTGACAGTACTGACCATTCTCTGCTTTTCCACTAGGGATTTGCTCGACTGTAGGTCTAAATGCAGTCACCCGAGTGACAATTACTCATACGCTAGACCGGCAGGTGTTTTAGAGACTCCTAGTAGATGCTAACACACCGTGCAGAGGAACAGGAATAGAGCGAGGAAGGGGGCTGTTGGAGAGGGGGGGCAGACGTTGGGGCCGCTGGGAATGAAAGGGGGACCTGGTGGGTGGGTGGGGGGGGCGGGAGGGGAGGGGGCTGTTGCCACGAGCGGCGGCAGGCAGTACATAGGTCTGTTTGGTGAACTTTTTGTAACTTTATCAGCGCCAGAAACGTGGCGACTCTTGTGTACTGCTGTGTGATTTTACCGGGGTTGTACGCAAAACCAAGCAGTTCACTGTACCTAGGTACATGAGACAATAAAGTATCATTGCACTCATTTCTCTCCTTCCACCTACAGCGCCCTCCATAATGTTTGGGCCAAAGACCTATCATTTATTTATTTGCCTCTGTACTCCACAATTTTGAGATTTGTAATAGAAAAAAAATCACATGTGGTTAAAGAGCACATTGTCAGATTTTAATAAAGGCCATTTTTATACATTTTGGTTTCATAGCAGTGTTTATACATAGTGCAGGTAGACAAAAGTGCTGGAGAAACTCAGCGGGTGCGGCAGCATCTATGGAGCGAAGGAAATAGGCAACGTTTCGGGCCGAAACCCTTCTGGGTTTCGGCCCGAAACGTTGCCTATTTCCTCGGCCCGAAACGTTGCCTATTTCCTTCGCTCCATAGATGCTGCCGCACCCGCTGAGTTTCTCCAGCACTTTTGTCTACCTTCGATTTTCCAGCATCTGCAGTTCCTTCTTACACATTTATACATAGTGCCCCCATTTCAGGGCACCATAATGTTTGGGACACAGCAATGTCAAGTAAATGAAGTATTCCTTCCATTGTGAGTGGGGAGGGGAGGATCTCATTGAAACGACCAAATAGCGAGAGGCCTGGATAGAGTGGATGTGGAGAGGATGTTTCCACCAAAGATCCTACAGCAAGCAAGATAGATCACTCGATGAAAAATATGTAGTACGGTCATGGGCAGATTCATGGGTAATATTCGGCCCCATTTCCGTAACCGGCTTCCGTCTCCGCAGCAAAGATCCCATAGGATACTACTGCGGAGACGGAGGCCAGTTACGGAAACATCCTCGTAAAAATAAAAGTTATTTGGGAAAAATCTTCTCCTCATTTTCAGAATTATAATTTATTATCACAAACTGTTCCCCCGCAACGCTGATTACACTGCGAGTCGGGTCGGGTTACGGAAATGGATGAAAAAAAGGCCCACGTTCCGCTCCGTTGCGTACTACACGTCAGCTCATTGCATTTAGCAGGAGTGGTCTATCTTGCTTCGCTATAGGATCTTTGGTTTCCACTAGTCACTTGTGACTAGTGACTAGTGGGAGAGTCTAGGAGCAGAGGGCGCAGCCTCGGAATAAAAGGACTGGAGGAGAGTGCCGGCCAGAACAAAACAGGGCCGGCACCTCAGGTAGGGTGGAGCCGACAATGGTATTTGTTGTCTGGGGAAAGTGTGATAACAAGAGGGACACAACCAGTGGAACTGGTAGGATGACTAGGGTGGGGGAGGAGGGCGGGGAAGAAACGGGATGGGTGGGAATACAGGAGTTACTTCAAATTAGAGAAATACACCCTTCATACCACCGGGTTGCAACCTGCCCAAATGAAATATGAGGTGCTAAGATCTGTTCTATGATCTATTTTTACAAAGTAACGTAGTTTCTACAAAATAATAGGTGTACAAAATAATGAGAGGAATGGATCAGGTAGAGTCTCTTGCCTGGAGTGGAGGAATCATGAGCCAGAGAACATCAGTTAAAGTTGAGGGCGGACAGATTTAATAGGAACCCCAGGTTAGTGCATGGAACGAGCTGCCGGAAGAGGTAGCTGAGGCAGGGACTATCGCAACGTTTAAGAAACATTTGGACAGGTTCATGGATAGGACAGGTTTAGAGGGATATGGACCAAACGCAGGCTAGTGGGACTAGTGTAGAAGGGGCACATTGGGTGGTGTGGGCAAGTTGGGCTGAAGGGCCTGTTTCCACACTGCGTGGCTCTGTAGATCATGACTAGAGCCTTACAGGTCTGAAGAAGGGTCTCGACCCGAAACATCAACCATTCCTTCTCCCCGGAGACGCTGCCTGTCCCACTGAGTTACTCCAGCATTTTGTGTCTCTATTCAATGCAATATATAATCTGTAGAACCTAGTCTGTCTCCTATGACTGTATTTTATAAATCGTATAAGGCGTGGTCCCAGGTAAACGTGAAAGAGGTATATACAGGTAATTTGAATGTCACTGTACCTTGATTGGTACACGTGACAATAAAAGACCTTTGAAACATCTTACGCCTAAACTAGAATAACTAGAGATGTTCAAGAAGGAACTGCAGATGCTGGAGCATCTATGGAGAGAAGGAAATAGGCAACGTTTTTCGGCCCAAAACTTTGCCTATTTCCTTCGCTCCATAGATGCTGCCTCACCCGCTGAGTTTCCCCAGCACTTTTCTCTACCGAGGATAACTACAGATCTATTTTTGATGTTGGGCCGTGACGAACATACTAACGCACGTCTGCAAGAGAGATCTCTCCAAAAGAGAGATTTTGAGAGGTTTTTTTTTATAACCAAAAATAATTTTAATCTACTATTTTAAAAAATGATACGTACAGTACAAAAATACAAACAAACCCCCCACCATAACACAAAATAAAGCAAATATTCTTAAATACTGAATATTAAATTACCATATCTTCATACTTATTGAGGATACATTCTACCCGCCCCGGCGCCCAACGGTCCTGGAAATCCCCCAAGGAGCCCGTGGACAGCGCGTAGTCCCTCGCTTAAGGGCCTGTCCCACTTTCACGACCTAATTCACGACCTCTGCCGAGTTTGCCCTTGACTCGTACTCGCAGCATGGTCGTCACGAGGTCGTAGGTAGGTCGTGATGCTAGTCGTAGGTACTCGTGGCATCAAGTAGGTCGGGCGTTTTTCTAGCCCGATGAAAAATGTCCACGAGTAGAAAAGGTCGTGAATTAGCTCGTGAAAGTGGGACAGGCCCTTCATACCACCCGGGATTTTGAGAGAAGTTTGTGGACACTCTTCTTCCCTTCACTGTCCACCACTGCCCACCATCTTACCTCCCAAATCACCCTCCGTGAACGTGCTCAGGAACGATAAGGAATTGCAGTCAACACCATTGTAGGAATCTGACGGGTCCAAGCTCTTGAGGAGGTCTCTGATGTGTCGCACATGTATTCGGGCTTCCCGGACCGTGTACGGTTCTTGAGGAACACACGGAACAAGAAAAGAATAAAATTAATAATTTGCTCCGGGTTAGCCGGTCGCCCAACGCAGCTCGAAACAAAGCGAGAAACTAGTTCAGCCCATTTATTGACGTATGATGAGCGTTTGAAGGCTCTGGGCCTGTACTCGCTGAAGCTTTGAGGAATGAGGAGGGATCTCATTGAAACTCACCGAATAGTGAAAGGCCTGGTTGGAGTGGATGTGGAGAGGATGTTTCCACTAGTGGGAGAGTCTAGGACCAGAGGGCACAGCCTCTGAATAAAAGGAATTTCCTTTGGAATGGAAATTACTAGGACACACATACATACATACACACACATATGTGTGTTACTGTCTGCATGTATGTATGTTTGCGTGATCTGTGTGTGCATGTCTGTTTGCGTGTTCTCGCTGGAATTTAGACGGAGGGGGGACCTCATTGAAACTTACCGAAAAGTGAAAGGCCTGGAGAGAGTGGATGTGGAGAGGAAATTAGAGATGCGTGTAGCAAAGGCACAGCAGTTATCACGGGTGACTTTAATCTACATATAGATTGGGCCAACCAAATTGGTAGCAGCGCTAAGGAGGAGGATTTCCTGGAACGTATACAGGATGTGTTTTTAAACCAATATGTAGAAGAACCGACTAGAGGACAGGCCATCCTAGACTGGGTATTGTGTAATGAGGAAGGATTAGTTAGCGATCTTGTTGTGCAAGGCCCCTTGGGCAACAGTGACCATAATATGGTGGAATTCTGCATTAGGATGGAGAGTGATACGGTTAATTCAGAGACTAGGGTCCTGAACTTAAAGAAAGGAGACTTTGAAGGTATGAGATGAGAATTGGTTAGGACAGACTGGCAAATTATACTTAAAGGGTTGACAGTGGAGATGCAATGGTGAAGATTTAAAGACCGCATGGATGAACTCCAGAAATTGTTCATCCCTGTCTGGCGAAAAAATAAAACTGGGAAGGCGGCTCAACTGTGGCTAGCGAGAGAAATCAAGGATAGTGTTAAATCCAAGGAAAAGGCATATAAATTGGCCAGAGGAAGCAGCAAACCGGAGGACTGGGAGAAATTTAGAACTCAACAGAGGAGGACAAAGGGGTTAATCAAGAGGGGGGAAAAAAGCATGAAAGAAAGCTTGCGGGGAATATAAAATCTGACTGTAAAAGCTTCTTTACATATGTAAACAGGAAAAGATTAGTGAAGACAAATGTAGGTCCCTTACACTCAAAGACAGGTGAATGTATAATGGAAAACAAGGAAATGGCAGAACAGTATTTTGGTTCTGTCTTCACTAAGGAAGACACAGACAATCTCCCAATCTCCCAGAAATACAAGGGGACTGAGGATCTGAAGGGAATTCACATTAGTCAGGAAATGGTGTTAGGTAAACTGTTGGGACTGAAGGCAGATAAATCCCCAGGGCCTGATGGTCTGCATCCCAGAGTTCCCAAGGAGGTGGTCCTAGAAATCGTGGATCATTTTCCAATGTTCTCTCGCCTCTGGATCAGTTCCTGTGGACTGGAGGGTCGCCAATGTAACTCCACTTTGTAAGAAAGGAGGGAGAGAGAAAATGGGGAATTATAGACCAGTTAGCCTTACATCGGTAGTGGGGAAGATGCTGGAGTGGATTATTAAAGATGTTACAGCAGCTCATTTTTAAAGCAGCGACGGGATCGGTCAAAGTCAGCATGGATTTATGAAGGGGAAAATCATGCTTGTTTAATCTGGAATATTTTGAGGATGTAACAAGTCACCATAGGGAGAGTATTGTGTGCAATTTTGGTCTCCTAATTTGAGGAAGGAGATTAGTGCTATTGAGGGAGTGCAGCATAGGTTCACCAGGTTAATTCCGGGATGGTGGGACTAACATATGATGAAAGAATGGATCGACTGGACTTGTATTCACTGGAATTTAGGATGAGCGGGAATCTTATGGAAACATATAAAATTCTTAAAGGATTGGACAGGTTAGATGCCGGAAAAATGTTCTCGATGTTGGGGGAGTCCAGAACCAGGGGTCACAGTTTAAGAATAAGGGGTAGGCCATTTAGGACTGTGATGAGGAAAAACTTCTTCACCCAGAGAGTTGTGAATCTGTGGAATTCTCTACTGCAGAAGGCAGTGGAGGCCAATTCAATGGACGTTTTCAAGAGAAAGTTAGATTTAGCTCTTAGGGCTAAAGGAATCAAGGGATATGGGGAAAAAGCAGGAACGGGGTACTGGTTTTAGATGATCATATTGAATGGCGGTGCTGGCTCAAAGGGCCAAATGGCCTACTCCTGCACCTATTTTTCTATGTCTTCTATGTTTCCACCAGTGGGAGAGTCGAGGACCAGAAGCCACAGCCTCATAATAAAAGGACAACCTTTAGAAAGGAGATGAGGAGGGATTTCTTTAGTGAAAGGGTGGTGAATCTGTGGAACTCATTGCCACAAATGACTGTGGAGGCCAAGTCAGTGGATATTTTTAAGGACCAGAATGATAGATTCTTGATTAGTGTGGGTCAGGGGTTATTGGGTGAAGGCAGGAGGGAAAGACAGATCAGCCATGATTGAACGGCGGAGTAGACTTGATGGGCCGAACGGCCTGATTCTGCTCGTATCACTTATGAATACCTTCCACTACTTTCAGATTCGAGCCCTCCTGCAGGCCGTCGATCGACTTGAGCTCGGAGAAGTTGTCCAGAACGTTGCCTTCCAGCTGCAGGGAGAAGCAGGTCCGATGGCAGGTGTCCTCTCTGTCCATGAGGACCTGATGGATCTCCTGAACCATCTCCTGGGGAGAAACCTGCGATCAAGAGGCAACACATTATCATAGAATCATAGAATCATAGAAAGTAGGTGCGAGAGCAGACCACCAGGTCCATCGAGGCCGCACCGCCATTCGCTCATGGCTGAACACCAAACAAACACCCCTACCCACAAACAGTAGACACAAGACACAGAACACAAGACACTACCCTCCCCTTTATACCGCTATCACCCCTCTCCACCCCAAGAACCGCGTGATCTCCTGGGGGAGGCAAAAAACGGATAAAAACCCAGGTCCAATTCGGGAAAAAAATTCGGGAAATTCCTCTCCGACCCCAATCCAGGCGATCGACACTTGTCCAGGAGATCACTCAGGTCTTACTATACTAACCCTACCTAGGTCCATATCCCTGCCCTCTCCCCGTAGCCCCTTATCCCCTTGGCAGCTAAAAAACCATCTATTTTAGACTTAAATATATTTAATGTTTCTGCTTCCACTGCTCCCTGGGGCAGTGAATTCCATAAATTAACCACCCTCTGGGTGAAGAAGTTCTTCCTCAACTCAGTTTTAAAAGAGCCCCCCCTTATTCTGCAACTATGTCCCCTAGTTCTAGTTTCCCCGATCATTGGGAACATCCTTGGTGCATCCACCCGATCAAGGCCCCTCACGATCTTATATGTTTCAATGAGATCGCCTCTCATTCTTCTAAACTCCAAAGAGTAGAGTTCCAGCCTACTTAACCTTTCCTCATATGTCAATCCCCTCATTGCAGGAATTAATCTTGTAAACCTTCGCTGCACTGCCTCCAGGGCCAGTACATCCTTTCTTAAGTATGGACCCCAGAACTGTACACAGTATTCCAAATGTGGTCTCACTAATGCTGTGTACAGCTGCAGCAAGACCTCCGTGTTTTTATACTCAATCCCCCTAGCAATAAAGGCCAAAACTCCATTGGCCTTCCTGATAGCTTGCTGCACCTGCATACTAACTTTTAGTGATTCATGTACTAGGGAATAGAACGGCAGCTTATCTTTCTGTCAAGATATCCTTTTTTAAAACAAGAGGTAAAACGTTCCCAAAAAGTGCAACAAACGCATTATAAATTGAATATGATAAAACAGAAAATGCTTCAGCACGGTGGTGCAGCAGTAGAGTTGCTGCCTTGCAGCGACCCGGGTTCGATCCTGACTACGAATGCTGTCTGTACGGAGTTCGTACGTTCTCCCCGTGACCTGCGTGGGTTTTCTCCGAGATCTCCGGTTTCCTCCCACACTCCAAGGACCTACACGTTTGTAGATGAATTTGCTTGGTATAAATGTAAATTGGCCCTAGTGTGTGCAGGATAGTGTTAATGTGCGGGGATCGCTGGTCGGTACAGACTCGGTGGGCCGAAGGGCCTGTTTTCGCGCCGTATCTCTAAATTAAACTAAAACTAAAACGGAAGCAAGCAGCAGGTCAGGCAGCGACTGTGGGAAAAGAAACCGAGCTGACATCTCGGCAAATTAGTTTTCTCTTTTTCCCGAATTGTGATGACAGGTTTTAGTTTTGAGTGCTTCATAATATATGGATGTACCTTTAAAATGGAGATGAGGAGGAATTTATTTAGTCAGAGGGTGATGAATCTGTGGAATTCATTCCCACAGGCGGCTGTGGAGGCCAAGTCAATGGTTATTATTAAAGTGGAGATTGATAGGTTCTTAATCTGTTTGGGGGTCAAAGGTTACAGGGAGAAGGCAGGAGAATGGGGTTGAGAGGGAAAGGTCGATCAGCCATGATTGAATGGTGGAGCAGACTCAATGGGCCGAACGGCCTAATTCTGCTATAATGTCGAATGATCTTATGTGCAAGAAAGAACTGCAGATGCTGGTTTATATCGAAGGTAGACACAAAATGCTGGAGTAACTCAGCGGGTGAGGCAACATCTCTGGAGAGAAGGAATGGGCGACGTTTCGTGTCAAGACCCTTCTTCAAACTGATGTCAGGGGAGGGGGCGGGACAAAGATAGAATGTAGTCGGGGACAGTACGACTAGTGGGAGAACTGGGAAGGGGAAGGGATGGAGAGAGAGAGCAAGGGCTATCTGAAGTTAGAGAAGTCAATGTTCATACCGCTGGGGTGTAGGCTACCCAAGCGAAATATGAGGTGCTGTTCCTCACTCTGACAATGGAGGAGGCCCAGGACAGAAAGGTCGGATTGGGAATGGGAGGGGGAGTTGATCTTATGATACGATTCTCTATCCTGACGTACTGGTAGTTTCCAGCATTTTGCGCGCCCATTTGAGATTCCTGGAATTTTTAATTAAAAAAAAATTAAAACATTCTTTAATGGATCTTAAATAATAAATTTATTTTCTGCCATTTAAATGTTTTAAATTGTCAAAACTGGGCTGTAAGGAGGGGCACATGCTAAAACACAGCCAGAGGTACGTTTTAAAGTCTATGATACTGGAGCAAGACAGGGTTATGATGGAGAACGTCAGAAATTGTGGCCCCAACAGTTGATAGCAGATTCACCAACGGTGTAACATTGAAAGTCGGAGTTGTACTAAGCACGTAGGTGTTAGCAACAGTAATAGACTACTTAGACCCTTATCCCAGCTCTGCCATTTGATATTATAGCAGCTACAAATGTAATCTCAACTTCACATTCCCATTCAATCTGCAGTTGAGGTCATAAGGTCATAGGTGATAGGAGCTGAATTAGGCCGTTCGACCCATCAAGTCTACTCCGCCATTCAATCATGGCTGATCTATCTCTCCCGCCCAACCCCATCCTCCTGCCTTCTTCCCA
This sequence comes from Malacoraja senta, assembly GCA_038087875.1. NCBI lineage: Eukaryota > Metazoa > Chordata > Chondrichthyes > Rajiformes > Rajidae > Malacoraja > Malacoraja senta. The sequence continues at coordinate 29,571,376 of CM075982.1, forward strand.
TAACCTCTGACACAGTCAGGGACCAGCATTCTGGCAGGCAGGTTTGCCACTGCTACACGGGTGGTTTTAAACTAAATAAGGGGGGGTGGGGTGTCAAATGGGATAGTCGAGGATGGAGTTAAAGGGAAAGGGTTTCTTAAATGTGTGAGCAGAGAGAGGTGTAAAATGAGGGTAGAAGCAATAGGTAGCAAGGTGAAAAGTAAAAGTGGCAGGCAGACAAATCCAGGGCAAAAATCAAAAAGGGTCACTTTTCAACATAATTGTATAAGGGGTAAGAGTGTTGTAAAAACAAGCCTGAAGGCTTTGTGTCTCAATGCAAGGAGCATTCGTAATAAGGTGGATGAGTTGAATGTGCAGATAGCTATTAATGACTATGATATAGTTGGGATCACGGCGACATGGCTACAGGGTGACCAAGGCTGGGAGCTGAACATCCAGGGATATTCAATATTCAGGAGGGATAGACAGAAAGGAAAAGGAGGTGGGGTAGCGTTGCTGGTTAGAGAGGAGATTAACGCAATAGAAAGGAAGGACATTAGCTTGGAGGATGTGGAATCGATATGGGTAGAGCTGCGAAACACTGAGGGGCAGAAAACGCTAGTGGGAGTTGTGTACAGGCCCCCTAACAGTAGTAGTGTAGTTGGGGATGGCATCAAACAGGACATTAGAAATGCGTGCAACAAAGGTAAAACAGTTATAATGGGTGACTTCAATCTACATATAGATTGGGTGAATCAAATTGGCAGGGGTGCTGAGGAAGAGGATTTCTTGGAATGTATGCAGGATAGTTTTCTAAACCAACATGTAGAGGAACCAATGAGAGAGCAGGCTATTCTAGACTGGGTATTGAGTAATGAGGAAGGGTTAGTTAGCAGTCTTGTTGTGCGTGGCCCCTTGGGCAAGAGTGACCATAATATGGTTGAGTTCTTCATTAGGATGGAGAGTGACATAATTAATTCAGAAACAAGGGTTCTGAACTTAAAGAAAGGTAACTTTGAGGGTATGAGACGTGAATTGGCCAAGATAGACTGGCAATTGATTCTCAAAGGGTTGACGGTGGATATGCAATGGAAGGCATTTAAAGGCTGCATGGAAGAACTACAACAATTGTTCATCCCAGTTTGGCAAAAGAATAAATCGGAGAAGGTAGTGCATCCATGGATAACAAGGGAAATCAGGGATAGTATCAAAACAAAAGATGAAGCATACAAATTCGCCAGAAAAAGCAGCCTACCAGAGGACTGGGAGAAATTCAGAGTCCAGCAGAGGAAGACAAAGGGCTTAATTAGGAAAGGGAAAATAGATTATGAAAGAAAACTGGCAGGGAACATAAAAACTGACTGCAAAAGTTTTTATAGATATGTGAAGAGAAAAAGATTAGTTAAAACAAATTTAGGTCCCTTGCAGTCAGAAACAGGTGAATTGATCATGGGGAACAAGGACATGGCAGACCAATTGAAGAACTACTTTGGTTCTGTCTTCACTAAGGAAGACATAAATAATCTGCTGGAAATAGCAGGGGACCGGGGGTCAAATGAGATGGAGGAACTGAGTGAAATCCAGGTTAGCCGGGAAGTGGTGTTGGGTAAATTAAATGGATTAAAGGCCGATAAATCCCCAGGGCCAGATAGGCTGCATCCCAGAGTATTTAAGGAAGTAGCCCCAGAAATAGTGGATGCATTAGTGATAATTTTTCAAAACTCTTTAGATTCTGGAGTAGTTCCTGAGGATTGGAGGGTAGCTAATGTAACCCCACTTTTTAAATAGGGTGGGAGAGAGAAAACGGGGAATTACAGACCAGTTAGTCTAACATCGGTAGTGGGGAAACTGCTAGCGTCAGTTATTAAAGATGGGATAGCAGCACATTTGGAAAGTGGTGAAATCATTGGACAAAGTCAGCATGGATTTATGAAAGGTAAATCATGTCTGACGAATCTTATAGAATTTTTCGAGGATGTAACCAGTAGAGTGGATAAGGGAGAACCAGTGGATGTGTTATTTCTGGACTTTCAGAAGGCTTTCGACAAGGTCCCACATAAGAGATTAGTATACAAACTTAAAGCACACGGTATTGGGGGTTCAGTATTGATGTGGATAGAGAACTGGCTGGCAGACAGGAAGCAAAGAGTAGGAGTAAACGGGTCCTTTTCAGAATGGCAGGCAGTGACTAGTGGGGACCCCAGCTATTTACAATATATATTAATGATTTGGATGAGGGAATTGAATGCAACATCTCCAAGTTTGCGGATGACACGAAGCTGGGGGGCAGTGTTAGCTGTGAGGAGGATGCTAGGAGGCTGCATGGTGGCTTGGATAGGCTGGGTGGGTGGGCAAATGCATGGTCGATGCAGTATAATGTGGATAAATGTGAGGTTATCCACTTTGGTGGCAAAAACAGGAAAGTACACTATTATCTGAATGGTGGCCGATTAGGAAAAGGGGAGATGCAGCGAGACCTGGGTGTCATGGTACACCAGTCATTGAAAGTAGGCATGCAGGTGCAGCAGGCAGTGAAGAAAGCGAATGGTATGTTGGCATTCATAGCAAAAGGATTTGAGTATAGGAGCAGGGAGGTTCTACTGCAGTTGTACAGGGTCTTGGTGAGACCACAGCTGGAGTATTGCGTACAGTTTTGGTCTCCTAATCTGAGGAAAGACATTCTTGCCATAGAGGGAGTGCAGAGAAGGTTCACCAGACTGATTCCTGGGATGTCAGGACTTTCATATGAAGAATGACTGGATAGACTTGGCTTATACTCGCTAGAATTTAGAAGATTGAGGGGGGATCTTATAGAAACTTACAAAGTTCTTAAGGGGTTGGACAGGCTAGATGCAGGAAGATTGTTCCCGATGTTGGGGAAGTCCAGAACAAGGGGTCACAGTTTAAGGATAAGGGGGAAGTCTTTTAGGACCGAGATGAGAAAAACATTTTTCACACAGAGAGTGGTGAATCTCTGGAATTCTCTGCCACAGAAGGTAGTTGAGGCCAGTTCATTGGCTATATTTAAGAGGGAGTTAGATGTGGCTCTTGTGGCTATAGGTATCAGGGGGTATGGAGAGAAGGCAGGTCCAGGATACTGAGTTGGATGATCAGCCATGATCATATTGAATGGCGGTGCAGGCTCGAAGGGCCGAATGGCCTACTCCTGCACCTATTTTCTATGTTTCTATGTTTCTATGACACCCGTACTAATCAAGAATCTATCTATCTCTGCCTGAAAAATATTCACTGACTTGGCCTCCACAGCCTTCTGTGCCAAAGAATTCCAATGATTCACCACCCTCCGACTAAAGAAATGTCTCCTCATCTCCTTCCTAAAAGATCGTCCTTTAATTTTGAGGCTATGACCTCTAGTCCTAGACTCTCCCACTAATGGAAACATCCTCTCCACATGCACTCTATCCAGGCCATTCACTATTCTGTATGTTTCAATGAGGTTGCCTTTAGTTTAGAGATACAGCGTGGAAACAGGCCCTTCCGCCCACCGAGTCCGCACCGATCACCACATAAAATAGTTCTATCCTATACACTAGGGTCAATTTACAGAAGCCAATAAATACACAATCCTGCACATCTTTGGAACTTGACCACACACCGAGAAACCCCAAGCGGTCCCAGGGGGAACGTACAAACTCCATACAGACAGCGCCCGTAGACAGGATCGAACCCGGGTCTCTGGCGCTGTAAGGCAGCAACTCTACCGCTGTGCCACCGTGCCGCTCTTATATTTTTATATACTTCCGTAAGGTCATAGAGTCACACAGCGTGGAAACAGGCCCTTCGGCCCACCTTGCCCACATCAACCGACATGTCCCATCTACACTAGTCCCACCTGCCTGCGTTTGGCCCACATATCCCTCTAAACCTGTCCTATCCCTGTAGCTGTCTAATTATTTGTCAAACATTGCCTCAACTGAATGGGGAGAGGGTGAGCAGGCTAGGACTCTATTCCTTGGTGTGCAGGAGGACGAGCTGTGATCTTATAGAGGTGTGCGATGTGATCTTATAGAGGAAGGACATTATAGCCATAGAGGGAGTGCAGAGAAGGTTCACCAGACTGATTCCTGGGATAGACTTGGCTTATACTCGCTAGAATTTAGGAGATTGAGAGGGGATCTTATAGAAACGTACAAAATTCTTATAGGGTTGGACAGGCTAGATGCAGGAAGATTGTTCCCGATGTTGGGGAAGTCCAGGACAAGGGGTCACAGCTTAAGGATAAGGGGGAAATCCTTTAAGACCGAGATGAGAAAAAACTTTTTCACACAGAGAGTGGTGAATCTCTGGAACTCTCTGCCACAGAGGGTAGTTGAGGCCAGTTCATTGGCTATATTTAAGAGGGAGTTAGATGTGGCCCTTGTGGCTAAAGGGATCAGGGGGTGTGGAGAGAAGGCAGGTACGGGATACTGAGTTGGATGATCAGCCATGATCATATTGAATGGCGGTGCAGGCTCGAAGGGCCGAATGGCCTACTCCTGCACCTATTTTCTATGTATCTATGTATCTATAGAGGTGAACAGTTCGTTCCATACACCCGCCACCCTCTGTGTGAAACAGTTACCCCTCAGGTTCCTATTAAAAACCTCAGATGCCTATTAAAGGTCTTTCCAGAGAAAACAATCACCATCACACGGCAGTATATTCCCTTCTCTGTAGCTGATCATTTCTTTCTTTAATTATAGTCCCCTTCGCCTCGTGGTTCCACACGTTGATATTTAATTATGTCCTGCTGTCTGCCTGATCACAAGCCTCCTGCCATCTGAATGGGAGGTGAAGGTCAGGGATCTGATACGTTATCCCCTGCACTCCCCTCTCTCCACAAGCTCAACATTTCTCCATTTTATTTTCACGCCTTTCTTTTGTCTAAATCTTATGACCACACTACGAGCAGGGGAAAAAAAAGGGGGGAATTGCATGAAAAAAAAAAGGGGGCAGACTGGAGAAGCGTTTTATAGATCAAAAAGCAGCTGTGGTCCCTGATCACAAGCAGTCTCCATCAATCATCAACAGTAGGCGGATTGAAAGGAAAATTGTGAGCACTACAGATTAAAAATTTGCTTTAGTCAATTGAAAGATCATCGCCATAGCTTAAGAAATGCGCATTTCCGACATTATAACCGTTCTGCTGTAATATGGGAAATTCGTATTGAATGGGAGGAATAAGTGGCACAGTGGCGCAGCGGGTAGAGCTGCTGCCTCACAGCAACAGAGACCCGTGTTCGATCCTGACCTCGGGCGCTGTTTGTGCGTGGAGTTTGCGCATTCTCCCTGTGATCGCGCGGGTTTCCTCCGGGTGCCCCGGTTTCCTCCCGCTTCCGAAAGACGTGCGGGTTTGTAGGTTAATTGGCCCTCTGCGAGTTGCCCCATAGGAAACAGGCTTTACGGCCCACCGAGTCCATGCCGACCATCGATCACTCTAGTTCACTAAACCAGCACCTGCAGTTCCTTCTTACACACTGGCCTGTTTCCATGCTTTATCTCTAAACTAACCTAAACTAAACACAATATAGGGATTATTTGCATCTTCCTCCAAGTAATTTTGTAGGAATTATTTGCATACAGCAAACCTCCTCAAACAGCAGCGATAATGACCAGGCAATTCTCAAGAGAAGCTACGCAACCAAATGTGATTCACCGCTCCTTTTGGCATTGGCATGGAATTGTTTGTCTTCACTCAACAGGCAGGCTTTAATGAAAAGAGGCACAGGGTGGTAGAGTCATGCAGCAGGTCAGGCAGCATCTCTGGAGAACATGGATAGGTGATGTTTTGGGCTGGGACCTTTCTTCATAGAAACATAGAAACATAGAAAATAGGTGCAGGAGGCCATTCGGCCCTTCGAGCCAGCACCGCCATTCATTGTGATCATGGCTGATCGTCCCCTATCAATAACTCGTGCCTGCCTTCTCCCCATATCCCTTGACTCCACTAGCCCCTAGAGCTCTATCTAACTCTCTCTTAAATCCATCCAGTGACTTGGCCTCCACTGCCCTCTGTGGCAGGGAATTCCATAAATTCACAACTCTCTGGGTGAAAACGTTTTTTCTCACCTCAGTCTTAAATGACCTCCCCTTTATTCTAAGACTGTGGTCCTGGTTCTGGACTCGCCCAACATTGGGAACATTTTTCTTGCATCTAGCTTGTCCAGTCCTTTTATAATTGTATTTGTTTCTATAAGATTCCCCCTCATCCTTCTAAACTCCGGTGAATACAAGCCCAGTCTTTTCAATCTTTCCTCATATGACAGTCCCGCCATCCCAGGGATCAATCTTGTGAACCTACGCTGCACTGCCTCAATCTCAAGGATGTCCTTCCTCAAATTAGGAGATCTGACTGACTTTGACTGCACGTTGCAGATACCTTGGACAATACCGCACCCCCTTTCTGCAACGGAGGGTGGGGGGGGGGGAGTGGGCTCAAAAGTTAGGGGTTTGAAGCCAACTCAGCCAGAGCTGGAAATGGCAGCCGTGGACTGTGGGCAGAGCCTGGCCTGTTAACACCCATTTAAAAAAAATTTAGAGTTGTTTAAACCAAGGTGACATTGAAGACTCTCAGCCGAGCAAGGCTACCGCAGTACAGCTGTTCCGCAAGTGAAACCCAGCAGTGTTTCATGGCTACACCTGTCTGCAATCCTTTCCCTCACTAACCCTGTCGGGCTCCTCACAGTAACATCCATCTGAAGCAACGCTGGACTTGACTCACACAAAATGGCGTCGGAAACGTGGCAACTCTGTTGTCCTGTCTCAGCGTAATCTAGTATTCGTGCACTCTTGTTTCATGTACAATTGTGCCTCTGTACAGTAAAATATTTTACTGAACTGTATGCAAAAAGTGAACTTCACTAGACCCAGGTACATTTACTTTAGTTTACAGATACAGCATGGAAACAAGCCCTTTGGCCCACCGAGTCCACTCTGATCTGCGATCGCCCGTACACTAGTTCTATCCGATACACTGGGGACAATTTACATAGGTCAATTAGCCTACGAATCTGCGTGTCTTTGGTGCGTGGGTTGAAACCTGAGCGCCCGGAGAAAACCCACATGGTCACAGGGAGAACATGCGAACTCCAATCAGATAGCATCCGTAGTCATGATCGAACCCGGGACTCGAGGTTCGCTGTGAGGCAGCAACTCCACCGCTGCGCCGCTCAAATGTGTCTTGTTGCGATCTACAGTTCTTGCTCTTGTTTTAAGTACAATTGTGCCTATAGACAGCAAGATCTTTTTACTGAACAGTATACAAAAAAGGAATTTCAATGTACCTGCGACAATAAAATACCATTGAAAAACCGCAGGAGCCAACAACAGCCATGATTAAACTTTTGTAGATATGGTATCTAAACCATTCTGCCTGCCTGAGTATCGGCAGTTGTTCTTCCTTGGCATCCCAGAGGTAGTTGGAACTGAGAACTAAATAGCATTGATTTGATCCATATTGTCACTAACTAATCCCAGCAAATTCAACTTTTAGTTTAGTTTAGAGAGTTCATAAGTTCAAAAGTGATAGGAGCAGAATTTGGCCATTCGGCCCATCAAGTCTACTCTGCCATTCAATCATGGCTAATCTATCTTTCCCTCATAACCCCATTCTCCTGCCTTCTTCTCCTAAGGCCTGAAACCCGTACCAGTTTCACTTTCGGTTTAGTTTATTGTCATGTGTACCGAGGTACAGTGAAACTAATCAAGAATCTATCTATATCTGTCTTAAAGAGATACAGCGTGGAAACAGGCACTTCATCCCACTGAGTCCGTGCTGACCCGCGATCAACTGTACACTAGTTCTATCCTACACACATAGGGAAGATTTTGTAGAAACCTATTAAACTATAAACTGCAGGTCTTTGAAATGTGGGAAGAAACCGGAGCACCCGGAGAAAACCATCGTGGTCACAGGGAGAACGTGCAAACTCTGTACAGACAGCACCCGAGGTAAGGCAGCAGTTCTACCACTGTGCCCTGCGAAAGAGTTAACCTTCAAGGCTGCACAAGTGCAGGGTTTATTCGCAACATTTGCTGTAGACTTCATCACAAGGGCAGTGAGGAATGTTCCATGAGCACTCACGTCAAGTATGTGCTTACCGGCTAACACCAAACGTGGAACAAGCCCCATCTGGATCGAAGCTCGCTAGAGCTTTGCCACTTCCCTATATGTACACCAATGATGAAAAAAAAGCATGGAAGTAGAAAGAAGTAACCCTTGCTTTCCCTCTCTCTCCGTCCCTCCCACACCCTAGTTCTCTGACTAGTCCCACTGATTAATTTTACTGCTTGTATGCCTCGTTGTCACATTCCCCTTAGCCAACGATGAACCATTCTACATTTTCTTGATCATCGTCTCCTTCACACCTTGCCCTTCCATTCTCTAGTTTCCCTCTCTCCCAACTCTCAATCTGAAGAAGGGTCTCGACCCGAAATGTCACCCATTTCCTCTCTCCAGAGATGCTGCCAGACCCACTGAGTTACTCCAGCATTTTGTGTCAACCAGTATCTGCAGGTTCCTTCCGAACCAAAACCTGGAGCAAGTTTCTTCCCAGCTGTTGACAGACAACTGGATCATCCTGTCAAGAACGAGAGAGCAGTCCTGAGCTACTATGTACCTCATTGGAGACCCTCGCACTATCTTTAATTGGACACAATGCTGGGTTAACTCAGCAGGTCAGGCAGCATTTCTGGAGAAAAAGGAATAGGTGACATTTCGGATCGACATGTCTGAAAAAGGGTCTCGACCCAAACCTTCACCTATTCCCTTTTCTCCAGAGATGCTGCCTGACCCACTGAGTTCCTCCAGCATTTTGTGTCTAACTTCAGTTTAAACCAGCATCTGCAGTTCCTTCTTACGTGTCATTAATCGGACTTTACTGGACTTTAACTTGCACTGAGTGTTATTCCCTTCATCCTGTATCTGTACACTGTGGATGGCTCGATTGTAATCCTGTATAGTGTTACCGCTGACTGGTTAGCACGCAACAAAAGTTTTTCACTGTTCATAAGATCATGTGCTAGGAGTGGGAATTAGGCCATTCGGCCCATCAAGTCTGTTCCGCCATTCAATCAGGGCTGATCTATCTCTCCCTCCTAACCCCATTCTCCTGCCTTCTCCCCATAACCCCTGACACCCGTACTAATCAAGAATCATCGTTCCTTGGTACAGGTGACTATAAACTAAACTTCAACGCTAGCAGCTTCCAAAATGCAAGCAGCAGGAGGTGAGATTGTGTGGGAGGGGTAGAAAGGATTTGTACTTTTCCGCAGGGGAGCATGCGGGTTTGCAGGCCTCGGTAAATTGCCGTTAATGTGTGGGAGTGGATGAGAAAGCGGAATAACATCAAACTTGTGCGTTAAAAAAAAATGACAGAGTGCCGAGGTAACTCAGCGGGTCAGGCAGCATCTCTGGAGAACGTGGATGTGACGTTTGGGCTCGGGACCCTGCTTCGGTTGGAAGGGTCCTGACCTGAAACGTCACCTATCCGCATTCTCCAGAGTCGCTGCCTGACCTGCTGAGATACTCCAGCACTTTGTGTCTCTTTTTGTAAACGTAAAGATAGCGGAATCAGGGGATATGGGGAGAAGGCAGGAACGGGGTACTGATTGGGGATGATCAGCCATGATCATATTGAATGGCGGTGCTGGCTCGAAGGGCCGAATGGCCTACTCCTGCACCTATTGTCTATTATCTACAGTTCCTTGTTTCTACATAGAACTAGTGTGAAAGGGTGATCGATGGTCGGCGTGGACTCAGTGGGCTGAAGGGCCTGTTTTCATGCTGTATCTCTAAACTAAACTAAAACTCACATGACTTTGGTGAGTGGTACACCTACCTATTGCAACACAGATTAAAGTGTGCAAAGGGGTTTTAAAAAAACAAAAGGCAGTATTTTTTTATACATGGCATAACAGAGGTTGTATACATGGTCCTTGGAAGTCAACGAGCCCATCAAGATTCATTCATATTGATGACAAGAATGAGTCGAGTCGGAAATGAATGAAAATAGCAAGCAGTGGTCCATTCACTGGTATAAGTTCCACTGTCAAATTAAGCAGGTCTATGAACCCTTCAAGGAATTTTAAAGTTCCAGCTTTTATACCTAGGTTTAGGGTCCAGGTTTATTATTGTCGTGTGTACCAAGGTACAGTGAAAAGCTTTGTTTTGCACGCTATCAATCAGATCAGATACAACATACAGAAATACAAGTCAAACTCAAGTACAATAGGTAGAGCAAAGGGAAAGATACAGAGTGCAGAATATAGTTCTCAGCATTGTAGCGCATCAGTTCCACAGACAAAGTCCAATGTCCGCAAGGGGATAGAGGTGAATCGGACAGTACCCGAGCTTATGGAAGGACCGTTCAAAAGCCTGATAACTGAGGGGAAGAAGCTGTTCCCGAGTCTGGTGGTGCCGCTTTCAAGCTTCTGTACCTTCTGCCTGACGGGAGCGGGGAGAAGGAGGAACAAGTCTTTGATCGTGTCGGCTGCTTTTCGAGGCAGCGTGAAGTGTAGATGGAGTCAGTGGTGGGGAGTCTGGTCTGTGCGATGGACTGGGCTATATCTACAACTCCCTACAATTGCTTGTGGTCTTGGGCAGAGCTGTTCCCAGACCAAGCTGTGGTGCAGCCCAACAGTATAGTATGCATTCTATGGTGCATCTGTAGAGGTTTGTAAAAGTAATTGGAGACATGCCAAAATTCCTCAATCTCCTGAGGAAGTAGAGGCGTGGGTGCGCCTTCTTGGCTGTCCTATCAATGCAGTTGCCGGTTGGTGTGTGGACTCGGTGAGCCGAAGGGCCTGTTAGCAAGTAACAACATGGTCTAAACTATCACAAATCAGTGGTAATACTATGACAGGTGACTATGACTGTGACAGAACATTGCAATATTAACAATCAAGGAACTTGAACCCTCGACCATTTCCACTTCAGCACCATTGATGATGATTGGGGCATGTACTCCACCAAGCTGCCTAAAGCGTTGTAAAGGGATTTCCTAGCCGATATCAGGCTCTTTTATGCCACTCCATGGTTTACAATCCTGATTGCTATCTGTACGGTAAATCAAGCTTCAAGGTTTAGGTGAATGCTTACAGATTTTGCTTGGGCAGCTTACAACCCAGTGGTATGAATATTGATTTCTCTAACTTCAAGTAAACCTTGCATTCCTTACAGATTCAAACCTAATTGTCCTGGTCTCAAGTGAAACAACCAGTAACTGGGTGAGATTTACCCCAATACCCTCAAGTGCAAAGTCCGGTTAGTTTAGTTTAGGTGCAGCGCGGAAACAGGCCCTTCAGTTCACCGTGTCCACGCCGACCAGCGATCACCCGCACACTAGATCTATCCTACACATTAGGGACAATGTAGAGGGCCAATTAACCTACAAACCTGCACGTCTTTGGGATGTGGGAGGAAACCAGAGCGCCCGGAGAAAAACTATGCGGTCACAGGAGAACATGCAGACTCTGTACACGTAGTCAGGATCGAACCTAGGTGTCTGGCGCTGTGAGGCAGCAACTCTACCGCTGTGCCACCGTGTCGTGCTAAATGTGCTGTCCATAGACAACGGGAAGAGAGGGAAATGCAACCAAACCGCTTTAAACTTTGCACCCTCAGTGCGATTTAACATTCTGAACCCGGTTCTGTTTACATAACATGGAGTTGTTGTTCATTCCACACTCCGAGTTCTTGCAGATCATAATCACCAATTGTAAATGTGAAGGTCATATGCACTAGCAAAGAAAACTGAAGGATTAGATCACTGCCTGTACTAGAAAATCAAGAGTCTTCTAACAAAAATAAAACCACTGTTTCCTCACAAAATACAAGGTCAAAATACCAACATTTATTGCCCACTACTATTGATTTCTCCAACTTCAAGTAACCCTTGCATGAACCAGAGGATATGGGTTCCAGGTGAAGGGAATAGATTTAATAGGAATCTGAAGGGTAACTTTGTTCACACAAAGGGTGGTGGGTGTATGGAACAAGCTGGCAGAGGAGGTAGTTGAGGCTGGTTGGGAGGGATATGGACCAAGCACAGGCTGGTCGGATTAGTGCAGCTGGGACATGTTGGCCGGTGTGGGCAAGTTGGGCCGGAGGGCCTGTTTCCACACTGTATCACTCTATGACTCTATTAACTAGCCTCAGAAAAATAGGACTCTATTCCTTGGAGCGCAGGGCAGGTGAGGGGTGACCTTATAGAGGTGTTCAAAATCATGAGAGGAATAGATTGGGTAGATGCACAGAGTCTCTTGCCCAGAGTAGGGGAACCAAGAACCAGAGGACATTGGTTCAAAGTCGTCTTGAATCTCATTGTCTGTAACTCGTTTTCATCTGGCCCACAACTAACAATGGCCTGTTTCCTTTATCATTGTTACTTTTTTGCATATCTTTCATTTATTCTATATCACCGTCTCTCTCAATTCCCTTTCACCTGACTCTGTCTGAAGAAAAGTCTCGACCCAAAATGTCACCTATTCCTTTTCCCCAGAGATGCTGTCTGACCCGCTGAGTTACTCCAGCTTTTTGTGCCTGCCTTCTGTTCTAAGGCTGCTCCATGTTCTATGATTAGCAGAAATGTTGTGAAATCCAGTGTGTTTCTTTAACACGGTGGCTCAGCGGTAGAGTTGCTGCCTTACAGCGCTTGCAGCGCCGTCGACCCGGGTTCGATCCCCCGACTACGAGTGCTGTCTGTACGGAGTTTGTACGTTCTCCCCGTGACCTGATGGGTTTTCTCCGAGATCTTCGGTTTCCTCCCACACTCCAAAGACGTACAGGTTTGTAGGTAAATTGGTTTGGTATGAATGTAAAAATTGTCCCTGGTGTCAATATAGTGATAGTGTTAATGTGCGGGGATCGCTGGTCAGCGCGGACCCGGTGGGCTGAAGGGCCTGCTTCCGCGCTGTCTCTCTAAACTAAACTAAATTAAACCAGCTGAATCGGGATCATGAGTTGCCATCACACTCACCTGCAGATCGAATGGTTCTATCCCGGGGGCGTGCATCTTGACGGTGAATCCCGTATCCTGGATGACGATGACTTCTTGATCATTCCCATCATCGACACGAGTCTCACCCTCTCCCTTCTCGTTGTGGTCTTCTGCCTCCGTGTGGCTGTGCCCACTGTCCCCATTCACGAGTGGCATGCCTGAGGAATGGGCTGCAACAAGAAGATATCGGATGAATGAAAACAACCGGCTCTGCACGAGTCCTCGAGTCATAGGAGCAGAAGATAAGACACAAAGTGCTGGAGTAACTCAGCGGGCCAGGCAGCATCTCGGGAGTAAAGGAATAGGTGACGTTTCGGGTCGAGACCCCGCATCAGACTGAGTGCCAGGAAGGGGGGGGGGGGGGGACCTAGAGGTGTGGGAAGGTGCAGAACAAAGCAGAGCCGGCACCGATGGCTCAGGAAAGGTGGAGCCCACAATGGTCCATTGTTGGCAGGGGGATGTGGTGATAACGAAAGTATACAAATGTTAAAAATAGTGAGGGGACTAGGGTGGAGAGAGAGGGGATGCAATTGGGTCATTTGATACATCGAGTCTATTCTTTCCCTTCAAATTTGGCTGATCAATAACCCTGCACTTCCAATAGCCGACATGCCACTAAGAGTAAATAACGAGGGCAGCACAGTGGCGCAGCTGGTAGAGCCCGTGCCTCATAGCGCCAGTGGCCCGTGTTCGATCCTGACCTCAGCTGCTGTTAAGAATAAGGAGTAAGCCATTTAGAACGGAGACGAGGAAACACTTTGTCTCACAGAGAGTGGTGAGTCTGTGGAATTCTCTGCCTCGGAGGGCGGTGGAGGCCGGTTCTCTGGATGCTTTCAAGAGAGAGCTAGATAGGGCTCTTAAAAATAGCGGAGTCAGGGGATATGGGGAGAAGGCAGGAACGGGGTACTGAATGGGGATGATCAGCCATGATCACATTGAATGGCGGTGCTGGCTCGAAGGGCCGAATGGCCTACTCCTGCACCTATTGTCTATTGTCTATTGCTGTCTGTGTGGAGTTTGCACGTTCTCCCCGTGACCGTGCGTGGGTTTCCTCCTCCGAATGCTCCGGTTTCCTCCCACATCCACAAAGGCGTGCAAGTTTGTCGATTAATTGGCTCTAAATTGCCCCTGAGGTGTCGGGTCGACATAGAACTAGTGTGAACGGGAGATCGATGGTCGGCAAGGACCCGGTGGGCCGAAGGGCCTGATTCCACACTGCATCACTAAATCAAAAGTGTGCTCTATGAACAGGTCGATTTTCTGCACAAGTAGTAACGAGGAACTGCAGGTACTGATGTATCAAAAGTGCTGGAGTAACCCAGTGGGCCAGGCAGCACCTCTGGAAAACATGGATAGGTGTCATTTCAGTTTGCAACCCTTCTTCAGACCCTGTACGTTCGGGACTGGCCAAATGAAATCTTTGTGATGTACATATATATTCAATTGTACAAACCTTTTAATGGCGCTTCAGGGAAAAATTAAACTAGAGACCTCATAATATTTATCTTTTTCATCTTGGGGTGAGAACAGGGAAGGGAATACATTATCACAGACAGCTGCCTCCTTCTGTGGGATAATGAAGCAGTAGTCTATCAATGCAGAATTCACCCATGGCACAGGACCCAGTTAATTGCAACTCCAATGCTTCCTGCTAAATTATATTCATCTGTTCTCCACAACAAACGTGCACATTAACCATTTGATGACAGGGTGGCATGGTGGCGCAGCAGTAGAGTTGCTGCCTCACAGCGCCAAAGACCCGGGTTCAATCCTGACTACGGGTGCTGTCTGTAGGGAGTTTGTGCGTTCTCCCCGTGACCTGCGCGGGTTTTCTCCAGGTGCTCCGGTTTCCTCCCGCTCTCCAAAGACCTACAGGTCTGCAGGCTAAATGGCTTTGGTAAAAATGGTAAATTGTTACCCAGTGTGTAGGATAGTGTTAGTGTGCGGAGATTGTTGGTCGGTGGGCCAAAGGGACTGTTTGCATGCAGTATCTCCAAACTAAACTAAACTGCAAGGAACTAACTACTTATATTCATGCCCATTAATGAGACATTGAGAATGCAATTGAGCACAGACCATGTCAGACACACGGGCCACATTAACAGGTTTAATTCTGCAGAGATTGTGGGGGGTTGTTACCATAAGACCACACAAACAAAATTAGGCCTTTCGGCCTGTCGAGTCTGCTCTGTTATTCCCTCTCAACCCCATTCACCAGCCTTCTCCCTGTAACCTTTGACCCCCTTATTAACCAAGAACCCTTTCGATCTCCACTTTAAAAATATCCAACAACTTGGGCCCCACAGTCGTCTGTGGCAATGAATTCCATAGATTCACCACCCTCTGGCTAATGAAATTCCTCCACATTTCCTCTCTAAAGATACATCCTTTTATTATGAGGCTGTGCCCTCTGGTTCTATACTCTCCCACTACTGCAAACATCCTCTCCACGTCCACTCTATCTTGGACTTTCATTGTTTCTATGAGATCCCTCCTCATCCTTCTAAACTCCAGTGAGTACAGGCCCAGAGCCATCAAACGCTCCTCATACGTTAACCTAAACATCGCAGACGATGATACAACTTTACTTCTGGAGGCAATAAAGATTATTTTCCGTGTTTTCTTAGCTGGCACAGTCTAAGGGATATGATGCGGTAATGGTTAAGTGGTTTAAGGTGAGAGGGGGAAGTATTTAATAGGAACTTGAGGGGTGACATTTTCCACAGAAAGGGGTGGTGGGTGCATGGAACGAGCTGCTGCAGGAGGTAGTTGAGGCAGATACTATTGCAATGTTTAAGAAACATTTAGACAGGTATATGGATAGGACAGGTTTAGAGGGTTATGGGCCAAAGGCGGGCAGGTGGGTCTAGTGTATATGGGACATGGTGGCCGGTGTGGGCATGTTGGGCTGAAGGGCCTGTTTCCAAACTGTAGGACTCTACGACTCTGAGTTACTGGACTGGTGAGCCAAAGGCCTGGACCGATTAATGATTCTAGTTCAAATCCTACCCTGACATTTTTGCACTATAAATGGAGCAGGAAGGGAAGTGGGGTAAAGGCCAAGATCGGATCAACACGAGCTTACTGAGGTCTTCAGGGCCATATGGCTCAACATCTGTTCGCTTTCTTATATTAGTGCTGTGTTAAAGGCAAAACTAGGTAATTAGATCCAGTTAAAATACAACAGTACAGCACAGGAACAGCCCATTCCACCCACAATGCCTGTGATGAATATGATGCCAAGACCATCTCTTAACTGATAGATTCTTGGTTAGTATGGGTGTCAGAGGAATGGGGTTGAGAGGGAATGATAGATCAACCGTGATTGAATGGCGGAGTGGACAATGCGCCTAATGGCCTAATTCTGCACCTATTACTTATGACAATATTTCTTAACACATCTTTACAAAGTTATTCTTGCTAAAGATCGTTAGAAGTCCATCTTTCAACTTCACGCCAACATTTTCGCTTCATGTGCTGAGAGAAACCAAGTCACCAGGATCTGGGACAAAATAAGGCACAAAGTGCCGGAGTAACTCAGCGGGTCAGCCAGCATCTCTGGAGTCACATAGTCACCGAGTGATACAGTGTGGAAACACGCCCTTCGGCCCAACTTGCCCACACCGGCCAACAATGTCCCAGCTACACTAGTCCCACTTGCCTGCGCTTGGTCCAGTTCCCTCCAAACCTGTCCTATCCATGTACCTGTCTAATTGTTTCTTAAACGATGGGATAGTCCCAGCCTCAACTACCTCATCTGGCAGCTTGTTCCACACACCCACCACCCTTTGTGTGAAAAAGTTAACCCTCGGATTTCTATTAAATCTTTTCACCTTCACCTTGAACCTATATCCTCTAGTCCTCGATTCACCTACTCTGGGCAAGAGACTCTGTGCATCTACCCGATCTATTCCTCTCATGATTTTGTACACCGCCTTCATCCTCCTGCACTCCATTGAATAGAGACCCAGCCTACTCAACCTCTCCCTATAGCTCACACCCTCTAGTCCTGGCAACGTCCTCGTAAATCTTCTCTGAACCTTTTGAGCTTGACAGTATCTTTCCTATAACATGGTGCCCAGAACTGAACACAATATTCTAAATGCGGTCTCACCAACGTCTTATACAACTGCAACATGACCTCCCGACTTCTATACTCAATACTCTGACAGATGAAGGCCAAAGTGCCAAAAGCCTTTTTGACCACCATCTCTGGAGGACGTGGATAGGTGACGATCTGAGTCGGGACCCTTCTTCAGTCTCAGTGGACCATTGTGTTTCCAGTTGCTTGTCACTTGTCCCAGTCCCATTTCTACCCTAAACAACCTGTTCTCCTATATTGATATGGCAATGCTCAACACTAATGTGAAGAAGGGTCCTGACCTGAATCTTTGTGTTCTCCAGGGATGCTGCCTGATCTGCCAAGTTACTCCAGCACTTTGTGTCTTTTTTTGTAAACCACTGTCTGCAGTTCCTCGTTCCTACCTGTGGGACAAAACAGTCCCATCTAGTTCGGTCGGGGAGTTAAGGAGGGATTCAGTCTTCCACGGGTTAAAATGTGCCATCCAAACACAAGAAAATAATTAAACGCTGTCAAATATCACACTGAATAAATCGGTGGTGGCCAGAATTACAGCTGCCAGCTTTAAGCATCAGCTGGTTTCAGCTGCACAATTAATATAATTAACCGGCTACTCTCTACCAAGAACAGGTTTATTTTGATTTGTGTAGGAAAGAACTGCAGATGCTGGTTTAAACTGAAGATAGACACAAAAAGCTGGAGCAACTCAGCAGGACAGGCAGCATCTCTGGAGAGAAGGAATGGGTGGCGTTCGGGGTCGAGACCCTTCTCCAGACTTTATTTTGATTTGCCTTTCTCCACCTGGCTCCGCGTGAAGAAGTCTCTTTCTCTTGCTTCTCCTCCGTAGAGCTGTTGCCTGTTGGCTCGACGCCTCTGCAGTGTCAGGGAGTTCCGCGCAGCCTGGCGGGTGGTGGGCGCTCAACATTCCCGCCGCTTTTCCATCTGGCTGCCTCCTCGTCCCTTTCAAGCCGCGGTCATTTGTTCGCGGCAGGGCCGAACCCACCGGCGAATCCCGCTTTCCACCCCTTCTCGCACTCTTGAGGTGCGGAGCCACAAGGTCAAGTGCCGGCAAGGCAGCAAGCCCGTGGTTTAATGGTGAACGGCAGCACAAGCCGTCTGTGATGTTGTCGTCTCCAGAGGGATGATCTTTGGTGGCCACCAGCTCGGCGCAAGACTGCTTCGTACGACCCTCTCTAGCGCCACCTTCCTGTAGAAGACCACACTCCGGGCTACAACTCGATAATCCGCTCCATGAGCCCAGGCCGCCGATTTTCTCTTTCTCTGCCACATCTGCCGGGTCAGCTTTTTCCAGGGGGGTCTCCTCGGAGTACGGCGTATTGTCCTCGCTGCAGTCCGTGCACTCTGGCCTAGGATCAGCTTGCCAGACCCAAGGCGGGCGGTCGCAGTCTTCCACCTGCCCCGTGACCTCGTCAAGGGCAGGAGGGAGGCCGCCAGACACCGGCTCGGAATCCACCAGGCGCGGCGTCCCCCTGTTCACACCACCTTCCTCCTGGCCCGATGGGACTGCATCTCCTCCAAGACCGTCCTCGAAGCCGGCAATGTCAAAGGCTGGAGATGCGCGGCGCTTCGGGCTGATGCCGTGGGCTGTGGTGCTGCTCAAGATGAGGTCAGGGTAAACTTGCGAGGACTGCACCCCCGCCTGCACTGTTTTATCCGGGGTGTGGGCATGGGACGGTGCTTCTGCCTGAGGGTCGGGCAGCAGTGGTGCGCGGTCCGCCTGTGGGTGGTCTTCACCCCGGGGCCTCATCAGCACCGAGTCCGTCAGGAGCTTGCAACAGGTAAAAACCCGGTTACCCATCACCGGCCGGCCCGTCAACCAAGGGGCAATCCAGCTGTGTCACTGCTGAGGGACAGGACGAGGGGCGAGACCGATGGGGAACACGACAATGGAAAGCCTGGCTGCTACAGATGTCCAAAATGAACGGGATTCAGAGTGAAACCAGCTCCCACCCCGAGCTTGCCGAGCAGACTAAAGGCAGCCGAGATCTGAAAGAGAGCGGGGCAAAGCCTCCGGAATATTTCCAGTGGCCTAATGAAACCTCACGGCAGCTGTGACTGCCGAGCTGCCCACATGCCTATGAGTGGATTTCTGGCGTGTCAATGCACATTGACTGTGGACATCAAGGACACAGGCCCCGACCCAACATCACACTTCTTTGCAACAGGCATGTTGTGAAGATTTTAAAAAACTCTTGCTATCGCTTGTAAAACAGCCGGGTGTAAGACAGCGTTAACATCAATCTCTGCGCCCAGGAGAAAGGGGGATGCGTGCCGATTTCTGTCACCCGGAGAATCCGAGCAAGCTGAGATTCTGATGGGAATAAAGGCTGCTCTTTCAGGCAGCGTGACATCCATTACAATCAGCCTGTTCAAAGCTCTTGCTTGGCAGCAGCTGTGAGAAAATGTCAAAGGCAGCTTCACGAACCATCAGCTGAGGGATACTCACTCACACCAGCGTCCACGTACACCTACACTGAGCCTGACTGCAAGACCTGGACACATCTTCCAACTTCAACTGGAAAGGGTGCAGAGAAGATTTACGAGGATGTTGCCAGGACTCGAGGGCCTGAGCTACAGGGAGAGGTTGGGCAGGCGAGGACTTTGTTCCTTGGAGTGCAGGAGGACAAGGGGTGATCTTTAGAGGTGTATAAAATCATGAGGGGAATAGATTTAGTTTTAATTTTAGAGATACAGCGTGGAAACATGTTGTTTCCACACCGACCAGTGATCCCCGCACATTAACACTACCCTACACACACTAGGGACAATTTTACATTTACATCAAGCCAAATGACCTACAAACCTGTACTTCTTTGGAGTGTGGGAGGAAACCAAAGATCTCGGAGAAAACCCACGCAGGTCACGGGGAGAACGCGCAAACTCCGTACAGACAGCACCCGTAGTCAGCATCGAGGCGCTGTAAGGCAGTAGTTCTACTGCTGTCCCACCATGTCACCATTGGAAGTTGGAAAGGGTGCAGAGAAGATTTACGAGGATGTTGCCAGGACCTGAGCTATAGGGAGAAGTTGGGCAGGCTAGGACCTTATGCCTTGCAGCCACTCATGAGGGGAATAGATTTAGTTTAAGTTTTAGAGATACAATGTGGACACAGGCCCTTTGGCCTACTGAGTCCACGCCGACCAACGATCCGCTCTACACCAGTTCCATCCTACACACACCAAGGACAATTTACAGAAGGTAAATGATCTATAAACAAGCACGTCTTTCGAAAGAGGGAGGAAACCAGGGCACCTGGAGAAAACCCATGCAGTCACAGGGGGGAACGTACAAACTCCGTACCGACAGCACTCGTAGTCAGGATGGAACCCAGGTCTCTGGCACTGTGAGCAGCATTCTGCCGTTGCCCCACCGTGCTGTCCGGTGAATAGGGTGAATGCTCAGAGTTTTTTACGGGAATCAAAAACCAGAGGGCATAGGTTTAAGGTGAGAGGGGCAAGATTTAACACGAACCCGAGAGGCAACTATATCAACTGGATCTATGGAACGAGCTGCCAGAGGAGGTAGTTGAGGCAGGTACTATAACAACATTTCAAAGACACTTGGACAGGTACATAGACAGGAGGCATATGGGCCAAACATGGGCAAATGGGTCGAGCTTAGATGGGGACCTTGGTCAGCATGAAAGAGTTGGGCCGAAGGGCCTGTTTCGTTCTGAATGACTCTTTGACTCTAATACAATAAATAGGGAAACATTTGCATCCAGCCTGGCTTGAGTTCAACAAATCAGTCATAGAAACAGAAAATGGACAAATAATCTCACATCTGAAAAACTCAAAATAGTCCAAAAACATGCAGGCAGAAATCTCCCTCTTAAATAATTGAAAAAATTACTTTTTCAGGAATCAGCTATTTTTGGAAAGACTGTGAGTGTGAAATCATTAACTAAATGCTGCCTGACCTCCAGCTTTTACTCCAGCTTTTTGTGTCTGTCTTCGGTTTAAACCAGCATCTGCAGTTCCTCCCTACACATTAACTAAATACAATTGACTTTGTGCAGGTCAAGCTAAAAAGGTTAACTGTTATGGTATAAAATCAGGGAGCCCAAAATGGATGAAGCTCCAAGGATCAACAACTTAATGAAAAGATTAACAAGGCACAGTAATGAACAGCCACATGTGAGCGCATCCATGTTTGGACTCACTACCACGGCCAAGTGTGTTTCTATGTTAGAAGAAGGGCCCCAACCCGAAACGTCACCTATCCAAGTTCTCCAGACATGCTGCCTGACCCGCTGAGTTACTCCAGCATTTTGTGTCAATCAATTCTAAAACCAGCCCCTGGTAGCATGTCTTAATTAGTTTAGTTTAGAGTAGGGACAATTTACATTTATACCAAGCCAATTAACCTATAAACCTGTACATCTTTGGAGTGTGGGAGGGAACTGGAGATCCCAGAGTAAACCCACTCGGTCACAGAGAGAACGTACAAACTCCGTACAGACAAGTACCCGCAGTCGGGATCAAACCCGTGTCTCGGGCGCTGTGAGGCAACAACTCTACCATTGGGCCACCGTGCCGCCCTGTCTTTGGAATATCTTTGGCAAAATTATCTTTGAGTGTGTGAAAAATGGATACAAGGCGACTGCAAAGCGATATTAGGCTGTTGCTGAGGGTCAAAGAGATGAAAAAATAATGAACTTTCAGGTCTGGTGCAATCTTGATTGGAAAAAAATATATAATGATGACACTCAGTAACAAACATTGATATGGTACAAAGTGCTGGAGTAACTCAGCGGGTCAGGCAGCATCGGGGCATATGGATAGCTGACGTTTCGGGTCGGAACTCTTCTTCATACAGACATGGAGAGATGATTCTTTTTAATTTCAGATTTCAGATTGATAGTCCAGATCTCTTCCTATGGTCCCATCCTAACCAGAATCATCGTCTTTCCATGTTCTCCAGAGATGCTTCCTGACCCGTTGAGTTACTCCAGCACTTTGTGTCTTCTTTTCTGTAAACCAGTATCTGCAGTTCCTTTTCACGCTGTATCTCCAAACTAAACTAAATAAGTGGACGCAAAGTGCTGGAGTCACTCAGCGGGTCAGGCAGCATCTCTTGGAGAACATGGATGGGTGACGTTTCGGGTCGGGACCTTCCTTTAGACCTGACCCATCTCCTGTCCATGTTCTTCAGAGAAGCTGCCTGACCCGCTGAGTTACTCCAGCACTTTGTGCCTTTTTTTTTGTAAACCAGGATCTGCAGTTCCTTGTGCCTCCATTAATATTGTACAGATTTGCTACTTGGTCTATCATCTGCTGGTGTGGGGAGATAAGAGGTCAGAATACAAATTTCTAGTTAATCTTTACAAAGTAATTCAGCCTGTGTTAGGTGTGAATTAAGGTCTCTTCCTTCCAGCCAGAAACAGCCAGATTTATTTTCCTCATACCACAAATGCAGCTGAGAACAGCTAACCTCTCCCTCTCGGGAAAATGTAACAAGTGCCAATGAGGACCGGAAATCAAATTCAGTCCCCTTAACCGAGCAAACTGCGCATAGAATTTCTAGCACACTGCCACCCTCTGCTCACTGAATGCCACACAGATATTTCTCCAGCCTCCCCTCTGAGAGACACAAGCTTGTCCCTATAACAACAACCAGACCATTTTCTTTAAATGGCCTGCGATCTATTAGTCACGTAATGGCAGGCAAAACAAATCATTGAACGGTGCCGAACCAAAAACAAGGTCAGGATCGTTGAACATAACAACGTTCATGTGAATGGGGGCGAAGATTGGTAATTAAACCATGAAATATGTATTTGAACAAATATGGAGCATGAAATTCATTCCAATGGATGAATTCTTACGTTTGAGACACCTGATAGAAGTATATGGAACACAGGAATTTGCGGGGAGAACTGGTAGAATGATATTAAATTGTGAGAGGCACGGTGGTGCAGTGGTAGAGTTGCTGCCTTACAGCTGCAGAGATCCGGGTTCAATCCT
This sequence comes from Malacoraja senta, assembly GCA_038087875.1. Classification (NCBI taxonomy): domain Eukaryota; kingdom Metazoa; phylum Chordata; class Chondrichthyes; order Rajiformes; family Rajidae; genus Malacoraja; species Malacoraja senta. The sequence goes on from CM075982.1 coordinate 29,594,421, forward strand.
GACTACGGGTGCTGTCTGTACAGAGTTTGTACGTTCTTCCTGTGACTGCATGAGTTTTCTCTGGCTGCTCCGCTTTCTTCCCACACTCCAAAGGCGTACAAGTTTGTAGGTTAATTAGCTTTGGTAAAAATTGTAAATTGTCCCCAGTGTGTGGGATAGTGCTAGTGTATGGGGTGATCGCTGGTCAAGGTGGACTTGGTGGGCCAAGGGGCCTGTTTCCATGCTGTATCTTTAAAGCTTAAAGTGTTATCCTGAAGATAAACACAAAATGCTGGAGCAACTCAGTGGGACAGGCATCATCTCTGGAGAGAATGGGTGATGTTTCGGGTCGAGATCCTTCTTTGGGCTGTTCTCAACCCGAAACGTCACCCATTCCTTCTCTCCAGAGATGCTGCCCGTCCCGCTGAGTTACTCCACCCTTTTGTGTCTATCTTCGGTTTAAACCAGCATCTGCTGTTCCTTCCTGCACATAAAGACTTATCCCTCCTCTTTCCCACCTTCATGTAAAAGCATTTGCCTCTGCCCATTATCTCCCCCTCACCTTCCTGTAGAGGTAATTGCCCCCTCTCTTCAGGGCCCCTGCATTGCAGCGGTCACCCGTGCCTGATGCACTGATTTATCCCTGTGCCTTGTCCCTGTACACGTTCTGCCTGCACACACAGATTTATGCACTTTTATGGGACCTTAATACATCTACCCCCTCATGTCAGAATGTATTTTGAAATACCCAACAACATCAACATCAGTAGTCGGATATATTCTTGATGCAGCACTCACAGAATCCCGCTCAAGAGAATCGGAACACAATGATAAATCAGCTTTGTACATTTAAAATGCAAGAAGCAAAATGAATATCTATGCATTGGCAGCTCGAAATTCAAATAATATTACATTCACAGAGGTACTTCCTGAGGAGACTGAAGGAATTTGCTCTGTCTTCCATGACACTTCCAAACTTCTACAGATGCACCATAGAAAGCATACTGATAGATTCTTGATTAGTACGGGACGAGTTGATTTATTCATTTAGTTTATCCTTCTTAAATGGGACATCATTTATTTATGATTTATCACTAATCAGTTGATTAGTCCGGGTGTCGGGGGTTGTGGGGAGAAGGCAGGAGAATGGGGTTGAGAGGGAAAGATAGATCAGCCATGGTTGAATGGCGGAGTAGACTTGATGGGCTGAATGGCCTAATTCTGCTCCTGGAGCCTATGAAGTTCTATGGAAGATAAAGAGCGAGGGAATTTTAGGACGGTGGTCCTTGGCAGCTTAAGGCTTGACCATAAATTACTTTTTAATTTATTTTTATTAGAAGCAATTGTACAAGGATAAGACGATCGGCATAACAATTATACAATTATTGTACAGCTTCATTTTTAACCTAAATTTAAAAAAAAAAGAAAAAAGAAACAAAAGGAAAACAAGGAAAGAAGGAAAAAGAGAATGAAGAGATAAAGTAGAAATAAAGGCCATAAATTAAATTCAGGGTTGAGCAGGAGGCCAGAACGGGAGGATTGCAAAGATAGCGGATAGTTAAGGATCGAGGAGAGATTTTGGAGATAGGAAGGAGACAAATGTATGGAGCAAATTAGAATTTATGCTGTTGTCCTTGTCCTACCTAGTGACCACTGAAATATTACTGTGGGGATTTTAAAAAAAAGTTGATACAAGGTTTTATTTGCAGAGTGAAAGAGAGCAAATGAAAGGAAACGGGTGTTATACACTGGTCACCTGACGATACTGTCCTTGAACCATTACGGGAGCAGCAAGGCCGATTCAAGGTTATCACAAACCTAATATATGATGAAAGGCAAAGCCCAGCTTGCTTTCTTTGGAGAAGAAAAGGAGAGAATGAGATGCAATCTCTTCCCAAGATTACTGCAGGGGAATTCATAAATATCTGATCACCGTAAAAGGCTAAATATTAATGACTAATTAAAATGGCGATGTACAACAGTACGTCTGGTAGCAAGGAACCGCAGATGCTGGTTTAACCCGAAGATAGGCACAAAAAGGTTACGAGCTGGCGGGACTGGCATATGTTGAAAGAATGGAGTGACTGGGCTTGTATACACTGGAATTTAGAAGGATGAGAGGGAATCTTATTGAAACATATAAGATTAAGGGATTGGACACCCTAGAGGCAGGAAACATGTTCCCGATGTTGGGGGAGCCCAGAACCAGGGGTAGGCCTTTAAGAACAAGGGGTAGGCCATTTCGAACAGAGATGAGGAAAAGCTTTTTCACCCAGAGAGTTGTGAACCTGTGGAATTCTCTGCCTCAGAAGGCAGTGGAGGCCAATTCTCTGGATGTTTTCAAGAGAGAGTTAGATAGAGCTCTTAAAGATAGCGGAGTCAAGGGATATAGGGAGAAGGCAGGAACGGGGTACTGATTGTGGATGATCAGCCATGATCACAGTGAATGGCGGTGCTTGCTCGAAGGGCTGAATGGCCTACACTTGCACGTATTGTCTTTTGTCTATTGTCTAAAAAGCTGGAGTAACTCAGTGGGACAAGCAGCATCTCTGGAGAGAAGGGATGGGTGACGTTTCAGGTCGAGATCCTACTTCAGACTGAAGTCTAAAGAAGGGTCTCAACCCGAAATGCCACCCATCCTTTCTCTCCAGAGATGCTGCCTGTCCCACTAAGTTACTCCAGCTTTTTGTGCCTATAGTAGGTCTGGTCGGACAGTTTGAAATGAAAGACCTTGTGGTGTGTATTACCAAAGAGAGCTAGTGGACCATGGAAAGGCATTCACATTGCATACTTCACGGGGGAAGAAGGGTTAAACTATACAGGGTTATACGGATTCACAGGAACGCAAAAATCTGCAGGCGCTGGAAACATGAGCAGAATACAAAGTGCTGGAGGAATTCCGGGGGTCAGGCAGCATCTGTGGAGGGAATGGGCAGATGACATCAAGTCGGGATGCTTCCTCAAATCTTTCCGAAATGTCATCTGTCCATTTCATAAGTTCATACGTTTTAGGAACAGAATTAGGCCATTCGGCCCATCGAGTACTCTGCCATTCACTCATGGCTGATCTATCTTTCCCTCTTAAACCCCATTCTCCTACCTTCTCCCCATAACCCCTGACTAATCATGTCCCTCCACAGATGCTGTCTGATCCCCCCCCCACATCCCAAATTCGGGCGGGTTTGTAGGTTAATTGGCCTGCTTTAAATTACCCCGAGTGTGCTGGGAGCGGACGTGGAATAACATAGATTAACATTTGTACGCTGTGACCTGTGTGGGTTTACTCCAGCAGCTCCAAAGACTTGTGGGCTTGTAGGCTAATTGGCTTGTTAAAAATTGTAAATTGTCCCTTGCGTGCGGTAGGACAGTGTTAGTGAGCGGGGATTGCTGGTCGGCGCAAACTCTGTGCGCCAAAGGGCCCGTCCCCGTGCTGTACCTCTAAAACTAAACACGACAGGAAATGTAGCTGATGAACTAATCATCCTAGAACCGTAACTGTGATGTAATTAATGAGCTGGATGTTGTGTTAGGGCTTCGATTATCTGACAAACACAAGTGCCATCAAGATGGTGGCTGAACTCACATAATAATCTACTCAAAGTTATGAAAAGAACCTTATTATTGCAACAACTGAAGAGGTCATGTTGCAGTTGTATAAGACATTGGTGAGACCGCATTTAGAGTATTGTTCAAGAAGGAACTGCAGATGCTGGAAAATCGAAGGTCTGAAGAAGGGTTTCGGCCCAAAACGTTGCCTATTTCCTTCGCTCCATAGATGCTGCCGCACCCGCTGAGTTTCTCCAGCAATTTTGTCTACCTTCTATTTAGATTATTGTGTTCAGTTCTGGGCACCATGTTATAGGAAAGATGTTGTCAAGCTGGAAAGAGTTCAGAGAAGATTTACGAGGATGTTGCCAGGACTAGAGGGTCTGAGCTATAGGGCGAGGTTGAGTAGGCTGGGACTCTATTCCTTGAAGCGGAGGAGGATGAGGGGTGATCTTATAGAGGTATATAAAATCATGAGATGAATAGATCGGGTAGATGCACAGAGTAGGTGAATCGAGGACCAGAGGACATAGGTTTAAGTTGAAGGGGAAAAGATTGAATAGGAATCTGAGGGGTAACTTTTCCACACAAAGGGTGGTGGGTGTATGGAACAAGCTGCCAGAGGAGGTAGTTGAGGCTGGGACCATCCCAACGTTTAAGAAACAGTTAGCAGGTACATGGATAGGACAGGTTTGGAGGGATATGGACCAGGCGCAGGCAGGTGGGACCAGTGTAGCTGGGACATGTTGGCCGGTTTGGGCAAGTTGGGCTGAAGTGCCTGTTTCCACACTGTATCACTCTATGACTCCAGGTGATGCATCAGATTCACTCATACATTTAAAGTGGACAAGCCAGGTACATTAGGTGAAACTTGCACTGAACGTTCATTGAATAAAGTGACAAAATGATTAGTGATCAGCTGAATTTATAACACTGTTTTAACGTAAATAATTAACCAATTACATAAATCTGTACATGTAATTGTTTGAATTGTGAGATGTGGTATAGAATATATGTTTGTACAAAGAATACATTTAAGTGCTTATTTGTATCAAGTATGCAATTTCAGAATTATTTATTTCAATAAAAAAATGACAGGGACACAAAGGAATTGAGGGCAATGAGTAACAATGTATTGGACCATATCCGAATTACAAGAGGTAGTGCTGGCAAATAGAATTTGAATCTGCCAAGTGCGTTTTCGCTAAAGTCAAACTAGGGCAGGACTTACACAATAAACACCTTTGAGAATGTTGCAGAGCAGAAAGATCTATTGGGATGGGTAGAAACCGAAGATAGACACAAAATGCTGGGAGTAACTCAGCGGGGCAGGCAGCATCTCTGCAGAGAAGGAATGGGTGGCGTTTCGGGTCGAGACCCTTCTTCAGACAGACGGTTCCCTGAAAGTGACCCCACAGGTGATGTAGAAGGTGTTTGACATGCTAACCTTCAACGGTGAAGGGTTGCGAGTACAGGAGTTGGAACCATAAGGTGTAAGAGCGGAATTGGCCCATCCAGCTCATCCGGCGTGCTCCACCATTCGATCGTGGCTAATCGATCTTTCCCTCTCAATCCCATTCTCCTGCCGTCTCCCCGTAACTTCTGATGCCTTTACTAATCAAGAACCTATCAACCTTCATTACCACTGGGTTATAAGCTGCCTAAACGAAAAATGAGATGCTGTTCCTCCAATTTGTGTTTAGCCACACTCTGACAATGGAGGAGGCCTAGGACAGAAAGGTCAATAGACAATTGACAATAAACAATAGACAATAGGTGCAGGAGTAGGCCATTCAGCCCTTTGAACCAGCACCGCCATTCAATGTGATCATGGCTGATCATCCCCAATCAGTAACCCGTTCCTGCCTTCTCCCCATATCCCCTGCCTCCGCTATTTTTAAGAGCCCTATCTAGCTCTCTCTTGAAAGCATCCAGAGAACCTGCCTCTGAGGCAGAGAATTCCACAGACTCACCCCTCTCTGTGAGAAAAAGTGTTTCCTCGTCTCCGTTCAAAATGGCTTATCCAGCACAGAACCAGGCCATTCAGCCAACTTGCCCATGGTGACTAAGATGCCCTGTCAAAGCTGGACACATTTACTCAGAGGGTAGTTAATCTGTGGAACCTATTGCCACAGAGGGCTGTGGAGGCCACGTCAGTGGATATTTCTAAGGCAGAGATAGACAAATTCATGATTAGAACGGGTGTCAAGGGTTATGGGGAGAAGGCGGGAAAATGGGATTAGGAGATCAGACATGATTGAATGGCGGGGTAAACTTGATGGGTCGATTGGCCTAATTCTACTCCTATAACGTGAACATTTCTCCACATTTAGCCCTTATCTGTCTTAATATTTCCTAACCATGTACTTGTCCAAGTGTCTTTTAAATGTTGTTATAGTGCCTGCCTAAACTACCTTCTCTGGCAGCTCATTCCGTATACCCACTTAACCTCTGAGTGAAAAAGTTGCCCCTCGAGTTCCAATTAAATGTTGTCCCTCTCACCATAAACCTATGTTCGCTGCTTCCTGATTCCCCTAGTCTGCGTAAAAAAACTCTGTGCCTAACCCTATCCATTCTCCTCATGATTTTATACACTTTTATAGGATCACCCCTCAGCCGCCTGTGCTTCAAGGAATAAAGTCCTAGCCTGCCCAACCTTTCCCTGTAGCTGAGACTCTTGATTCCTGGCAGAATCCTTGTAAATCTTCTCTGTACTCTTTTCAGATTAATATCATGCTTTCTATTTCAGTGACCAAAACTGAACAATACTCCAAATGCAGCCTCAAAAATGTCTTGCACTCGTATATGACATGCATTTTACATCAACCCCCCCATTTTCCGACACCCTTGGTTCCAGAGCCTTGCCGGATTATCCGTTTTACCGGACCAACCCAGGTCACGACCTCTGAGAGGAGTCTAACGGTACCGGAACAGTCGGCCTAGGCCGCTGAGGGGCCGAGATACCGGCCCGCAAAGTCGGCCTCGGAAGTCGGCTATGGGAACGGATCTGCCGGCTCCGGCAGGGCCAGAGTTCCAGAGCCCCAGCCACAGGGGGCAAATTCCACCCGCGGAAGTCCCAATGAGGTCGAGATCGGCTGCCTCTCCCGGCCTAGGCACCGCATTTTCGAGGGGGCTTCCGGGGTGGGGTGGCGATTTAAAGTGCATACTCGGAATTTTGTTCGGATTAAATGAGGTGCCGGACCACCGGATGCCGGAAAATCGGCGATGGACATGGATTATACAAAGTTTAACACGGAACACTCAATTGCCCTCTCAAGACCTTGAGGGATATAAACACCATTTAATGCATACACACCATCTGCTTTTCAAATATGACTTTAAGCATTGTGTCACTTCATTAGACTACATTGTGCATTGTGCTACCAAGACTGGAAATGAAACTTCATTTTCTGTTAGGTTGATTAATGGTTCAATTGGGGGTTAGGGGTGGGGGTGGGGAGGGAGGGAGGAGGTGGCAACCAGGCTCAGTGGACACATTTATCCAGGATTCCCCTTTCAGATTGCAAGCCAGAGGCCTTGGCTATTCAGAGGGAGGTCAGCATGGGTCTCAGCATAGATCTCAGCCATCCATCTTCCCTACAGGTCTACTGTGAGCAACACCTGCCCTTCTTGTTAGGAGATCTACCAATTTAACCCCCTCCCCTTTCTCCCCCCACAACCCCCCTCCCCTTTCCCTGTACCCCACTTGGACTCGCACCCATTTCTCCCCTTCCACGTACATTCCTTCCACTGGCTTCACAATTCGCAACTCTTCAATCCTTTTGTCTCACACCTTTTTTTTCCCATCTCTGGCCTCTGTCCACCATCTGCCTATTGAACCCCTCCCCTCACCTGTGTTTATCTATAATCTGCCCCTCATCTCTTCCAGCTTTCTCTCTCCCGCCCCCCCCCCCTCCCCCCACCACAGTCGGAAGAAGGATCCCTACCCAAAACGTCACCTATCCATGTTCTCCAGGGATGCGGCCTTACCCTCTGAATTACTCCAGTACTTTGTGTCTTTGTTTTGTAAACCACCATCTGCAGTTACTTGTGTCTCCACAGTTTCCTGCCCTCCCCATTCACCTACATTCCTTCCTCTGACTTCACAATTCGCAACTCCTAACCTGTGCATGTTTATTTTAGTTTAGAGATACACCGGGGAAAGTGGCCTTTTGGCCCATCAACAATCACCTGGACACTAGTTCTGGGTTTTGCTTAACATGTGGTATGAAGGGCTGCCTCACTCACTGAACGACAGGCACCCCTCCAGTCCACACGACCTAAATATTGTCCACTATCTTTACATTACCCAGTGCAAATGTGTCTTTACACCATTGATAGACAAAATTAAACATAAAGATTTCTGCTATCTTCATGGCATGGTGGCGCAGCGGTAGAGTTACTGCCTTACAGCACCAGAGACCTGGGTTCGATCCCGACTACGGGTGCTGTCTATACGGAGTTTGTACGTTCTCCCCGTGGCTTTTCTCTGGAATCTCTGGTTTCGGCCCACATTCCTAAGACGTGCCGGTTTGTAGGTTAATGGACTTGGTATAATTGTAAATTGGCCCTAGTGTGTGTAGGATAGTGTAAGTGTGCAGGTATCGCTTGTCGGCGCGGATTCAGTGGGTCGAAAGGCCCGTTTCCGCGCTGTATCTCTAAACTAAACAACAAAAGGCCACTACCAGTCACATCTTTCTAAACCCTCCCTTTCTACCTTCTGTAGAGTCTGCTCTCTCCACAACTCTGTGGTTCACTCATCTCTTCCCACCGAAACCACCCTCGTCCCAGGCACGTTCCCCTGCAACTGCAGGAGATTGTGATAGAGTCATACAGCGTGGAAAAAAGCCCTTCGGCCCAATCTACATTAGTCCCACCAGCCTGCGTTTGGCCCATATCCCTATATATCAGTCCTAACCATGTAAATGTCCAAGTGTTTCTTAAAAGTTGCGATAGTACATGCCTCAACCACCTCCTCCGGCACCTCGTTCCGTATACCCACCACCCTTTGTGTGCAAAGGTTATATCTCAAGTTCCTATTAAATCTTTCCCCCCTCACCTTAAACCTATTGAGATGCAACGCCCATGTCAACACCTCCTCTCAATTCCATCCAGGGTCCACCAGCAGACCTTCCAGATGAGATAGAGGTTCACGTGCATATCATTGAACCTCGTCTATTGTATTTGGTGCTCTCTTTTACATGGGTGAGACCAAACGTAGTCTGGGTGACCATTTTGCTAAACACTTGCCCAGTCTGCCAAGGCCTGTTGGATCTCCTGGTCGTTAACCATTTTAACTTCTCTTTCCATTCCTATACAAACCTTTCTGTCCTGGGCCTCCTCCATTGTCAGAGCTAGGTCACATCCAAAATGGAGGAACAGTACTTCACATTCTGCTTGAATAGCCCACAGCTCAATTCTCCAATTTTAATGTATACTCCCCGCACCTTTCCTCACCCCACCCCAGTGTGAACACATTTCTACCACCACACTCGCCCTACTCCTTTCCCCTTCTCCAAAGGCTTATCTCCCATCCCCAAATCGCATATTTTCCTTTAACCCCCGCCCCCCCCCCCCCCATTTCCCTCCCCAACATCCCCTTCCACCCATATCCCTACTTCCAGCTTCACATTTCTCTCCTTCTCTTCTTTCTTTACTTAGTTTAGTTTAGAAACCTGGCCTTCGGTGCACCAGGTCCACGCCGACCGCGATCCCACACACTAGCACTAATTTACAATTTTTAACAAAGCCAATTAACCTACAAACCTGTAGGCCTTTAGAATGTGCGAGGAAACCGGAGCACCCGGAGAAAACACACGCGGTCACAGGAAGATCGTGCAAACTCCACACAGACAGCAGTTGTAGTCAGGGTCAGAACCGGGTCACTGGCGCTGTAAAACTCCTTCTGCACTGCTGCGCCACTGTGCTGCCCCTTATGTGATACCCTTTTGTCTCTTCACCTCTAGATTATTGCACCCATCTGCCCAAAATGCCCCCACACGTGTGTCTACTTGCATTTACCAGGCTCCCACTCCATCAATCTGAAGAATTGTCCCAACCCAAAATGTCAGTTTATTTCCCTCCACAGAAACTGCCAAACCCGCTGAGTTCCTCCAGCTTTTTTTCCCCTCAAGATTCCAGGCAGGCCAAAGGGTCAGATTCCACGCTGTTTCTCTAAGCTAAACACCTGCAGTCTCTTATGACCTCGAAAATATAAATGTGTTTCGGATCAAGTTCAGGTTGGGGGTTATCCAAACCCACTACGGCACAGTGGCGCCAGAGACTCGGGTTCAATCCTGATTACGGGTGCTGTCTGAAAGGAGTTTGCATGTTCCCGCCGTGACTGCGTGGTTTTTCTCCGAGTGTTCCGGTTTCCTCCCACACTCCAAAGACGTACAGGTTTGGAGGTTGATTGGCATTGGTAAAAATGTAAAATTGTCTCTAGTGTGTAGGATAGTGCTAATGTACGGGATGATCGCTGGTCGGCAGGGACTTGTAGGGCCAAAGGGCCACGTTTCCGTGCTGTATCTCCAAACGAAACTAAACTTGACCTTCAGGGGCAGAGCAGCCTCAAGCCTGGCACTGGTGACATCCAACTCCATCCCATGAAGGGCAGGAGCCAGGAGTCACCGCCCATGTTGGGTCAAGGGCAGACAAAAATGCTGGAGAAACTCAGCGGGTGAGGCAGCATCTATGGAGCGAAGGAAATAGGCAACGTTTCGGCCCGAAACGTTGCCTATTTCCTTCGGTCCATAGATGCTGCCTCACCCGCTGAGTTTCTCCAGCATTTTTGTCTACCTTCGATTTTCCAGCATCTGCAGCTCTTTCTTAAACATTGGGTCATGGGCTGACTGGAAGGGTGAGGCAGGGTGATACTCTAACGGGGAAGGGCATCTGAGTCATATAATAACTGGGAGGGGATAGTTGGGTCATAAACTGATTGGAAAGCGGTAGTTGAGATATAAAAGGACACAAATGCTGGAGTACTTCAGCAGGTCAGGCAACATCTCTGCAGAACATGGATTTCGGGTCGGGACCCTTCTTCAGTCTGGCCCTTCGTCCCGACATAAAACATCACCTATCTATGTTCTCCAGAGTTGCTGCCTGACCCGCTGAGTTTAGAATTTAGAGATACAGCATGGAAACAGGCCCTTCGGCCCACACCGACCAATGATCACCCATTCACACTAGTTCTATGCTATCCCATCCTACACACTAAGGGCAATATACAGAGGCTAATTTGCCTACCAATCTGCACATTTTTGGAAAGTGAGGGGACACTGGAGAAAACCCAGGCGGTTCACGGGGAGAGCGTACAAACTCCGCACAGACAGCACCCGTAGTCAGCATCGAACCCGGGTTTCTGGCGCTGCGAGGCCACGTCTCAAACCAGTACTTTGTGTCCTTTGGTGTAAACCAGCATCTAGATTTCCCTGCTGCTACGCAGTTGGGTTATATAATGACAGGGAGGAGGCACTCGGGTCAGAGACTGATGTGGAGGGGGTAAAAGAGTCAGGAGTTGATGGGGAGGGCTGGGTCAGGGGTCCACAGACAGGTGCAGACGGGGGAGGCAGCACATAGGGAGAGGCAGCTGGGGCTTACACCAATTGGGAACGGGAGGGGGCAGCTGCTCCAAGGGCAGACGGGGAGGGCCAGCTGGCACAGGTGCCCCACGGAGATAGGGAGAGAGCAGCTGGGTCATATCCTGCAGGAGAGTGGGAAGATGGGTCACATTGTGATGGGGGGGGGGAGAATGGGGGGGTAATTGGGTCAGGGAAGAATAATCCAACAGGGGAGGGGTGCAGCTATGACTGGGGCCCAGAAGAAAGGGGGAGTTGGGTCACATTCCAGGAATGAGTGGGTTAGCATATGATGAGCGTTTGACAGCACTGGGCCTCAACTCGCTGGAGTTTAGAAGGTTGAGGGGGAACCTCATTGACACTTACAGAATACTGAAAGGGATAGATAGAGTGGATGTGGAAAGGATGTTTCCACTGGTGGGAGAGTCTAGGACCAGAGGTCATAGCCTCAGAATTAAAGGGTGCCCTTTTAGAAAGGAGGTGAGGAGAAACTTCTTTAGTCAGAGAGGGCTGTGGAGGTCAAGTCAGTGTATACTTTTAAGGCAGAGATAGACAAATTCTTAATTAGAACGGGTGTCAAGGGTTATGGGGAGAAGGCAGGAAAATGGGATTAGGAGGCAGAGATCATACATGATTGAATGGCGGAGTGTACTCAATGGGGCGAATGGCCTAATTTGACTCCTATAACTTGTGAACTTGTGAACAAGTAGGGAGGGAGGCAGCTGGGTCATATACTGATGGGGAGGGGAAGAGCTGCTCCAGGGGCAGCCAGGGAGAGGGGAGTAGTCGGATCATATACCCGTGGGGAGGGGGAGTAGTTGGATCGAGGAGGGGGAAGTTACTTCAGGGGATAGTCCGGCAGTAATCCGACGGGAAAGGTGCACAGCTGGGACCGGAGCCCGAAGGGGAGAGGGAGGTGGTCATGCCATATACCGGAGGGGGAGGGGGATGGGGAGGCCGGATCAGGGGGGAGGCTGTCTCATGGGGTTGACAGGGAGGGGACAGTCACATCCTACACCGGCAGGGAGCAGGCAGTTGGGTCATATTTTTACAGGGGACGGGGTAGCCAAGACACACACTGGCAGGGAGGGGTTAGTTTGGTCTGGGGGATAGCTGCTTCATGGGGTCGTAGCGTTACACACTGGCAGGGAGGGGTTAGTTTGGTCTGGGGGATAGCTGCTTCATGGGGTCGTAGCGTTACACACTGGCAGGGAGGGGGTGGATGGAATGGGGGATAGCTGCTTCATGGGGTCGTAGCGTTACACACTGGCAGGGAGGGGTTAGTTTGGTCTGGGGGATAGCTGCTTCATGGGGTCGTAGCGTTACACACTGGCAGGGAGGGGATAGTTTGGTCTGGGGGATAGCTGCTTCATGGGGTCGTAGTGTTACACACTGGCAGGGAGGGGTGAGTTTGGTCTGGGGGATAGCTGCTTCATGGGGTCGTAGTGTTACACACTGGCAGGGAGGGGTTAGGTTGGTCTGGGGGATAGCTGCTTCATGGGGTCGTAGCGTTACACACTGGCAGGGAGGGGGTGGATGGAATGGGCCAGGCCCACAGGGAGGGGGAAGATAGGTTCATAGTGCTACATGGAGCAGTAGAAGGGTTATGTGTAGGAATGAAGTGCAGATGCTGGTTTAAATCGAAAGTAGACACAAAAAGCTGGAGAAACTCAACGGGACAGGCAGCATCTCTGGAGAGAAGGAATGGGTGACATTCCGGGTCTCCCTTCTTCAGGGAGAAGGGTTATATTGTCACAAGGAGTGGGGAGATAGTTTATATTGATATAGAGGGAGGAGGAGATGGAGTTATACTATCACAGGGAGGGAGGGGGTAGTTGGTACAGGACCCCACAGGGGAGGGGTGAGATGGGTTTATATTGTCACAGGGAGGGAGAGGTGGGTTTATATTGTTATAGAGGGAGGGGGTAGTTGTGTTATATTGTTCTAGAGGGGGAGATAGGTTTATATTGACTCAGGGAGGGAGAGGTGGGTTTATATTGGTCTAGAGGGAGGGGGAGCCGGCTCTGGGCCCACTGCCCCTGTCCCGCCCCCATCACCTTCCCCAGCAACCGGCCTGGACGTGAAGGAGCCGCCATTCGCTTCCGGGCCGCTGTATTTAGTGGGGAGAGGAGGAGATGAGGGGGCTGTGGAGCTGCCCGGTGGAGGGGGAGAGGGGAGGGGGTCTGTGCCCCGTCGCCCCGTCCCCAGGCCCGGCCTCCCCCGATCTCTCCCCGCTGTCCCGGCCACCGGCGGCGGAGGTGAAGGTGACCTTCAGCCGGCGGCCTAGGGTCGGGCTGCCGCTTCCCGGCTCCGGCTGGAGAGCCGGGGGGGAGGGAGGGGAGCATATGAGGGAGGTTGTTGCCGCCTCATCCTCCCCTAGGCCGCGGCTCCAGCCCCGGCCTTTCCCCCGGGCCAGGCCCGGTAGCTGAGGGGGTGCCGCGGGCTCCCGCTGCCCGGCCCACACCCCTCACACACACCAGCCCCCTCCCTGCTCCACACTGCACCCCAAACCCATTACAGCCCCCACACACACACTCAATAACCTCCCTCCCAGTCCCCTACCCTTTATCCACATTGACATTTCCCTTATCCACCTCCCCAACCCACTCTATCCACCTTGCCTTCCCCTTATCCACCCCCTAATCTCCTATAATAATCTTTCCCTTATCCACTCACACCCCCCCCTCACCTCTTTTAAATCACCTTTACCTTATCCCCTCAACCCATTACAGTCCCCAGACATATAAACAAGCCACCCCCTCCCCACACAATACCTCTCCTTTATCCACCTCCCTCCTAACCCCCGTTTAAATCAGGATTAACCCCCTTTAATCCTCCCCAACCCCCTTTACCAACCTCACACCCACCTTTCTCCCACACCCTTTCCCCACCATGTCCAAAGCCCACTTTTCCCCTCGACACACCTCCCTCCTAACCCCCTTTTACCCACCTCATCACCCCTTTCTTTATGCACCCTCACCTCCACTCCTTTACCCTGTACCCTCTAACCACCCCCTAATCCTTCTACTCTCCTTGCCCCACTAACTCCCCCTAATCACCCGACCTACCTTCCACTTACCTAACCCCCCCCCCCCCCCACCCACACACATCTCACCTCTTACCCACTACACACACCTGCAAAAGGGACACACACCTACAAGGACTTGTCCTCCTTTCGCCCCCCACAACAAGCCACTGAATCTGTTCACCATATCTTTGACACTAACATTGCACTTCTGGGGTCACAGTGTTTAACCAGGACACGGAGAAACTTGGAAGGAAGGTTGCAGGGTTGTGTAACCGTCTGCGGGTGGGAATGGAAACCTCGTGTGTTTTGCACGACCAAGGGTTATATATGTGTGTGTGTGTGTGTGTGTGTGCGCCTCTGTGTCTCCCCCATACAAGCCTTAGTTGCCCCAGTTACACACACAGAGAGCCCGGCCAGGACTCGTGTACTGTGACCTTTAACTCACCCGCCTCTCGTTTAATGTCACAGCCCCTCTCGCCGCCCTCTCCGGTGTCCTCCGCCGCCGCCGGGCACGTTTCGTCTGTCTTGCTCACCATTCTCCCCTCTGCTGCTCCTGGGCTGGTTGCAAGATGCTCACAGAGACAGACAGACACACTATCACAGTGCAGGCTGAGCAGCGCACGGAAGCACAGCGCCGGCTCGGCTGCCAACACACGTGCTGTCAGAAGGGTTTCTCTCTCTCTCTCTCTCTCTCTCTCTTTCCTCTCTCTCTCTCTCTCTCTTTCCTCGCTCTTCTCTCCCCCCTCCCTTCCCTCTCCTCTTCCAAGGGGGGTGGGTCTGATACGGCTGGCGAGACGTCCCAACCTTGCTCCTTTCGAAACCACACTTAAAGTATAAGTAAGTATAAGTATTGGTTTGCCTTGATCTTGAAACAAATTGTGTGCAACGCAGAATCAACAACAAAAACACATTTATTGAGACCTTATATATTTCTTTACAGATTGTCCGCAACTCAATATCACTCACCACCCACCAAAAAATAGATGCACATTTTTTGAGATTTTATGTATCTTTTACAATTAAATCACCCCCCCCCCCCAAAACAAATAATTGCACGTGTTGTGGAGATTTTATGTAATTTTTACAAATTGTCCGGAACTCAGTATCAATGACCCCCCGCCCCCAAAAAATTGCATATTTATGGAGACCTTGTGTAATGTTTACGATTTGTCTGTCACTCAGTATCAATCAGCACTTCCCCAACATTAATTTCACATTTATTGAGCCATTATGTAATTTTTACAAATATTCTGAAATACAGTATCAATTAGCACCTCCCAAAATAAAATAACTTTACATTTATTGAGAACTTATGTAATTTCCACAAAATGTCTGCAATGCAGTATCAATTAACCCCCTCCCTTTAAAAATAATTTCATAATTTATTGAGACCTTAGTGTTGGCAATTAACAAATTGTCAGTATTAATCACCACCCCTCAAAAACATAATTTCACATTTATTGAGACTGTAATTTTTACAAATTGTCAGCAACCCAGTATCAATCACCACCCCCCCCCCCCCAAAACATAATTGCACATTTATTGAGATTTTATGTAATTTTTACAAATTGTCTGTAACTCAGTATCAATCACCACCCCCCATATAAATATTTGCACACTTATTGAGACCTTATGTATTGTTCACAAATTGTCTGCAAGGCAGTATTAACCACCACACCCCCCCCCCACAAAAATAATTTCACATTTATGGAAACCTTATATAATTTCAGCAAATTTACAAACCAATTATATGAATGCACAAATACCACTACACCCAAATAAATCTTTGCAAGTTTTTTGAGATCTTATGCTTAATTTTTCCAAATATATTGTGTGCATTGCACAATCAAATACCAATCCCCAAATAAGTTATTCCACTTTTATTGCGACCTTCTATACGATTTTTCCAAAGAAATTATATGCTCCACAATATCAAACACCACAACAAAAATATTTGTAAATTTATTGGCACCGTATGTCATTTTTCTAAGCAAACAAATTGCGTGCAACGCACAATCAAATATCACTCCCCACCAAAAAAAGAAATCATTGCATATTTATTGAGACGTCATAGCATAATTTTTCCAAACAATTATTTTGTTTCGTCCCACATCCCAAAGGCGTGAGAGTTTGTAGGTTAAATGGCCTCTGTAAAATTACCCCTGGTGTGTAGGGAGTGGATGCAAAAGTGGGATAACAGTGTGAAAAATATACATAGAAACATAGAACTTAGGTGCAGGAGTAGGCCATTCGGCCCTTCGAGCCTGCACCGCCATTCAATATGATCATGGCTGATCATCCAACTCAGTATCCCGTACCTGCCTTCTCTCCATACCCTCTGATCCCTTTAGCCACAAGGGCCACATCTAACTTCCTCTTAAATATAGCCAATGAACTGGCCTCGACTACCCTCTGTGGCAGAGAGTTCCAGAGATTCACCACTCTCTGTGTGAAAAAAGTTCTTCTCATCTCGGTTTTAAAGGATTTCCCCCTTATCCTTAAGCTGTGACCCCTTGTCCTGGACTTCCCCAACATCGGGAGCAATCTTCCTGCATCTAGCCTGCCCAACCCCTTAATAATTTTGTAAGTTTCTATAAGATCCCCTCTCAATCTCCTAAATTCTAGAGAGTATAAACCAAGTCTATCCAGTCTTTCTTCATAAGACAGTCCTGACATCCCAGGAATCAGTCTGGTGAACTTTCTCTGCACACCCTCTATGGCAATAATGTCCTTCCTCAGATTTGGAGACCAAAACTGTACGCAATACTCCAGGTGTGGTCTCACCAAGACCCTGTACAACTGCAGTAGAACCTCCATGCTCCTATACTCAAATCCTTTTGCTATGAAAGCTAACATACCATTCGCTTTCTTCACTGCCTGCTGCACCTGCATGCCTACTTTCAATGACTGGTGTACCATGACACCCAGGTCTCGCTGCATCTCCCTTTTTCCTAGTCGGCCACCATTTAGATAATAGTCTGCTTTCCTGTTTTTGCCACCAAAATGGATAACCTCACATTTATCCACATTATACTGCATCTGCCAAACATTTGCCCACTCACCCAGCCTATCCAAGTCACCTTGCAGTTTCCTAGCATCCTCCTCACAGCTAACACTGCCCCCCAGCTTAGTGTCATCCGCAAACTTGGAGATATTGCCTTCAATTCCCTCATCCAGATCATTAATATATATTGTAAATAGCTGGGGTCCCAGCACTGAGCCTTGCGGTACCCCACTAGTCACTGCCTGCCATTGTGAAAAGGAACCGTTTACTCCTACTCTTTGCTTCCTGTTTGCCAGCCAGTTCTCTATCCACATCAATACTGAACCCCCAATGCCATGTGCTTTAAGTTTGTATATTAATCTCTTATGTGGGACCTTGTCGAAAGCCTTCTGGAAGTCCAGATACACCACATCCACTGGTTCTCCCCTATCCACGCTACTAGTTACATCCTCGAAAAATTCTATAAGATTCGTCAGACATGATTTACCTTTCGTAAATCCATGCTGACTTTGTCCAATGATTTCACCACTTTCCAAATGTGCTGCTATCCCATCTTTAATAACTGACTCTAGCAGTTTCCCCACTACCGACGTTAGACTAACTGGTTTGTAATTCCCCGTTTTCTCTCTCCCTCCCTTCTTAAAAAGTGGGGTTACGTTTGCTACCCGCCAATCCTCAGGAACTACTCCAGAATCTAAATAGTTTTGAAAGATTATTACTAATGCATCCACTATTTCTGGAGCTACTTCCTTAAGTACTCTGGGATGCAGCCTATCTGGCCCTGGGGATTTATCGGCCTTTAATCCATTCAATTTACCCAACACCACTTCCCGACTAACCTGGATTTCACCCAATTCCTCCAACTCCTTTGACCCGCGGTCCCCTGCTATTTCCGGCAGATTATTTATGTCTTCCTTAGTGAAGACGGAACCAAAGTAGTTATTCAATTGGTCCGCCATATCCTTGTTCCCCATGATCAACTCACCTGTTTCTGACTGCAAGGGACCTACATTTGTTTTAACTAATCTCTTTCTTTTCACATATCTATAAAAACTTTTGCAGTCAGTTTTTATGTTCCCTGCCAGTTTTCCTCCATAATCTATTTTTCCTTTCCTAATTAAGCCCTCTGTCCTCCTCTGCTGGTCTCTGAATTTCTCCCAGTCCTCCGGTATGCTGCTTTTTCTGGCTAATTTGTACGCATCATCCTTCGCTTTGATACCATCCCTGATTTCCCTTGTTATCCACGGATGCACTACCTTCCCTGATTTATTCTTTTGCCAAACTGGGATGAACAATTTTTGTAGTTCATCCATGCAGTCTTTAAATGTCTTCCATTGCATATCCACCGTCAACCCTTTTAGAATTAATTGCCAGTCAATCTTGGCCAATTCACGTCTCATACCCTCAAAGTTACCTTTCTTTAAGTTCAGAACCATTGTTTCTGAATTAACAATGTCACTCTCCATCCTAATGAAGAACTCAACCATATTATGGTCACTCTTGCCCAAGGGGGCACGTACAACAAGACTGCTAACTAACCCTTCCTCATTACTCAATACCCAGTCTAAAATAGCCTGCTCTCTCATTGGTTCCTCTACATGTTGATTTAGATAACTATCCCGCATACATTCCAAGAAATCCTCTTCCTCAGCACCACTGCCAATTTGATTCACCCAATCTATATGTAGATTGAAGTCACCCATTATAACTGTTTTGCCTTTGTCGCACGCATATCTAATTTCCTGTTTGATACCATCTCCAACTTCACTACTACTGTTAGGTGGCCTGTACACAACACCCACCAGCGTTTTCTGCCCCTTAGTGTTTCGCAGCTCTACCCATACCGATTCCACATCCTCGAAACTAATGTCCTTCCTTTCCATTGCGTTAATCTCCTCTCTAATCAGCAACGCTACCCCACCTCCTTTTCCTTTCTCTCTATCCCTCCTGAATATTGAATATCCCTGGATGTTCAGCTCCCAGCCTTGGTCACCCTGGAGCCATGTCTCCGTGATCCCAACTATATCATAGTCATTAATAGCTATCTGCACATTCAACTCATCCACCTTATTACGAATGCTCCTTGCATTGAGACACAAAGCCTTCAGGCTTGTTTTTACAACAATCTTACCCCTTATGCAATTATGTTGAAAAGTGGCCCTTTTTGATTTTTGCCCTGGTTTTGTCTGCCTGCCACTTTTACTTTTCACCTTGCTACCTATTGCTTCTACCCTCATTTTACACCCCTCTGTCTCTACGCTCACACATTTAAGAAACCCTTTCCCTTTAACTCCATCCTCCACTATCCCATTCGACACCCCAACCCCCTTATTCAGTTTAAAACCACCCGTGTAGCAGTGGCAAACCTGCCTGCCAGAATGCTGGTCCCACACCTGTTAAGATGCAATCCGTCCCTTTTGTACAGTTCCCCCTTACCCCAAAACAGATCCCAGTGATCTAAGAATCTAAATCCCTGCCCCGTGCACCAGTTCCTCAGCCACATGTTCAGGTCCCGTATCTCCCTGTTCCTGCTCTCGCCAGGACGAGGAACTGGAAGCAAACCGGAGATAACAACCCTGGAGGTCCTGCTTTTCAGCATTTTTCCGAGCTCTCTAAAGTCACGCTGCAGAATATTCATCCCCTTCTTTCCGACATCGTTTGTGCCGACATGCACTACCACTTCCGGATGTTCACCTTCGCCCTTGAGGATTTTCTGCACTCTGTCCGTGACATCCTGGATCCTGGCACCAGGAAGGCAGCACACCATCCTCGCATCCCGTCTGTTGCCGCAGAAACCCCTGTCCGTACCTCTCACAATGGAGTCTCCCACTACAATGGCGTTGCCTGCCTTAGGCCTTTTTGGTTTTGGCTCAACAGCCCTATTCTCATCGCAAGCCAGTCCGCCGCTCAGTGTAAACTCAGTGGTCTGGGACGCATCCTCAGTGATGTGATCTGGGGTCATCGGGTGTTTCAGGTCTCACAACATCGGACACCCTCGCCCAGGCAACCCAGCCGGGGTTGATCAGGCCCCGATTTGCGTCCCAGCAGCAACTGCCCACGGATCATCCATCTTAATAACTACTCTGCAGGGGTTGGGAGATTCTAGTGCATGGAGGGACTGGGCTCTGTGGGGTGAGTCCTGGTCGGGCTCCTCCTGCGTCTCACCAGGTTCAAGGCCTGTGCGCTGCACCTCTATCTCCTTCTCCTTCTCGCCTGATGGATTTTTAGGCCATAGAACTAGTGTAAACGAGTGGTCGGCATGGACTCGGTAGGCCTGTTTCCATACTGTATCTCCAAACTAAACCAAGATGTCACTTACTATTTTTTATTTGTGTTTCCTTTGCCCTCTGTCCTTTACCAAAGTCATTGTTTTCTGGCTTGGGATAGAGTTACCAGTAAAAATGTGTACAAGGTTAAACTGAAGTGAACGGGTGCTTGATGATCGGCATTGACTGAGTGGGCTGAAGGGCTTGTTTCATAGAAACGTAGAAAACATAGAAAAATAGGTGCAGGAGTAGGCCATTTGGCCCTTCGAACCAGCACCGCCATTCAATATGATCATGGCTGATCATCTAAAATCAGTACTCCGTGCTGTATCACCTAAATAACCATTGGAAAAACATTATCCCACAACATAACATCAAATCGCAAAACAAATATCTGCTCATGTCTGATTATTGAGTGCTGACAAAGAATCGCTACTAAATTATAGAATATAGAAAAGTACAGACACAAAATGCTGGAGTAACTCAGCGGGTCAGGAAGCATCTCCGAAGAAAAGGGTCTCGACCCGAAACTTATTCCTTTTCTCCATAGATGCTGCCTGACCTGCTGAGTTACTCCAGCATTTTGAGTCTATCTTCAGTGTAAACCAGCATCTGTAGTTCCTTCCTTCACATGGAGAAATACTGTACAGGAACTGGCCCTTCGGCCCATGATGTCTGTGTTGAACAGGATGCCAAATTAAACTAGTCGTCAAGCTAAATTCTGGTGCAAAAAATTATCAGATGAATTATTTTATTTCTTCATGTTCTGATCTAAATGAAGCTTAATGTGCTCTGAAAAGAAAAAAAATGGGTTTTTTTCCAGAATGTGAATGCTGTTTGTAATAATGTTTCCCCAAAGTGTACAAACACGAGGGACTGAAGAAACTGATTTACAAAATAAGACACAAAGTGCTGGAGCATCTCAGCAGGTCAGGCAGCATCTCTGGAGAACATGGATAAACCTAGCCTATCCAAGTTCTCCAGAGATGTTGCCTGACCTGCTGAGTTACTCCAGCACTTTGAGTATTTTTCTACAAGATATATGCTTCGAAAAGCAAATGAATGAATGAATGAATGAATGCTAATTATTGTCATTCAAACCTAGGCTTGAACGAAATATCATTACTACAGTTTTTTTTACATTACAAATAAAACCAAGACCCACACTTAACACAGTTTACATAAACATCCATCACAGTGAGTCTCCAACATCTCCTCACTGTGATGGAAGGCAAAGTCTTATCTCTTCCCTTTATTCTTCACCCGCGGTCCAGCAGTCCAACTGCAGCGTCTAGGCGAACTGGGGCTCCGGTGTTAAAACCCCCGGCGGAAGATGGTAAGTCCTGTGGCCATTTAGCCACGCCGGGTGATGCCAGGCCCCGGCTCCGTGTCCTTTAAACCCCGCGGTTCAAGCAGTCCAACCCGCAGTCCAACTGCAGCGTCTAGGCGAACTGGGGCTCTGATGTTAGAGCCCCCGGCAGATGATGGTAAGTCCCGTGGCCGCCAACCCGCGCCGGGCGATGTTAGGCCTCGCTCCGTGTCCTCCAAACCTCGTGATTCCAGCGGGAGAAGTTGCCGTTGCGGGAGCTCCGAAAAGCCATCTCCCACCAGGGACCTGGAGCTCCCGATGTTCCTGTCCACCGGGCCCGCAGCCAGAGCTTCTGAAACTCCAAAGTCGGGTCGCAGCCGAGCGCCACCACAGCTCTCCCCGCTCCAAAGCCGGCCAGCTCTGCGATGTCAGGTCCCAGGCTCCGCGACTGGAGCCCTCAGGTTGGTCCCGGCCGGAGGCCGCCGCCGGCTCCACAATGTTAGGCCCAACGACATCGGAGATCCGACAGGGAAAAAGTCGGGTCCCCATACAGGGAAGAGGTTAACGGTTTCCCCAACATCCCCCCCTCCACCCCCCCACATATACACAGCTAAAAAAGAATAAAAACTAAGCTCAGGACATACATTTAACAAGACAAAAATTTAAAAAAAAGACGGACGACTGTAGTTGAGCCGCTGCCGTTAGGCGCAGCCACTCCCAGCCACTCCCAGTAATTTCAGACACGAGTAAAGAAATGATTTCAGAGATGATTTCACCACAACTTCATATTTATTACATAATATGCAACCACAAAATTGTCCCTTCCCTAAAAATATGGAACTCCTCCAAAACTTGTAACCTCTACCAACATTGAACGATGAGACATGCAGGCACATGGGAATACCATCACTGGCCCGTTCTCCTTCCACTCGACTTTTAGGTGTAGCTGGTAGACCTCCTGCTTCAGGGTTCGATCCTGACCTTGGGCGCTGGCGGTGTGGAGTTTTCACGTTCTCCCTACGACTTCATGGATCTCCTCTGAGTGTTTTAGTTTAGTTTAGTTTAGAGATACAGCGCGGAAACAGGCCCCTTCGGCCCACCAAGTCTGCGCCGACCAGCCATCACCCCGTACACTAGCACTATCCTACACACTAACGACGATTAACAATGTTTAGCAAAGCCAATTAGCACTCGGAGCAATTAGGTAAATCACCCCTAGTGTTTAGGGGGTGGATGAGAAAGTACTCATAACATAGAACTAGTGTGAATGGGTCGGCATGGACTCGGTGGGCCGAAGGGTTCCACGTTGTTTCTCTAAACTAAATGAGCAACCAAAGAAACTAAGTATTTGTCAATAATGAGTACTGGATGAAAGAAATGGCATTGGATAGAGCAATATTCTGATCATCATCTCCCGAACTGTTATTGATTGTGAAGTTGTTCCTGTAGATTTGAGATTAGCAAATGTTTAAGAAAGGAGGGAGAGAGAAACGGAGAGCTACCAACTTGTTCAACCAACACTGATGGTCAGAGAAATGCTACAAATTATAATGAAGGATGTAACAACACAACACCTGTGGAGAGGATGTTTACACCAGTGGGAGAGTCTAGGACTAGAGGTCACAACCTCAGAATTAAAGGACGTTCTTTTAGGAAGGAGATGAGGAGAAATTTATTTAGTCAGAGGGCGGTGAATCTGCGGAATTCTTTGCCACAGACGGCTGTGGAGGCCAAATCATTGGATATTTTTAAGGCAGAGATAGATAGATTCTTGATTTGTACAGGTGTCAGAGGTTATGGGGAGAAGGCAGGAGAATAGATCAGCCATGATTGAATGGTGGAGTAGACATGATGGGCCGAATGGCCTAATTCTACCCCTATCACTTATGACCTTATGACCTTATAAGAATAATAGAATTGGGCAGTGCCAGCATGGATTTATGAAATGTAAACCTCTGCTGGAGATCTTTGAAGACGTGACCACAGAACTGAAAGGGGAAAGGCATTGAATGTAGGGTTGCTCCCTCAAAGCGAGTCCCATTTGCGTGTGGGTGACACACGCATTGCGCATGGTGAGGCATGGAATCGCATGCGGTGGCGCTCCAGGATTTCGTAGTGTAACAAAATCCTCGCGCGCCACCTGCGTGACGTATCGCGTATGCACGCTGACGCATTGGCGTCGCACGCTGGCGTCCCGACGTCTCACGTGTATCGCGTGTTGACGCATGGTTACGTCACCGTGCATCAACGTCCGTAACCATGCGTCGCCGCGTGCCGCAGGGTATTCACACGCACCAGACGGCTGTGCTGACGCGTGATTTGCGCGCGACATCGCACGTCACGACGCGTCGACCTATTTTACATATGACACGTAAATGAGGCGCAAATGACGACCAAGTGGGACAAGCCCTCTAGGAACTACAGATAATGGAATCTTCAGCTAAACACAATGTGCTGGAGGAACTCAGCGAGTCAGGCATCATTTGTGGAGGGAAGGAAATAGGCAACGTTTCGAGGCGAAACCCTTCGGGTTTCGGCCCGAAACGTTGCCTATTTCCATTGCTCCCTAGATGATGCTGCACCCGCTGAGTTTCTCCAGCATTTTTGTCTACCTTCGATTTTCCAGCATCTGCAGTTCCTTCTTAATCATTTGTGGAGGGGATGGGCAGAAGGAGAATTGTGTCGGGACACTTCTTCAAACTGATTGATTCTGAAGAAGGGTCCCGACCCGAAACATGGACTGTCCATTCCCTCCACAGATGCTGCCTGACCCGTTGAGTTATTCCAGCACTTGTTTTTTGTTGAAGGGCCAGATGGGGTTTTCCAGCTCATATTTGTTGAGACCCAACTTACCGATATCCTTCTGTAGACCAACAATCATACGCAATCTCCCAGTTGCCAAACGTTTTAACTCTCCTTCCCATACTCACACTGACCTTTCAGTCCTGGGCTCCCTCCACTGAGGCAACATGCAAATTGGAGGAACAGCACCTCATATTTTGCTTGGCCAGCTTACGACCCAGTGGTATGAGATTTGATTTCTATAATTTCAAGTAACCCTTGCATTCTCCCTCTCTCCATCCCTGCCCCACCTTAGCCGTCCTGCCAGTTCCACTGTTCACATCCATATATCTCATCGTTATCACCTCTTCCACAGCCAACAATGGATCATTGTGGGCTCCACCTTTTCTTGGTCATCGGTGCCGGTTCTGATTTGTTCTGAACCATTTCATACCTTTAGTTTCTCTTCCCTCTTACTCTCAGTCCGAAGAAGGATTTCGACCCGAAACGTCACCGATTCCTTTTCTCCAGAGATGCTGCCTGTCCTGCTGAGTTACTCCAGCATTTTGTGTCTATCTTTGGCGTAAACCAGCATCTGCAGTTCCTTCCCACACAATTATTGGTTCCCGACTGTTTAGAAAGTGGCATCTTGAATAAGAACCTCAGGACATGACACAGAGTTCTGCTGCTGAAATTGAAATAGACTTTAGAGAGCAGACAGGAGAAAGGATCCACTCCATCACACTGACCTGTCCTGTAATCGTGGTGAAGTGATCTCATCAGTCACCATCAGATGTGCTCAGTGGATGACTCGGAGAAACTACAATTTATCTATTTAGCCTCACCACTGCAAAGAGAAATGGAATAATCCCTGTTTTATTTGTATACTAGACTAAGTGTTGGGTCCCAGCTTCCCACGGGTGGGCTGGTCCCCCAACGCAATATTCCACCTCTCCACCAATTCCAATATTGCTGGCCAGTGGGGGGGCGTTCTGGAGCGCTAGCATGGTGTTGTGGGCCGAAGGGACTGGTTTCCAGAGGGGTGGTCTGGACATTGTGGGCCGAATGGATTCTTGGGCTGGCAGCTCATTCACTGAGACCACACACTCACACACTCACACTCACACTCACACACAAACACACAGATGCTCACACACACACAGACACTCACACACACACACAGACACACTCACACACTCACACACACACTCACACAGATACTCACACAGACACTCACACTCACACTCACAATCAGACTCAGACTCACACACACTCACTGACTCACACACCATATATATGGCAGTAAACTTTCTTGAATACTCACACGGCTGAGCGCAGCCTCTCCACTTTGGGGCTTCCGCAATCAGCAGCACTTTCACAATCAGCGTGACCTCTGCACTTACCAGAAATTACGCAATCAGCGCGACCTGTCCACTAAGCGGAAGTCACGAAATGAGCAGGACTTTTGAACCAAACACAGTCGGACCTAATAAAGCATTTATTCCTTCCAAACACAGTCGGACCTAATAAAGCATTGCAGTTTCAAGCACAGGCAGGGCAGCAGGCCAAACAACTCATGGCATTAACAAATGATTTTACTTCGGAGTCACGTGAGTGACTACGTGAAGACCCCGCCAGCACACATGCGCGTCATATCGTCTAACGCATTGCGCAGCGATTGGCGGGAGGAGCGTTGCTCTTCTAGCGGTAGGTTTAAAACGGACCTGCAGGTACGTTTACTATTCTGAGGTCGTTTTCCGTTCTGTGCGAATTATTTTTCAGAACGAAGAACTCATGGACAAGTCGAAGACAAAGTCCAAAAGGACCGCAACAAAACTGACACAGTCCGTAGTGATACCTCGAATTGGCGGGAAAGCCATACGGAAGTCGGACAGGCCCGTAGACTCGGACGAGTTGGGCCGGGAAGATTCGCCGCCTGCGGGTAGCGACCGTGGCCGTTTATCCCACATGGAGCGGTGGATGGAGCAAATGCTCCAACGTGACATGCTCCAGCAAATGGAGCTTTGGACACCCACGGCAGCACCTTGTACAGGGCTGCAAAATGTCTCCCTCTCCTCGGAGGGGAGCATAAGGAGTCACTACTGGGCTGGCTCTGAAGATGGGGGTTTGGCTGAAGACACTTCTAGTTTGCTGGGGGTGCAGGAAGCTCAGAAGCTGCTCGGCATGGTTTCTAAATTTGCGATGCCCTCGCAAAAAGGACAGCCGTTACAGTCGCAGCTGGCTGCCGGTATCGATTACCTCACATTTAACCAGCTGCAGGAACACGTAATGAACGAGACAACTGCTAAGTATTTAGCACCAGAAAACTGTGTTTCCCTGAATGTTCCTGCGGTAAACAACTCAATCTGGGGATATATCGGTGGTGGCATCAGAGCCCAGGAAATCAAGATTCAAAAAATCCTCAAGCGTTTGCCCGATAGGTCGACAGAATGGAAATGTCGGATGAACAGCAAGATGCACTGGCACTCTTCTGTAACGCGCAGTTTGAAATAAATTGCTTCAGAAAGAGTGTGATCCGACCTGCCTTAAACCCCAAATTTGCGGGGTTGTGCAAGGCCAGCAGCACGCAGCCGCCTAATCTGCTATTCGGGGAGAACCTGTCGAAACAGGTCAAGGACCTTGATGAGGAGGCAAAGGCCGTTGGGCTAATAAAGGTGCCGTCAACTGGCAAGACCTCACATCTCCGGCGGCAGCACCCCTGCACATCCACCAGCAGACTACGGTACCCAGAAGCTGGTGAAAGCTCGAAGGCCGTACACATAGATACATAGATACATAGAAAATAGGTGCAGGAGTAGGCCATTCGGCCCTTCGAGCCTGCACCGCCAATATGATCATGGCTGATCATCCAACTCAGTATCCTGTACCTGCATTCTCTCCATACCCCCTGATCCCTTTAGCCACAAGGGCCACATCTAACTCCCTCTTAAATATAGCCAATGAACTGGCCTCAACTACCCTCTGTGGCAGAGAGTTCCAGAGATTCACCACTTCTCTGTGTGAAAAAGTTTTTTCTCATCTCGGTCTTAAAGGATTTCCCCCTTATCCTTAAGCTGTGACCCTTGTCCTGGACTTCCCCAACATCGGGAACAATCTTCCTGCATCTAGCCTGTCCAACCCCATAAGAATTTTTGTACGTTTCTATAAGATCCCTTCTCAATCTCCTAAATTCTAGCGAGTATAGGCCAAGTCTATCCAGTCTTTCTTCATATGAAAGTCCTGACATCCCAGGAATCAGTCTGGTGAACCTTCTCTGCACTCCCTCTATGGCTATAATGTCCTTCCTCAGATTTACACACAGGACAAAGGTCTTTTTTAGGCCAAGGCCCAGAACGGCCTTCGTGGAAAATACGCTAACCCCACACTCCAGCTCCTCTACCCCCCAGGAGACAGCGACGGAAGAAATGAACACAGCTCCACTGGTAACCATGGAGGTAGGTGGGTCTGGTTTCTTCCGGAACACAGGGTGTGTAAGTTCTTCACAAGTTGGGGGAAGGTTACACTTATTTTGGAGTGCATGGAGTTCCATAACTTCTGATCCTTTTATACTGCATAGTATCCAGGGATATAAAATTGAATTCATTCATAAACTCCTTCTCCGGTTCAGCATGCACCTAGCCGAACGTTTGTGCTTTCACAACAGAAAAGATTGGATGGTCATGCAGATCTTTTGAGGTTACGTGCAAAAGGGGTAATTGAGAAATCCCAACACGAATCTCTTGAGTTTGTGTCTAATATTTTTACAAAAAACAAGAAAGATGGTGGATGCCGCATCATCATTGATTTGACACAGCTGAATACGTTTGTGCAGTATACACATTTCAAAATGGAAACTTTTGTTACTGCCCAACAATTGGTTTCCATAGGATACTTCATGGCTTGCATCGACCTAAAAGATGCATACTATTCGGTACCTATACAGAAGGGTCACCGCCGATATCTGAAATTTAACTGGATGGGGCAGCTCTGGCAGTATAAAGCATTGCCTAATGGATTAACATCAGCCCCCAGACTATTTACTAAAATATTAAAACCAGCCCTGGCGTTTCTCCGAAAACAGAAACATATTGTCATGGCATAACTGGATGATATCTTAATTGTGGGAAAGACTCTGGAATTAGCTAAATCGGCTGTATCAGCTACCAAGCTCTTGTTTGAGAAACTGGGGTTCATCATCCATCCAGATAAATCTAAGTTAACGCCTTCTATGACAATGGATTACCTAGGGTTCACAATTGACTGTTCACATGTCTGTGACTTTGCCAAGGGGCAAGGCAGCAGACTTAATAGAGGCCTGTAACAGCCTTGTTGTCGTCAGTCAACCATCTATTCGACAAGTAGCCAGGGTGATTGGTAAGCTCGTGGCTGCTTTTCCAGCCGCACAGTTTGGACCTTTGTATTACCAAAATTTACACAGGGCAAAGGTGCAAGCTCTCAAACATCATGCTGGCCATTTTGATAGGCCAATGCAGTTACCAGCTAAAGCGGTTTTGGAGTTACAATGGTGGATGCAAAACATTCGGCATTGTTCTAATCCCATTATAATCAGCAGTCCTTCAGTTGTGTTACAAACTGATGCCAGCGCTCACGGTTGGGGTGCTACTAATACCATCCCTAGTTGCGGTGGTAGATGGGATGCACATGAGTCATCTTTACTTCAAGCACTTGGTATTAATCATTTAGAGATGTTGGGTGCGTTCTACGGACTTAGGGCTTACTGCTCGGACATGCACCACCTGCATGTTCGCCTACAAATTGATAATACCACCATGGTGGCATATATGAATCATATGGGTGGAATTAAGTCGATATCTTGTGATAAAATGGCTAATACGATTTGGCACTGGTGTATCGATAGAAATATTTGGATATCAGCTACTTACCTTCCAGGTAAGCTCAATACAGTGGCGGACACCAGGTCATGCAAATTCAATGACAACACCGAATGGATGTTGGACCACCAAGTGTTTGCTGATATTGTAGCTCTGTATGGAACACCAGATATCGATCTATTCGCATCTATGCTTAATCACCAGTTGCCAACATATGTTGCATGGGAACCAGACCCTGGGGCAGTGGCGATGGACGCATTCTCGCTGCACTGGGGAGAATTGTTTTTCTATGCATTTCCCCCTTCTGCCTCATCCATTCGGGTCTTGCGGAAAATACAACAAGTATTTTGGTAGTACCCGACTGGCCTACTCAGCCATGGTTCCCTGTGGTTCTCGACATGGTCTCGGAACCATGTATGCCCATCTCCAATCGCCCGGATTTATTGGTTCATCCTGTGACAGGCGGGAGTCACCCGTGCCATGACAGGATAAATCTGTTGATTTGCAGAATCTTAAAAGACCACTCCTGGAATTTGGACTATCGGATCGAACCATGAATATGATCACGGCGGCATGCAGGGAGTCCACCAGGAAAAAATATCTTTCATATATAAGGAAATGGGAGATATTCTGTTCCAGGCCTAACATCACATACAACACGACTACTGTGACGAATGTGCTAGAATTCTTGGCCAGCCTTCACTTTGACAAAGGCCTGAGCTACAGTGCCATTAACTGTGCAAGAAGAGCCCTATCATCTTACTTGAAGTAGGGATCAGGACACCACGCTGTTTGGTCTCATCCTCTAGTATCGAAACTGATGAAGGGTATTTTCAACACTAATCCCCCCAGGGCTAGGTACTCCCAGATCTGGGATGTTGGTGTTGTCTTAACGCTGCTCAGGGGTTGCCCCACCAGCAACATCCCTGACTCTCGCAAAACTAACATATAAAATAGTTATGCTGATGGCACTAGTCTCGGCGCAACGGGTCCAGTCACTGCACAAATTAAGACTGGACACTATGGCAATATCAACGAACAAAATAACTTTCTATATTTTTGAATTAGTTAAACAGAACAGGCCTGGTTGTCTGGCCTTAAATTGGAGTTTCTAGCATACCCCATAGACCTCCGTCTGTGTATAGTGACGCATCTACTTCATTATTTAGAGGTCACTAAAAACCTAAGAGGCACGGAAATGGCATTGTTACTCAGTCATAAACAGCCTCATAAAAGGGTATCCGTGCAGACCATTTCAAGGTGGCTTAGACAGGTTTTGGGTGCTGCAGGGGTGGAACACTGATGTTTTTAAATCTCATTCCACCAGGGCTGCAGCAACATCGGCAGCGAGAATGTTGGAAGTTCCCATGGACCACATCCTTGCAACAGCAGGATGGTCTAGAGAAAGAACTTTTCAACAATTTTATAATAAACCCGTTGCCAGACCTGGGGTGTTTGCAGACTCAATTTTAAGTTCTGTATTATAATTTACCCCGAATGTTAGGGGTCATTATTATTTTGTTAATAACTGTATCATCGTGTTTGAATAACCGATTCATGTCTGAATACGTTAACATATTTCCTCCATTGGTCAATCATGGCAGTGTGTGAGGCATGGACTCGTTTTCCACGGCATGAAATCACAGAGCTTTAAAATCTTCACGTGACTCCGAAGTAAAATAGTAAGATTAAACGAAAACTTACCAGTTTGAAGTTTGATCTTTATTTTATGAGGAGTTACGTTGAGGGATTATGTGCCCTCCACGCCCAACCCTCTATCATAAAGGTCAGCTGGTATTCCAGTTCTCTTATCTTAATATGTTTAATTCGACCTGTTATCTGTGATTTCACACCGCTGCTTTGAAGATTGACGGGCATGCGTGCTGGCGGGGTCTTCACGTAATCCCTCAACGTAACTCCTCATAAAATAAAGATCAAACTTCAAACTGGTAAGTTCTCATTTAATCTTACTATTTATTGCAAGTACATTGCACTCACAGTGCAGTTGATTCACAGCTTAGAATGAGAGTCGTGGCCTCTCCCTCACGATCTTGCAGAGTGACTGAGTCACGTCCAGGCATCCGGGGTTTTACAGTCCTGCCCCCCCTCCGGAGGGGCATTACCTTCATCGGAGGAGGGGCCATCTTGAGGAACGGCTGCCAAACAGCAGCCGTGCGTTAATTGTACTTATTTTTCTAGTTTTTAGTTTTTATTTAAGTCTCTGTTTTTCTTTATTTTGCATTTCGATGTGGGGGGAATCAAGGGGAAACCCACTTCCTGGTCCTACCTGGTCGGTGAGGCAGCCTTCTCTCCGGCTGCCCAGTCGACCCGTCGTCCTTGCGGCCTACCAGCGGGCGTGGAGCGGCGTTTCCCGACGGGGGCCGTACAGCACCCTCAGCTTCGGTGGCGGCACGGCGCTGGAGCGCTATTGTGCAGCGGAGCGGGCGATGCCTTGCCTGGGTCGGCGCGCTGGACCGACGCGCTGGAGCTCCGGTGAGCTGGACCGCCGAGCTCAACACCTCCGGGCTGCGGGACTGTGGAGCGACCATCCGCGGGCGGCGGCGCCGACTCCAACATCGGGAGCCTCGTGGCTCCAAATCGGCGCGGCCTTGTCGGCTTCAGGTGCTGCGGACGCCTGCGGGAAATCTGCCGTTCCAGCCGTAGTTGCGGCCCTCCGGTGAGGAATGCGGCCCGTTCCAGGTGGGCTGCTGGAGGACATCACCCGGCGAGAACGGCCAGGATCATCGGGCCTCCGTAGAGGCAATAGCGGGGGCCTCATTTGGCCTGACTTTTTGGTTGAACTGGGGCTGGGGACTGGACATTGTGCCTTCCCCCACAGTGGAAATCATTGTGGGGGGATGATTTTTGTTTGTAATTGTATTTGTTAGTCTGTGTTCAAGATGGCAGTCGGAGGGGAGAGTGGACGCTGGCGCGGTTTCGCTGCCGCTGCTCTCTCCTCAAATTGTGTTTCTGATTTTCTTTTTTGTGTTTTTGGAAGGAATTCTGTCCCTGATTTGTGTATTGGCCTTTATAACTTATTTTTCTTATTCTGATTATTCTGATTATATGTTAACCATAAATCTCTGCAAGGTGTCCTTGAGACCTCGGTATAAGGCGCCCATAAATAAAATTCATTATTATTATTATTATCACGGTGATATACAGGCAATAGGATCTCAAGGTTTTTTAAACACTCATAACTTTTTTCTTTTTTATTGATGGGAAAAATCCTCGGGGCCAGCTCAGCGGAGGAGGACTGTGAATAAGATGGCCAAAAATCATAGCGATATATGGTAGCGTTTTTATGTGCATGGATCGCTGGTTGGTATAGAAAAAGTTTTATGTATAATATATATATATATATATATATATGTACCTATGTGTGTGTGTGTGTTTTTCATATATATATATATATGTATATATAAAAGGTAGACACAAAATGTTGGAGTAACTCAGCGGGACAGGCAGCGTCTCTGGAGAGATGGAATGGGTGACGTTTCGCGTCGAGACCCTTCTTCAGACTGATGTCTGGGGAGTGGACGGTACAGAGATAAAATGTAGTCGGAGACAGTAGGGCTGGTGGGAGAACTGGGAAGTGGGAAGGGGATGGAGAGAGAGGGAAAGCAAGGGCTACTTGAAGTTAGAGAAGTCAATGTTCATACTGATGGGGTGTAAGCTACCCAAGTGAAATATGAGGTGCTGTTCCTCCAATTTGCGCTGGGCCTCACTCTGACAATGGAGGAGGCCCAGGACAGAAAGGTCAGATTGGGAATGGGAAGGGGACTTAAAGTGCTGAGCAACCAGGAGATCAGGTAGGTTTAGGCGGACTGAGCGGAGATGTTCAGTGAAACGATCGCCAAGCCTGCGCTTGGTTTCGCCGATGTACAGAAGTTGACACCTGGAACAGCGGATGCAGTAGATGAGGTTGGAGGAGGTGCAAGTGAACCTCTGCCTCACCTGGAAAGACTGCTTGGGTCCTTGGATGGAGTCGAGGTGGGAGGTATAGGGACACGTGTTGCATCTCCTGTGGTTGCCAGGAAAAGTTCCTGGGGATGGGGTGGTTTGGGTGGGAAGGGACGAGTTGACCAGGGAGTTGCGGAGGGAATGGTCTCTGCGGAAAGCAGAAAGGGGTGGAGATGGGAAGATGCGGCCAGAAGTGGGATCCCGTTGGAGATGGCGAAAATGTCGGAGGATTATATGCTGTATGCGACGGCTGATGGGGTGGAAGGTGAGGACAAGGGGGACTCTGTCCTTGTTACGAATGGGGGGAGGGGGAGCAAGAATGGAGCTGAGGGATATCGAGGAGACCCTAGTGAGAGCCTCATCTATAATGGGAGAGGGGAAACCCCGTTCTTAAAGAATTAGGACATCTCCGATGATGTGGTATAGAATACCTCATCCTGGGCGCAGGTGTGGCATAGACGGAAGAATTGGGAGTAGGGGATAGAGTCTTTACAGGAAGCAGGGTGGGAACAAGTGCCATCTAGATAGCTATGGAAGTCAGTGGGTTTGTAACAGATGACAATCGATAGTCTGTCTCCTGTAATAGAGATGGTGAGATCTAGAAACGGGAGATGGGGAGATGTCAGAGATAGAGAGATAGAGAGATAGATAGAGATATATATATATTTATCTCTATATATATATACAGAGAGAGAGAGGGAGAGAGGGAGAGAGGGGGAGAGGGGGAGAGGGAGAGGGAGAGAGGGAGAGGGAGAGGGAGAGGGAGAGGGAGAGGGAGATGGAGAGAGAGAGAAAGAGATAGAGAGAGAGAATAAAATACTCTTGACTCCTCTAGAAATGCTGCCTGACCCTTTGTTACTCCAGCATTTTGTGTCATTCTTCATA
>CM075982.1:29628814-29659598 GCA_038087875.1 Malacoraja senta
GCTGGATGGGAGCGGGGAGAAGACGGAATGACCTGGGATCAGTCTGTGATTATGTCGGCAGCGTGAAGTGTAGATGGAGTCCGTTGTGGATAGTCCGGTCTGTGTGATGGACTGGGTTACATCGACAACTCTTTGCAATTGATGGACTTGCTTCACTTTACTGTGGAATTCTCTGCCTCAGAGGGCGGTGGAGGCCGGTTCTCTGGATACTTTCAAGAGAGAGCTAGATAGGGCTCTTAAAGATAGTGGAGTCAGGGGATATGGGGAGAAGGCAGGAACGGGGTACACATTGGGGATGATCATCCATGATCACAGTAAATGGCGGTGTTGGCTCGAAGGGCCGAATGGCCTACTCCTGCACCTATTGTCTATTTAGAGATACAGCGCGGAACCAGGCCCTTTGGCCCACCGAGTCCACGCCGACCTGCGATCTCCCCATAACATTAGCATTACCATAGTCCAGTATTGAACCTGGGTCTCTGGCATTGTAAGGCAGCAACTCTACCACAGCGCCACCGTGCCGGCGCCTGTGCTAATATGTATGTCCACCCACATATGAAGACCCACACTACACCTGCAGCGAGTCTAACTTGCATTGTCGCATTTCTCCTGCAATACAGTGTTGGTGCATGGTCTCAGAGATTTTTGTTAAAGTCGGTGAAGTTCGGTTGGTCCGTCCGCTATAACCAAAATCCGTTATAAAGAGGTCCGTTAAAACACGGGTTTATTGCAGGCAACATCAGTGGAGAGAAAACCCACCATTGGTGTTACATTGGAAAAGAAATGCGAGAAAATGAAGGACCATACCCACGGTAATTCCCTAGTCTTCCATCGCCACAGACCACTCCCCATTCTGTGGCACTTTCCCCCGACAGCTATGGGCAGCACAGTGGCGCAGCGGTAGAGTTGCTGCCTCACAGAGACCCGGGTTCCATCCTGACTACGGGTGCTTTCTGTACGGAGTTTGTACGTTCTGCATGGGTTTGCTCCGAGATCTTCGGTTACCTCCCACACTCCAAAGATGTACAGGTTTGTAGGTTAATTGGCCTGGTGTAAATATAAATTGTCCCTAGGGTGTGTAGGATAGTGTTAGTGTACGGGGATCGCTGGTCGGCGCGGACTCGGTGGACCGAAGGGCCTGTTTCCGCCCTGTATCTATAAACTAAACTAAAGTAAACGAATGTCCACAGGCCATTTCCATTTCTGTGGCACCTACCTCACAGCTATAGAGTCTGCCATTTTACCTCTCCCCCGTTCCACTGTCCAGACACCCAAATAATCGTTTTGGGTGAAGCAGTGATTCCCTTGCGCTTCCTCCCAGGGTGATCAGAGTGTGATCGATCACACA
Organism: Malacoraja senta; assembly: GCA_038087875.1. NCBI lineage: Eukaryota > Metazoa > Chordata > Chondrichthyes > Rajiformes > Rajidae > Malacoraja > Malacoraja senta. The sequence continues at coordinate 29,630,163 of CM075982.1, forward strand.
TTCTGGGGAAACCCAATGCAGACTCAGTGACACTTTGTCGAGCATCTGTGTTCATACCAACACGGCAATCCTAGGTTTCCAGTCACCCGTCACTTCAGTTCCCCATCACAATACCACTCCAGAGGACGAGTAAGTAAGAAGGAACTGCACCTAAAGTATAAACACTAAATGCTGGAGTAACTCAGCGGGTCAGGCAGCATCTCTGGAGAGAAGGAATGGGTGACGTTTCGGGTCGAGACCCTTCTTCAGACTGAAGTCAGGGTGGGGGGGGGGGGGCGAGGGAGTGTCAGGGTTTCCCCTCCCTGACTCTCAGTCTGATGAAGGGTCTCGAACCGAAGCGTCACCTATTCCTTCTCTCCAGAGATGCTGCCTGACCTTCTGAGTTACTCTGGCACTTTGTGCTGCCACGTTAGAGGACACTGTCTTCTGTGTCTTCACTCTAATCATTCTAATTCCACCACTGGGCTCAAACAATACCCAGCAGCAGCTCAAAGAGCAGAGGCCCCATGTTCCACTCAGGGGTACTGGGTAGCCACAGGGTCATGGAGTCATAAGTTCGTAAGTGATAGGGGCAGAATCAGGTCATTCGGCCCATCAAGTCCACTCCGCCATTCAATTATGACTGATCTATCTCTCCCTCCTAACCCCATTCTCCAGCCTTGTCCCCGTAACCCCTGACACCCGTCTTATTATATTCTTCTATCCCATCATACAGCATGGGTACAGGCTTATCCGTAGCACGGTCACGCAGCAGTAGAGTGTCTGACTTATAGCCCTGTCCCACGGTACGAGTTCATTGCAAGAGCTCTCACGAGTTTTAAAAAAATCAAACTCATGGTAAGCACGGAGAATGAACGTAGCGGGTACGTCTGAGCTCGGGGACGTCTCTTAGCGGCTCGTAACGCTAACGGCAGGTACTCGGGAAGACTCGCTAACGGCAGGTAAGCACGGGAAGACTCGTGAAGATTTTTCAACATGTTGAAAAATGTCCACGAGAGCCCCGAGTACCGACGAGTGGCCATTACCGTAAATCTCCGAGTTCGAATCGGGGCAAACTCGGGAGAGCTCTTGGAATGAACTCGTACCGTGGGACAGGGATTTTACAGCGCCAGAGACCCAAGTTCGATCCTGACTACGGGTGCTGTCTGTACGTTCTCCCAGTGACCTGCCTGGGTTTTCTCCAGGAGCTTCGGTTTCCTCCCACACAACAAAGACCAATTAACCAACGTTTGTTGGTTAATTGGTTTTGGTAAATTAGTAAAATTGTCCCCAATGTGTGTAGGCCAGTGTGCGGGGAGCGCTGGTCAGCGCTGACTCGGTGGGCCGAAGGGCCTGTTTGCGCGCTGTATCTCTAAACTAAACTAAGACGAAAGCTGCAGTGAGGCAGATTGGGGATTTATCCTTTGCGTTTGGGATGTCTGTTCAAGAGTGTGATGGCAGTAGGGAACAAACAGTCGTTGCATCTGGTGATATGTGATGTGGAATCTGGTGATCTTTCAAGCTTTTGTACAATGAGCCCTCGTTGTTACGGAATTGGGTTATAGCAGACCGACCTACCAATGTTCACCGCCAAGCCGGGCTGCCGACGCCACCCCTGGCCCGTACTGCCCCCCCAGCCCCTTCTATGCTGGGTCTACCACCACTACCATCTGTATTGCTGCATTGTGACCTTGGAGCTGTGTAGCTGAGGGCAGGTTAAGCTTTGCTTTAACGTTTCAGCTGTGAAAAGGCACCTCTGTTAGTACACTTCTTGCTCAGCCTAAGTTCTATTGTTGGGTCTCTGCACATGAAATGCCAGATATTGCACATGAAACTTACCGAATAGTGCAATAGGTTACCATACGATGAGCGTTTTAACGGCACTGGGCCTATACTCACTGGAGTTTAGAAGAACGAGTGGGGTGACCTCATTGAAACGTACAGAATAGTGAAAAGCTTGGATAGAGTGGATGTGGAGAGGATGTTTCCACTAGTGGGAGAGTCCAGGACCAGAGGTCATAGCCTCAGAATTAAAGGACATTCTTTGCAGAAGGGGATGAAGAGGAATTACTTTAGTCAGAGGGTGGTGAATCTATGGAATTCATTGCCACAGACGGCTGTGGAGGCCAAGTCAATGGATATCGTTAAGGCAGAGATAGATGGATTCTTGATTAGGGGTTATGGGGAGAAGGAGAATGGGGTTAGAATGGGGTTAGGAGGGAGAGATAGATCAGCCATGATTGAATGGCGGAGTAGACGAAGGGCTGAATGGCCTAATTCTACTATCACTTAGGCTTTATGAAATGCCGTATATTACACTTGGTTATAGCGGACAATAACGGACACCATTCTCCCCTCCCCCCATGGTCCGTTATAACGAGGGTTCACTGTGTTTATGTATCTCGCCAGAATATGATTGAGTTGTTTCTTCAATACATCTCCATGTGTCAAAAGTGAACATAGAGCATAGAATGATCCCGTACAAGAACACAATCTCCGCGCCGAACATGATGCAAGATCAACTCTCATCTGCTTGCACGTAATCCATCTCCCTCCGTCTCCATACACCTATCCAAGAGTCTCAAAAACGCCACTATTGTATCTGCCTCCACCCCCACCCCGGGCACCAGGCAGTGCGTTCCATCACCCACCACCACCCCGGGCACCAGGCAGTGCGTTCCATCACCCACCACCCACTCTGTACAAGACTTGCCCCACATATCTCCTTGAGACTATATCCCTCCTGCCTGAAACCAATGCCCTCTAGTATTAGATGTTTCCACCCGGGGACAAAGGTTTCAACTGTCTCGACGACCTCTCATCATTTTATACTTTATATTCTTCTATCAGCTTTCCCCACAAACTCTGACGTTCTAGAGGTATCTAACGAGGTGAAAATAAGCCAGTCATTTCCTGTGTGTTCCTTCCAACCCAGAGGCAGACAGGGCAGCACGGTGGCGCAGCGGTAGAGTTGCTGCCTCACAGCGCCAGAGACCCGGGTTCGATCCTGACTACGGGTGCTGTCTGTACGGAGTTTGTACATTCTCCCTGTGACCGTGTGGGTTTTCGTCCAAGATCTTCGGTTTCCTGCCACACTCCGAAGATGTGCAGGTTTGTAGGTGAATTGGCTTGGTGTAAATGTAAAATTGTCCCTCGTGTGTGTAGGATAGTGTTAATGTGCGGGGATCGCTGGTCGATGCGGAAAGGCCTGTTTCCGCGCTTCATCTCTAAACTAAAAATACCAGTCCAAACGACCAAAGACAATCCATTAAAGTTCATGATTGAGGTCACTGTTGTGTAGTGTTCAAGAACCTGATGGTTATATTCTTCTTGTGGACTTCTTATCGAATTTGTTCAGTCAGAGCTGAACACAATTCTCGGCATCTGCATACAATGGTGTCCGTCTTGTCTCTTCCTGTGCTTGGTGGTGGAAAGATTGGTGAAAACAGGGCCGCGACGTGAACGATCTTTCCTTGACCCCACCTGGTGGTCAGGGAGTTATTCGTCAACCTAGTAGTCCCACTTTTCAGACTCTTGTACCTTCTTCCCGATGGTAGGAGTGAAAAGAGAACAAGCCAAGGTGGGTGTAATGATATTGGCTGCCTTTTTGAGACAGCACCTCCTGGCGAGGTCAGCACCCGTGATGAACCATCACCAGGTTCCCCTCATTTGTAGCAACAATCCCGGGCAGCTGACAGCATTCAGACCAGTGTCCCTGAAGGGAATCGGTTACTTCAAGCACAACTCCATTCCTGTTTCACTTCCGTTTATTCACAGTAAACATCGGCAAGATCCACTTCTTGTGAAGAACGTTTGGTTTAGTTTAGAGATGCCGCATGGAAATAGGCCCTTCGGCCCTCCGGGATCACGCCGACTATCGATCACCCATTCACACTGGTTCTGTGTTATCCCACTTTCTCATCCACTCCCTACACACTAGGGGGGATTTACGGAGGCCAATTGACCTACAAACCCGCATGTCTTTGTATTGTGGGAGGAAGCCGGAGCACCCGGAGGAAACACACGTGGTCACAGGGAGAACGTGCAACCGTACACAGACACAGGCAGCACCCGAGGCCAGGATCGAACCGGGTCTCCGGCGCCGTGAGGCAGCAACCCTCTCTATCCGCTGCGCCGCTGTGCCGCACTAAGGTAGCCGCTGTAAGCAGGGCCTGTGACATTTCGGGAATGAAAGACCCGAAACATCACCTACCCATGTTTTCCAGAGTTGCTGACTGACCCAGTGACACCACCCAAGGTCAGGATCGAACCCATGTCTCCAGCACTGTGAGGCAGCAGCTCTACCACTGTGCCACCGTGCCATCTGAAACAGGAGCAGGAAGAGTCCGTTCAGCCCCTCAGGTGTGCAGAAGGGTCCTGACCGCAAACGTCACCTATCCATGTTGTCCCGAGATGCTGCCTGACCTGCTGAGTTCCTCCAGCACTTTGTGTCTTTCTTTGGTAAACAGGCACCTGCAGTTCCTTGTTACTACAGCCCCTCTAACCTGTTGCATTGTTCGATATAATCATCACTGATCAGGTCTTGGGGTTCACTCTCAATTTCTTAACTGATCCTCACAATTGTTGACTGTCCTGTGACCAGAAGTGTATCGTTATCAGCCTTGAGCTAACAAAATGGCTGAGTCCAAGGACGTATAACACCAGAGATAAAATTACTCCTCATCCCTGTCTTAAGATGAGATGGCTGCTTGGAGAAGGCTTGGGAACAGCGCCATCCAAGACCGCAAGAAATCGCAGAGTTGTGGACGCAGCCCAGACCATCACACAAACCAGCCTCCTTTCCATTGGACTTGGAACGCTTCTACCGTCGCCTCCGCCTCACAGCTCACTTCCATGGGAAGCAGTCCTCGCTCCCCACTGATGACCCCTTTTCCCGTCTCCAACGCACCCCATCCTCATGGAACCCCCCTCGCAGCCTTCCGGCTTTAGAACTCTTTATTAAAAACTGCCGCCGTGACATCCACCGCCTCAACTTCTCCACTCCCCTGTCTCACTCCAATCTCTCCCCCCTTGAACGCACTGCCATCGACTCACTCCGCAACAACCTAGATTGGGTTATCAAACCCGCCGACAAGGGAGGTGCCGTGGTAGTCTGGCGCGTCGACCTCTACAAAGCTGAGGCCACGCGCCAACTCTCGGACACCTCTTCCTACTTACCCCTGGACCATGACCCCACTGACGAGCACCAGGCCACCATCTCCAGCACCATCACCAACTTCATCCACTCCCACGCCCTGCCCGAACGAGCCTCCAACCTCATCGTTCCCCAGCCCCGCACAGCCCGCTTTTACCTTCTCCCCAAAATCCACAAACCTGACTGTCCCGGTAGACCCATTGTCTCTGCCTGTTCGTGCCCCACCGAACTCATCTCCACCTACCTCGACTCCATACTATCCCCCTTGGTTAAATCCCTCCCCACCTATGTTCAAGACACCTCAGACACTCTCCGTCATCTCCGCGCATTCCACTCTCTAGGCCCTCACCCCCTCATCTTCACCATGGACGTCCAGTCACTGTACACCTCCATCCCCCACCAGGATGGTCTCAAAGCCCTCCGTTTTTTCCTCGACCGTAGAAGCAATTTATACCCGGCCACTGACACCCTCCTCCGCCTAGCGGAGCTGGTACTTACACTTAATAACTTTTCATTTGACTCCTCCCATTTCCTCCAAATACAAGGCGTAGCTATGGGCACACGCATGGGCCCCAGCTACGCCTGCCTCTTTGTCGGGTACGTAGAACAATCCCTGTTCAATGCGTACCAGGGCCCCATCCCCGACCTCTACCTCCGCTACATCGATGATTGTTTTGGTGCCACATCCTGCACCCACACACAACTGACTGACTTCATCCGCTTCACCACCAACTTCCATCCGGCACTCAAATACACCTGGACCATTTCCGACACTTCCCTACCATTCCTTGACCTCACTATCTCCATCGCAGGTGATAGACTCCTTACCGACATCCACTACAAACCTACCGACTCCCATGGCTATCTGGACTACACTTCTTCCCACCCTGCTTCCTGTAAGGACTCCATCCCCCACTCCCAATTCCTCCGTCTACGCCGCATCTGCTCCCAGGATGAGGCGTTCCACACCAGGGCATCTGAAATGTCCTCATTCTTCAGGGAACGGGGGTTCCCCTCCTCCACCATAGATGAGGCTCGCACCAGGGTCTCTGCCATACCCCGCAACACTGCTCTCTCTCCCCATCCCCCCACTCACAACAAAGGCAGAGTCCCCCTAGTCCTCACCTTTCACCCCACCAGCCGTCACATACAACAAGTGATCCTCCGTCAGTTTCGCCACCTCCAACGTGACCCCACCACTCGCCACATCTTCCCATCTCCCCCTATGTCTGCCTTCCGCAAAGACCGCTCCCTCCGTAACTCCCTTGTCAATTCTTCCCTTCCCTCCCATACCACCCCCTCCCCTGGTACTTTCCCTTGCAACCGCAAGAGATGCAACACTTGTCCCTTCACTTCCCCCCTCCACTCCATTCCTGGACCCAAGCAGTCGTTCCAGGTGCGACAGAGGTTCACCTGCATCTCCTCCAACCTCATCTATTGCATTCGCTGCTCTAGATGCCAGCTGATCTACATCGGTGAGACCAAGCGGAGGCTTGGCGATCGTTTCGCCGAACACCTCCGGTCGGTCCGCAATAACCAACCTGAACTCCCGGTGGCTCAGCACTTCAACTCCCCCTCCCATTCCGTATCTGACCTCTCTGTCCTGGGTCTCCTCCATGGCCACAGCGAGCAACACCGTAAATTGGAGGAAATGCACCTCATATTCCGCTTGGGCAGTCTACATCCTGGTGGCCTGAACGTTGAATTCTCCCAATTCTGCTAGCCCTGGCTGTCCCCTCCCCTTCATCAGCCATCTGGTTGTCTCCTCCCCTCCCCCAGCCCTCGGGCTCCTCCTCCTCCTTTTCCTTTTTTCCTTTCTTCTCCCCACCCCCTATCAGTCTGAAGAAGGGTTTCGGCCCGAAACGTTACCTATTTCCTTCGCTCCATAGATGCTGCTGCACCCGCTGAGTTTCTCCAGCATTTTTGTGTACCTCCTTTCCATTGACTCCATCTACACGACGCTGCCTCGGCAAGGCCAGCAGCATAATCACGGACCAGTCTCACCCTTGCCACTCCCTCTTTTCCCCTCTCCCATCAGGCAAGAGGTGCATAAGTGCATGTAAAGTGCACACCTCCAGATTCAGGGGCAGTTTCTCCCCAGCTGTTATCAGGCAACTGAACCATCCTACCACAACTAGAGATGGATCCCAACCTACTACCGTCAATGTCATTGGAGACCCTCAGACTTCTTTAATCGGACGTTACTGGACTTTATCTTGCACTAAGCATTATTCCCTTTATCCTGTATCTGTACACTGTGGATGGCTCGATTGTAATCATGTACAGTATTTCTGCTGACTGGATAGCGTGCAACAAAAAAGCTTTTCACTGCATCTCTGTACACGTGACAATAAACTAAACATTAAACTAAACTAAGATAAACACATACTATCTGTTAATTAGGCAAAATAGGTCTTAATATCAGGAATGTGGGCCGGCTGGTCTGTTCAGTTCCAGGACTCCTGTTCCTGTACTGTTCAGTGTTCATAAGTTCCAGGAGCAGAATTAGACCATTCGGCCCATCAAGTCTGCACCGCCATTCAATCATGGCTGATCTATCTCTCCCTCCTAACCCCATTCATCTGCCTTCTCCCTGTGTTCTAGGACTCATATTCCTGTACTGTTCAGTCTTGTAGTCATAGTTATACAGAGTGGAAACAGGCCCTTCGGCCCAACTTGCCCACAACGGCCAACATGTCCCAGCTACACTAGTCCCACCTGCCCGTGTTTGGTCCATATCCCCCCGAGACCCGTCCTATCCATGTACCTGTCTAACTGTTTCTTACACGTTGGGATAATCCCTGCCTCAACAAACTCCTCATGCAGCTTGTTCCATACACCCACCACCCTTTGTTTTAGATCACCTGTTGAGTGTTCTCGGATCCCTGTCCCTGTAACATGCAGTGTGCTAGATCTCCCATTCCTGTACCATTCAATGTTCTAGGACAGTTCTAGCACTCCTGTTCCAGTACTGTGCAGAGGTCTAGATCTCCTGTCCCTTGTGTCGTCCAGTGTTCTAGATCTCTCTGTCCAGGTGCAGCCCACTGTTCTAGATCCCCAGATCCACGTACAGTTAGTTCACGGTTCTAGATCTCCATGGCCATGTACAGTTCACTGTTTTAGATCTCTCTGCCCAGGCACAGTTCTAGATCTCCCTGTCCATGTGCTGTCCACTGATCTAGAGCCCCCTGTCCAAGTGCAGTTCCCTGTTCTAGATCCCCAGGTCCACGTACAGTCAGTTCACCATTCTAGATCTCCATAGCCATGCACAGTGTTCTAGATCTCCCTGCGCCCCCCAGTGGTGTCCACTGTTCTAGATCTCCCCGTCCAAGTGCGGTTCACTGTTCTAGATCCCCAGGGCCACGTACATTCAGTTCACTGTTCTAGATCTCCCTGCCCAGGCACAGTGTTCTTGATCTCCCAGTCTCCGTGGTGTCCACTGTTCTAGATCTCCCTGCACAGGCACAGTGTTCTAGATCTCCCCTTCCGAGTGCGGGTTCACTGTTCTAGATCTCAATGGCCACGTACAGTTCCCTGTTCTAGATCTCCCTGACCATGCACAGTGTTGCAGATCTCCCTGTCCCCGTGGTGTCCACTGTTCTAGATCTCCCTGTCCCCGTGGTGTCCACTGTTCTAGATCTCCCTGCCCAGGCACAGTGTCGCAGATCTCCCTGTCCCCGTGGCGTCCACTGTTCTAGATCTCCCTGTCCCTGTGGTGTCCACTGTTCTAGATCTCCCTGACCAGGCACAGTGTTCTAGATCTCCCTGTCCCCGTGGCGTCCACTGTTCTAGATCTCCCTGTCCCCGTGGTGTCCACTGTTGTAGATCTCCCTGTCCCCGTGGTGTCCACTGTTCTAGATCTCCCTGACCATGCAGTGTTGCAGATCTCCCTGCCCCGTGGTGTCCACTGTTCTAGATCTCCCTGACCATGCACAGTTGCAGATCTCCCTGTCCCCGTGGTGTCCACTGTTCTAGATCTCCCTGTCCCCGTGGTGTCCACTGTTCTAGATCTCCCTGACCATGCACAGTGTTGCAGATCTCCCTGTCCCCGTGGTGTCCACTGTTCTAGATCTCCATGTCCCCGTGGTGTCCACTGTTCTAGATCTCCCTGTCCCCGTGGTGTCCACTGTTCTAGATCTCCCTGTCCCCGTGGTGTCCACTGTTCTAGATCTCCCTGCCCACGCACAGTTAGCTCCAAGTTCTAGGGACTCACCTCAGGTTTTCCGCGGTGAAGGCTCGGTTCAAATCACAGTCCACGTAGCGGGTGCACCTCTGCACGGCGGCCGGGTTGGTGAGGAAAGGGTGGACCTCGCAAGTCGCTCTTTGGATCTCCGACCTGTCGTGGAGCCAGTGCCTGACCAGAAATACCCCCGACAGCTCATTGCCGTGGGTGCCCCCAAACACAGCGATCCTCCGCACAGCCGGCAGGCAGGCAACTCCAACCGAGGCCATGTCTGGTGGCAAAAAGACAACAGACAGAAAACAACTTTCTGCAGCGAGGAAACTTTCAGAGACAAAATAAACTTGGGACCAAAGTGAAACTCCACTCGTTTGTCGATTGAGTTGAACTTTCCCAAGACGTGTAAGCGCCAACTCAGTCAGGGGACGGCTGTTCCTGACATGACCATCTTTATTAAACATATGGGCGTTACTAAACACGCCCTGGTAATGAATATGAATAGGCCGCCTAGCTGTGTACAAATGACTCTCTCGTGCAATTACTCTCTGGTTAAAAAATACACCAAGTGCTGGAGTACGTTTCTGGTTGTTTTTTCAAAATTAGATTTATTCAAGTATTTATAATACTATTTACAATACTAAATAATTCAAAATGAAAACCCATCCCCATTGTACAAATCAAACAAATATTCATAAAAATCGAATATACTATTCAACAACTATTTCCCCATCCTTATTAAGGATACATTCCACCCGCCGCGGTGCCCAGCGGTCCCGGAAATCCCCCAGGGTGCCCATGGACAGCGCGTAGTCCTTCTCTAACACCACCCGGGCACGGACATAACCCCGGAAAAAGGGCAGGCAGCCGGCTCGGGCAGAGCCCTCTTCCGCCTGGCCCCGTGACTCGCGGATGGCCAGCTTGGCCAGGCCCAGGAGCAACCCAACCAGGACATCTTCAGCCCTGCCCTCTCCCCTACGCACAGGGGTGTCCAAAGATGAGGATGGTGGGTGTGAAGTGCAGCCAGAAGGCAAGGAGCTGCCCCTTTAGATAATGGAACAGGGGCTGCAACCACGCACTCCATGTACACGTGGAACACAGACTCTTCCAGCCTGCAAAAGTGGCAGGCGGCTGGCGAGTCTGTGAACCGCGAGAGAAACAGGTTGCAGGGGACTCCTCGATGCAGTACCCTCCCCCCCCGGTCACCGATGTAGAGGGGGAGAATCCCTGCGTAGAGGGGCCTTTCTGTTTACAGGCAGATGCCCCCCCCCCCCCCGTAATTAAGTTCCCTGCCTCTGCCTAACTGAGTTTACTTCTTTAAAATTAACAACCACTCTCTGGTCCCATTGCCCAGAGTAGGGGGATGGAGAACCAGAGGACGTATGTTTAAGGTGAGGAAGGGAAGATTTAATAGGAATTTGAGGGGTAACTTTTTCCACACAAAGGATGGTAAGTGTATGGAACGAGCTGCTGGAGGAGGTCGTTGAGGCATGGTCGGGTAGTCGGCGACTAAACCGTCTCCCCCACCTGGTTTGCCAGGTGAGGAGGGGGCTGTGGACCCCCAGCAGGACCAAAAACAAGACCTGTCAAAGGGCGGATGAGCTTCTAGCGAGCCAACGGCCATCCACACTTCAGTAGAAGTTGCGATCACTGTCGTACACGGCATTGTAAGGAATGATGATAAAGCACACACACCAAAATCCTATACTTCCAGCGGCGGAAGTCCGCAGGAACTGGAGGACAGAGATGTGTGGTGCGTCCGTCACCGTTCCCGTTGGAAACCAGCACCACTGCGTCGTTAATGTTTTCAACGATGGTGAATGAATGAATGAATGAATGAATGAATGAATGAATGAATGGAGTACAGGAGGTTAAGAGATGATTTTATAGAGGTATATAAAATCTTGAGAGGAATCAGTCTGAAGAAGGGTCTCGACCCGAAACGTCGCCTATTCCTTCTTTCCATAGATGCTGCCTCACCCGCTGAGTTCCTCCAGCATTTTTGTCTACCTTCGATTTTTCCAGCATCTGCAGTTCTTTCTTAAACAGGGGAATAGATAAGGTGAATACACAGTATCTTTTACTCAGAGGAGGGGAATCAAGAACCAGAGGACATAGGTATAAGGTGAGAGGAGAAAGATTTAATAGGAACCTAAATGGCAACGTTTTCACTGGGTGTATGGGACGAGCTGCCAGAGACACGCCTCGTGACATGTGGATTTGTAGGTTATAGGCCTCTGTAAATTGCCCCTAGCGTGTAGGAAGTGGATCAAAAGTGGAAAAGCATTGAACTGGTGTGAACAGGTGATCAATGGTCGGCATGCGCTCGGTGGGCCAAAGGACAGATTTCCACGCTGTATCTCTAAACTAAACTAAACTAAAATATGCTAAATTATACGAAACTAAAGAGGTAGTTGAGGCAGGTACAATAAAAACATTTAAAAGACACTTGGACAGGTACATGGATAGAAAATGTTTAGAGGGATATGGACCAAATGTGGGCGAATGGGACTAGCTTCGATGTGGCATCTTGGGTTGGGCTGAAGAGCCTGTTTCCATCGTGTGACTCTATGATGATCACACCTAAGCACAAGAGTGCGACCGTAGTGTACGAATGGCAACGCGCTTGTTCCTTTAATACCAAAGATTGATTTACCCACTCCTATTTTTGGAATAACGGGCCAAAATTTACCGCTGACAGAATAGTCATGTATAAGTATTTTGTACGACGTATCCTACAAAGAGGCAGGCATAGATGTGGCCCATGCACGTGGCCATAGCTACGCCTTGGATCGGGAGGAAGTGGGAGGAGTCCAAGGAGAAGTTGTTAAGAGTAAGGACCAGCTCTGCTAGGCGGAGGAGAGTGTTAGTAGACGGAAATTGGCTGGTTCTGCGGTCCAGGAAGAAACGGAGGGCTTTACGACCTTCCTGGTGGGGGATGGAGGTGCAGAGTGACTGAACGTCCATAGTATTAGATGAGGTAGTGGAGGCCTGGAAAATGGAAGTCATTGAAGAGACGAGGAGCGTGTGAGATGTCTTGGACATAGGTAGTGAGGGATTGGACCAGGGAGGAATAGGATGGAGTCGAGGTATGTGGAAATTAATTCAGTGGGACATGAACAAGCAGAAACAATGGGTCTGCCAGGTCAGTTCTGTTTGTGGATTTTGGGGACACGAATAGATGGAGTAAGTGGGTCAGGCAACATCTCTGCAGAAAGTGCATAGGTAACGTTTCGGGTCGAGACCCTTCTTCAGACTGAGTCAGGGGAGAGGGAAACTGATTGTCATCTCTGTCTACTGAATGTGGATACATGTCTTGGTGCCAGGTTCTAGTAGTTTCAATCTTTCAATGGTACTTTCATAAGTTCATAGGTCACAGGAGCAGAATTAGGCCATTTGGCCCATCTAGTCTACTCCGCCATTCAAACATGGCTGACGCCACTTTTCACTCTCAACCCCATTGTTGCGCCTTCACCCCGTAATCTTTGACACCCATACGAATCAAGAAACTGTCAATCTCTGCTTTAAAAATACTTAATGACTTGGCCTACACAGAAATTCCTCCTCATCTCCTTTCTAAGGAGATTCTGAGGGTATGGTCTCTCGTCCTAAGCTCTCCCGCTAGTGGAAGCATCCTCTCCACATCCACTCTATCCAGGCCTTTCACTATACGGTATCTTTCAATGAGATCTCCCCTCATCCTTCTAAACTCCAGCGAGTAAACTTCAGTGGGACATGAATAGTTTCGTTTACAGATACAGCGTGGAAACAGGCCTTTAGGCCCACCGAGTCCGCGCCGACAATGATCCCTGCACATTAACGCTACCCTACACACACTGGGGACAGTTTTACATTTCTACCTAGCCAATTAACCTACAAACCTGTACGTCTTTGGACTGTGGGAGGAAACCAAAGATGTCATAGAAAACCCACGTGGTCATGGGGAGAACGTACAGACAGCACCTGTAATCAGGATTGAACCCGGCTCTCTGGAGCTGTAATGGGCCTGTCCCACTTAGGCAATTTTTCAGCAGACTGCCGGCGACTGTCAAGTTGCCGGCAGTCGCCTGAAAAAACGGGAACTGGAACGGCGACTGTCAGAGTGGAACACACACACACAAACACATCGCTTCCTTCACCAGCCCGTGTGGATTTTTTAGACAGCGCTCCCCCTGCTTGCCCTGTCTAAAGAATTCACACGGTGCAAAGCCAAGGTGATACAGACACACACCGCGATGAACAGGAAGGTTGGTGCTGTAAAAAGACGGCTAAAGCACAGTCTACGGTAAGTCCTTTAAAAGAGGGTGGGGAGATGGGGGGGAGAGGGGGGAGAAGATGGGAGAAGGAGTGGAGACAACTTTTAAGAAGCCAGAGATACACAGCTGTGAAGCTCGGCGGACATTTAACATTACCGGTCGGTTATCCTTGGTTCTGAAAACGACTGTTTACCTTTTTTTTCCCCAATGAGCCAATGAAATTCATCGGTCAGCACCGGCTACAACCTAAGAGAACCTCCGAGAACCTTCGACCTCCTGGCAACCCACTAGGACCTCCTGGTGACCCACCTACGGCTCGCGAATTCTCGCTACTCTCCATGGCGGCTTCATTCCAGTCGCTGCTTATTTTTCAACATGTTGAAAAATTCTCGGCGACCATAATGAGGCCGCGACAAGTTCCCAGAATGCGGGAACTCCTCACGACCAGGAAGGCGACTCCCCGGCAACCACCCGCGAACATGTGGTGACTGCAGAGTCTCCTGCAGTCGCCTAAGTGGGACAGGCCCTATCGGCAGCAACTCTACCGCTGAGCCACCATGCCGCATAACTTTTGACTCTCTTGGCTCTCTCTCTTACTTGAGATTAAGCCTTTTAACTTGCCTCTTGTCACATGTAAGTCCGAACTTGAATGTTGTTATTACTGGTAGACACAAAATGCTGGAGTAACTCTATGGAGAGAAGGAATGGGTGACGTTTCGGGTCGAGACCCTTCTTCAGACTGATCTCATTATTTTTTATTAGTTGTTATGCAGCATAGTTGCTTTATTGTCTAAGGAATTGGGAGTGGAGCCAAAAAGCAGAACAAGCAGCAGCAGCACACATCTGTACTTCTAACACATGACGGAGGGAAGTCACTAGCTGCTGGAGATGACTCATCCCACAATAGTGTCCTGCCTGTAGTGACTCCGAGGCCTCCAACAATCACTGTCATCTTCCTCTTTATTAGGAAGATAGATGCCAAAAGCTGGAGTAACTCAGCGTCTCAGGCAGCATCTCTGGTGAAAGGAATAGGTCGAGACCCTTCTTCAGACTGAGAGTCAGGGGAAGGAAATGAGAGACATAGATGGTGATGTAGAGAGATTTAGAACAAATGAATAGGAAAGAACTGCAGATACTGATTTAAATCGAAGGTAGACGCAAAATGCTGGAGTAACTCAGCGGGACAGGAAGCATCTCTGGAGAGAAGGAATGGGTGACGTTTCGGGTCGAGACCCTTCTTCAGACTGATGTCAGGGAAGTGGGCGGTGCAGAGGTAAAATGTAGTCGGAGACAGTAAGACTGGTGGGAGAACTGGGAAGGGGCAGGGGATGGAGAGACAAGGCCTGGGGTGTAAGCTGCCCAAGCGATATATGAGGTGCTGCTCCTCCAATATGCGCTGGGCCTCACTCTGACAATGGAGGAGGCCCAGGACAGAAAGGTCAGATTGGGAATGGGAGGGGAGTTAAAGAGTTGAGCGACCGGGAGATGGAAGAAAAGCTCTACGCCGTGACGGACCCGGAACTCGTTGAGGTGCGGACGGAGGGGTCAAAGGTGAGGCCTCTGCTGAGGACAGACGTTCCAAATCAGAAAGGGGGAGGTCAGGGGGGACGGTGAAGACAAGACCAGGGTGGGGGCCGGGGTCGGAGGAGGGCAGGTGAGTAGGCGACCACCAACCCTCGCCGCCTCCCCGGCCATCCGCTGACCGGGGCTAACCGACGCTTTGTCCGCTGACCCGGACTCCAGCCCCCCGCAGGCCTCCACCAGCAACTCCGTCGACCCTCGCCACTCCACCGCCCACCAGCGGGCCGCAGCTATTACCTTACCTGAGTCCCAGGCTCAGCACTGGGCCCACAGTCTCCACGATGCAGAATCCAACAGCACGTGGTCTGACTCTGCTGGGTCCTACTGCTCCCCCTCTCCTACAGGGAACTGCATTAGGGGTTCCACTGGTTAGAGTCATTGAGTGCTACAGTGTGGAAACAGGCCCTTCGGCCCAGCCAGCCCACACCGGCCAACAATATCCCAGCTAAACTAGTCCCACTTGCCTGCGCTTGGTCTATATCCCTACAAGCCTGTCATATCCATGTACCTGTCTAATTGTTTCTTAAACGATGGGATAGTCTCGGCCTCAACTACCTCCTCTGGCAACTTGTTCCATACAAGCACCAGGCCTTTATATCACATTCCATTTCTGATTTAATCACTTCCGGCTCTCTGCCCTCCAAAGCCTCCAACCTTATCGTTCCCCAGCCCAGCAGGGCCTGGTTTTACTTTCTCCCCAAAATCCACAAACAGAACTGTCCTGGCAGACCCATTGTTTCTGCTTGTTCATGTCCCACTGAATTAATTTCCACATACCTCGACTCCATCTTATCCCCCGGTGCAGTCCCTCACTACCTATGTCCAAGACATCTTACACGCTCTTCGTCTCTTCAATGACTTCCGTTTTCCAGGCCCCCACTACCTCATCTTTACTATGGATGTTCAGTCACTCTGCACCTCCATCCCCCACCAGGAAGGTCTTAAAGCCCTCCGTTTCTTCTTCGACCGCAGAACCAGCCAATTTCCTTCTACTAAAGGGCCTGTCCCACGAACATGCGACTGCGTGGTCGTGCTAGCCGTGCGGCCTCGCTGGTCCGGTCCCACTTCGATCGCCGGAGCCGCATGGAGTTGTGCGGAGCTGGTCCCGACATCGCGCGGGGCTCCGAAAAACTGACAAGTGTTCAAAAATTCCGCACGACAAAGGCCTGCCGGCCCGCTGCCGCATGGAGGCCGCACGCATCGCCTCGACGCCGCACGTACCGTCTCGGCGCCGTACGCAACGTCTTGGCGCCGAACGGAGCGTCTTGACGGCGTCGCCTAGCGCGTGGCGTTGCATTGCGCGATGACGTCACCGCCTGGCGTGCCGTTGCGTGATGACGTAACGGCCCGACGCCGTGCGACGTCCAAATTCAGTCGGCCTGCCTCCTGCCCAGCTTATTGGTGAGTATGATGTCGGGACCAGCTCCATACGGCTCCGCGGTTGGAAGTGGGACCGGCCCCACGAGGCCGTACGCCTCAAGCCACCACGTTTGGTCGCGCTCGCCGCATGCAGTCGCATGCTGGTGGGACAGGCCCTTAACACTTTCCTCTGTCTAGCAAAGCTGGTCCTTACCCTCAACAACTTCTCATTTGACTCCTCCCACTTCCTCCAAGTCCATGGCGTAGCTATGGGCACGTGCATGGGTCCCAGCTATGCCTGCCTCTTTGTAGGGTACGTCGAACAATCACTGTTCCAGGCATACACTGGCCCTATCCCCGAACTCTACCTCCGCTACATTGACGACTGCATCGGTGCTACCTCCTGCACCCATGCAGAACTCACTCTTTATCAACTGCACGACTGATTTCCATCCTGCACTCAAATTCACTTGGACCATCTCCGACATCTCCCTACCATTTCTACAAGAGATCTCACCGTCTCCATCACAGGAGCCAGACTATCGACTGACATCAATTACAAACCCACTGACTCCCATAGCTATCTAGACTACACTGTTTCCCACCCTGCTTCCTGTAAAGACTCTATCCCCTACTCCCAATTCCTCCGTCTACGCCGCATCTGCGCCCAGGATGAGGTTTTCCGTACCAGGTCATCGGAGATGTCTTCACTGTTTAGGGAATGGGGGTTCCTCTCTTCCATTATAGATGAGGCTCTCACTGGGGATTTATTTCCCAAATTTCAGGGGATCCAGCTTCAAATACAGTTTTGATATTAAAGGCAGATGCCTCAAACCTAGAATTCAGCTCTTTGGACCATGATTGAACCCAGACTGGAATGAGGTTGACAGCAAGTAACCATCAAAACAACATTGATAGTCTAAAGATACAGCATGGAAACAGGCTCTTCAGCCCATCCAGGGCTCGAAATTAGCGGTTGCCCGGGTGCCACTGACCACTGACCACTCAAAGCGCCGCTGGGCAACCTAAACACCGAGTCATTTTGCCCGGCTTGGCAACCAGATACTGGTTTGTACCGCGGGTCAGGCAGCATCTCTGGAGAAAAGGAACGCGACGTTTCGTGTCGGCGACGGCTGTATTGCGAGGCAAAGATACTAGTAGGTGCGGGATGACGAACGGTCGGAGCGAATGACGGGCCCCGAACAGCGGCGGCAGCGGCCGCGACAGCGGCTCCCTCCTCCTCCTGCACCCCGCCCGCCCTGATAAGGGCCTCTGCTTGTAAATCCGCTAACGGGCTTTCAAAACAAACCCTCCCGCACTCCGAGGCCAGGAGGAGGGAGGGAGGGGGAGGCCTCGGAGTGCGGGAGGGTTTGGTTTGAAAGCGACGTTAGTGGATTTACAAGCAGAGGCCCTTATCAGGGCGGGCGGGGTGCGGGAGGAGGAGATGGAGCCGCCGCTTCCTTCCTCCCCACCTCGCCCCCCCTCTCCCTCTCTCTCTCTCTCTCTCTCTTGTACGCCCCCTCCACCCCCTTATCCTGGGACCCCTCCTCTCCATCCCGCACTGATCCCCATTCCCGCCTCTATTCGATCCTCACTGACATACCCTGTGCTCCCCTCCACATCTACCCCCCCCCCATCTATTCATCCTGCGCTGATCACCCTATCCACCTCGCATTGATTCTCCTGCCACCCCCCCCCCCCCATCCATCCTACACTGGTTCCCCAATTCACCCTGTACTTACCCCTTTCCCATCCGTCCTGTACTGATCCCCCATCCATCCTGTACTAATCCACGCATTCATCCCGTACTGACCCACCCTCCATTTACCCTGCACCTTCCCCCTTTCCCATCATTCATCCTGTAGTGATCCCCCATTCATCCTGCACAGACCCTCAGATCCACACTGTACTGACCCCCCCCCCATTCATCCTGCGCTGATCTCCCCCCCCATCCATCCTGTACTGATCCTCCCATTCAAGAAGAATGGGGGGAACAGTCTGAAGAAGGGTCACGACCCGAAACGTTGCCTATTCCTTCGCTCCATAGATGCTGCCTCACCCGCTGATTTTCTCCAGCACTTTTGTCTACCCCCATCTATCCCGTACTGAACACCCCCATTCAACACCACTGACATCCCCGGTGCTCTCCCCTCACAATTTTACCTACTCCAACCAACACGTACTAATTCACCTGCCTCAATCCATCCATTCTGCACCGACTGCCTTCTAACCCCCCCTACACCCGTCATCTATCCACCCCGCACTGATTCACACACACCCCCCTCCCTGACCCTATGGTGCTGGAAATGTCTTCAGAGCGAACATTGACTATGTTTGATAACGGAATGCAATCAAATGTGTTTTAATTCCCAATGTTATTATTTGTTTTAATCCATAAAGATGGATTAATTAAATTGTGAACACGTGAAACATTAAAACCGCAGTGTTCGATTGTCACTGCTGCCGTTGACACGTTATTACAGAATTCATTTTAACGGCAAATCAATGCTCTTAATATGGAATATCAGTACTGTAGTTATTTAATGAGCAACATTCACAACTATACGTACGCATATATGTTACCATGGTCCAGGATTTATTGACACAGGTTGATCATACGCTGAATAATCCAACCACATATTTGTTTGGAAGTGGAAAGAACTAATAGAAATTGCATTTATTGCAATGTGTAAAAAGAGTTGAGATACTGTCTTATAATTTTGCTGCATGTCATTGTGGTATATATCATGTCTTGATTGGTGAGTATGTTTAGTTTGTGACTTTATTTGAAGCAGAAATAATATGTGAATGCTTCATAGAGTATAATTCCGACTGGTAACTACGCACTTCGTCCGAGCACATTATCGCACGCGTCATGCAAGCCGTCTTAAATGACCACCTAAACTGTCATTTGGCAACCTAAAAAGCTGCCAAGCTGGCAACAGGGAAAAAAAGTTAAGCGAGAGCCCTGCCGTCGGGTCAATGTCGACTATCGAGCACTCGTTCATAGACACCAAGTGCTGGAGTAACTCAGCGGGTCAGGCAGCATCTCTGGAGCAATGGGATAGGTGACGTTTTGTGAATAGACCCGTTCACACTGGTTCTATGTTATCCTGCTTTCTCATCCACTCCCTACATACTATGGGGCAATTTACAGAGGGCCAATTAACCTACAAACCCGCATGTCTTTGGGATGTGGGAGGGAACCGGAGCACCTGGAGGAAACCCATGGGGTCACAGGGAGAACGTGCAAACTCCACACAGACAGCACCCGAGGTCAGGATCGAACCCGGGTCTCAGCGACCCTACCCAATGCGCCACTGTGCTACCCTATGATTGATGATTAATTGCCTCTTGTTAGCACTGTTGACAATCCCTTCCTATGCTTTGGTGATAAATGCAATGTGGACTAAAAGGGTTGGCAAGTGACTTCTTCTTCTTCTTTCGTGTGGCGTGCACAGCCTAAAGTTGTTGGACAACTTGTTCTATTTGATCTTCCGTTTGTGCACGTCGAGTTGATTGCATTATTCGAAACACGGCGGACCACGTGAAGGTTGCAATCTTCCCACCCCGGTAGTGACCTAAAATGGCATTTTAAGTCTCTCACTATCTTCCTTGGAGTTACTATTGACCAGAAACGTAATTACTCCAGCCACATAATCAATGGTTCAATGGTACTTTATTATCACATGTAGCTAGATATACAATTTTTTTTTCTTTTGTGTAGAATTCAGTAAAATGTTACCATACATAAGCATCATCATACTTAATTACAAGGGTGCAATGATTGGAGTGTAAGATAGTAGATTCATAGTCACCACATTTCCGGCATCATCTTGTATACGTCAGGTTTCAAAGGGGCGGCACGATAGCGCAGCGGTAGAGTTGCCATCTCACAGCGCCAGAGGCCCGGGTTCGATCCTGACTACGGGTGCTGTCTGTACAGGGTTTGTACGTTCTCCCCGTGACCTGTGTGGGTTTTCTCCGAGATCTTTGGTTCCCTCCCACACTCCAAAGACGTACAGGTCAGTAGGTTAATTGGCTTGGTATAAATGTTAATTGTCCCTAGTGAGTGTAGGATAGTGTTAGTATGCTGGGATCACAGGTTCACAAATTATAGGTGTAGAATCAGGCCATTCGGCCCATCGAGTCTACTCCGCCAATTATGGCTGATCTCTGCCTCCTAATCCCATTTTCCTGCCTTCTCCCCATAACCCTTGTCACCCGTTCCAATCAAGAATTTGTCTCATCTCTGCCTTAAAAATATCAACTGACTTGGCCTCCACAGCCCTCTGTGGCAATGAGTTCCACAGATTAACTACCCTCTGACTAAAGAAGTTCCTCCTCACCTCCTTTCTGAAAGAGCGCCCTTTAATTCTGAGGCTGTGACCTCTGATCCTAGACTCTCCCACCAGTGGAAACATCCTTTCCACATCCACTATCTAGGCCTTTCATTATTCTGTAAGTTTCAATGAGGTACCCCTTCAACCTTCTAAACTCCAGCGAGTAGAGGCCCAGTGCTGTTAAACGCTCATTATATGCTAACCCACTCATTCCTGGAATCATTCTTGTAAACCTCCTCTGGACCCTCTCCAGAGCCAGCACATCCTTCCACAGATATGGGGCCCAAATCTGCTCAGTCCTCCAAATGCGGCCTGACCAACGCCTTATAGAGCCTCAACATTACAATCTTGTTTTTGTATTCCAGTCCTCTCGATGTCAATGAATTTGACATTGAATTTAGCATTGAATTTGCCTTCCTTACTGCAGATTTGACTTGCAAATTAACTTGTTTGGAGTCCTGCACCAACAGTCCTAGACCCTTTGCGCCTCCGATTTCTGGTTTCTATCTCGATTTAGAAAATAATCTACGTCTTTATTCTTATTACCAAAATGCATGACTCCGCACTTTGCTACACTGAATTTCATCTGAATTTCATCTGCCACTTCTCTGCTCACTCTCCTAACTTGTCCAAGTCCTTCTGCAGAGTCCCTGCTTTCTCTACACTACCTGCCCCTCCACCTATCGTAGAATAATCTGCAAACATGGCCACAAAGCCTTCAATCCTCTTATCCAAAACATTAAGTAAATAAGTAAGTAAGTAAGTTTATTGGCCAAGTATTCACATACAAGGAATTTTGCCTTGGTGCTCTGACCACAAGTAACACCATGACATACAGTGACAGTTACGAATGACTCATAAAACACTAAACATTAATAATAAAAGCATGTGAACCAACAAAATACCAGATCAAAGGGAGGCTACAGATTTTTGGCTGTCGAGTAGAGCAACTATTGAATATTGAGTAGAGCAACTATCTCATTGAAACATATAAAATTGTTAAGGGCTTGGACACACCAGAGGCAGGAAACACGTTCCCGATGTTGGGGGAGTCCAGAACTAGGGGCCACAGTTTAAGAATAAGGAGTAAGCCATTTAGAACGGAGACGAGGAAACACTTTTTCTCACAGAGAGTGGTGAGTCTGTGGAATTCTCTGCCTCAGAGGGCGGTGGAGGCAGGTTCTCTGGATGCTTTCAAGATAGGGCTCTTAAAAATAGCGGAGTCAGGGGATATGGGGCGAAGGCAGGAACGGGGTACTGATTGGGGATGATCAGCCATGATCACATTGAATGGCGGTGCTGGCTCGAAGGGCCAAATGGCCTACTCCTGCACCTATTGTCTATTGTCTATTGTCTAACTAATCGTGGATAAAAACTGTTTTTATGTCTGGCTGTGGCAGCTTTGACAGTCCGGAGTCGCCTTCCAGATGGAAGTGATTCAAAGAGTTTGTGGCCAGGGTGAGAGGGGTTAGAGATGATCATGCTCGCTCGCTTCCTGGCCCTTGCAGTGTACAGTTCTTAACGTACAACGTGAAGAATAGCGGCCCCAGCACCGACCCTTGTGGAACTCCACTAGTCACTGGCAGCCAACCTGAAAAAGCACCTTTTAGTGCAACTCTTTGCCTTCTGCCAACCAGCCAACCCGCTGATCAGCATGGACTCGATGGGACGAAGGGCGTGTTTCCGCGCTGTCTGTAAACTAAAGTATAGAGGTTCATCTAGGCTCGTTATCCTGGATTGGAGTTACAGGGGTCGGCCTGGCCTGGCCTGGCGATGCTGTTGATGTGTAGGAAGGAACTGCAGATGCTGGTTTACACCAAAGGTGGACACAAAATGCTGGAGTAACTCAGCGGGACAGGCAGCATCTCTGGAGAAAGGTATAGGTGATGTTTTGGGTTGGAACCCTTCGATGTTGTTGATGTTCTCCACCGCTGCTCCACGCTGCTGCAGGCCGTGTCTGACCCGCGGGCTCGTCCGACCTCCATGGCTCCTCTTGGGGCTCTCGATCCACTCAATCCCCAGGCTGCTGCAGTGGCCCACTCCACCCACACCTCGACCCGCGAAGCACCAGCCCCTCGCCTCCTGCAGCCGTCCTCAGAGCCCCCCCAGAGCATCTCCGAGGGCTAAGGTGACGAGCCCACCCCCCCTCCTCACCGGCAACAATCCTCTGTCCACCATCGCCATCTTGGATCACTATCTGACCATCAATTTTATTGAGGAAAACACGAAGTGTTGGAGGAATTCTTTCCGGTGGCGGCGCCTTGTGGCTGTGGCTCGCCTGCAGTCCGTCTGTCTTTTTTCTTTTTCTTTTTGTCTTGTTAGGAGTATGTTTTTGGTTTATTTTTAGTTGCGTATATGTGGGGGGGTGGGGGGGTGGAGGGTGGGTGGGGGAAACTTTTTAATCTCTTCCTTGAACGGGGACGCGACCTTTTCCTTGTCGTGTCTCCGTTTCGCTGGGGCCTAACATCGTGGAGCTGGCGGCCTCCAACCGGAATCGACTTGAGGCCTCCAGTCGTAGAGCCTGCTGACTCACCATCATGGAGCTGGCTGACTTCGGAGGCTGTGGTGGCGCTGCGTCTGCGGCCCGACTTCGGCGCTTCGGAGGCTTTGGCCGCGGGCCCTGTGGACGGTAAAATCGGGAACTCGCAGGTCCCTGGTGGGAGACCGATTTTCGGGAGCTCCCACAACGGCAACTTCACCCGCCCCGAATCGCAGGGTTTGAATCAGCCCGTCGCAGGGCTTTTCATCGCCCGGCGTGGCTTAATCGGCCGCGGGATCTACCATCGCCCGCCGGGGCCTTTAACATCAAGAGCCTCGATCACCTCGACGCAGCAGTTTGACTGCCTGACCGCGGGAGAAGAACAGGGAAGAGATAAGACTTTTGCCTTCCATCACAGTGAGGAGGTGTTTGGAGATTCACTGTGATGAATGTTTGTGTGGAACTGTGTTAATTGTGTGGTTTTTTTTTGCTGCAATGACCGCAGGGAACGAAATTTTGTTCAAACCTTTATTTGTTTGAATGGCAATAAAGGCATTCTAATTCTAATTCAGCGGGTCAAGCAGCATCAGATCAGATTCATGTGCACCTCCTCTAAGCTCATCTACTGCATCCGGTGTTCCCGATGTGGCCTCCTGTACATCGATGAGACAGAGCGTAAACTCTGCGACCGTTTCGCCGAACACCTGCTGGATCTCCCGGCTGCTCACCGTTTTAACTCCTCTTCCCATTCCCACACTGACCTTTCTGTCCTGGGCCTCTTCCATTGCCAGAATGAGGCCACACACAAACTGGAGGAACTGCGCCTCGTATTCCGCTTGGGTAGCCGACAATCCAGCGGTTATGAACACTGAAGTCTCCATTTTTAGGTGACTACAAAATCCCCCCCTCCACATTCATCCCCCACAACCTCCCCCCTCCACCTCCCCTGTCTCTCCTGCACTCCACCTCGACTTTCACCTATTTCTCCCCTCCCCTTCCCTCTCACCTCCATTTCTTTCTCCAGATTCACAATTCGCAACTCTTCAATCCTTTTGTCTCAAACCTTCTGTCTTTTCATCTCTAGCCTTTGTCCAACCATCTTAAACCCATCTCATCATGTACATAGCCCGAGGGAGACCACACCTGGAGTATTGTGTGCAGTTTTGGTCCCCTAATTTGAGGAAGGACATTCTTGCTATTGAGGGAGTGCAGCGTAGGTTTACAAGGTTAATTCCCGGGATGGCGGGACTGTCATATGCTGAGAGAATGGAGCAGCTGGGCTTGTACACTCTGGAGTTTAGAAGAATGAGAGGGGATCTTATTGAAACATATAAGATTCTTAAGGGCTTGGACACACTAGAGGCAGGAAAAATGTTCCCGATGTTGGGGGAGTCCAGAACCAGGGGCCACAGTTTAAGAATAAGGGGTAAGCCATTTTGAACGGAGACGAGGAAACACTTTTTCTCACAGAGAGTGGTGAGTCTGTGGAATTCTCTGCCTCAGAGGGCTGTGGAGGCAGGTTCTCCGGATGCTATCAAGAGAGAGCTAGATAGGGCTCTTAAAAATAGCGGAGTCAAGGGATATGGGGAGAAGGCAGGAACGGGGTACTGATTGGGGATGATCAGCCATGATCACATTGAATGGCGGTGCTGGCTCGAAGGGCCGAATGGCCTACTCCTGCACCTATTGTCTATTGTCTATTGTCTATTGTCATCTGTCTCAACCTGGCTTTGTTCTGCCTCTCATCTCTTCCAGCTTTCTCTTGCCGCTTTCTGTCCTACAAGCAGTCTCTTGCCCCTCTCTGTCCTACAAGGGCCCTGACCCAAAACGTCACCAAACCACGTTGCCTGACCCGCTGAATTACTCCAGTACTTTATGTCTTTTGTTTTATAAACCTGCATCTGCAGTTCCTTGTTTTCAGTCAGATCGACGGTCCTTTGGACCCTTGGTTCGATCAGCTCACATTCACCACTAGCTCAGTTCTCTTCCCAACTTTGCACCATTAAACCTCCACTTTGACCCAACTGTGGCTTCATCAGGGTGTGAGCTAAATTTTGTGACTGCAATAAAATGGTGGACATGCAGTTGCGAGCGACTCAAAGTCTTTCCACCATCGGCAAGGAACAATTCAGGGGAGTTATTCAAGGGACTCACTGCCTGCCTGGAAGAATGTATCTCCAACACCGTCCAAGGTAAAGGTGTGCACTTGGTCGGGAACTCATCCACCATTTTCATATTCTCCACAACCACCTCACTGCATACAAAACGCACTGTCGTTACTTGGAGTTACACGGTGGTGCAGCGGTAGAGTTACAACGCCAGAGACCCAGGTTCGATCCTGACTACGGGTGCTGTCTGTATGGAGTTACCACGTTCTCCCTGTGACTGCATCGGTTTTTTCCGGGTGCTACGGTTTACTCCCACATTCCAAAGAAGTGCCAGTTTATTGGTTAAAACCGGCTTCTGTAAATTGTCCCTAGCGTGTAGGATAGAACTAGTGTAAGGGTTATCATTGGTCAGCACAGTCTCGGTCGGTCGAAGGGCCTTTTTCCAGGCTGTATCTCTACGCTAAATTAAACTAAACGTGTAAAAAGTCACAAAGTGCTGGAGTTACTCAGCAGGTCAGTTACTCGAGCATCTTCGGAGAACATGGATAGGTGACATTTCTGGTCGGAATCCTTCTCCAGTCTGATTAAGGGTCCCAACCCAAAACATCATCTGTTCATGTTCTCTAGAGATGCTGACTGACCCACTGAGTTACTCCAGCACTTTGCGTCTTTTTTTTCTTCTAAACCTGTATCTGCAGTTCCTTGTAATTAACCTGTAACTGCTTGTGTTGGCTCCTCTGACAATACCTTCTAAATACCTGCAGTCAACTCTACATCATAAAGGGCTAAGGTAATAGATGCATAGGAACACCACCACCCATTGGATCCCCTCCAGCTCTGTCACTATTGAAAGATGGCTCTAAATTATGGCAAAATCTTGGAACAAGATGCTAAAGATAGATCCAAAATGCTGGAGTAACTCAGCGGGACAGGCAGCGTCTCTGGAGAGCAGGAATGGGTGACGTTCTGGGTCGAGACCCTTCTTCAGACGGATCTTCAACAAGATGCAAGCAGAACTTTCACCAAATACAGTTCAGGAAGGCAGCTCATCATTAGTTGGATATGGAAGGTGCAGTCTCACAAACTTAAATGTCCTAGAACATATGAGTGGGCAAAGTTTTAAAAATATCTTCTTTTCTGCAAAACCAACATATTATTTGACATATTTTCCATATGACATTATTATGTACACATGACACATTCGGGCAGCACGGTGGCGCAGCGGTAGAGTTGCTGTCTTACAGCGCTAGAGACGCAGGTTCAATCCCAACCAAGGGTGCTGTCTGTGCGGAGTTTGTACGTTCTCCCCGTGACCGCGTGGGTTTTCTCCGAGATCTTCGGTTTCCTCCCACACTACAAAGCCGTACAGGTTTGTAGGTTAATTGACTTGGTATAAATGTAAATTGTCCCTAGTGTTTGTAGGATGGTGTGTGGGGATCGCTGGTCAACGCGGATTCGGTGGGTCGAAGGGCCTGTTTCCGTGCTGTATCTCTAGACTAAACTATACTAAACTCGACCAACCCATTTGACCATTGTGGGCTCCACCTTTCCTTGGTCACTTGTTCTGAACCTTGCCATACGTCTAGTTTCCCTCTCCCCTGACTCTCAGTCTGAAGAAGAGTTTCAACCCGAAACGTCACCTATTCCTTTTCTCCAGAGACGCTGCCTGAGCCGCTGAGTTACTTCGGCATTTTGTGTCAACTCCAAAGGCTGCCTGAATTCAACTTAATAGAGTGCAGGCAGGATTTACGAGGATGTTGCCAGGACGGACTCGAGAGCCTGAGCTAGAGGGAGAGGTCGAGCAGGCTTGGACTTTACTCCTTGGAACGCAGGAAGATGAGGAGTGATCTTATAGAGGTGGATAAGATCATGAGGGGAATAGATAGGTGAATGCACAGAATCTGTAAACCACAGCACAGGAATCAAGAACCAGAGGACATAGGATTAAGGAGAGAGGGGAAGATTTAATAAGAATATGAGGGGTAACTTTTACACACACATAGTAGTAGGCCCCTCTCGGTCATGACTGACCATGGGTGATGCATCCTGGTCGGATGCAAGCCTGGGCGATGTCATATGGAGGACAGGCTGTTTAAATCAGAGTTTTCCCTCTCCTAGATGGATTGCCTTCCCAGGCTGAGGAGCCCCATCTGCCCCCATCTACACACACATAGGGTGGTGTTTTATGGAATGAGCTGCCAGAGGAGGTAGTAGAGGCAGGTACTATAACAACATTTAAAAGACATTTGGACAGGTACATGGATAGGAAAGGTTTAGAGGGAATGGTCCAACCACGGGCAGTTGGGACGTGTAGATGGGGCATCTTGGTCGGTGTGGACAAGCTGAGCCAAAGACTCTTTTTCCATGCTGTATGACTCTATGACTCAGGGGTCAGGGGTTATGGGGAGAATGCAGGACAATGGGGTTAAGAAGGAAAGATAGATCGGCCATGATTGAATGGCGGAGTAGACTTGATTGGCCGAATGGTCGAATTCTGCTCCCATTACTTATGAACTTATGACTTTATTTTCTTCTTTCTTGGACTTATTTACTTCACATTTCTTCCAACGGTGACTGTGATCTCTCTCAGCTCCATCCCAAGAGAGGCAAAACATTTCCACTTCATGTTTACAGTGCAAGCAGCTGACTTGCTACCTCAGCTCATAAGCAGCTGCATTCACCTGTTTACCACACTCTGGCTTTGTCAGCTGTTTACTAACATGCTCTGTGTCAAATGTAGAGGATAACAAAACGTAAAACGTTTCCACTTGATAATTACAGTAGCTTGCTTGTTATTTGCTTTGCTTTAAGTTTAGTTTAGTTAAATTTAGCGATACATCGCAGAAACAGACTCTTTGGCCCACCTAGTCCACGCCGACCAGCGATCCCCGCATATTAACATATCCTACACATACTAGGGACAATTCAACAATGGCCTACTCCTGCACCTATTGTCTATTGTCTATTGTCTATAAAGAAATTCCTCCTCTTCTCCTTCCTAAAAGAATGTCCTTTAATTCTGAGGTTATGACCTCTAGTCCTAGACTCTCCCACTAGTGGAAACATCCTCTCCACATCCACTCTATCCAAGTCTTTCACTTTTCTGTGCATTTCAATGAGGTTCCCCCTCACCTTCTAAACGCCAGCGAGTACAGGCCCAGTGCCATCAAACGCTCCAAGATACAGCAAAATTATGTTTTCACATGGCCACAAAGTCCCATTGCAGCCGTTGCTTCCATCTAGATTGTCCCACAAACAGTCGTCCCTCTCCTCGCCCGGCCTTTGTTCTTGCCTCCCGCAGCCGACCTTCGTTAGTTAGTTTAATTTATTGTCACGTGTACCTAGGTACAGTGAAATTCATTTTCGTACACAGTTCAGGGAGAAGCATTTTGTTGCGTGCTAAACAGTCAGCGGAAAGATTATACATTATTACAATCACTCCTTCCGCAGTGTACAGAAACAAGATGAAGGGAATAATGTTCAGTGCTAGATGAAGTCCAGAAAAACTCTTATAAAAGGTAGATTCTAGCCCAGGACCGCTCTCCAGAGGGATATTAGATGGTTCAGTTGCCTGACAACAGCTGGGAAGAAACTGTCCCTGAATCTGCGTTTTCACACTTCTGTACCTCTTGCCAGATGGGAGACTTAACCTTGATTATGCTGCTGGCCTTGCTTAGGCAGCGTGAAGTGTAGATGGAGTCAATGGAAAGGAGGTTGGTAAGAAGGTAAGCCGCCCAGTTCTTCTTACCGGCCCTTTGTACTGACGACCACTACAGTTGCCGACTCCCTCCACCCTCCGGTTCCCAGGCTCAGCAGCTTCCTACTCCAGGCGGGATTCCCGTTTCTGCTTCCGCGGCGGGCAAATTGAATTGAATTGAATTGAATTGAATTTCCTTTATTGTCATTCAAACAAGTTTGAACGCGATTACGTACCATGCAGTCATGACAGAAAAAAAAGCAACAAAACACACAATGAACACAATTTAACACAAACATCCA
>CM075982.1:29659798-29704515 GCA_038087875.1 Malacoraja senta
GACTAACTTCGGAAAATTGGACACCGAATAGTGGAGAGTGAAGACGACCTCCCTTCGACTATGATGAAGACTATCTACGACTACCTTCGACTACCCTCGATTACCTACGAGTCACATGCCGACCTACTACGACTAAACCTACGAGTAAAAGAAATATATATTTTTTCCATGGCGACATTTTTTTACTCGCGGGCATTTTTTAACATATTGAAAAAATGCCGCGACCTAGGTGAGGCCTCGAGTACGCGGAGACCACTCTTGAGCATGAAGGAGAGATACGAATACCTCCTACGACCTCGTGTCGACCATGCTGCGAGTGTGAGTCGTGGGCAAACTCGCCAGAACTCGCGGATTAGGTCGCCCAAGTGGGACAAGCCCTTAAGGGTGCTGGCTGTATGGAGTTTGTACGTTCTCCTTGTGACCGCGTGGGTTTTCTCCGGATGCTCCAGTTTCCTACCACATCCCCAAGATGTACAGGTTTGTAGGTTAATTGGCTACCGTAAATTATCACTAGTGTGGATAAAACTAGTGTATGGGTGATGGTTGGTCCGGCACAGCCTTGATGGGTTGAAGGGCCAGTTTTCACGCTGTATCTCTGAACTAAACTAACCATGCAGAGGCGACGTTTTGGATCGGGACCATACTTCAAACTGATTATAGTGGGGAGGGAAAGAAAACTGGGTGAGAGGAGAGACAGGACAAAGCATGGCAGGTAATAGGTGAACACAAATGAGTGGGGGGGGGGGGGTTGATAGGCAGATGGTTGGACAAAGACTAGAGATTAAAACAGGTGTTAGACAGAAGGATTGAAGTGTTACGAATCATCAGAGTGTCTCTTACTAATGGTCGTTTGAGATTTTGGTAGCATAATCCCTCTATATTTTCAATGGAATTAGGAGTGTCAAGTAAATGATAGAGACAGAGAATGAATTTGATTTCTTTAGGGGACATTCTGTGCTCTTTAATATTAACCACGGTATTCGATTAAATTATTCTAAATGGCCACTTCTTCATCACATAGACTGTTTCGGTCTTTCGGATTTTAGCTAATAACCTAAGATGCTTAGCTTAATGCTGGTCTGGCCAATTTAATACGTGGCTTGACCTGACTGATATTTTTCTAGCATGCAGTATTAAAGAATCAGATTACAGCTGGAACTAAAAATGTTAGCTATATGTAATTAAGTTTGATGAGAAGCCGTGTTGAGATACGGAAATGTGCTTTTTTGCTTCCATCTTGTGGTCATTTTAATAACATCGCATTTATAATCATTCAATTCTTGCTTTGGAATGTGGGTTTGTAGGTTGATTACATTTTCAGAAGAGCATAGTTATCAAAATGTTGGGAATAAGGTGCTTATTGAATCTGTAGGAAGGAACTGTGGGCGGCACGGTGGCGCAGCAGTAGAGCTGCTGACTCACAGCGCCAGAGACCCAGGTTCGATCCTGACTATGGGTGCTGTCTGTACGGAGTTTATACTTTCTCCCCGTGACCTGCGTGGGTTTTCTCCGCGATCTTCAGTTTCCTCCCACACTCCAAAGACGTGCAGAATTGTAGGTTAATTGGCTTGGTATAATTGTAAAATTGTCCCTAGTAGGATAGTGTTAGTGTGCAGGGATCGCTGGTCGACATGGACTTGGTGGGATGAAGGGCCTGTTTCCATGTTCACTAAACTAAACTGCAGATGCTGATTTACACCAAAGATAGACACAAAATGCTGGAGTAACTCAGTGGGTCAGGCAGCATCTCTGGAGAAAAGGAATAGGTGACATTTTCGCCTTTCCTTGATCATCGGTGCTGGTTTTGATTTGTTCTTTTTATCTGTACCCATCCATGGTAAAGCATCTGCTTGACTGGACCCCATCCATCACCTGAAACATCTCTTCCTTCTGTCCAATAGTGCACATTAGCTGCTGTGGCATCACCTACAACATGCACTAGGCTACTTTTACAGCACTTTCCAAGGCCATTGCCTCTCCCACAAGAAAGGCAAGGGCTTCAAGTGGATGGGAACACCACCGCCTACATATTCCTTTCACACAACATCCTACTGGGAAACATAGTCATCTTTCCTTCATCATCCATGGGATCTAATGGAATTTATGGAACTGCTATAAAAAATGACAGCTCTATGAAAGTATGTTCAATAGAAGGGCTACATTGATTTAGGCCGAGATGGAGTGCAAATGGAGAGGATGTTTCCAGTAGAGGGAGAGTGTAGGATCAGAGGGCACAACCTCAGAAGAAAAGGGTGTACCTTTAGAATGGAAATGAAGAGGAATTTCTTTAGCCCGATTGTGGTGAATCAGGAGGCTGCGGAGGACGTCACTGGGTATTTTCAAAGCAGAGATTGACGTTATTGATTAGTAAGGGCGTCAAAGGATATAGAGAGAAGGCAGGAGAATGGGGTTGAGAGGGAAAAATAGGTCAGCCATGATCAAATGGCAGAGCAGACTCGATGGACTGATGGGCCTAATTCTGCTCCGATGCCTTATGATCTATGATCTTATGAAATGTGCTCACCTTACGAATAACAAATATCAATAGGCATTAGATTCTGATACTGGAAACCTAGAGAACATCTGACGTAAGGTGATAAGTGGCAAATAATATTTGTCAGACAAAGGCCATCTTAAATCAGAGAGTGTCTGACCATTTACATTTGATTTGAAATAGTACAATTTCATGATTACAATCAAGCCATTTACAGTTTATAGATACATGATAAGGGAAAAACGTTTAGTGCAAGGTAAAGCCAGCGCAGTCTGATTAAAGATAGTCTGAGGGTCAGCAATGAGGTTTACATAGATACATAGAAAATAGGTGCAGGAGTAGGCCATTCGGCCCTTCGAGCCTGCACCGCCATTCAATATGATCATGGCTGATCATCAAAATCAGTATCCCGTACCTGCCTTCTCTCCATACCCCCTGATCCCTTTAGCCACAAGGGCCACATCTAACTCCCTCTTAAATATAGCCAATGAACTGGCCTCAACTACCCTCTGTGGCAGAGAGTTCCAGAGATTCACCACTCTCTGTGTGAAAACGTTTTTTCTCATCTCGGTCTTAAAGGATTTCCCCCTTATCCTTAAGCTGTGACCCCTTGTCCTGGACTTCCCCAACATCGGGAACAATCTTCCTGCATCTAGCCTGTCCAACCCCATAAGAATATTGTACGTTTCTATAAGATCCCCTCTCAATCTCCTAAATTCTAGCGAGTATAAGCCAAGTCTATCCAGTCTTTCTTCATGTGAAAGTCCTGACATCCCAGGAATCAGTCTGGTGAACCTTCTCTGTACTCCCTCTATGGCTATAATGTCCTTCCTCAGATTTGGAGACCAAAACTGTACGCAATACTCCAGGTGTGGTCTCACCAAGACCCTGTACAACTGCAGTAGAACCTCGCTGCTCCTATACTCAAATCCTTTTGCTATGAAAGCTAACATACCATTCGCTTTCTTCACTGCCTGCTGCACCTGCATGCCTACTTTCAATGACTGGTGTACCATGACACCCAGGTCTCGCTGCATCTCCCCTTTTCCTAATCGGCCACCATTTAGATAATAGTCTGCTTTCCTGTTTTTGCCACCAAAGTGGATAACCTCACATTTATCCACATTATACTGCATCTGCCAAACAATTGCCCACTCACCCAGCCTATCCAAGTCACCTTGCAGTCTCCTAGCATCCTCCTCACAGCTAACACTGCCCCCCAGCTTAGTGTCATCCGCAAACTTGGAGATGTTGCCTTCAATTCCCTCATCCAGTTCATTAATATAAATTGTAAATAGCTGGGGTCCCAGCACTGAGCCTTGCGGTACCCCACTCGTCACTGCCTGCCATTGTGAAAAGGACCCGTTTACACCTACTCTTTGCTTCCTGTTTGCCAGCCAGTTCTCTATCCACATCAATACTGAACCCCCAATACTGTGTGCTTTAAGTTTGTATAGTAATCTCTTATGTGGGACCTTGTCGAAAGCCTTCTGAAAGTCCAGATACAACACATCCACTGGTTCGCCCTATCCACTCTACTAGTTACATCCTCGAAAAATTCTATAAGATTCGTCAGACATGATTTACCTTTCGTAAATCCATGCTGACTTTGTTCAATGATTTCACCACTTTCCAAATGTGCTGCTATCCCATCTTTAATAACTGACTCTAGCAGTTTCCCCACTATCGATGTTAGACTAACAGGTCTGTAATTCCCCGTTTTCTCTCTCCCTCCCTTCTTAAAAAGTGGGGTTACGTTTGCTACCCTCCAATCCTCAGGAACTACTCCAGAATCTAAAGAGTTTTGAAAAATTATCACTAATGCATCCACTATTTCTGGAGCTACTTCCTTAAGTAATCTGGGATGCAGCCTATCTGGCCCTGGTGATTTATCGGCCTTTAATCCATTCAATTTACCCAACACCACTTCCTGACTAACCTGGATGTCACTCAGTTCCTCCATCTCCTTTGACCCCTGCTATTTCCGGCAGATTATTTATGTCTTCCTTAGTGAAGACGGAACCAAAGTAGTTATTCAATTGGTCCGCCATATCCTTGTTCCCCATGATCAATTCACCTGTTTCTAACTGCAAGGGACCTACATTTGTTTTAACTAATCTCTTTCTCTTCACATATCTATAAAAACTTTTGCAGTCAGTTTTTATGTTCCCTGCCAGTTTTCTTTCATAATCTATTTTCCCTTTCCCAATTAAGCCCTTTGTCCTCCTCTGCTGGTCTCTGAATTTCTCCCAGTCCTCTGGTATGCTGCTTTTTCTGGCTAATTTGTACGCATCATCTTTTGCTTTGATACTATCCCTGATTTCCCTTGTTATCCACGGATGCACTACCTGCCCTGATTTATTCTTTTGTCAAACTGGGATGAACAATTTTTGTAGTTCATCCATGCAGTCTTTAAATGCCTTCCATTGCATATCCACCGTCAACCCTTTTAGAACTAATTGCCAGTCAATCTTGGCCAATTCACGTCTCATACCCTCAAAGTTACCTTTCTTTAAGTTCAGAACCGTTGTTTCTGAATTAACAATGTCATTCTCCATCCTAATGAAGAACTCAACCATATTATGGTCACTCTAGCCCAAGGGGGCACGCACAACAAGACTGCTAACTAACCCTTCCTCATTACTCAATACCCAGTCTAGAATAGCCTGCTCTCTCGTTGGTTCCTCTACATGTTGGTTTAGATAACTATCCCGCATACATTCCAAGAAATCCTCTTCCTCAGCACCCCTGCCAATTTGATTCACCCAATCTATATGTAGATTGAAGTCACCTATTATAACTGTTTTGCCTTTGTTGCACGCATTTCTAATTTCCTGTTTGATGCCATCCCCAACTTCACTACTACTGCTAGGTGGCCTGTACACAACACCCACCAGCGTTTTTTTCCCCTTAGTGTTCCGCAGCTCTACCCATACCGATTCCATATCCTCCAAGCTAATGTCCTTCCTTTCCACTGCGTTAATCTCCTCTCTAACCAGCAACGCTACCCCACCTCCTTTTCCTTTCTCTCTATTCTTCCTGAATATTGAATATCCCTGGATGTTCAGCTCCCAGCCTTGGTCACCCTGGAGCCATGTCTCCGTGATCCCAACTATATCATAATCATTAATAGCTATCTGCACGTTTAACTCATCCACCTTATTACGAATGCTCCTTGCTTTGAGACACAAAGACTTCAGGCTTGTTTTTACAACGCTCTTACCCCTTATACGATTATGTTGAAAAGTGGCCCTTTTTGATTTTTGCCCTGGATTTGTCTGCCTGCGACTTTTACTTTTCACCTTGCTACCTATTGCTTCCGCCCGCATTTTACACCCCTCTGTTTCTCTGCTCACCCATTTAAGAACCCCACCACCTCTTATTCTCTGTTTATTATTGTTTTCTTCTTTCCCCCCTACATGTTGGGTCTGAGTGCTTTCCTTCTCTGCCTCCTGCCTCACACACTGTCTAATAGCTTTCTCTATTTGAGTCCCTCCCCCCAACCATTCTAGTTTAAAGTCTCCCCAGTAGCCTTTGCAGATCTCCCCGCCAGGATATCGGTCCCCCTCAGGTTCAAGTGCAACCCATCCTTTTTGTACAGGTCGCACCTTCCACAAAAGAGGTCTCAATGATCCAGAAATTTGAATCCCTGCCCTCTGCACCAGTCCTTCAGCCACGCATTTATCCTCCACCTCGCTCCATTCCTACCCTCACTGTCGCGGGGCACAGGCAGTAATCCCGAGATTGTTACCTTTGCTGTCCTTCTCTTTAACTCCCCTCCTAACTCCCTAAATTCTCCTTTCAGGACCTCTTCTCTTTTTTTACCTATGTCATTGGTACCTATATGTACCACGACCTCGGGCTCCTCTCCCTCCCCTTTCAGGGGGTTCTGTGTCACATTGGGATTGGTTGCTTCAAGAACCAAATGAAGAAGGGTCTCAACCCGAAACGTCACCCATTCCTTCTCTCCAGGGATGCTGCCTGTCCCGCTGAGTTACTCCAGCATTTTGTGTCTATCTTCGGTTGAAACCAACATCTGCAGTTCCTTCCTACACCAGAATGGCCAAGTATCATCAGTACTTTTTTGCATATCTTTTATTCATTGTTCTATATCTCTCCACATCACCGTCTATATCTCTCATTTCCCCTTTCCCGTGACTCTCAGTCTGAAGAATGGTCTCGACCCGAAACGTCACCCATTCCATCTCTTCAGATATACTGCCTGGCGCAGTTACTCCAGCAATTTATGTCTATCTGCGGTTGAAAGCAGCATCTGCAGTTCCTTCCTACACCTTTTTCATCCACTTCCTACACATTTGGGGCAATTTATCATCTTTGGGATGTGGGAGGAAATTAGAGCACACCGAGGAAATCCATGCTGTAACATGGAGAAGGTGTCTATCTTTTTGTAGGAAGGAAGTGCAGATGCTGGTTTAAGCTGAAGATAGACACAAATAGCTGGTGTAACTCAGCGGGACAGGCAGCATTTGCCTGAAGAAGGGTCTCGACCCGAAACAACTCCCATTCCTTCTCTCCAGAGATGCTGCCTGCCTGGTTGAGGACATTATTTTAGGAAGGAGATGAGGATACCTTTCTTTAGTCAGAAGATGGGGAATCTGTGGAATTCTTTGCCACAGAAGGTTTGGAGGCCAAGTCAGTGAATATTCTAAAGGCAGAGATAGATTCTTGATTAGTACACGTGTCAGAGGTTATGGGGAGAAGGCAGGAGAATGGGGTCAGGAGGGAGCGATAGATCAGCCATGATTGAATGGCAGAGTAGACTTGATGGGCAGAATGGCCTATCTTCTAACTCCAGCTTTTTGTGTCAATCTTCGTGTTTATCTTTGGCCAAGTCAAAAAGGTTGGGTTCAATGACGTCAGTTGGGGGGGGGGGGTGACGTCACGCGCGGGGTGGCCGGCGGGGACGTGATGACGTCGCGGGCGAGGCCGGGCTCCCGCCGCGCCTCGTGTCGCCGCCGTTTGCAGCCCGGTGGGCGGGAGAGAGGCCGAGGGCGAGGGAGGCGGGGAGTCGACGACACAAACACGGCTCTGCCGCAGGAGCCGAGCCGAGCCGAGCCGAGCAGCGGAACAGCTCACCTCTTCCACCAGTGTGGAAAAGCACAAAACGTCTGCGCCCGAGGTTCGTCAGGTGGTTTGTGACTGAAATGGCGCTGGTTTGGGGCTTCCAGTCGGGAGAAAATAAATCTGTGCATTGGATGCACTGGGGGAAAATAAATCTGCATTGGATGCACTGGAGGAAAATAAATCTGCATTGGATGCACTGGGGGGAAATAAATCTGCATTGGATGCACTGGGGAAATAAATGCATTGGATGCACTGGGGGGGAAATAAATCTGCATTGGATGCACTGGGGGGAAATAAATGCATTGGATGCACTGAGTGTTTTGAAACGGCAAAGGTGCTTGGAAATGGCCAGCACCCTTCCAATGGAAAAGGTTCCCACAGATAGACGCAAAATGCTGGAGTAACTCACGGGGACAGGCAGCATCTCTGGAGAGTTGGAATGGGTGACGTTTGGGTCGAGACCCTTCTTCAGACTGAGAGTCGGGGGAGAGGAAGACACAGATATGGAGGGTAAGGTGTGAAAAGAACAGATCAAAGCAGACAGTGATCAAGGAAATGTAGAATGGTTCATTGTTGGCTGAGGGGGAGTTGACAACGAGGCAGTAAAATTAATCAGGAGGACAGTGAAACTAGGGTGGGAGAGGGACAGAGACGGAAAGCAAGTATTACTTGAAGTTACAGAAATCAATATTCATACGACTGGCCCAATCAAAATATGAGGTGCTCCAAATTGCTTTGGGCACACTTTTCCTAAGTAAAGCAGCATCTGCAGTTCCTTACTACACATAAGAGCTTCTTCCCACATCAGGACTTGGCTGGATTTGGCCTCAGTTGCCATGGAGTCACAGGAGTAAGAGGATTTTGTGTTAAATAGCTTCACTAATTCCCATTAAAACCCCAGATTTACTCCTTTCACTAGAATGATGGGAGGGGTATGTGTTTATGTAGCACCACTAGTTTCTAATTAAAACATAAATTTAAATTTACTCCCTGGCTTTTCACAGGAATGAGAGAGTTATGTGTTAAATAGCACCACTAATTCCTTTTTAAACCCCAGATTTACTCCGTGGCCTTGGCGTGTTATTAACGGATACAAAGTCTACAAAGATCGATAAACATTGGCAATAAAATAGATAAAAAGATGTCTGTATGCTATTTTAGTTGCACTTGGCAAGGATTCTTCCACCTTTCGGTTTCCCAGTTTACCCACTGAACTTCAGCAAGGCAATGGATGGTTTGCTCCAGCTCTCTGCTCCACATCTTCTTGGAGTGTAATAAAGTTTTGGAAATCAGTAAAAGTTGTTTGGAGAGAAACAAGAGGCACCAGACACTGGTATCTGGAGCAAGAAACAAACTGCAGGAGGAACTCAGCGGGGTAGGCAGCATCTAAGGAAGGAAATGGCAGATGATGTTTCCGGTTGGGACCCTTTTTCAAATATTTGATATTCACGCAACTTGTCGTGGAACCTACAGGAGTTCTGTGACCCTGGTACTCGATCAGGGATCATCAATGCTTTATTTCAAATTAAGGGTGAACTGACCAAAATGACAAGGATACAGCAAGAAGTCTTCTGCACCCAGAGTGCCAGTTACATATCTGACCATTATACTAAACCTACCTGGAATATCTGATATAATTTGGTTCTATTTGAAGCTGGTCTAAGTTACAGATACTCCAAGTAGAATTTGGAAGAACAGAAGCACAATTATGA
This sequence comes from Malacoraja senta, assembly GCA_038087875.1. NCBI lineage: Eukaryota > Metazoa > Chordata > Chondrichthyes > Rajiformes > Rajidae > Malacoraja > Malacoraja senta. The sequence continues at coordinate 29,669,090 of CM075982.1, forward strand.
TCTTCGTTCGCCTGAAAATGGGAGGTTATTAACAAAGTGCAGAGCTAGCTGTTAAATTTAGTCTGTGGTTTTCCAATGACTTGTTTTAATGATTCTCCATATTCAGTGAGCAGAAGATATGTGTGACAAAGTGATTCTTTGTCTTGTTTTCAATTTGATCTCAGCGCTGATGGGTGAAGTGGCGTGACAAATAGTAGTCCTTAAAAATTAACTGGCCTCAAAATGCTTCAGTGGCAGGAGTTATTTTATAATCCAGTGGTATTATTTTGTACGAGGGTCTGAAGAAGGGTCTTGACCCAAAACATCATCTATCCATGTTATCCAGATATGCTCCCTGACCCACTGAATTACTCCATCACTTTCTGTATTTGTTTGGTAAACCTGCATCTGCAGTTCCTTGTCTCCTTTTTGCTGCTCTACTGCAAAATCTCCTCAAGGTATACCTAATTTGAAGAAGTTCTCCAGCACTTTGTCTTATTTGTTCAAGTTCAAGTTCACATTTATTTGTCACATGCACCAATTAAGGTACAGTGAAATTTGAGTTACCATGCAGTCATACAATCAAAAAGAACACAATACACAATAGAATTTAACATAAACATCCACCACAGTGGAATCAACATTCTTCACTGTGATGGAAGGCAATAACGCTCAGTCAATCTTCCTCCTTTGTTTACCATGGTCGGGGCCATGAACCCTCTGTAGTCGCCGCTACGGACGGCCTCTCTTGTCGGGATGATCGAAACTCCGATGTTGGGACGGAACGGAAGACACTCTTGAAGTTCCCGAATTGGCCACTTTCTTACTGGACACCGCAGCTTCACGATGTTATAGGCCGCAGGCCAGTGGTCGAAGCACTTAAGGCGATCCCAGGCTCCGCGATGGAATGTCCACGCTGCGCCCGCGGCTAGAAGCTCTGGGCCGGTCTCCGAGAAAGGCCAGAGCCAGCATCTGCAGTTCCTTGTCTCCTGATGATATGTTTTATCTAAGTTCAAAGGATGTTAATTACAATCAATGTTAACTGGTATTTTTTTCATACGGGTTAATGAATTCAAATATACATTAAATCGTGATTTTTGCAATTACCATTAATATTGGTCTTCAATCCTATAGGTTGCCGAATATATGACTGTATTCTGTAATTCGGAGATTTAACCATGAAGAGAAATATTAGTGATAGTTCTACACGAGCTACGTCAGGTACTTAAATGTTTTTCATCTATGAAAAAATGATTTGAAGTATTCTTTACAATCTTTGGTGTACTCTTTGTAATTTTACTATCACATTTGATGTGATCTATCCTCCACTATCAATCTGTTTTTATTTTTTAATTTATTCCTTCCTTCCTTCACTTTTGAGTCATTGACACTTAGTTGCTCCAGATTGTAGCATCTGCAGCCTGTTGTGCCTCCATCATTACAGTGACAGACCTTTTGGGCTGTATGGCCTATTTGTGTGGTATATATGCAACATTGCATTGCAATATTGGTGGTTTCCCTGGACATTTAATCTTATTGTAGAAAAATAAAGGTTAAATCTGTCCAAAGTAACTGTATTAACAATTAAAGTAAATGTTTAATCACTGAATGTCTTTTAAGTGATCTTTACCCTTTACAAACTTTCATTTTGTTTCGTAAGAACCTTTTCTCCTGAAGCCTTTCTATAAGCTGCGTCTTCATATTATCCATTTGAGATATTCACAAACAAACTATTTTACTTTGACGTTCTTGTTGAAAGGCTAGGGTACAATGAAAGCAAGTTTTGGCCATGTTTGTCAATTTCTATATATTATTTGCATTTTAATTACACTTCTGGTAATTATGATTATGGAGATTGCACTAATTTATTTAAATTGTGTTTTTCAGGGTGTCTTCCTTTATTACTTTTCAACCAAAAGAAAAGAACCCGATTGCCATTAACTTCAAATCCTAAGGAACATGAGTTGGGCTCCAGTAGTAATTTTCCTACACCAGAGAGTTTTGATTCACCACCTGCGGGTATCTAAGTTGATTCCTTTCCAAACATTCACCATTTTGTTGTGCATTGCTTGTTTTAATGGCTATTTCTCCAAATTGTTTTTTCTGAGCATGTTTATCTGAGGAATGGGAAGGTGTTTAGAACAACACTTAGAAAGCAGTAATGCTTCTGTTTTCTTTCAAAGCAATTGGAAAATGTCAAATTTACTGCTAAATTTGAAAAAACCCAACAAGAATCAGGACATATTTTTACACCGTCACAATTTGGCTGTTTAGAACAAATAAATCTTTATTGTGATGGCAAACGTTTTCTTACATTGTACAGTGTGAAAACTATCCTAATTAAATAGATATATAGCCGACTTTCAGAAGGCTTTCGACAAGGTCCCACATAAGAGATTAGTATACAAACTTAAAGCACACGGTATTGGGGGTTTAGTATTGATGTGGATAGAGAACTGGCTGGCAGACAGGAAGCAAAGAGTAGGAGTAAACAGGTCCTTTTCAGAATGGCAGGCAGTGACAAGTGGGGTACCGCAAGGCTCAGTGCTGGGACCCCAGCTATTTACAATATATATTAATGATTTGGACGAGGGAATTGAATGCAACATCTCCAAGTTTGCGGATGGCACGAAGCTGGGGGGCAGTGTTAGCTGTGAGGAGGCTGCAAGGTGACTTGGATAGGCTGGGAGAGTGGGCAAATGCATGGCAGATGCAGTATAATGTGGATAAATGTGAAGTTATCCACTTTGGTGGCAAAAACAGGAAAGTAGACTATTATCTGAATGGTGGCCGATTAGGAAAAGGGGAGATGCAACGACCATAGAGGGAGTACAGAGAAGGTTCACCAGACTGATTCCTGGGATGTCAGGACTTTCATATGAAGAAAGACTGGATAGACTCGGCTTGTACTCGCTAGAATTTAGAAGATTGAGGGGGGATCTTATAGAAACTTACAAAATTCTTAAGGGGTTGGACAGGCTAGATGCAGGAAGATTGTTCCCGATGTTGGGGAAGTCCAGAACAAGGGGTCACAGTTTAAGGATAAGGGGGAAATCTTTTAGGACCGAGATGAGAAAAACATTTTTCACACAGAGAGTGGTGAATCTCTGGAATTCTCTGCCACAGAAGGTAGTTGAGGCCAGTTCATTGGCTATATTTCAGAGGGAGTTAGATGTGGCCCTTGTGGCTAAAGGGATCAGGGGGTATGGAGAGAAGGCAGGTACAGGATACTGAGTTGGATGATCAGCCATGATCATATTGAATGGCGGTGCAGGCTCGAAGGGCTGAATGGCCTACTCCTGCACCTATTTTCTATGTTTCTATATCAAATGCTATTGTAAAAAGATCCTTTTTCTATTTCAACTCTCGAGGAAAAGTTTGACACGTTTATTTGTTAAACTTTAAGGCAGCAGAGGATCGCTACAAAGCAGACAACAAAACAATCAGACAACAGTACTGAGCAATTATAAGACCGAGTTTCAATATCCCAGTATGAGGAGCAATCTGGGCAGTACAGCTAGTGGGATGACACCAATGCCAAATTCAGCAAAAACGACAAAAAACAGGTAGGTTATACAATATTAGTTCTGAGCATATATTTGTATTTGAATTGCTGTGAACATAAACATCTATTTTAAATCAGCATTCTTAAAGAATATCAGTAGAAATCTTTAGAGACGTTTCTTTAAAAACACATTTAACCAGCATATTTTGATTTTTTTTTGTGTATTCAATTTCATCATAAAACATTGAAATAATTTGATTGCTGAATGCATTTGGGGAACTAAGGCAGCCTGTGAGCATCATATTGTGACCATTGCAGCTTTTCCAGTAGAATATAAAAACATAATTTGCTAAATCAGGAACGAAAAATGTTATTCTTTGCATACTGCAAGCTTGATGTTCTTTCTAATTGCCTACAGGTGGAGGAGTAAAAATGTGAGCAACAAGTTACAGTGTTATGTGATGTTCTCAAACAACATTCTCTGTGGTGGTTGTTTGTGGCATGAGATGGGTATCTTTGTTTTCCTCTTGTACCTTTCTCCAGACTTTCACAAAGATGATTTTAGACCCTTTTGAAGCCTCCTCAATGCACAGCCTTCTGGGGTGGCTCTTCCATAGGTTTCACTTTTATTCTAAAAGCAAAATATTGCGGACTCTGGAATACAATGAATCATACTGGAAGTATTGAGCAGGTCAGGCAGCATCTGTGGAATGAGAAATAAGGTTAGCATTTTAAGTCTTTCATCAGAATTTTTATTTATCTGATCATTGTTGGTATCACCTTTCTTTTCCAGCCCCACCTGCAATTTTCACACAGTGATAGATAGATAGATAGATAGATAGATAGATAGATAGATAGATAGATAGATATTTATTTGTTGTCATTTGAACCTAAGTTCAAACGAAATTCTGTTTCTGCAGTCATACAAACAAGTAAAAAGAATCAAGACACAACACAATTTACACAAACATCCATCACAGTGAATCTCCTCCTCACTGTGATGGAAGGCAAAGTCTTATCTCTCCCCTGCACTCCACATTCTCCTCCCGATGTCAAAGTCAAAGCCCCCGGCGGGCCATTAAAGCCGCGCCGGGCGATGCAAGGCCACGCTCCGGGTCTTGATGTTGTAGCCCCCGGTAGCGCCAGCAAGTCCCACGGCCACCAATGCCGCGCCGGGCGATGCCAGACCCCGCTCCAGGTCATCCTCAACCCCGCAACTCGGGCGGGAGCAGCTGCCGTTGCGGAAGCCCCGAAAAGCGGTCTCCCACCATGGACCCGCGAGCTCCCGATGTTACCATCCACCAGACCTGCGGCTGAAGCCTCCGAATCTCCGGGGTCGGGTCGCAGCCGCGCGCCACCACAGCTCCTCCCGCTCCGAACTCGGCCAGCTCCACGATGGTGAGTAGTCCGCAGGCTCCGAGACTGGAGCCCCAGGTCGTTCCGGTTGGAGGCCGCTCCACGGTGCTAGGCCCCAACGACAATGGAGACCCGACAGAGAAAGGTCGGGTCTCCCGTGCAGGGAAAAGATTTTAAAAGAGCCGAACCCAGTACTGCTAGCGCAGCCTGACCAACAGCAGCGGACTGGAGGCAAATCAAGACAAAAAACTGACCGGACGGTTATTTCTGACTCCAATGAGGAGGACTCTCCGCCTTAGAGCTGCAGAGCTAGCCGCCTGAGCCGCATGGAAAGGCTCATGGAGCAAATGCTCCAGCGAGACTTGCTTCGGGAGCTGGAGCAGTCTCGCCAAGGGAACTCAGGCACTCCCACATCAGTGCTCTACAATGCACTGGCCATCGCTTCCCCCTCAGCCGAGGGCAGCGTTGGCGACGAGGGCTGGGCTGGTCAGGAACAGGGGTCATTGGCTGAAGATGTCGGGAGTACGCTTGGGGTACAGGATCAGGAAGAGCTGCTGGGTGTGGTGAATCGCTGCGTGGTTACACCACGAGCAGGGTGGCCGTTGCAGCCAAAACTGGCGGCCAGCATTAACCACCTGTCCCTCAAACCCCTATAAGAAGAGAAATCTGGGGGTATGTTGGACAGAGTATCCGGAAACAGGAGCTAAAATTACATGTATCCTCAAGCTCCTGACGACAAGGATAACATCCTATGCTCGTTCCGTGGATGCGGTGGATGACCACCAACCAGCAAGACACTCTGGTTCTGCTGTGCAACACTCAATATGAGATAAACAACCTCCGCAAGGAGAGAATAAGACCTGCCCTCAATCCCAAATTGCAGGACTGTGTACAACACCGGCCTCAGAGCCGCAGATCCTGTTATTTGGAAAGGACTTGACAAGTGAAAGACCTGGAGGAAGAGTCCAAAGCATTTGGCCTCATGAGGGCAGGCCCCGGAACGAGCAGACCCACACAACCCAGACGGCAGTACCCCACCGCGTCCACCAGTCGACGTCAAACTTATGGGACTGGTGAAAGCTCGGGGTCCGCATACCATCCCCGAAAGCCTTTTTTAGGCCAGGGCCCAGAGCGGACCCCATGGAAAATGCGCCACCCCCAACCAGCAGTACATCCAGCAGTACAACGACGGATGAAGAAAGGAACACTTCCATAATTATGGAGGTAGGTGGGTCTGGTTCCTACCAGCATATAAAAAGTGGGGGAACTGTACTAACAGGGGAGATTACACCTGTTCATTGAAGCATGGAGGTCTGTCACGAATGATAGTTATATACTTAACAATATTCGTGGATATAAAATAGAGTTCATTCAAAAAAATATGCCACCAGTTCAGCATGTACCCCAAAGGTTCTTTACCCTCTCAGTCAAAGAAAAACTAGAGGGTCAAGCAGAACTGGTGAGGTTACTTACAAAGGGTATCATTGAGAAATCCAAACATGAACCTTTGGAATTTGTCTCATATATTTACCAAAGACAAAAAAGATGGTGGATGTCGCATCAACATTGACTTCACTAAATACCTTTGTTAAGTATGTACATTTCAAAATGGAAACATTTGTAACTGCCAAACAACTGATTTCCAAAGGATACTTTATGGCAGGTATTGATTTAAAAGATGCCTACTATACAGTACCCTTTCAAAAGGGTTATCGCAGATACCTGAAATTTACCTGGATGGGGCAACTATGGCAGTTTAAAGCGTTGCCTAAATGGGTTAACATCAGCCCAAGACTATTTACCAAGATATTAAACCGGCCTTGGCAACATTGAGAAAACACAGACATATTGTCATGGCATATCTTGATGATATTCTAATAGTAGGCAAAACCATGGAGTTGGCTAAATCAGCTGTATTAACTACCAAACAATTGTTTGAAACCCTTGGATTTGTCATACATCCAGATAAATCTAAGTTGACGCCATCCACAACTATGGACTATCTGGGATTCACGATTAACTCAGTCCACATGTCCGTAACTTTGCCAAAAGATAAAGCAGCAGAATTGGCACAGACGTGTAACAATTTAATGGTCAGCAATCGACCAACCATCCGACAAGTGGCAAGAGTAATTGGCAAAATGGTAGCAACATTTCCAGCTACACAATTTGGACCCTGCACTATCAAAACCTACAAAGGGCAAAAGTACAGGCATTAAAACGACATGCAGGTCACTTTGACCGGACCATGAAATTACCCATTGAAGCTATATCAGAGTTCCAGTGGTGGATAGAGCACATTTGGCATAGTTCCAGCCCTATCATCATCAATAACCCAACATTAACTATACAAACAGATACATAGATACATAGAAAATAGGTGCAGGAGTAGGCCATTCGGCCCTTCGAGCCTGCACCGCCATTCAATATGATCATGGCTGATCATCCAACTCAGTATCCCGTACCTGCCTTCTCTCCATACCCCCTGATCCCTTTAGCCACAAGGGCCACATCTAACTCCCTCTTAAATATAGCCAATGAACTGGCCTCAACTACCCTCTGTGGCAGAGAGTTCCAGAGATTCACCACTCTCTGTGTGAAAAAGTTTTTTCTCATCTCGGTCTTAAAGGATTTCCCCCTTATCCTTAAGCTGTGACCCCTTGTCCTGGACTTCCCCAACATCGGGAACAATCTTCCTGCATCTAGCCTGTCCAACCCCATAAGGCTGGGGAGCAACTAATACCATATCCAGCACAGGTGGTAGATCGACTAACCTAGAATCATCTTTGCTACAAACACTGGGCATAAATTATTTGGAAATGTTGGGTGCGTTTTATGGTTTAAAAGCATATTCTACAAATATGCACCATTTGCATGTTCGTTACAAATTGATAATACCACGGTGGTGGCCTATGTTAAACCATGGGCGGAATAAAATCTAAATCATGTGACAATTTGGTCAACAAAATCTGGCAATGGTGTGTCGATAGACATATTTGGTTATCAGCAACTTACCTACCAGGTAAGCTAAATACAGGAGCAGACACCAGGTCATGCAAATTCAATGATAAACAATGGATGTTAAATCCTAGAGCTTTTGCTAAAATTACAAAGCAATATGGCACACCAGATATCGATCTCTTTGCATCCAGACTAAATCATCAGGTACCAATGTATGTCGTTTGGGAACCAGACCTGAGGCAGCAGCGATAGATGCATTTGCGCTGAACTGGGGAAACTATTTCTTTTATGCTTTCCCCCCTTCGGCCTCATCAGTAGGGTACTACGCAAAATACAGATGGACTCTGCTACAGGTATTTTGATAGTACCAACTGGCCTACACAGCCATGGTTCCCAGTGGTCCTCGACATGGTCATCGAAACTCCTATGACCTTTCCCAGTAGCCCAGACCTATTGACGCACCCGGTATCAGGCATAAGTCATCCATGCCATGACAAAATTAACCTACTGGGTTGCAGATTATCAAAAGACCAATGCTGGGCCTGGGATTGTCTGACAGGACCATCAACACGATGACAGCGTACCACCGTATGTCCACCAGGAAACAATACCTATCGAGCATCAGGAAGTGGGAAAGATACTGCTCGACTACTGGGACAACATACTCATCTGCAACCATAACTAATGTACTGGAGTTCCTGGGGGGCCTTCACCATATTGAAGGACTGAACTACAGCGCCATCAATACTGCCAGAAGTGCTCTGTCAGCCTACTTAAAACAAGTACCAGGACAACAGGCCATAGGGTCTCACCCGCTGGTGATCAAACTCATGAGGGGTATATTCAACTCCAACGCCCCCTAGACCTAGGTACACCCAAATCTGGTATGTCAGTGTGGTCCTGACATACCTAAGGGGATGGTCACCAGCCAGGTCTCTCACCCTGGAACAGCTAACCCTGAAAACGGTTATGCTGATGGCACTAGTCTCAGCACAAAGAGTCCAGTCCCTCCACTTACTGCGACTGGACAACATGGTTATAACACCAGACCGGGTCTCATTCACCATTCAGGAGCTGCTAAAGCAGAGCAGGCCAGGAATTTCAGGCCTAGTTGTGGATTTCCGGGCATACCCACCTGACCCACAGTTCTGTGTCATGACTCACCTACTCACTTACATCAACACGGAATGGAGCGAGGTGGAGGATAAATGCGTGGCTGAAGGACTGGTGCAGAAGGCAGGGATTCAAATTTCTGGATCATTGGGACCTCTTTTGTGGAAGGTGCGACCTGTACAAAAAGGATGGGTTGCACTTGAACCTGAGGGGGACCCATATCCTGGCGGGGAGATCTGCAAAGGCTACTGGGGAGACTTTAAACTAGAATGGTTGGGGGGAGGGACTCAAATAGAGAAAGCTATTAGACAGTGTGTGAGGCAGGAGGCAGAGAAGGAAAGCACTCAGACCCAACATGTAGGGGGGAAAGAAGAAAACAATAATAAACAGAGAATAAGAGGTGGTGGGGTTCTTAAATGGGTGAGCAGAGAAACAGAGGGGTGTAAAATGCGGGCGGAAGCAATAGGTAGCAAGGTGAAAAGTAAAAGTGGCACGCAGACAAATCCAGGGCAAAAATCAAAAAGGGCCTCTTTTCAACATAATTGTATAAGGGGTAAGAGCGTTGTAAAAACAAGCCTGAAGGCTTTGTGTCTCAATGCAAGGAGCATTCGTAATAAGGTGGATGAGTTGAACGTGCAGATAGCTATTAATGATTATGATATCGTTGGGATCACGGAGACATGGCTCCAGGGTGACCAAGGCTGGGAGCTGAACATCCAGGGATATTCAATATTCAGGAGGGATAGAGAGAAAGGAAAAGGAGGTGGGGTAGTGTTGCTGGTTAGAGATGAGAACGCAGTGGAAAGGAAGGACATTAGCTTGGAGGATGTGGAATCGGTATGGGTAGAGCTGCGAAACACTATGGGGCAGAAAACGCTGGTGGGTGTTGTGTACAGGCCACCTAGCAGTAGTAGTGAAGTTGGGGATGGCATCAAACAGGAAATTAGAAATGCGTGCAACAAAGGCAAAACAGTTATAATGGGTGACTTTAATCTACGTATAGATTGGGTGAATCAAATTGGCAGGGTTGCTGAGGAAGAGGATTTCTTGGAATGTATGCGGGATAGTTATCTAAACCAACATGTAGAGGAACCAACGAGAGAGCAGGCTATTCTAGACTGGGTATTGAGTAATGAGGAAGGGTTAGTTAGCAGTCTTGTTGTGCGTGCCCCCTTGGGCAAGAGTGACCATAATATGGTTGAGTTCTTCATTAGGATGGAGAGTGACATTGTTACTTCAGAAACAACGGTTCTGAACTTAAAGAAAGGTAACTTTGAGGGAATGAGACGTGAATTGGCCAAGATTGACTGGCAATTATTTCTAAAAGGGTTGACGGTGGATATGCAATGGAAGGCATTTAAAGACTGCATGGATGAACTACAAAAATTGTTCATCCCAGTCTGGCAAAAGAATAAATCAGGGAAGGTAGTGCATCCGTGGATAACAAGGGAAATCAGGGATAGTATCAAAGCAAAAGATGATGCGTACAAATTAGCCAGAAAAAGCAGCATACCAGAGGACTGGGAGAAATTCAGAGACCAGCAGAGGAGGACAAAGGGCTTAATTAGGAAAGGGAAAATAGATTATGAAAGAAAACTGGCAGGGAACATAAAAACTGACTGCAAAGGTTTTTATAGATATGTGAAGAGAAAGAGATTGGTTAAAACAAATGTAGGTCCCTTGCAGTCAGAAACAGGTGAATTGATCATGGGGAACAAGGATATGGCGGACCAATTGAATAACTACTTTGGTTCCGTCTTCACTAAGGAAGACATAAATAATCTGCCGGAAATAGCAGGGGGCCGCGGGTCAAAGGAGGTGGAGGAACTGAGTGAAATCCAGGTTAGTCAGGAAGTGGTGTTGGGTAAATTGAATGGATTAAAGGCCGATAAATCACCAGGGCCAGATAGGCTGCATCCCAGAGTACTTAAGGAAGTAGCTCCAGAAATAGTGGATGCATTAGTGATAATTTTTCAAAACTCTTTAGATTCTGGAGTAGTTCCTGAGGATTGGAGGGTGGCAAACGTAACCCCACTTTTTAAGAAGGGAGGGAGAGAGAAAACGGGGAATTACAGACCAGTTAGTCTAACATCGGTAGTGGGGAAACTGCCAGAGTCAGTTATTAAAGATGGGATAGCAGCACATTTGGAAAATGGTGAAATCATTGGACAAAGTCAGCATGGATTTACGAAAGGTAAATCGTGTCTGACGAATCTTATAGAATTTTTCGAGGATGTAACTAGTAGAGTGGATAGGGGAGAACCAGTGGATGTGTTATATCTGGACTTTCAGAAGGCTTTCGACAAGGTCCCACATAAGAGATTAATATACAAACTTAAAGCACACGGTATTGGGGGTTCAGTATTGATGTGGATAGAGAACTGGCTGGCAGACAGGAAGCAAAGAGTAGGAGTAAACGGGTCCTTTTCACAATGGCAGGCAGTGACTAGTGGGGTACCGCAAGGCTCAGTGCTGGGACCCCAGCTATTTACAATTTATATTAATGAGCTGGATGAGGGAATTGAAGGCAACATCTCCAAGTTTGCGGATGACACTAAGCTGGGGGGCAGTGTTAGCTGTGAGGAGGATGCTAGGAGACTGCAAGGTGGCTTGGATAGGCTGGGTGAGTGGGCAAATGTTTGGCAGATGCAGTATAATGTAGATAAATGTGAGGTTATCTACTTTGGTGGCAAAAACAGGAAATTAGACTATTATCTAAATGGTGGCCGATTAGGAAATGGGGAGATGCAGCGAGACCCGGGTGTCATGGTACACCAGTCATTGAAAGTAGGCATGCAGGTGCAGCAGGCAGTGAAGAAAGCGAATGGTTTGTTAGCTTTCATAGCAAAAGGATTTGAGTATAGGAGCAGGGAGGTTCTACTGCAGTTGTACAGGGTCTTGGTGAGACCACACCTGGAGTATTGCGTACAGTTTTGGTCTCCAAATCTGAGGAAGGACATTATAGCCATAGAGGGAGTGCAGAGAAGGTTCACCAGACTGATTCCTGGGATGTCAGGACTTTCATATGAAGAAAGACTGGATAGACTTGGCTTATACTCGCTAGAATTTAGGAGATTGAGAGGGGATCTTATAGAAACGTACAAAATTCTTATGGGGTTGGACAGGCTAGATGCTGGAAGATTGTTCCCGATGTTGGGGAAGTCCAGGACAAGGGGTCACAGCTTAAGGATAAGGGGGAAATCCTTTAAGACCGAGATGAGGAAAAACCTTTTCACACAGAGAGTGGTGAATTTCTGGAACTCTCTGCCACAGAGGGTAGTTGAGGCCAGTTCATTGGCTATATTTAAGAGGGAGTTAGATGTGACCCTTGTGGCTAAAGGGATCAGGGGGTATGGAGAGAAGGCAGGTACGGGATACTGAGTTGCATGATCAGCCATGATCATATTGAATGGCGGTGCAGGCTCGAAGGACCGAATGGCCTACTCCTGCACCTATTTTCTATGTATCTATGTATCTATGTAACACAACAAGAGATTCCCGAGGGAGAGAAAACCTTATGGGTCAGCCACAAGAAACCTCATGGTCGGATGTCAAGCCAAACCATCTCAAGATGGCTCAAGCAGGTACTGGGAGCTGCTGGAGTAGATACTGATGTATATACATCTCACTCCACCAGGGCAGCATCCACATCGGCGGCTAAAAGGATGGACGTACCACTGGACCACATCCTGGCTACAGCGGGGTGGTCCATGGAGAAAACGTTCCAAACGTCCTACAACAAGCCGCTAGCAGAACCTGTGTTATTTGCAGAAAGAGTTTAGAATCTGCAAATATATATTTTAAGCCCGGGGGAGCATTTTGTCTTTTGTTATTGTTTAATAGAAACCATTATTGTTTACAAACAGATTCATGGTTGATTACGATAACATACTTCCTCCCTTGAAGGACTTCGGCAGCGAGTGAAGTATGAAACATAGACATAGAAATTAGGTGCAGGAGTAGGCCATTCGGCCCTTCGAGCCTGCACCGCCATTCAATATGATCATGGCTGATCATCCAACTCAGTATCCCGTACCTGCCTTCTCTCCATACCCTCTGATCCCTTTAGCCACAAGGGCCACATCTAGCTCCCTCTTAAATATAGCCAATGAACTGGCCTCGACTACCCTCTGTGGCAGAGAGTTCCAGAGATTCACCACTCTCTGTGTGAAAAAAGTTCTTCTCATCTCGGTTTTAAAGGATTTCCCCCTTATCCTTAAGCTGTGACCCCTTGTCCTGGACTTCCCCAACATCGGGAGCAATCTTCCTGCATCTAACCTGTCCAACCCCTTAAGAATTGTGTAAGTTTCTATAAGATCCCCTCTCAATCTCCTAAATTCTAGAGAGTATAAACCAAGTCTATCCAGTCTTTCTTCATAAGACAGTCCTGACATCCCAGGAATCAGTCTGGTGAACCTTCTCTGCACTCCCTCTATGGCAATAATGTCCTTCCTCAGATTTGGAGACCAAAACTGTACGCAATACTCCAGGTGTGGTCTCACCAAGACCCTGTACAACTGCAGTAGAACCTCCCTGCTCCTATACTCAAATCCTTTTGCTATGAAAGCTAACATACCATTCGCTTTCTTCACTGCCTGCTGCTCCTGCATGCCTACTTTCAATGACTGGTGTACCATGACACCCAGGTCTCGCTGCATCTCCCCTTTTCCTAGTCGGCCACCATTTAGAAAATAGTCTGCTTTCCTGTTTTTGCCACCAAAATGGATAACCTCACATTTATCCACATTATACTGCATCTGCCAAACATTTGCCCACTCACCCAGCCTATCCAAGTCACCTTGCAGTCTCCTAGCATCCTCCTCACAGCTAACACTGCCCCCCAGCTTAGTGTCATCCGCAAACTTGGAGATATTGCCTTCAATTCCCTCATCCAGGTCATTAATATATATTGTAAATAGCTGGGGTCCCAGCACTGAGCCTTGCGGTACCCCACTAGTCACTGCCTGCCATTGTGAAAAGGACCCGTTTACTCCTACTCTTTGCTGTTACACGGTTTGAAATCACAGAGCTTTAAAATCTTCACGTAGTCACTCACGTGACTCCGAAGTAAAATAGTAAGATTAAACGAGAACTTACCAGTTTGAAGTTTGATCTGTATTTTATGAGGAGTTACGATGAGGGATTACGTGCCCTCCGCTCCCACCCTCAAATATAGAGATCAACTGGTATCTTAGTTCTCCTTTTCTTTACTATGTTTATTTCAATTGTTGTGTTTCCTGTGATTCCACACCGCTGCTTTGAAGAATGTCGCGCATGCGTGCTGGACGGGCTCTTCACGTAATCCCTCATCGTAACTCCTCATAAAATACAGATCAAACTTCAACCTGGTAAGTTCTCGTTTAATCTTACTATAATGGTTCACAATCACAGATAAATTGATTATTGATTGATTGATTATACCTTTAATAATCCTTTGCAGGAAATTACAATGCCACGACAGCTTCAAGATAGACATAACACCACAAATAGCTTCCATAATTAACAAGTTAAAATACAAGTTAAAATACAAGTTAAAATACAATTAATTAAAAAAAATTAAAAAAAAAAGTAGAGTTATTTATGCGCATTATATAGCCAGGTTATATAATGCGCATCAAAGCTATCTTTGTCTTTGTGGTAGATCTAATCTGAAACTTGTGCTCAGTGAAACAGATGCTGAAGGCATTTAAGATGGATCTGTATGTGAAGACTCAAAGTGCTATTTACCCATCACTTTATCCCCACAGTTGCAACTGTTTTTCCTCGTGCAGAGAAATGTTGTTGTGAGACCACAGCTGTTAGCGGCAGGGGGGGAAATAGTGTTTGCAAAGAAAGAAATCTGGTGTTGCAAAAATGCAACATAGGCGAATGCAAGAAGTGTCAAAAGACAGAAAAGTTAAAAGAACAAAAGACACGGTTTTACATGAGGAGCCAATTCCATATAAGGTTATTTTTATTGTCACGAGTACCAAGGTACAGTGACATTTTTTTTGCATACAGATCAATAAGATTATTTCCATTCATAAGTACAATTCCTAATTAAGTGCCAAATGCATAGAAGCTGACCAATAAGTCGACATGCATGGGTAGCCAGGTTTCGGCCATTTTCAAAGTCCCAGCTGCAGCTGGCCATAAAGGCCCGTTGCAGCCCTTGCCTCCATCCGGATCGTCCCGCGAACCGTCGTCCCTCTCTTGCCCGGCCTTCAGGTTTCATGTCCCGGGGGGGGGGGGTGCCTCCCACAGCAGACCTTGAGGCTGTGGAAGTTAAGACCCCCCCCTCGGTTCTCCACACCGTCCCTTTGTTCAGCGTCCACTACCATTGACGACTCCCTCCACCATCTGGTTCCCGGAACAGGAAACGAGCTTTGGACAATTCTCCCTCTCCAGGCGGCTTCCCCGGGTTCTACGGCGGGTGAGCCGGGCCTGCTGCCGGGGCATGGCAGTAGCCCGTGGTCCTTCGGGAGCTCTGGCCACACGTGACCTTCTCCCAACTAGGTTAGCTTTATGTTAAAATAACAAATCAAACAGAGATTGTGGGAGGCTTCAAAAATATACTGGGCTCAAAATTGAATTGGCAGTTATAATTTGGACTCCTGGACTGCTAAATTAGGTGAAACGTGTACCTGGAACGTTCAGAACTATTCAATTGACACACCTTCACTCAATCTGATTTCCTAGCAATATTTCGTTAATCAGGTTGTCACATAATTTTCAGCTTTCATAAAGTTTATTTTGGTTACTTGTGCTGTAGAATTCTGTAGGATAAATCCAGTCAAGTAAACTTTACCATTATAATCTTAGAACATTTGCAATAGATCACCTGCCTTTGAGGCCTTTGGACTATCTGCAATTAGCAGATAAGATGAAAGAACATTCAGGGTTATATAAATATGCTATTGGAGAAAACACATCAATACTTTGTCCTGAAGTTAGTCAAGTGACAGAAATTGTGAAATTTGCAGTCTTATCTTTGCAATAGCTTTGTGGATTTTTTGAAAAAACAAATCATTGTAGACTTTTTTGTCTAGAGCAACAGTGTCAACTGTAGAGTCTGTTGAGTTTGGAGAAATGTCTCCAATGCTTGTGTTGCTTGCTTTGTCAACAAACGAAATGGAGCAATTGGAGGAGAGCCTACAGAGGTTGAGTGCACAGATTGGACGCGGCCTGCAGCGGCATGGAGCAGCAGAGCAGCAGTGAAGAACTGCAGTTCTGGTTAATGCGGGGCTTTGGGAGTCCATATACCATTTTTAACAAACTGAAAAACTCCTTTGAGTTGATCGAGTTACCATATTGCTGGACCTCATCTGTCATGTGGTCTGACTAATTGTTCTGCATTTCATGGAGTTCTCACTGGACTTTGCCCTACAAGTGCTAGAAGCTTGTTGACGCAGAGATAACATAATTCTGCTATCTGTCAAAGGCATTGCACTTTTCTTGCAGTAGTTTGTTGATCTCATTGTTTACGTCAAACCAGTCCCGATGAACCCACTGCTCAGATCCACTGCGGCACCGTGAGCAGTTTCCAACTGCGGACAGCAGGAAATTCAACGGCACCAGGGAGCACACGGGGTGGCGACCGGGTGCGAGATGAGCAGGGAGAAGAAAGAAAGACCGGTGTCGGACAAGTCTTTTTTAGGTTGGCTGCTTTCCCATGGCAATATGAAGTGTAAATGGGGTCATTAATAATATCCCATGTTTGCGGCTATTGCCTGTAGGAGGGTGAACCAGAGTAATGCCTCCAGTGCCTTCAAAGTTGGCTGCAGGAGGTGCCCCCGGGACACAAAGATGGCTGGGTGAGCAGAGAAGAGGGACGTTAGTTTGCGAGGACTGCTCCAGTATACCGAGTGACCAGACTTTGAATAATTGCGCCAACAATGGCAGCGCCAGCACATGTAATATATGCAAAAAGAATTTCACTGTGTAGTTGCATATGTGACAAAGTACCATTGAACCATTGAAGAACAATCTTTGCTGATTCAGTCACTATCTGCTTGAACTGGTTCTACTTTCCAGTCGGGTCTCCAGTCGATGGTCTATGAGCAGCCAGAGTGTCGTCAAGGTGAAACTGGTATTTCTCCCTCACTTCTGAGCGCTGTAGCTTCATAGTGTTGAACACGGCTCAGGTAAGCTATGGCTGCACTGGGACAGTGTGGAAGCTGACGATAGATTTGACCAGTTTGATCTATCCGGTACTCTCACATGGCTCTGATGATCCTGCCTGCAAATAATGACATAATCTTTAAGATGCGACTGCGTGGACCTACAGGACCTTATACCCATTGGATAGTCTGAAGAGTGTGTTGATGATGGTGAGATTACTCTTAGAACATGTGGTCAATAGGGGCAGCCCGATGTCGTACTATTGAACAGTTTTTATACCAAAACCTGTGTCTGCTCAGACATGCCCTAAGCACATGACAGTGCACTGCTAGGTCACTTTCCTGGGCATGGGTCACCTTGTTGATTTCTCCCCCCTCTCACCCCCTCCTCAGTCTGCCAACACAGTTTTTGGTATAAAACGTATTCGATAGTACATAAGGCTGAGGCTCATTAATAGTAGAATATTGCAGTAGAGAGCCAATACACAAAACAGTGAAATAAAAATTACTGAGGAACTTAGCAGGTCAGGCAGCATCCTGACTGATACCGCTTGACCTGCTGAGTTACCCCAGCACTTTGTGTTTCACTCAACATTCCAGCATCTGCAATTCCTTGTGACTCCAAAATATAAAACACGTTAACTCCAACCCATATCCAACAACACATCTGTCCAGATACAAAACAATTTCAGGCGCATCATAATTTGTAATGTTTTTGTAAAATTAGAATAAGTAGTTTCAGCAACATTTACTCAGCATTATAGATTAAATTACAGTAATAAAAGACAATAGATTTGCCAACAAACATAATTAGAATGGTGGATAATTGAAGCCTATTATGATCAAACCATATAATTATGCATCAATTATATTGAATTTGTTTATATTCTATATGTATGTGTAAAATTTGAAGAAGAAACATGATATGGTTAACATCAACAATACCATAGAACTGATTGTTGACTTCAGAAAGGGGAGGTTGGAAGACTACATGCCAGCTTTCATCAATAAGACTAGCGAGTTAGCAGCTTTAAATTCCTGGACATTAACATCTCGGATGACCTGTCCTGGGCCCAGCACATGGATGTAATCATGAAGAAGGCACACCAGTGCCTCTCTTGGAAGTAATTCAGTGTAAGTCTGAACATCCTAACAAACCTTTACAGATGTAATGTTGAAAGTATCCCGACTGGTTGCATCGTGGCTGGTGCAGCGATTCCAATGGACAGAAACACAAGAAGCCTCAGAGAGTGGTGGACTTAGCCTGGTCCATTACGGGCGCAGCTCTCCCCACTGTCAAAATCATGAAGAGCTGCTCAAGAAGGCAGCACCTATCATCAACAATCCCCACCATCCGGTCCATGGACTCTTCTCATTGCTACAATTGGGCAGAAGGTACTGAAAGACTAAGGCTGACGTTCCACTCAAGTAGGTTGAGGAGCAGATATCTTCCTGCATCTATCATCAAGTATCCTCACCATCCGGGCCATGGCCTCTTCTCACTGCTATTATTGGGCAGGAGGTACGGAAAGTACTGAGACTGAAGTTCCACACTAGCAAGTTGAGGATCAACAACTTCCAGCATCTATCGTCAAGGATCCTCGCCATCTGGGGCTATCTTCTCACTGCCACAACTGCAATGGAGCTACTGAAAGTATTGCGACTCAAGCTTCACAGCCCCAGGTCGAGGAACAGCCATCTTCCTACAAGTCTGAAGAAGGGTCTCGACCCGAAAAGTCACCCATTCCTTCTCCCCAGAGATGCTGCCTGTCCCACTGAGTTGCTCCAGCATTTTGTGTATATCTTCCTACAACCTCAAGTTTTGTTTAGTTTAGTTTAGAGATACATTGTGCATTAACACTATCCTACACACTAGGCTCAATTTACACATTTACCAAGCCAATGAACCTACATACCTGTACGTCTTTGGAATGTGGGAGGAAACCGAAGACCTTGGAGAAAACCCACGCAGTCACGGGGAGAATGTAAAACTCTGTAATTTATGTATTATTTTTTTTCTGTATGTTTGAGTGTATGTGCCTGTGACACTGCCTCAAGCAAAATTTTTCATGATACCTGTACCTCACTGTACTTGTGCATTTGACAGTAAACTTGACTTAACTGGATACGGTTAATACAGGGCTGAATCATATGTCCCCTAACTGGCTGGCCACATTTGCCTTTATGCCTTTATTGCCTTCATGGGTGCACTTACTTCTTGCTACATTATAGAATGACCCATGTTGGAGGTCTCCATCCTATGGTCCTTCTATGCAGTAAGAGGGGGACAGTGAGTAAAAATAGGCCAAAGTCATGGAACCTGGGTCTCAACTCCATCATTGCCCTGATGGCTATAGATAGCTTGCTCCTATTCCTTTGCTCCATAGATGCTGCCTCACCCGCTGTGTTTCTCCAGCATTTTTGTCTACCTTTGCTTCTATTAAAGTCATCCTAATTGAAAAATACTTAAACACGGTTGAAATTGATTTTTTCCCCCAACATAATCCCTATAATACTAAAACTCTTCGTCTTGTTTCTGACTGTGTGTGTGCGTGTGTCAATATCTGGTCATTCCTATTTTCTACCACAACGTCACAATGCACTCGCAATGCAGGACGGGACATTCTAGGAGGGAGGGGCACTCCAGCACTCGTGTGGCGGCGGCTCTCGATGGCGAGGTTGGTGCATCGGGCACTGGCTGGAGCCGAGCCTGTTGCTCTAGCTGGAGTGATAGCCGAACCCGGGGCTTGGTATGAGGTGTGACTGGGGCCGAGAAAGAAGCCGCCGCTGGAACCGAGGATGAGCCTGGGTCAGGGACGAGCCCAGAGATGAAGTCGGGGCTGGAGTCTACAGCCAGGGCCGGGCCGAGTACGAGAACCAGGCCGAGTTCCTGGCGCTGCTCTACGACCTGGCTAGGTCCTGGGGCAGGGAATGGGAGTGAGGGGAGGAGGATGAGGGATATGAGGAGGAGGGAAATGGGATGGGGAGTGGGGTGGTTGAGGAAGATGGGAGGGGGGTGTGGAGGAGGGAGATGCCCCCCCCATCTACCCTCACTCTCACCCTCTCTATCCCTCTCCCTCTCTACCCTCCCTCCCTCTCTACCCCCCTACCTTTCCCTCTCTAGCCTCCTCCCCCTCTAACCCCCTCCCTCTCTGCCCCCCTCCCTCTCTATCCCCTCTCCCTCTCTACCCCCCCTCCCTCTCTAGGGATTGAAGAGGGAGGGTGAAGAGGAGGAGGAGGGAGTGCTGGGGGATGAGGAGAAATGAGCCGCGCCTGTGCAGTTGGGGGCTATGCGTGAGTGGTGCAATATTGCATTGGGGGAATGGCTTGCGTTAGGGGAACGGGTGAGTGGTAGAATCTTGCGTTGGGGGTCAGACCCAGTGGGAGCAGACCCAACAATTAAGTTTTTAATCGTTTGAATTTTTTAAAACAGCCCAAAAACTCACCCTTTTCGGGAAAAAAAACCCCGAGTGACGTCACAATGCACTCGCAAGGCAGGACGGGACACTGGGAGGGTGGGGTGTTCAAGCGCTCGCGTGGTGGCGGCTCCCGTTGCCCGACGGTGAGGGTGGTGCCGCGGGCACTGGCTGGAGCCGAGCCTGGTGCTCGAGCTGGAGTGGTGTGGGGCCGAGAAAGAAGCCGCCGCTGGAACCAAGGACGGGTCTGCACTTGGTCTAGTTTAAAATAAAAAGCTGGTTAATTCAAAGTAATTATCACAGTGAAATACCCCCCCCCCCCCAAGCCAAGCTAAATTTTAATGAAGGTACACAAAAATGCTGGAGAAACTCAGCGGGTGCAGCAGCATCTATGGAGCGAAGGAAATAGGTAACGTTTCGGGCCGAAACCCTTCTTCAGACTGATAGGGGGTGCGGAGAAGAAAGGAAAAAAGGAAAAGGCGGAGGAGGAGCCCGAGGGCTGGGGGAGGGGAGGAGACAACCAGATGGCTGATGAAGGGGAGGGGACAGCCAGGGCTAGCAGAATTGGGAGAATTCAACGTTCAGGCCACCAGGATGTAGACTGCCCAAGCGGAATATGAGGTGCATTTCCTCCAATTTACGGTGTTGCTCGCTGTGGCCATGGAGGAGACCCAGGACAGAGAGGTCAGATACGGAATGGGAGGGGGAGTTGAAGTGCTGAGCCACCGGGAGTTCAGGTTGGTTATTGCGGACCGACCGGAGGTGTTCGGCGAAACGATCGCCAAGCCTCCGCTTGGTCTCACCGATGTAGATCAGCTGGCATCTAGAGCAGCGAATGCAATAGATGAGGTTGGAGGAGATGCAGGTGAACCTCTGTCGCACCTGGAACGACTGCTTGGGTCCTTGAATGGAGTGGAGGGGGGAGGTGAAGGGACAAGTGTTGCATCTCTTGCGGTTGCAAGGGAAAGTACCAGGGGAGGGGGTGGTATGGGAGGGAAGGGAAGAATTGACAAGGGAGTTACGGAGGGAGCGGTCTTTGCGGAAGGCAGACATGGGGGGAGATGGGAAGATGTGGCGAGTGGTGGGGTCACGTTGGAGGTGGCGAAACTGACGGAGGATCACTTGTTGTATGTGACGGCTGGTGGGGTGAAAGGTGAGGACTAGGGGGACTCTGCCTTTGTTGTGAGTGGGGGGATGGGGAGAGAGAGCAGTGTTGCGGGGTATGGCAGAGACCCTGGTGCGAGCCTCATCTATGGTGGAGGAGGGGAACCCCCGTTCCCTGAAGAATGAGGACATTTCAGATGCCCTGGTGTGGAACGCCTCATCCTGGGAGCAGATGCGGCGTAGACGGAGGAATTGGGAGTGGGGGATGGAGTCCTTACAGGAAGCAGGGTGGGAAGAAGTGTAGTCCAGATAACCATGGGAGTCGGTAGGTTTGTAGTGGATGTCGGTAAGGAGTCTATCACCTGCGATGGAGATAGCGAGGTCAAGGAATGGTAGGGAAGTGTCGGAAATGGTCCAGGTGTATTTGAGTGCCGGATGGAAGTTGGTGGTGAAGCGGATGAAGTCAGTCAGTTGTGTGTGGGTGCAGGATGTGGCACCAAAACAATCATCGATGTAGCTGGCACCAAATTTTATTGAAGTTTGGGAACCCTACTCAAATGAATGGAGTTACTACTTGTTCTACCAGCCATGGTCAGCACAAATCGAAAAAGACAAATGCAAAGTACACCTTAACTGAATATACTTTGGAGCCACCATTGGACTTGGTGGTAGAGCAGGAGGTTGGATGGACTGGTACCTGACATCTGGAATATCTTTAACTCCAGAGTCAGAGTGTGCAAACTTAGTATTGAAAGGGGCGCTGAGCTGTGGAGAACAGAGCACGATCTGACCCATTGAAGCTGGCATTACACTTTCAGAGATTGTTTATCCTCTGCCTCAGATTTTGATAGTGGAAAATAAATTGCATCAATTTTGAGTATTTTTTTCTTCTGTACTATTAATAGCCTTAACAAATTAAGTGTTAATTACTCAAAACCCTGCCGTTTAGTCAACTTCCGCAACCAGAACCTCAGCAACAACAAACACAAGAATACAGAACGTTTTCCTATGGGTCTAATGTCGTAGAGCAAAATAGTAAAAGCAACTGGAAGTAAGTGAGTTAAATTTGTTATTAAGTTGATTGTATTAAACTCTGGCAGAAAATTTAGTGTGGCACACCTTATTTATAGAGATATAATCCTTTGAAGAGAATGTTCAGAAGGTGACCCAAATGCTGCAAATGGACTCCACTATCTTCTGTTAATCTTTGCAGCTTGTTTTCTGAAGCACGTGCTTTGGCTTTGATTTTGGACTTTAACTTTAAGAAGCTGATGACAGCATGTTTTTCCTGTTGGGAATTTTACTGAGGTGAACTTTCATATCTTTTTAGAATCCTTATCTATTTTAATATTCAATTTTTTGGCAGGTATTGTTGCTTGCCTTTTTTTTAATCAAGTAGTGCAGCTCGGCAGCACATTAGCTATTTAGTCATGAGGATGTGATTATTGTATTCCACAGAAGTGCTTGATCTGAGCCCAGAATAAATTTTAATAATTTGATTAATGTATATCACTTCAAAATGATTGATTTCCTACTACTTTGCTGAAACTTTGCTCTTCAAATTTTATTAGAAGATATCACAGAATGCACCAAAATCAAGGGATCAATTAAAACCGAGGCTTGGGTAGCTCTGTAACATTATTTGAGGCCATGTTGGTTTAAATTTGATAATAATTATTGCAAGAAGTAGGGGGAGAAGTAGGCTATTCAGCCTCACGTGCCTACTTGATCATTCGGTAATATGGCTTTTTCTTACTTGAGTAGCACCTTTTAGTATTAATCTTATACTCCTTGATCCCCGTAATACCTAAAATCTGTTTATCTCTGCCTTGAATATACTTAGTGACTGAAATTTCACAGCCCACCTGGACAATGAATTCCAGTCATTTTAGCGCAGGTGATAAAATTTAATCTCAGCTCCATCCTGAATGACTTGTTCTTTATTTTGACAATGTGCCCTGGGAAGGACACTGGGATTGACCACAGGTATGCTGCAAAACAATTGCTTAGCCTCTACCTGGGCTTGCCGATATAGAAGAGGCTGCAACAAGAGATTAGGTGGGAGGAGCTACTGGTGATTCCTTGCCTCACCTGGAAAGGCTGTTAAAGTACCTTGATGGTGGTGTAGGGGAAATTATTGCATCTTCAATAGTTGCCCTGTGTCCTTGTATGCCATCTTTTAATCTCTTGCTATTTAAAGAATCCTCTGTTTCTATTTTTTCTACCATAAGGGGTGGCCTCACATTTTTCACCTATACAGTATCTTGCTCATTCACAGCCTGTCTAAAGGTCTCTGAAATTCTCTGCATCACCCTTTATGGCCCACATTGGTGTTGACCTTAATACCGTTAGTAAACTGATGTTCAAATTACCTGCAAAGGAAAGCATTTATTATTTAGGCAATGGTCTTTGTTAACCAGACTTGGCAATTTGTCAATGCCTGAGGTGATGGTGGTGAGCTGTTACCGTATTCCAAGTGTTATCATCGCCGCTGCTTTATACCAAAGGCAATTGAATGGCATGCAGTTTGTTTTAATTATGAGACTAGATAGCTGCAACAGTTTTTTACAACAGATAGTGAACATGCTTTCTATCAGCATCGTATGGCAGCAAGGAAGTATTTTATAGCAATGTTACAAAATTTTGAGATTTTAAAAATAAAGTCTGCAATTTATCCCATCAGATAAAGCATAAAAAGAAGTTTAATTTGACACCTAATTCACTTTCATATCTTCAGTATTAAAGAAGTTATGGCCATTTTCATACTCGGAAATTAGCATCTAGTTCCCTATTGCTTTTCCATTGACTTAACACAAAAGCTGTGATCGAGGACAGTCAAAAGCCCATAACTTTCTTAAAAATTAAGATAACTGAAATAAATTTTCAGTTATTATAGATTGAAGCATTCTGAAACAAATATGAAACAATCTTACTTAGAAGACATGAAAATAAAGCATATAATTAGTTAGTTACCTAATTGTAGCTAATTACAAAATTCAATTACTAGATCTAAACATCTATCAATTTCTTAAGAATAGATTAACATTTTTAAATAGCCTAAGGGTCCAAATAACATTCACACAATAATTCACAATATAACATAATTTTTAAATCTCATTTTCATGAATTTACAGTCCAAATGGAAGGAATTGAATGTTTAATACCTGTAAATTAATGGGGATTTAAATCATCTTGTGAGTGAGAATTTCTGGAACGCGATCTTTTGGAACGTTCATTTGCGGTGAATTTAACCCCGTATTGGCATGAAAAATACTGCCGTTAATTCGGGGAATAAAATCACCGTGTCGCATGAAAAAATGTGAATTAAAGGCTTCTTAAGAAGCACTTTTATACATTTAAAGAAAGCACTTTCGTTTACCTGTCCTGTGTGTGAAATCCGTCCCCGTTATCGGCGTTGACGCTTCAGGAGCTGATTTTAAAATAACTCTAGCGCTGACATTGACGATTTAATAAAAATAAAAAACACACAAAACGCCGGTAGGAACGATTCATCAGCCAACGCGTGTACTCCAACAAAATATTAACTAGGACAAGGGAGGAGAAACCCGCGTTTTAACCCCGCCCCCCCTTAAAGGCGCCAAAATCGCGCACACGGCCAGTGGCAGAATTACAGCGCGGCTGAAGGTAAGTTTTGTAACATACCTATATTTTATATTTTCTGTTCTGTCGGATTTAGATTATCTTTGGATATTTATATAAAAAACTCTTTGGATGGATTAAAATGTTGTCATGCAACATGAGGAGCGCATCAATAATTTCTTTACCTGAAGATATATTGGTGCTTTTGAAGTGTGATATTTTTGTTATGATTGTATTTTCCCTGTTCCGTGCAAGGGTGTCATGACAAATATCGGACTGCCAAAACGTGATTTATTAAATAATGACAGGTGTATAATTTCAATTGATAAGAGAATATTATAATTGAAGAGGTAATCATACACAATGCTCATTTGTAGCCAGGTTCATCAACAAGTACCTCAACAGAAACAAAGTCAGGAACAGAGACAATTTTCAAGTGGATCCAACACCAAAGGGCAAAGCAATAAAACTAGTTGGAAGTAAGTGGATTGCTCAACCTAGCAGACTGCTGTTCATTTTATTTACTTATGTTTTTTAACTTCAGTCACATTTGGCCATCCTTCAACAGTCTTCAGATCTTTCTGACATGAAGCAATGTTCTGAGCCTTTCTGTAGCCAATGTGATGTTTCATTAGTAAGATCTTATGCTGTTTAGATTAGTTTAAAGATACAGCACGGAAACAGCCCTTCGGTCCACCAGGTCCGCGCCGACCAGCGATCCCCGCATATTAACACTATCCTACACACACTAGGGACGATGTTTATATTTACCAAGCCAATTTACCTACATACCTGTACGTTTATGGAGTGTGGGAGGAAACTGAAGATCTGTATCTGTATCCAGTCTAAGTTTGCAAGCTTGCTATGTAGATAATGAATCTACCTTTGATTTAAACCAGCATCTGCAGTTCTTTCCTACACATGTAGTAAATGAATTTCATTTCCCATTTGAGATGGCATTTTGCTTATGTTAAAATCTATATAATACTAAAACTCTTTGTCTTGTTTGTGGCTGTGTGTGTGAATCTGGTTAATTTTCCTATTTTCCAAATGCTAGGCCACAGCCTTCCTATTTTCACATATCCTACTCACATTTTGCCCGTCGAATCGATAAATATCTTCCCGTCGCTTTGCCACCTATATTTCCAAACTTTTAAATCGTTTAAAGTTTTAAAAACAGCCCGAAAACTCCCGCATTTCGGGAAAAAACCCACGAGTGACATCACAATGCACTCGCAAGGCAGGATGGGACACTTCGGGAGGGAGGGACGCTTGCGTGGCAGTGACTGCCGGTGCCCAATGCCCAGTGGGGAGGGTGGTGCTGGAGCTGGAGTGAGGGCCGAGCCCGGGGCTTGGGATGGGGCTGTGACAGGGACCGAAAAAGAAGCCGCTTCTGGAACCAAGGAGGAACCTGGGTCCGGGGTTAGGGACGAGCCCGGAGTTTACAGCCGGGCCGGGCCGAGTACGAGAACCAGGCCGAGTTCCAGGCCCTGGCACTGCTCTACGACCTGGGTAGGTCCTGGGGCAGGGAATGGGAGTGAGGGGAGGAGGATGAGGGAAATGAGGAGGAGAAAGATGCTGTGGGGAGTGGCGTGGTAGAGGGAGATGGGGAGGGATGGAGGAGGGAAATGCCCCCTCCCTATCTACCCTCACTCCCACCCTCTACACCCTCCCTCTCTACCCCTCCCTCGCCCTTTCCCTCTACCCTCCCTCTACTCCCCTCCCTCTCCCTCTCCCTCTACCCCCTCCCTCACTGCCTCTCTCTATCCCTCTCCCTCTCTTGCCCTCCCCTCCCTCTCTAGCCCCTCCCTCTCTGCCCACCCTCCCTCTCTACCCCCCTCCCTCTCTACCACCCCGTTCTCTCTACCACCCTTCCCTCCACCCCCTCCCTCTCTAGGGATTGAAGAGGGAGGATGAAGAGGAGAAGGAGGGAGTGCTGGGGGATGAGGAGAAATGAGCCGCGCCTGCGCAGTTGGCTCTGCGTGAGTGGTGCAATATTGCATTGGGGGAACGGCTTGCATTGGGGGAACGGGTGAGTGGTGGAATCTTGTGTTGGGGAGCAGATTCTAGTAAGCTTTAAAATTGGGGTAACACCTGCCTCTGCTTCCAAGTGAATATATTTTTCTGCCTTGACGGGAGCTTCCAGGATCACTCTCAATATCTCTGTACTTTGGACGTCTATATGGCTTTATGACTTATAGTGTTTCATGACATGTGTGACTTCTGATGTTGGATTCCTGCCCTCAAGTAGTTTCCCAGGAAAACTGGAATGCTTAACCCTCATTCTGATTTCCATGAACCAGAGTTCTCAAGTGCCCTGGTTTTGTTCCCTGGTTATTTTCTTTTATTAACACTTAGATATTTGACAATTATTTAATTGTTCTTGAGGTACTTAGAGCATTTTGAGAACACGTAAGCTTTTGTGTTAATTCAACCTGTTTCATTCTTATCATTTAGTTTGTTTCAACTGAGTCACTAATAACGACAGTGTTGACTACATCTTGGGCAGGAGATGAGAAGAAATTCAGTCTGGAAACCCCCCTGTATTTGGCTGCAATTCACTTTTATTGGAAATGTTACCGTGCATAGATTAGATCGTAAAAGGATACGGTTTCTATGCTATAGCTCTAAACTAAACTAAAAAGTAATTGGAAAAACAACGTGCCAGAATGTTATAAAAAGGAACTGCAGATGCAGGTGTATACCAGAGATGGACACAGAACGCCAGAGTAACTCAGTGTGTCAGGTAGTTTCTGGAGAAAATGGATAGGTGACATTCGGCTTCGGGACCCTTCTTGAGACTGATTGTAGTAGGGAAAGCTGGAAAAAAAACTGGAAGCGAAATTCCAGGACAATTTAGGGCTGGCAATAGATGACCTCAGGCAAGGAGGTTCCCTGATAGGCAGTTTGTTGGATAGAGGCAGGTGTGAGCCAAAGAGGGAAACATAGTTGCGAACTGTGCCAGAAATATGATTTCCAGCAGGTTCCTGCAATACCTTGAACTTTACTTTTGCATTTGTCTAATGACATGTGAAACAGAAACCTAAATGTAAGCAAAACACTATTTCTTTGATAAAACAGGTAAACGAAAAGGAAATTGGAAAGTTGGTATATTTTTACTTAAAGGACAAAAATACTTTGGGCAACTTTGGCTGCATATATTCCCTAATACCCTATAGACAAGTTGGCGATATGCAGAGTACTGCCCTGCCGACTACAAATTCAGAAGGTTCAGAAGACTGGTGTTATGACTTCTTGTCATGCGATTTCTGGCCTCAAGTAGAGATACCCAGAAAAACTGGATTGCTTAACAGTCATTCTGATCTCCACAATTAATTATTCCAGAGTGCCTTTCGGTTTGGTGCAGTATTCCTTTGGTGCAACAATCTCTTTGGAAACCTGATCGCACATGTTTATCGGATTAGGGATACTCCATGTTGTTCATGTTATTTAGAAACAGGCAATCAACTCAATCAAAATATCCCTCAGCCTTAAAGCCTGTTACAATAGGGCTATGTTAGAGTATACCTTCTGGTGTAAACTTTAACATTTAAAGTGATAGTAATTCCGTTGTTTAATGTGGTTATATTTAGTCTCTGTGGATTCTGTTGATTTATGCTACTCTCTTCCACTTCAAGGATGAGCATTGGACACGATGATGATTTAAAACGCAATGAACCTAAATTGTTGTTATGATCATTCATGTGGCTGGGGTTATAGAACATAATTGATTAAATATATTTTTTGTGACATGGGGTACAAAAGGGGAGTGTATATATATATATATATATATATAAACACTCTTACAAAACTGCTTTTTCTATTGCAGAAACACTGGGAGGCATGTGGTGGGAGTATGATACGAGATAATTTTTGATAATTTCCACATTTGCTTATAGGAGAATAAGCCTTTTTATTTATCAGTTAAGCGCACTATGGACTTCATGCTTGGGCTTTGCCTATTTTGCTTTAGCTTTATTTTTGGCTGTTTCGTTACATTATGTAATCTTTTAGCTGGTCAATGGTTCCACTGTTTGTTTAGTATTCTTTGTACAGTAAAGCAAAGCCCCATTGATTTTTGTCTGTAAGAACACACAAAGATTGTATTGTGTTTATTGAAATTTTCTCAAGAAAAATGGTTTCATTGTCTGGCAAATTTAAAGTTGATTACATTTTAATGCAATTAAGTTTTATAATGTTTATAATATGTTCTAACTTGTTCTTTAAATTTTAGCACAGGTGTTAAACAACAGTTGGGAAACACTTGGAAAGAAAATATTAGGCCTGCAGTAAATGAAATAAAGAAATTTGCATCTACTACTGACACAAATCGTTCACAAATGAAAATTGCAGATAATTTGAGATCATCTGACTCTTACAAAGTCCAGACAGAGTCTTATCAGCAAATGCATCAGAAGTTCAAGAATTCACCCCAGAATATAGCAAGCAGTAGACACTGTGGTCAACAAAATAAATTTACTGAAAATCAGTTGGTAAATAATCCTGATGATGGTGTGGATCAGGTACTTTTTCATTAATTTTGCTTAAAGTGAGTTTGTCTATATTGAATATGCAATTTGGATATATTGTTTTGCTTTCCATGATACTAATACAAACTTAAAATTAAGTCACAGGATATTTCCACATTCTGGGAGACATTTATCATTGAATAATGACCTAGCAATATTTTGGAGTAGAAACACTCTGAGGTGTGTGCATCCATGTGGTTCTTGTGCACCTCCGAATGGGAGTTGTTGGAGTAATATTGGTAGGGTGAGTTGGAAGGAACTGCAGATGCCGGTTTAAACCGAAGATAGACACAGTGGGACAGGCAGCATCTCTGGAGGGAAGGAATGGATGACGTTTTGGGTCAAGACCCTTCCTCAGGGGATAAGGTCTTTAGTTTTCTATGACTTTCAGGATGTTATTTTGTGGGTTTGCAGTGCTTTAGATTATTGGATTATTTGAAGATCAATGTGCAGAAAAACATCTTATATTTCCAAAATAATTTCTTCAAATGATAAATAAGATAAAAGACTCACTTAAATTAATTTAAGTTTTTATTTTGTTGTATAATCACCACACCATTTTTAATCCTTTTCTTGTTTATTTAATCCCTACTGATGACACATTCAATTACTCAAGCTTTCATGATGTATTCCTGGCTTCTGCTTCCAAAACCTCCCACAAAGACTCAACATTCATGCTTTTGTACTTCCAACACTTGGCATCCAGTTCCACATTCTCAAAGCTGTTTTTGTAAAAAAAAATTCAAACGTTGTTAGTACTTGTTTGTATGAGCGTGTGTTTTTAAAAAGTTTTCCTCGTTAGCATTTACTTTAAATTCCTTCATCCTTTGTAAAATCACTTAATTTCCTTTCCTTTCTTGTTTTGTCCTCTGTGCCATTATGTCTTTCATTTGGCATTTGTTCTTTTTTACTTCATTTATCGTTTCAAATTAAACAAAAATTGATATTATTACAAATCATTCACTGATACAGATTTAACGTAAGAGTAATGTCTTAAATGGGCATTTAAGAGTAATGTCTTAAATGGGCAGTCTACAGGTTAATGAAAATTACCATGGCATCAGGGCATTGAGAGTGAAATTTGGCCAAAGGGTTATCCACTGCCTGCCTATCATTTCCAAAGTTCTTTGTATCTTTGGCCTTACTTCTGGGATGATAAAACATACATGGCATTCTTCAGATGCAATCAGTTATATCACAGCATAAATATGATGAAGTGTATGGTACTGAGTGACCTGTATCTGCTGATTTATATGTCTCTCCTGCAGTCAGTTTGACAAAACCCCAAGGATTCCTGAAAAAAGCCTTGTGTGGTGAGCTCCTGGCAGTTGTAATTAAAGCATTTATTTTCCCACACAATTTTTGAGAGTCAGCGCGGAAACAGACCCTTCAGTCTGCGCCGGCCAGCAATTCCCGCACATTATCACGCCTACACGCACTCGGAGTAATTTATACTTATATCAAGTATACAAACCCAAGCCAATTAACCTACAAACCCGTACGTCTTTCGAGTATGGGAGGAAACCGAAGATCTCGGAGAAAACCCATGCAGTCACAGGGAGAATGTTCCCTATGTTGGGGGAGTCCAGAACCAGGGGCCACAGTTTAAGAATAAGGAGTAAGTAGACGAGGAAACACTTTTTCTCACAGAGAGTGGTGAGTCTGTGGAATTTGCTGCCTCAGAGGGCGGTGGAGGCAGGTTCTCTGGATGCTTTCAAGAGAGAGCTAGATAGGGCTCTTAAAAATAGCAGAGTCAGGGGATATGGGGAGAAGGCAGGAATGGGGTACTGATTGTGGATGATCAGCCATGATCACATTGAATGGCGGTGCTGGCTCGAAGGGCCAAATGGCCTACTCCTGCACCTATTGTCTATTGTCTAGAACGTACAAACTCCGTACAGACAGTACCCGTAGTCGGGATAGAACCCGGGTCTCTGTAAGGCAGCAACTCTACCGCTGCCAGTTCTAGTGACAGCAATCATGAGCAAGAGTGCATATATATGCACATGGGGCAAGAATGGAGCACCAATTGCTTAAGGTTACAGTAATTACCTTAAAATCTATTCTATATCTCTCTATCTATCTATCTATCTATCTATCTATCTATCTTCTATCTATCTATCTTTAAAACTCTGTGTGTGGTGGCTGGCTGGCTGCCTGCTTGTCTTGCGCCAGCCAGCCCCTTTGATACCGCGCTACGCCAACACCGCACGCAGAAACGCCGAGATTTTTCAATTTCGGTAGATATTTCATTTTTCTTTACAAATAGCCACTCCTGATTAAATTTCGTCTTGTTTATGTACACTTTTTAAAATAAAATCCTTCTCCCCCCACCACCCCCAAATTAAAACTCTGTGTGTGGTGGCTGTTGGCTGCCTGCTTGACTTGTGCCAGCCAGCCCCTTTGATACTGTGCTACGCCAACACCGCACGCAGAAACGCCGAGATTTTTTTCAATTTCGGTAGATATTTCATTTTTCTTTACAAATAGCCACTCCTGATTAAATTTTGTCTTGTTTATGTACATTTTTTAAAATAAAATCCTTCTCCCCCCCCCCACCACCCCCAAAATTTCAAAATGTTAGAAAAACAGCTCTCAGAAATAGAATGTTAGTGAAGGTTCCGTCGTGTGATGTCACAATGCCCAATGCTCACAGATGTCCAATCGGAATGGAGCCATTTACATATGCCTTTGCAGCAGCCCCAGCCCCAGCCCCTCCCCCCCACCCCCGCAGCCTGTGTCGAAGCGCGTCATCACGTGTGTGGGAATAGAGAAAGAGGATTGGGGGTGATAGGGAATGGGGAACAGATGGACTGTCCCTACCCCTCCCCCTTCCACTCTCCCTCCCCACTAGTTCCCCTCTCTCCCCCCACCCCTCTCCCCCTCCCTCCACACTCTTCCCCTACCCCATCTCCCTCCTCCCATCCCTCCCCCCCCCTCCCCCACACCTCTCTCCCCCTCCCCCATCCCTCTCTCCCCCTCCCCATCCCTCTCTCCTCCCCCTCTCCCTCTCCTCACTCTCTCCCTCTCCTCCCCTCCTCCCACCCCCATCCCTCTCTCCCCCACCCCCTCCCCTCTCCCCCTTCACTCCCCAACCCCCTTCACTCTCTCCCCCACCCGCTTTCCTCCACCACCCCCTTCCCTCTCTCCCCCACCCCCTTCCCACTCTTCCCCCTCCATCCACACTCTTCCTCCTCTACCCCTACCCCATCTCCCTCCTCGCCTCCCCCCCCCTCCCCACATCTCTCTCTCTCCTCCCCGCTCTCCTCGCCTCCCCACCCCTCTCTCCCCCCTCTCCATCTCCCTCTCCTCACCCCTCACCCTCTCCCCCTCCTCCTCCCACCCCCATCCCTCTCTCCCCCACCCCCCTTCCCTCTCTACCCCACCCCCTTCCCTCTCTCCCCCGCCCCCTTCACCCTACCCCGCCGTCCCTCTTCCACCACTCCCCCTACCCCTCTCCCCCTCTCTCCCACTTCCACCACTCACCCTACACCTCTCCCCCTCCCTCCCCATTCTTCCACTTATCTCCCCAACCCCTCAAAAATCTCCCTCACCCACCCCTCTCCCCCTCCTTCCCTCTCCCTCCCCACTCTTCCCCCTCTCTCCTTCCTACCCCTCTCCCCCTCCCTCCACACTCTTCCCCATCTCTCCCCCTCCCTTCCCTCTCCCTCCACACTCTTCCCTATCCCTCCCCTACCCCCACCCCTATCCCTCTCTCCTCCACCCCCCTTCCCTCCACCCTTCCCTCCCCCACCCCCTTCCCTCTCTCCCCCACCCCCTTCCCCTCCCCACTCTTCCCCCTCCATCCACACTCTTCCCCCTCTACCCCCTACCCCATCACCCTCCTCGCCTCCCTCCACTTCCCCCACACCTCTCTCCCTCTCTCCTCCCCTCCCCCACACTCTCCTCCCCCTCTCCATCTCCCTCTCCTCACCCCTCTCCCTCTCCTCCCCCCCTCTCACCCCCATCCCTCTCTCCCCCACCCCCTTCCCTCTCTACCCCACCCCCTTCCCTCTCTCCCCCCGCACCCTTCCACCTACCCCTCTGTCCCTCTTCCACCACTCCCCCTACCCCCCTCTACCCCTCCCTCCCCCCCTCCCTCCCCACTCTTCCACTTCTCTCCCCCTTACACCACCCCTCCCTTCCCCCTCCCTCCCCTCACCCCTACCCCTCTGTCCCTCTTCCACCACTCCCCCTACCATTCCCCCTCCATCCCCACTCTTCCACTTCTCTCCTCCCTTCCCCCACCCTCTCCCTCCCTCTATCCCCCCACCCCCTTCCCCTACCCCTCTCTCCCTCTTCAACCACTCCCCCCTACACCCCTCGCCCTCCCTCTCTCCCACTTCCACACTCCCCCCTACACCTCTCCCCCTCCCTTCCAATTCTTCCACTTATCTCTCCCCATCTCCCTCCAACATCACTCTCTCCCCCCTCCCTTCCCTCTCCCTTCCCTCTCCCTCCCCAATCTTCCCCCTCTCTCTGCTCTCCCCCTCCCTCCACTCTTCCCCCTCTCTCCTCACCCCTCTCCCTCCTCGCCTTCCACCCCATCTCTTCCCCCTCCCCCACCCCCTCTTCACCCCCATCTTCCACCCCACCCCCTTCCCCTCTCTATTGCACCACTCCCCGCTACCCCTCTGCCCCTCACACCCCACTCTTCCCCTCTCCCTCCCCCCTCTCTCCCTCTCTTCCCCCTACTCCTCTCTCCTCTTCCCCTCATCCCCTCTCTCCACCTCCAACATCCCCTCTCCCACCCCCCTACCCCTCTCCCCCTTCCTGCCCTCCCCGCTCTCCTCCCACTCCCCACTCTCCTCCCCCCTCCCTCTCCCCCACCCTGCTCTCCTCTCCCTCCCCAATCTCTCCCCTTTCCTCCTCCCCCTCTCCTCTCTCCCCTCCCTCCCCTCTTCTCTCCCCACCCCGTCTCCCTCTCCCCCATCCCCTCTTCTCTCCCCACCCCGTCTCCCTCTCCCTCCCTCCCCCCGCCTGTGTGTTTGGGTATGGTTAGTGTGAGTGTGATGCCGCAGCCCCCCCCCCCCACCCCCGCAAATGCTTGTTGGGGAAACAGCCCGCCAACAGTCTCTCTGTCTTTAAGAAGGAAGTGCAGATGCTGGAAAATCGAAGGTACACAAAAAAAAGCTGGAGAAACTCAGCGGGTGCAGCAGCATCTATGGATCGAAGGAAATGGGCAACGTTTCGGGACGAAACACGTCTGAAGATAGGTTTCGGCCCAAAGCGTTGCCTATTTCCTTCGCTCCATAGATGCAGCTGCACCCGCTGACTTTCTCCAGCTTTTTTTTGTGTACCAGTCCCTCTGTCTCTCCCCTCTCTCTCTCTCTCTCTCTCTCTCTCTCTCTCTGCCCTTCTCTCTTCACAGCCCGCGGCTCTACTCATGAACGCCCGCTCCAACCCCCCCCCCTTCACCTCTCTCCCCCATCCTCTCCTTCC
Organism: Malacoraja senta; assembly: GCA_038087875.1. Classification (NCBI taxonomy): domain Eukaryota; kingdom Metazoa; phylum Chordata; class Chondrichthyes; order Rajiformes; family Rajidae; genus Malacoraja; species Malacoraja senta. The sequence continues at coordinate 29,704,194 of CM075982.1, forward strand.
TCTCTACCCCCCTCCTCTCTCCTCATCCTCTCCACCCCTTCCTCTCCACCCCTTCCTCTCCCCCTCCTCACAACATTTTTTTTTCAAACATTAAATTTTCTCTCTGCCCCCCCCCTCTAGATGTACCTGGGAGGTGAGGGCTATTCGTCAGTGGATAGGGTGGAGATGGGATAAAAGAAGCCAATTAATAAAATTAAGATAATATCAAGGGGTGTGATGAGTGTGTGTGTTTTGTGGGTGCCAGATTCCCACCCCGCAACCGTGCTTTGGAGGAATAGACTCAACGGGCGGGGGGTGGTTAGTGTGACGCCGCAGCCCCCCC
>CM075982.1:29704715-29737398 GCA_038087875.1 Malacoraja senta
CTGGACCGCCGAACTCAACACCTCCGGGCTGCGGGACTGTGGAGCAGCCAGCCGCGGGCGGCGGCGCCAACCCTAACATCGGGAGCTCGGAGCTCCAAATCAGTGCGGCCTTGTTGGCTTCAGGTGCCATGGACTCCGGTAGGAAATCGGCCGTTCCAGGTGGCCCAGCCGCTGCGAGGACTCTCCCGACGCCGGGGCAACAACACCCGGTGAGAACGACCAGGAACATCGGGCCTCCGTAGAGGCAACTGTGGAGGCCTAAATAGGCCTGACTTTGGGTGAACTGGGGTTGGGGACTGGACATTGTGCCTTCCCCCACAGTGGTAATCATTGTGGAGGATGATTTTTGTGTTGTAAATGTTAATTGAATGTTTTACTTTATGTCCAAGATGGCTGCTGTGTTTTTGATTTTTGTGTTCGGACTGAATTCTGTTTTTTATTTGTGTACTTGTGATATTTTTACTATTTATTTTTTCTGCTTATATGTTTCTACTGTAAAATTTCCTCCAAGATGGTTGCTGCCTGTCTTGGCCAGGACTCTCTTGTAAAAGAGATTTTTAATCTCAATGAGACTTCTCCTGGTTAAATAAAGGTTAAATAAAAATTAAAAATAAATAAATATACAGTCTCTTCGCTGACAGGATAGCACGAGACAAAAAAAGCTTTTGACTATACCTCAGTACATGTGGCAATAAACTAAACTAAACTAAAATGCTATTTTCAGCAAAGAGGGCAAACTTGCTGTCAGTGGGTAGTACAGAGAGAACCCATTCCTTTTATGCTGTAGGCCTTACAAATGAATCCATTAAGTAAATTATTTAACAGATGTTTTAATTAGTTCAGCACCATCTATGACGTTATTAGCTGCAAATGATACAGTTTTACAAAGCTTTGGAAATGGTTGATTAGAGATCAAAATGTTCACTAATTTGTTTTGTGTTTGTGCTCCTTTTAGAGGAAACTGCTTACGTAGGCTGTGCAATGTAAAGCATATTTCCTGGCACCCAGTTGATTGAGGGTGGTATTATATTGTAATCATAATTGCTAATTTATTTATGTCAATCTGTCTATTCCAAAGTTTAAACATTGGAGATACAGCGCGGAAACAGGCCCGTCGGCCCACCGAGTCCGCGCCAACCAGCGATCCCCCCCGTACACCAGTTCTATCCCACACACACGGAACAAGTTGCAGAAGCCAATTAACCTACAAACCTGCACGTCTTTGGAGTGTGGGAGGAAACCGGAGCGCCCGGACAAAACCCACGCAGGTCACGGGGAGAACGTTCAAACTCCGTACAGACAGCACCCGTAGTCAGGATTGAACCCAGGTATCTGGTGTTGCAAGGCAGCAACTTTACCGCTGCGCCACCGTGCCGCACTCTCTGCCGTTCTGGGCACATATTGTAGCTCGGAAGAATGAATCGACCAAAAGTAAAACGAGAAAGTTCTTCACGTACTCAGCAGGTCAGGCAGCATACGTATAGAGAGAAACAGACTTATGTTCAGATTGATGGTGTGCAGGTCATACGGTCATACGGTCATACGTCATAGGAGCAGAATTAGGCCGTTCGGCCCATCAAGTCTACTTGGTCATTCAATGATGGCTGATCTATCTCTCCCTCTCAACCCCATTCTCCTGCCTTCTCCCCGTTATCCCTGACACCCGTACTAATAAATAACCGGTCAATCTCTGCTTTACCAATACCCATTGACGTGGCCTCCACCGCCGTCTGTGGCAATGAATTCCACAGATTCACCGTCCTCCCAGAGAAAACCCACGCAGGTCGCGGGGAGAACGTACAAACTCCGTACAGACAGCACCCATGGTCAGGATCGAACCCGGTCTCTGGCGATGTAAGGCAGCAACTCTCCAGAAATACTAGGGGACCAAGGGTCTAGTGGCAGGGAGGAGCTGAAAAAATCCACATTAGTCAGGTAATGGTGTTAGGTATTTTGTTTTAGAGGGAACTGCAGATGCTGGAAAATCGAAGGTACACAAAAATGCTGGAGAAACTCAGTGGGTGCAGCAGCATCTATGGAGCGAAGGAGATAGGCAATGTTTCGGGCCGAAACCCTTCTTCAGACTGATGGGGGGGGGGAGGGTGGGGGGTGGGGGGAGGTGGGGAGAAGAAAGGAAAAAGGAGGAGGAGGAGCCCGGGGGCTGAGGGAGAGGTAGGAAGGGGAGGAGACAGCAAGGGTTAACTGAATTGTGAGAATTCAATGTTCATGCCAAGAGGATACAGACTACCCAAGCGGAATATGAGGTGCTGCTCCTCCAATTTCCGGTGTTGCTCACTCTGGCCATGGAGGTGGCCCAGGACAGAGCGGTCGGATTCGGAATGGGAGGAGGAGTTGAAGTGCTGAGCCACCGGGAGGTCAGGTTGGTTAATGCGGACCGAGCGGAGGTGTTCGGCGAAACGATCGCCAAGCCTACGCTTGGTCTCACCGATATAGATCAGCTGACATCTAGAGCAGCGGATGCAATAGATGAGGTTGGAGGAGGTGCAGGTGAACCTCTGTCGCACTTGGAACGACTGCTTGGGTCCTTGAATATAGTGAAGGGGGGAGGTAAAGCGATAATGGTGTTAGGTAAACTGTTGGGACTGAAGGCAGATAAATCCCCAGGGCCTGATGGTCTGCATCCCAGAGTTCCCAAGGAGGTGGCCCTAGAAATCGTGGATGCATTGGTGATCATTTTCCAATGTTGTATAGACTCTGAATCAGTTCCTGTGGACTGGAGGGTAACTAACGTGACTCCACTTTTTAAGAAAGGAGGGAGAGAGAAAATGGGGAATTATAGACCAGTTAGCCTTACATCGGTAGTGGGGAAGATACTTGGGTCGATTATTAAAGATGTAATAGCAGCGCATTTGGAAAGCTGGCTCGAAGGGCTGAATGGCCTGCTCCTTCACCTATCTTTCTATGTTTCTACCGCTGCACCACCGTGCCTCCCTAGTCCATGTTTGTGTGTGTGGTGTGAGTCTATGTATGTGATGCTGTTGTAAGCAACATCTACATTGCACCTGTACTCACAGTATCTGGGCCTGCGACAATAAATAAAGGATTCGACACACAACAGGCGGCTGTACATCAATGAGACAATACGGGGAAATTAAACGCTCATAAAGCATATGGCAAAGCAGATCATGTACAGACTAACCAGAATGCACAGTCTAAAAAGGCTATCATAATCTGTTACAAGATGAATTATTCATTTTTGGATAAAGAGGCATCACACATATTTGGCTAAAACTTCAATAATAATATTTTGCATTCTGCCACAGCACTCTCATTGCTTAAACCTGGCTGTAAGGGATGAAGTGCGTGCGGGTAGAAGTGGATCAGAAGCATTTTCAATGTGATGTGTGTGATTAGAGGAATGTCTTTCTCATTTCTGACCTACAATGTCATGTTCTGGAGTGTGTGGTACCGATAAATGATCAGCAAATATGTAATTTCAGGCTTTCATTCCAAGCGATGATTTCTTCTTAGTCTTTCTTGCCTCCTTTCAAGGGCGTCACGGAGGCGCAGCGGTAGAGTTGCTGCCTTTACAGTGCCAGAGACCCGGATTTAATCATGACTACAGGTGCTGGCTGAGTTGATACATTCTCCCTGAGCAACTCAGTGGGTCAGACAGCATCTCTGGAGAAAAAGGATGTCTGAAGAAGAAACGTCACCTATTCCTTTTTCTCCAGTGTTGCTGCCTGACCTGCTGAATTATTCCAGCACTTTGTGTCTAGCTTTCTACTGTACCTCGGTGCACCTGGCAATAATAACGCTAAACCTTGTGACCTGTGTGGGTTTTCTCCGGGTGCTCTGGTTTCCTCCCACACTCCAAAGACGTACAGATTTGTAGGTTAATTGGCGTGGTAAAATTGTAAATTGTCCCTAGTCTGTGTAGGATAGTGCTCACCAAGTCCACACCGACCAGCGACCCCCGCACGTTAACACTATCCTACACACACTAGGGACAATTGACATTTATACCAAGCCAATCAACCTGCAAACCTGTACGTCTTTCGAGTGTGGGAGGAAGCCGAAGATCTCGGAGAAAACCCACATGGTCACGGGGAGAGCGTACAAACTCTGTACAGACAGCACCCGGAGTCGGGATCGAACCCGGGTCTGTGGCGCTGTAAGGCAGCAACTCTACCACTGCGCCACCGTGCTGCCCTACCATTTACTATGCAAGTTTTGAGATATCTTTTGCAGTCAAATAGACATACAACATGGGAATGGGCCGTTCAGCCCAACTTGCCCACACCGACCAACATGTCCAATCTGCATTAGTTCCACCTGCCTGCATTTGGACCTTAAACCTCTAAACCTATCCTATCCATGTACCTTCTTAAAACGTTGCGATAGTCCCTGCCTCAACTACCTCCTCCGGCAGCTCGTTCCATACACCCACTCTTTGTGTAAAAAAAGTTACTCCTCAGGTTCCTATTAAATCTATCCCCCCTCACCTTAAACCTATGCCCTCTGGTTCTTGATTCCCCTACTCTGGGCAAGAGACCCCTCAGCCTCTTGCACTCCAAGGAATAAAGTCCTAACCTTCTCAACTTTCTATAGCTCAGGCCCTTGAATCCTGGCAACATCCTCGTAAGCCTTCTCTGCACCCTTTCCAGCTTGACAACATCTTTCCTATAAAATGGTGCCCAATACTGAACACAATACATGGCACTTTTGAAATAATGGCCTCCTATTCTAAATGCATTCATTGTGTATAACTATGTGAATCAAGATTTATCGCAGCGGAAAGCGAATTGGGAATAAAAATAAGATTTATTTAATCTTGGTGCTTTTGGAGGAGAGCAAATTGTTTTACATTTAACCAACCTAACAATCATATTTTGCTTAATGGCTCTGAGCATGAAAGTGATGGGCAATTGAACGGAATAGTTTTTACATTAAAAAGCAGAAGGTATATTACATTTCAGCTATAAAAGTATTTATTGTAGTAATGCACTACAGTCGAGAAGTTCATCTGAGTTGGTAGTTCGGAATACTCAATATAGTCCTCAATGGAATTAATTTCAGAGGCAGAGTGTATGTATTAATGCCTTTTACTGCAGATGGATTTCTAGCCTTGTGTGCCTTTGCTAGTGTAGTATTAGAACGCACAGTAATTCCTTTTGATTGAATAAGCCTTCAGTGTTTATCATGAGTGTCCCCAGAATATTGGAGACATAGACTGGAAACAGGCCCTTCGGCCCAACTTGCCCACACCGCCCAACATGCCCCATCTACACTAGTCCCATCTAAACCAGTCCTATCCATGTACCTGTCTCAATGTCTCTTAAACATTATGACAGTACCTGCCTCAACTACCTCCTCCGGCAGCTCGTTCCACACGCCCACCACCCTCTGTGTAAAAATGTTACCCCTCAGGTTCTCATTAAATCTTTCCCACCCCCCGCCACCTTAAACCTGTGTCCTCTGGTTCTCGATTCCTCTCCTCTGGGTAAAAGACTCTGGCCATTTACCCGATCTATTCCTCTCCTGAAAACCATGCATGTTTGTGTGTTTGGAAACATAGAACAATATAATGCAGCAACAACCCTTTATGCCTGAGCCAAACATGATGCCAAGTTAAACTAATTTCTTCTGTCTGCGTATGATCCAATATCAACCCATTCTCTGCATATCCATGTGCCTATCTAATAGCCGCTTAAATACAACTATCATATTTACCTCCTCCACGACCAACGGCAGCACGTTCTAGGTACTCAACACCAGGTTGGGTACTTTTCTGCGCTGCCGTTTCGGCGCCGCTGTTTCGGCGCCTCCGTTTATAATATCTGTACTCATCAGAACCCTAACCCTAACCCTAACCCTAACCCTAACCTCTGTAAATACCTCCAGATAAATAAAAGTGTTCCATGCTTCACAATACTCTGGGATAGTGAATTCCAGAGATTCATCACCCTCTGCAAGAAGTTCATATGCCAAGGATATTGCAAGTGAGATCAGCTTTATGTTAACACGTTTGGAAATTGGTTTCCACTGGCCCACCGCTGTGGCACCCTAACCCTAGCCCATGCCCAAACCCATACCCTAACCCTAACTCTAACACCCCGAAATGGCGGCGCCCAAATGGCAGCGCCCAAACGGCAGCGCCGAATGGTACCATTCCGCTCAACACCATCTGTGTAAAAAAAAATTGCCCCACGCATCTCCTTTAAACTTTGCCCCTCTCACCTTAAAGCTGTGCCGTCCCAATATATGACATTTCCACCCCTAGGGAAAAAAAGGTTCTGACTGTCTATTCCTATCATAATTTTATATATTTCTATCAGGTCTCCTCAACCTCCATTGTCCCAGAGAAAATAATCCAAGTCCGTCCAACCTCTCCTTGTTGTCTGAGGAAGGGTGTCAACCTGAAACGTCGCCCATTCCTTCTCTTCAGAGATGCCGCCTGTCCCGCTGAGTTACTCCAGCATCGTTCTGGTAAACCTAATCTGCACCCTCTCCATAGCCTCCACATCCCTCCTTTAATAGGGTGACCAGAACTGCACCCAATACTCCAAATGCAACCCACCCAAAGACTGTGCCGCTCCAAGTGTGTGTTTTTATGTGCAGTGGTGCAGCGGTAGAGTTGCTGCCTTACAGCTCCAGAGACCCAAGTTCAATCCTGTCTGTATGGAGTTTGTACGTTCTCCCTGTGACCTGCGTGGGTTTTCTCCGGGTGCTCCGGTTTCCTCCCACAGTCCAAAGACGTGCAGGTTTGTCGGTTAAATGGCTTCTATAAGTCAAGAGTCAAATCAAGAGTGTTTTACTGCCGTATGTCCCAGACAGAACAATGAAGTTCTTACTTGCAGCAGCACGATAGAATATGTAAATACAGTATTCCGTAAATAATGTAAAAACGAGAAAAAGTGTGTGTGTATGTAAACACACACGCACATACACACACGCACGTACACACACACAAGCACATACACACACACACACGCACGCACACACACGCACGTACACACGCATGTACACACACACACGCACGCACACACACGCACATACACACACGCGCACACACACACAAAGACAAAATGCTGGAGTAACTCAGCGGGACAGGCAGCATCACTGGAGAGAAGGAATGGTAGATGTTTCAGATCGAGACCCTTCTTCAAACTGTATATATATGTGTGCGTGTGTGCATGTGTGTGTGTGTATGTGTGCGTGCGTGTGTTTGTGTGTGCGTGTGTATGTGAGTGAGTGTGTGTGTGTTGTGTGTGTGTCTGTGTGTGCATGTATGTGTGTGTGTGTGTATGTGCGTGTGTTGTGTGCGTGTGTTGTGTGTGTGTGTATATGTGTGTGCGTGTGTGTGTGTGTGTGTGTGTGTGTGTGTGTGTGTGTGTGTGTGTGTGTGTGTGTGTGTGTGTGTGAATTGTCTCTGGTGCGTGTGTGTGTGTGAATTGTCTCTGGTGGGTACACAAAAATGCTGGAGAAACTCAGCGGGTGCAGCAGCATCTATGGAGCGAAGGAAATAGGCAACGTTTCGGGTCGAAACCCTTCTTCAGACTGATAGGGGGTGGGGAGAAGAAAGGAAAAAAGGAAAAAAGGCGGAGGAGGGGCCCGAGGGCTGGGGGATGGGAGGAGACAACCAGAGGGCTGATGAAGGGGAGGGGACAGCAAGGGCTAGCAGAGTTGGGAAAATTCAATATTCATGCCTTTCGTGCATTTCCTCCAATTTCCAGTGTTGCTCGCTGTGGCCATGGAGGAGACACAGGACAGAGAGGTCAGATACGGAATGGGAAGGGGAGTTGAAGTGCTGAGCCACCGGGAGGTCAGGTAGGTTATTGCGGACCGACCGGAGGTGTTCGGCGAAACGATCGCCAAGCCTCCGCTTGGTCTCACCGATGTAGATCAGCTGGCATCTAGAGCAGCGGATGCAATAGATGAGGTTGGAGGAGATGCAGGTGAACAATAACCTACCTGACCTCCCGGTGGCTCAGCACTTCAACTCCCCCTCCCATGCCGTATCTGACCTCTCTGTCCTGGGTCTCCTCCATGGCCACAGCGAGCAACACCGGAAATTGGAGGAAATGCACCTCATATTCCGCTTGGGCAGTCTACATCCTGGGGGCATGAACAATGAATTCTTCCAACTCTGCTAGCCCTTGCTGTCCCCTCCCCTTCATCAGCCCTCTGGTTGTTTCCTCCCATCCCCCAGCCCTCGGGCTCCTCCTCCGCCTTTTTCCCTTTTTTCCTTTCTTCTCCCCACCCCCTATCAGTCTGAAGAAGGGTTTCGGCCCAAAACGTTGCCTATTTCCTTCGCTCCATAGATGCTGCTGCACCCGCTGAGTTTCTCCAGCATTTTTGTGTCCCTTCGATTTCCCAGCATCTGCAGTTCCTTCTTTAACACAATTGTCTCTGGTGTGTTGATGGAACCAGTGTATGGGTGACCACTAGTCGGTGTGGACTCGGTGGGTCGAAGCGGGTGTATTTCTGAACTCAGCTAAAAATCTTCGGTTTTCACCAGTCGAAATGCAAATGTTGATGGAGGTGAAGAGCCGGGAAGGGCCGTCTGTGGGGAATAATTAGAGAAGAGGAAAGGACAGGCAGAATCCACCCCCACTAATGACAAACAATCTGTGACACGCTCCCAGGCAGAGGTTTACGTTGACTAAAGGCGCAGGGTCAAAATGCCACCGCTCTCTAGACAGACTGCTGTGTCACCTGATCACGAGGTCTCGTTTGACAAGGTCTATGATTGCAGTTGTTTAATCTGCCCACCGCCTGTCACTAGGTGCAGGAGGGAAATGTGTGTTATTTTGTGCTATACCTGTAACCTACATCTGGCTTTACTCCGAAGATTGACACAAAATGCTGGAGTAACTCAGCGGGACAGGCAGCATCTCTGGAGAGAAGGAATGGGTGACGTTTCGGGTCAAGAAGGGTTTCAATCCGAAACGTCACCCATTCCTTCTCTCCAGAGATGCTGCCTGTCCCGCTGAGTTACCCCAGCATTTTGTGTTTGTCTTATCGTATCCATCTTATCCCCTGCGTTAGTGCGTAATGTCTGACACCTTTACTCATTCTCGTCCAGCAAAGTCAGCACATTTTTCCTTTAAAAAAATATATATATTTTCTTCTTCGGATGCTACAACTTACGGTCACCCGGGCAACAAGATGGAATCTGCTCCTCTAACTATGGGTGGTAAAATTAAACGTACTCAACCCAATTAGGAGGCACATAGTTGACGATCTCCTACACTTGAGAACACAACACTTGAGTCTAACGGAATCAGGCCACGGCAAACACTAATGTGATATCCGTCAACTGCATTAGTTACTCAGCATGAGACAACCAGCCAGTTTCAGTTCAGTTTCAGTTCAGTTTATTGTCACGTGGTACAGAATGTTTGGCAACCGGGAGATCTCATGCCCTACACTTTATTATTTAGTCGGTTGGCATGAGAATATTGAAGCAATATTCTTTCTCCTCACTATCAGTGGTTCAGTGTTAGTTTCCTGTCACACGGACCCAGGTACAAAGAAATTGTCATGAGTGTACTCTCAAATCCTTCCCTGCTCTCTTCCCTCCGAATCTCGGTGGCCTTCAGCCCTCCATGTCTGAGTTAGTACGTTTATTGTCACGTGTACCGAGGTACAATGAAAGGCTTTTGTTGCATGCTAAAGGGCCTGTCCCACTTTCACGACCCAATTCACGACCTTTTTTACTCGTGGACATTTTTCATCAGGCTAGAAATAAACGCCGCGACCTACTTGATGCCACGAGTACCTACGACTAGCATCACGACCTACCTACGACCTACCTACGACCTACCTACGACCTCCTACGACCTCCTACGACCTCGTGACGACCATGCTGCGAGTATGAGTCAAGTGCAAACTCGGCAGAGGTCGTGAAAGTGGGACAGGCCCTTAACCAGTAAGCGGAAAGACAATACATGATTACAATCCATCCACTAACAGTGTACCGATCCACAAGGTGGTTTATTACCTTTAGAAAAAGGGACATTACTGAATATTAGAAATGGAACGTTTCCTGTCAGTTCCACAGTCATTTGAGATTTCTTTTTACTTTGTAGAAATGAGCCTGTAGATTTATCTTCCGAAGGACTGAACTAAGAATGAGAACTTTTGACCTGCAATTTTTTTCCCCTCCTGCTGTTTTCAAATCTCCGTTAAAGAAATCTTGTGTGGAGGTTCGTCATAATCAGCGGTGGCTTGGCAGAAAGGTACCTAACTCACACCATGAGCAAATCATCTCTAGGTCAGAAGGATTTCTAAGTGAAGGGTGGGGTACAGTTTTCTTGTGCTTTGGTGTCCGAGACTAGAGTCACAGTCATACAGCACGGATACAGGCCCTTCGATGCTAGTCCCTCCTGCCTGCATCCGGCCCATATCCCTCTAAACCTTTCCAATCCATTTACTCCAGATTTAATCTAATGTCATAAGGAATAGGAGTAGAATTAGACCATTCGGCCCATCATGGCTGATTGAATTGGGCAGGAATTGGGCAGGTCTTCTGTGTTTATCAAAAAAGTCAGGTTTCTCAATCCGTTAATTCACACAGTGGCAAGTCAATTTTCACAACATATGTTCACAAGTGATAGGAGCAGAATTAGGCCGTTCGGCCCATCGAGTCTACTTCGCCATTCAATCGTGGCTATCTTCCTTCTTAGTCCCATTCTCCTGCCTTCGCCCCATAACCCCTAACACCCGTACTAATCTAGAATCTATATGGCAGGCTGGTCTGTTTTGTATGCAAGGTGCTTCTGATCTGCAGGAGGTGATTACAATAAGCCTTTCTCGAATGAGTCGCTGAGACTGAACTAATGGCATTTTCTGGCAACTTGCCTTTATTGTCAAAACAACATGTTCAGAGTGGAAACATTCTCTGCTTTTTAATGAATTATGTTTTAAAAAGAATCAAAGCTTCTATACCTACTGATTTGGGACATAGACACATGGAGTCAAACAGTACAGAAACAGGCTCTTCAGCCCGACCCGTCCGTGCTTGTCCCATTTGCCCACATTTGGCCCAAATCCCTCTAAATCTTTCCTGTCCATGTACCTGTCTAAATATCTTTCAAATTCTGTTCGAGTACCTGGCTTGACTACCTCCTCTGGCAGCTTGTTCTATACCATCCTCTGAGTGAGAAGGTTCCTATTAAATCTTTCCCCTCTCACCTTAAACCTATGCCCTCTGGTTCTCGATTCCCCTACCCTGGGTAAAAGACTCTCTACATTCACCATATCTATTCCCCTCGTGATTTTACACACCTCTATAAGACCCCCCCCCCCCCGCACCCTCCTGCGCTCCATGGAATAAAAGTCCCTGCCTGCCCCAACCTCTCCCTGTAGCTCAGGCCCTCTACTCATTCATTTAGGTTTTTTTAAGTTTAGAGATACAGCGCGGGAAACAGGCCCTTCGGCCCACCGAGTCCACACCGACCAGCGATCCCCGCACATTAACACTATCTTACACACCCTAGGGACAATTTACAATTTTACCAAGCCAATCAACCTACAAACCTGTACGTCTTTGGAGTGTGGGAGGAGAGCAGAGATCCCGGAGAAAACCCACACGGGTCACGGGGAGAAGGTACAAACTCCGTACAGACAGCACCCGTAGTCAGGATCGAACCTGGGTCTCTAGTGCTGTGAGGCAGCAACTCTACCGCTGTGCCACCCTGCTGCCCCTAACCTCAAATCCTCACAGCACTTTTTTCCAACTTAACAATATATATTGGCATTCTTAATGGTTTCATTTAATAAGGTCCACAAGAAGTGAAATGGTTCTATTTACATTTCTTATTTAGGCAAATAGTGTGTTGTTGAACCTGTTAATACAGTGGATTTATTCTACTAAATCACTAAGTCCTTTTATAATCCTTGGAATTCAAACAAGCCACGTCTGGTCTGTGCAGTATTTGACAGCACAGAATTCCACCTTCTGTGAGCTGAATAAATCGAACCTGAAACTGCCCCTGGGGCAGAACTCATTTTTACCTTGACCAGAGGGCGGCATGGCGACGCAGCTGGTAGAGTTGCTGCCTCACAGCGCCAGAGACCCGGGTTCGATCCTGACCTCAGGCACTGTCTGCGTGGAGTTTGCATATATTCCCTTTGACTGTGGGTTTTCTCCGGGTGCTCCGGTTTCCTCCCACATCCCAAAGACGTGCGGGTTTGTGGGTTAATTGGCCCTCTGTAAATTGCTCCCAGTTTGTTGGGAGTGGATGAGAAAGTGGGATAGCATAGGGCTAGTGTGAACGGGTGATCGATGGTCGGCATGGACTCGGTGGGCCGAAGGGCATTTTATCCATATCTCTAAACTAAACTGTTTGAGTAGCAACCAGAAATAATTAGACTAAACTAAACTAATCTAAATTAAACTACTGTTCTTTAATATTTGACTAGCAACCGGAAATAATTAGACGAGATTACACAAAACTAAACTAAGCTAAACAAAACCAAACTGAACTCAACTACTGTTCTCTATTATTTGAATAGCAACCAGAAATAATTAGACTATTAGATGCTTAAAGGGCCTGTCCCACTTGGTGATTTTTTCGGCGACTGCCGGCATCAGGTCACCGAAAAATTTGTGGCGTGATGACGTATGACGCGCGACATTTTTTCTGTCGCCGCTGGATTTTGAAATGTTCAAAATCTTTTGGCGACACTGATAGGACGCCGGCAGTCGCCGAAAAAATCGCCAAGTGGGACAGGCCCTTTAGAGTGAAAATCGAATTAAAATCACCGGTTTGCTTTCCTTCACAGCACCCCCTACCCCCTATTCTTCAAATGTTCCACCATCTAGTACATCTACTGCTCCACCCTTTCCCTCTGTTGGTATTCCGATGCACTTTCGCCCAATCGGGCAATGTTGAAAACTACCGAAAAGAACACAGTAATGGGTGTTAGTTAAAATTCTTGCCCCCCCCATCCAGGCAGAGAAAAGCCAACTGCTAACCACATTTGCCCCTCTCAAAAGGGGCGGCACGCTGGTGCAGTGGTAGAGTTGCTGCCCTACAGCGCCACAGACCCGGGTTCGATCCTGACCTCGGGTGCTTATCTGTATGGAGTTTGTACGTTCTTCCCGTTACCTGCGTAGGTTTTCTCCGAGTTGTTCGGTTTCCTCCCACACTCCAAAGGTACAGGTTAATTGGCTTGGTTATAAAATGTAAATTGTCCCTAGTGTGTGCAGGACGGTGTTGATGTGCGGGGATCGCTGGTCGGTGCGGACTTGGTGGGCCGAAGGGCCTGTTTCCGCGCTGAAGCTCGAAACTAAAAAACGAACTAAATCGTTGTATGTCAAAAGCTACTCTACTAAACATGTAAGGCGCAAATTACTTGGCATTCTGCATTACCTTTTCTGTAGAACGTATCCTGACTGATTGCATCACGGCCTGGCACGGCAATACCAGCACACAGGAAGGCAAGATGCTGCAGAGAGTGGTGGAGCACCCAGGGTGACGCCTGTATGGTCGTGAGTAGTCGCCCAAAGAGTCGTATCTTTTCTGGTCGCCGCTGGATTTTCAACATGTTGAAAACTTTCGGAGACCTGCAGCGACTATGACAGGTGCCGGCAAGTCGCCGAAAAAATCGTGTAAGTGGGACATGACTTTTAAGGTCACATATTGAATAAGATCTGGTCTATGTGATGTCAAAGTATACTTTCTGAACTTCTACAGGTACCCGGTACAAAGTATACTGACTGGTTGCATCACGGCCTGGGTCAACAATTCTAATGCTCAGGAACAAAGGAGAATTACAGCGAGTGGTAGATTCTGGTCCATCACGGATACTGACCCCACCGCCATCTAAGGAATCTACAGGAGGTGCTGTCTCAAAAGGGAAGCCAATATCATTAAGGACCCACACCACCATGGCTTGTTCTCTTTCACTCCTACCATTGGAAGAAGGTACCGGAGTCTGAAAACAGTGACTGCTAGGTTGAAGAATAACTCCCTGACCACCAGGTTCAAGAATATAACCATCAGGTTCTTGAACACTACACAATAGTATCCTCAACCGTGAACCTTAATGGATTGTCTTGGTCGTACTAAGGACCTCCAAGTTTTTTGGACTGGTATTTTCAGTTTAGTTTAGAGATACAGCAAGGAAGCAGGCCCTTCGGCCCATCGGTCCGTCCCAACCAGCGATCCCCGCACACTAAACCATCCTACACACTAAGGACAATTTATAATTTTAACAAGCCAATTAGCCTACAAACCTGTACGTCTTCGGAGCGTGGGAGGAGAACCGAAGATCCCCGGAGGGAAAACCCACGCAGGTCACGGGGAGAACGTACAAACTCTGTACAGACAGCACCTGTAGTCAGGATCGAACCCGTCTCTGGCGCTGTGAGGGAGCAACTCTACCGCTGCACCACCATGCTGCCTGTGCTTGTATTGTAGTTATTGATTGATTTAATTTTTTGTTTATCTATATAATTAAAAGTCTCATCTTGACCACTTCCTGTCTGCGCTGTATATTGATTTTGGAAAAAACGCTACCCTGTATCCCTGTGATTTTTGGCCATCTTACTCACAGTCCTCCTCCAGCCCCTGAGCCAGCCCCGAGGATTTTTCCCATTGATGAAAAATAAAAAAAGTTATGAGTGTTTAAAAGACCTTGAGATCAGCTGATTGGTCCTCTCGCCTGTGAATCACCGCGATGAAGGTAACGCCCCTTCTGGGGGGGCAGGACTATAAAACCCCGGATGCCTGGACGTGTCAGTCACTCTGCAAGATCGCGAGTGAGAGGCCACGACTGTCATTCTAAGCTGTGAATCAACTGAACTGTGAGTCTGCAATGTACTTGCAATAAATGATTTGTTAGCCCTTAATGACAATGCCATGAGTTTATTTGGCCTGCTGCCCTGCCTGTGCTTGAGAGTGCAATGCTTTATTGGAAATGAAATGAAATGAAATGACAATGCCATGAGTTGTTTGGCCTGCTGCCCTGCCTGTGCTTGAAGCTGCAATGCTTTATTAGGTCCGACTGTGTTTGGAAGGAATAAATGATTTATTAGGTCCGACTGTGTTTGGAAGGAATAAATGCTTTATTAGGTCCGACTGTGTTTGGAAGGAATAAATGCTTTATTATGTCCGACTGTGTTTAGTCCAAAGTCCCGCTCATTTCGTGACTTCCGCTTACTGGACAGGTCACGCTGATTGTATAATTTCCGGTGAGTGCAGAGGTCGCGCTGATTGCGTCATTTCCGGTAAGTGCATAGGTCACGCTGATTGCGGAAGTGCCACTGAATGCGGAAGCCCCACAGTGGAGAGGCTGTGGGGCTCAGCCGTGTGAGTAGATTCAAGAAAGTTTACTGTCATATATATGGTGTGTGAGTCAGTGTGTGTGAGTGTGTGTGTGAATGTATGTGTGCGTGTGTGAGTGTATGTGTGTGTGTGTGTGTGTGAGTGTGAGTGTGTGTGAGTGTATGTGTGTGTGTCTGTGTGTGTGTGTGTGTATGTATGTGTGTGAGTGTATGTGTGTGAGTGTATGTGTGAGTCTGTGTGTGAGTGAGTGAGTGTGTGAGGTGATGTGTGAGTCTGTGTGTGTGTGTGGGTGTATCTGTGTGAGTGTGTGTGTGGGTGGAGGGGTGTGTGTATGTGTTAAGTGTGTGAGTGTGTGTGTATGCGTGTGTGTGTGTATATTGGAATTGGTGGAGAGGTGGAATATAGCGTTGGGGGACCAGCCCTCCGTGTGAAGCTGGGACCCAACGGGTCCCACTTAGTCTAGTTATATATTATCTGTGTTTATTGCGTGATGTGTTTATTCCTGCTGCAAGTATGAATTTCATTATTCCGTTGTTGGCGGATATGACTATTAAACACAAGAAGATTGACACAAAATGCTGAAGTAACTCAGCGGGACAGGCAGCATCTCAGGAGAGAAGGAATGGGTGACGTTTCGGGTCGAGACCCTTCTTCAGTCTGAGATTCAGGATAGGGTGACTAGAGATAAGGAAGGTAAGGTGTGAAAATGACAGATCAAAGCAGAATTTGTCAAGAAATGTAGAATGGTTCATTGTTAGCTGAGGAGTAGGTGAGAACGAGGCATACAATCAGTAAAATTTATCAGGACAGTGGAACTAGTCGGAGAACTAGGATGGGGGATGGACGAGAGAGGGAAGCAAGGGTTACTTGAAGTTAGAGAAATCAATATTCATACAGCTGGGTTGTAAGCTGCCCAACATTTTCGGCCCGAAACGTTGCCTATTTCCTTCGCTCCATAGATGCTGCTGCACCCGCTGAGTTTCTCCAGCATTTTTGTGTACCTTCGATTTTCCAACATCTGCAGTTCCTTCTTCAACACTTTGACTATTGACTCCTTTGGAACGGTTATTGATATATTGATTTTTTTTCCCTTTATTATATATTATCGTTTGTTTATTATTGCGAATTATGTTTATCCTGGTGCAAGTATGAATTTCATTGTTCCGTTGTCGGATCATATGATAATTAAACACTCTTGACTCTAGACTCCTTTGGAAAGGGTCTAAGATGCAGTTGCTTTTTCTTCCTTTTCTGCAATCCCCATATTGCCATGCAAGCAATCTGCTTGTAAATGGCCACATTAGTGATTTTTTAGTGTCTAACTGCCCAAGCACAAAGAAATGTTGTTTTTGAGAAAGCATTATTCAGACTTCATTGGCTCATTAGACTACATGAGTAGATATAGCTCAATAAAAACAAATTGATCCTGTCCGCTCCCCAGATGATGTGTTGGCCGGTGTCTAATTGTGATCTATCCCTCACATAAACAAGCCCGAAGCAATGTCATACCACTGGTGATGCACAAACACTGGTGATACACAAACCCATTTCTGCTCTTCCGGTAACAATCTAAAACCAAGAGAAAATACCTCATTTGAAAAATGCAGGTTAAACATAACAAACCACAATTTCGCTTGGCAGCTTACAACCCAGTGTATGAATGTTGACGACAAACACAAAAAGCTGGAGTAACTCAGCGAGTCAGGCACCATCTCTGGAGAGAAGGAAATAGGTGACGTTCTGGGTCGAGGTCCTTCTTCAGACTGAGACTCAGTGGAGAGGGAAATGAGCTTCTATAACTTCAAGTAACCCTTGCTTCCCCTCTCTCTCCATCCCTCCCCCATTCTAGTTATCTGACTAGTTTGTCTGTCCTCCAGATTAAATTTTACTTTGAAAGGGTTCGGCCCGAAACGTTGACTATTTCTGCGCACCCGCTGAGTTTCTCCAGCACTTATGTCTACCTTAAATTTTACTTTTGTATGCCATGTTAACACCTTCCCCTAGCTAACAATGATCTATTCTACGTTTTCCTGGAATCTTCGTCCCCTTTGATCTCGCATTTTCCACGCCTTACTTTCCATATCTCTAAGAAGGAACCGCAGATGGTGGAAAACCGAAGGTAGACAAAAATGCTGGAGAAACTCAGCGGGTGCGGCAGCATCTATGGAGCGCAGGAAATAGGACATGTTTCGGGTCGAGACCCTTCTTCAGACTGATGTGAGGGTGGGGGGGCGGGAAGAAGAAAGAAGAGGCGGAAACAGTGGGCTGAGGGAGAGCTGGGAAGGGGAGGGAGAAAGCAGGGACTACCTGAAATTGGAGGTCAATGTTCTTACCGCTGGGGTGTAAACTGCCCACTGTATTTAGTTTAGTTTAGTTTATTATTGTCACGTGTACCGAGGTACAGTGAATAGCTTTTTGTTGCGTGCTATCCAGTCAAAGAAGACATGATTACGACATAGCCGTCCACAGTGTACAGATGCAGAATAAAGGGAATAATGTTTGGTGCAAGATAGTCCGATTAAAGGTAGTTTGAAGGTCTTCAATGAGGTAGATGGGAGGTCAGGACCGCACTCTAGCTGGTGAGAGGTCGGTTCAGTTGCCTGATAACAGCTGGGATGAATCTGGAGGTGTGCATTTTCACACATATATGCCTCTTGCCTGATGGGAGAGGGAGAAGAAGGAGTGACCAGGGTGAGATATTCATCCTTGATTATGCTGGTGGCCTTGCCGAGGCAGCGTGAAGTGTAGATGGAGTCAATGGAAGGAAGGTTGGTTAGCGTGATTTTGATATAGTCGTGACACAATGGTTAAATGCAGATTTTACATATTTGAACTAATTCATCAGCAATGCACGTCTCTTTGTAGTCTTTCATCCTTGAAAGGTTATCTTTAACCTTTTTTCCTGTTATTTAGAAAACCATTTTCCCATTTGTCTGATGGGTACAATAAAGGATACCTCTATTTCCTGATCAGTTTTATTGTCCTCAGTCTGGTTTACAGCCTCCTATGTTGATCTTTATTCTAGCCAACTATGCCTTGTACTCTAAACACTTCCTAAATATACCCATTGCCTCTGCTAACATGATCTTTAAGTTCCCTTCACTATGTTAGCATGTTGTTCCATCATGTTTTCCCAGTATGCAAACTCCTGGGTTAAACATATTACCCAGTTGTCCCATTTTCTTATCACTTCCAGGATTTCCTACAAAATACATCTTTGTAATCCAAATATATTATGAAACTTTCAATACAAATATTGGAAAAGATATTGCGGTCAGACATTGATGAGTCACAATCATAGAGTCATACAGTTTGGAAACAGGCCCTTCAGCCCACACTGGCCAACATGTCCCAACAATACTATTCCCACCTACCTGCGTTTAGGCCCATATCCCTCGAAACCCTTCCTATCCATGTACCTGTCTAAATGTTTCTTAAACGTTGTGATATACTTGCCTCACTACCAATATCCCATGGTAGACAAAAATGCTGGAGAAACTCAGCGGGTGAGGCAGCATCTATGGAGGGAAGGAATAGGTGACGTTTCGGGTCTCGACCCGAAACGTCACCTAATCCTTCGCTCCATAGATGCTGCATCACCCGCTGAGTTTCTCCAGCATTTTTGTCTACCTTCGATTTTTTCCAGCATCTGCAGTTCTTTCTTACCAATATCCCATGATGACTAAAGCACTGCATCCCAGGGAACATCCTGGTGAACCTCCTGTATTACAGTTCATGTACAACTTCTTATTTTTAATTTAACACTGAAACAGAAAATGGAGATAGGAAAAATTGGGGAAAAGAAAGTATCGTAAAAAGTGGTGAAAGTGTTAGTTCGTGAAATAGTAAAGAAAGCCCGAAGAAAGAAACAGGTAAACAAAAAGGTAGAAAATGGTAAAGAGAGAGAAAAAAAAGAAAAAAAAAGAAAGAAAGAAAAGAAGGAAATAAAAAGAGAGAGATTAAGAGAGATATACCTATTTAATAACTTTACCCACCCTCACCCAGTTCTGAAACATTTAATTTCTACGGTTGTGTTGCACCATATGCTTGTAAAATGTTGATAAAGGGAGACCACATCATTAAGAATTGGTCTGCTTTACCTGCTAGGAGGAATCTCATTTCTTCCAGATGTAACATTTCCGACATATTTGAAATCCACATTTTAAGCGTTGGGTAAATGCATTTTTCCAAAATTTAAGTATAATTTTTTTTGCCATTATTAAGCCATAATTAAAGAGAGATTTTTGAAACGTAGTTAGCTTGCATCCGTCTTCCATTGTTCCGAAGATAATCAGTTCTGTGTTGGGGTTCAATTTTATATAAATAGTTTTGTAAAAAGTCCAAAAATTTCAAATCCAGAATTTATAGAGTTTTGTGCAGGAGACAAAAGAGTGTGTTCTAGTGGCATTTTGAGATAAACATTTGTCACAAATGGAGGAGACATTTGGAAAATGTTTATTCAGTCTAGTTTTCGAGTAATATAATCTATGTTAAAATTTTAAATTGAATTTAAGTTATGTCTTACATTAATCGAACATTTGTGTACATATAGAAGTATTTCTCCCATCTGTCTTTCGGAATTTTATCAATAATTCTCGTTCCCAATCCATTCTAATTAATTCTGTCGATGGTATTTCTATATTTAAAATGATATTATATAAATATGATATTAAATTGCTTGATTCTGCCTTTCTGTTCATTCCTTCGTCTAATAAGTCTGAAGTCAGAGTTTGATATCCTTGTATATGTTTTTTCAAATAATCTCGATTTGGAGGTATTTGAAATATTGATTACTTTTCAGGCTGTATTTTAATTGTAGTTGTTGAAATGATAGAATGTTTCCCATTTGCATACATATCTCAATCATTTTAATTCTATTCTTTCCCAATGGGTAAACGTTTTATCAATGGTTCGAATGAGGGATTGTTAGCTATTGTGGAAAGAAGCAATACATTTCTTAATTTTAAATGTTAATTTTATCTGTTTCCAAATTCGTATTGTGTTGTGAATAATTGGGTTCTTCTTTGTCACTTACTCTACCCATCTGCCAGTAGCCCTGCCGCCCCCCTCACCTGTATCCACCTATTGGGCGGCATGGTGGCGCAACGGTAGAGTTGCTGCCTCACAGCGCCAGAGACCCGAGTTCGATCCCGACTACGGGTGCTGTCGGCACGGAGTTTGTACATTCTCCCCGTGACCGTGTGGGTTTTCTCCGAGATCTACCATTTCCTCCCACACTCCAAAGACGTGCAGGTTTGTAGGTTAATTGGTTTCGGTAAAGATTGTAAATTGTCCCTCGTGTGAGTAAGATAGTGCTAGTGTGCGGGGATCGCTAGTCGGCATGGGACTCGGTGAGCCAAAGGGCCTGTTTGCACACTAAACTAAACTAATCACTGTCCAGGAAGGAACTGTAGATGCTGGTTTAAACCAAAGAGAGACACAAAAAGCTGGAGTAGCTCAGCGGGTCCAGGACGTATCTCTGGAGAAACAGAATAGGCGATGTTTCGGGTCGAGAACTTCCTAAATTAATCACTTGCCAGGCTTTGTCCTGCCCCCGTCTCTCTTTTCACCTTTCGCCCCCTACCCCAATACACTCGGCATGAAGGGTCTTGACCTGAAATGTTGCATGTACACTCCCTGCACAGATGCTGCCTGACCCGCTGAGTTCGATCAACATTTGTTGATTGCAGTAAACATCTATTGTGAAGGAGTCGGGAATGACGAGACACGTTTTTTCTCATGTGTAATCATCCTGTACGGGCAAGGCAACGCGCCATGGGCTGGTGATGGCTTACTGCAAGAGATTTCGCAGCAAGGGGTGTAATTTCTCGACGCCTCGATTAAGCCATTAAAGAATCAATACTGTAATCAACAGGGAGGCTGGGGGCAAGCGCGGTGAACACTGCCCAGTCCATCACGGGGGGGGGGGGGGGGGCAAACCGGAGAACACTGCCCAGTCCATCACGGTTTCTGACCTCCCCACCATCAAAAGGCAGCCAGCATAATCGGAAACCCACTCCACCCCGGCCACGCGCTCACTTCACTCCCGCCATCGGGAAGAAGGTTCAGGATCCTGAAACCTGTAATGTCCAGGCTCAGGAACAGCTTCTTCCTACAACCATCAGGTTAATAAACACTACAACCCCCAAATAACTGTAAGCTCTGACCTATATATATATATATTATATATATACATACTGGACTAAAAGGACCCATTTGGTCCCATGTTCACACGGGAGGGCTGTCCCCCATTGCAATTTTCCACCTCTCCACCAATTCCAATATTGGTGGCCAGTGGGCGGGGGGGGGGGCTTTCTGGAGTGCTAGTATGGGTGTTGTGGGCCAAAGGGACTGGTTTCCAGAGGGCTAGTATGGACATTGTGGGCCGAATGGATTCTTGGGCTGGCAGCTCAGTCACTCAGGCCTGGTGGGCTGGCAGTTCAGTCACTCAGCTCAGAAACTGCCAGAAATTCTGCCCAAAACAGGTGAGAGACTCTGTGAGAGAGAAGGGGAGAGGGTGGAGAATCAATTTTAGTCATTTTTCATCTTTTTCTGCAGATCACAGCAATGAAGGAGGAAAGTCTATCCTGGGCCAGATCTCACAGGGAGCCAATGAAGAGAGGGAGAAAAATACTGGGGTGAGGTTTAATACTTAGGGGAGGTTTAATACTTAGGGGGAATACTTAGTGATGGGCCGAAGGGAGTCTTCCTGGGCTAGTGCAGGCCTGATGGGCCGAAGTGGCAAGTCCTTTGGGCCAAAATGCTCCTCCTGGGCTAATACCGGCATTTGGGCAAAAGGGACTGGTTTCTCAGCTAACAGGGGCCTTGTGGGCCAAAATTAGTGGTTTCAGGCAGGCCAAACAACTCATTTGATTTCATTTCCAGTGCAGTTTCAAGCACAGGGCAGGCCAAACAGCTCACTGCATTTTCATTTCATTTCCATTTCAATTACAGCTCAAGCACAGGGCAGGCTAAACAGCTCATTGTATTTTCATTTCATTTCCATTTCCATGTCAGTTTCAAGCACAGGGCATGCCAAACAGCTCATTGCATTTTTATTTCAATTTTCATTCCATTGTAGTTTCGAGCACAGGGCAGGCCAAACAGCTGATTGCATTTTCATTTCATTTCCATTTCCATTTCCATTGCAGTTTCAAGCACAGGGCAGGCAAAACAGCTCATTGCATTTTCATTTCATTCCATTTCCATTGCAGTTCAAGCACAGGCAGGCCAAACAACTCATTTCATTTTCATTAAAGGCAAACAAATCATTTATTGCAAGTACATTGCAGACTCACAGTTCAGTTGATTCACAGCTTAGAATCACAGTTGTGGCCTCTCCCTCACGATCTTCCAGAGTGACTGACTCACCTCCAGGCATCCAGGGTTTTATAGTCCTGCCCCCCCGGAAAGGGCATTGCCTTCATCATGGTGATTGACAGGCGAGAGGACCAATCAGCTGATCTCAAGATTTTTCAAACACTCATAACTTTTTTATTTTCATCGATCGGAAAAATCCTCAGGGCAGGACTGTGAATAAGATGGCCAAAATCATAGCGCTATAAGGTAGTGTTTTTTCTAAATCAATATACAGCGCAGACAGGAAGTGGGTCCAGATGAGACTTTTAGTATATATATATAATATGTATATATAATATGTATATATATCAACACAAAATGCTGGAGTGACTGGGACAGGCAGTATCTCTGGAGAGAAGGAATGGGTGATGTTTCAGTTTGAGACCCTTTTTCAGACTGATATCAGGGGAGGAGATACATGGATAAGGATGTGTAAGGTGTGAAAACAGGACAAAGGGGATGGGGCTCAACGAAAATGTAGAATAGATCATTGTTAGCTGGGAGAAGGTAACAACAAAGCAAACAGAGATAAAATGTAGTCGGAGACAGTCAGACTGGTCAGAGAACTGGGAAGAGGGAGAGGATGGAGAGAGAGGAAAAGCAAGGTTACTTGAAGTTAGAAGAGTCAATGTTCATACTGCTGTGGTGTAAGCTATATATATATATATATATATATATATACACACACACCACTAAATGCTTTTTTCTCGTTTATTATATTGTTTACAATGTACTAGGTTTACATATTCTGTGTGCCGCAGGAAGTAGGAATTTCATTGTTCTATCTGGGAATATGACAATAAAACACTCTTGACTCTAAAACCTCTCTTGCAGCAATTCAGCTTTATGACCACACGTTCCAGAGTGGGTGCCAGTTCGTTCAAAGTTCAACAGATGCAGCATCATCCGCTGAGCTGCATCGTGCGTTCAGGGATGAGATGATGCTGAAAATCTGGTAAACAGCTCCAAAAACTACGAATCTTTGCTCTCTCTGGCAACCACACTGAGGAAATGCTGCCGAGACTAGCAGCTGTCAGGGGTTATGGGAGAAGGCAGGAGAATGGGGTTAGGAGGGAGAGATGGATCAGCATGATTGAATGGCGGAGAAGACTTGATGGGCCGAATTGAATGGCGGAGAAGACTTGATGGGCCGAATGGCCTAATTCTGCTCCTATCACTTAAGACCTTGTGAACTGTGCAGCACATGAATGTAGGGCCTAAGCAAGCAGGGGATAAACATGTAGAACATAGAAAGGGTGGTGAATCTGTGGAATGCATTGCCACAGAAGGCTGTGGAGGCCAAGCCAATGGACATTTTTAAGGCAGAGATAGATAGATTCTTGATTAGCACGGGAGTCAGGGGTTATGGGAAGAAGGCAGGAGAATGGGGTTGAGAGGGAAAGATAGATCAACCATGATTGAACGGCGGGGTAGACTTGATGGGCCGAATGGTCTGATACAGCTCCTAGAACTTATGAACTCATGAACAGCACGGCACAGGAAGAGGCCCCTTGGGCCCACAGTGTGAGACTGTTACAGGGCCGCAGTGGAAACCCACACTGCCCAGGTACATCCCCCGACACTGAGCTTCGTTTAACCACGAGAAGGAGGTGGAGGTAACTGCTCATTTAAAATGAAATCATCATTGATGAGAATGAAAGCAGCAACAGAAACACAATGCGCACGCTCAAGTGTCCAAAAATGACAGACTGGGGGGGCGGTGTCTTAAAGATCATACAGCAGTACAGAGCAGGAGCTGGCCCTTTGGCCCATCATGCCTGTGCCAAACAATGCCTGTTCTATGTTCTATGTTTGGATGCGCAGGGATCTTCTGGCCACGTCCAGCACTGTATAGTCAATGTACAGTTCTGTCAGCAGTATCGGACACCACAGCTGCACTGGCTGCAACCTCGTGGGTCGGAGGTGGAGCCTCCTGGGTCTGCTGAGCCCGCGGCTGGGGCCTGGGTCGGCACCACGGAGGCGTCCGGAGAGGACCCGGCAGCGTTAGTGGAGAGGTCGGTGCGGCGGTCGACGGTGGCGCTAACCGACGGACCACGAGGAAGTGAGGACGCCGCTGCCGGGGGGAGGAACAAAGGAGGACCTGGCGTGGGGGGGATCGCCGTGAGGGGGGGAAGAACAAAGGGGGAACTGGCGCGGGGGCGCCCTTTATGGGCGACTATTTGCATACCGTGGCAAGGTATGTAAGCAAAGAATGTCACTGTGACTTGTCACATGTGACAATAAAGTATTCCATTCAATTCAAATCAATTCTAAAATGGCTTCTTTCTTTCCCCACACTGCAGAACTTGCTGGTTTTTCCATTTCACCAAATGACCAAGCGCCGTTATCGAGATTTAAAGCCAACCTCTGCCCCAACACTGCATTGATGCCCAGCGCAAGCTTTTAGTCAGTCAGAACCTTTCTCACAGGGTGGAAACATCAAATACTAGGGGGCAAAGCTTTAAAGCGAGAGGGGCAAAGGGTAAAGTTTAAAACTCAGGCAAGTTTTTTACACAGAGGGTGGTGAGTGCCTGGAAC
The DNA here is from genome assembly GCA_038087875.1 of Malacoraja senta. Classification (NCBI taxonomy): domain Eukaryota; kingdom Metazoa; phylum Chordata; class Chondrichthyes; order Rajiformes; family Rajidae; genus Malacoraja; species Malacoraja senta. Next base: position 29,729,873 of record CM075982.1, read on the forward strand.
GCGCTGCGGGGACAGATACGACAGTGGCGTTTAAGAGACTTTTGGACAGGGCACATGGATATGCAGGGAATGGAGGGATATGGATTATGTGCCGGCAGATAAGTGTTGGTCTTGGCATCATGTTCGAGAACAGTTTATGAGAGGCATAGATAGGGTAGACAGTCAGAACCTTTTTCCGAAGGGTAGAAATGTCAAATACTAGAGGGCATAGCTTTAAGGAGAGAGGGGCAAAGTTTAAAGCAGTTGTGAGGGACAAGTGTTTTACACAGAGGGTGGTGGAAGCACTGCTAGAAGTGGTGGACACAAAGTACTGGAGTAACTCAGCAGGTCAGGCAGCATCTCTGGAGAACATGGACAGGCGACGTTTCGGGTTGGGACCCTTCTTCAGACTGTATGGATGATGTGCAGACAGATAAGAGTTGGACTTGCCATCATGTTCGGCACAGACATTGTGGGCCAAAGGGCCTGATCCGTGCTGTACCGTTCTATGTTATCTTCTCCGTGGATTGTCACCTTGTCGTGGTGGAGAAACTTGTGTGATCCTGAGATCCTGAGAGCGATGCCGTCTGGAGCTTTGCTCCTGGTAGGGCCACCCATGGCGGTAAGGTCGAGGGGGAGGTCTCTGACAAAGAACAATCCAACCAAGACCTCAACGGTGGAACAGGCGGAGGACGACGGCTGACCTTCGTGGAGCGTCACAACGGCTGGGAAAGCGGATGAAGGCTGCAGCAGAAAAGGGTCTCCGGTCGTCTTGGACTCCATGCCACTGGATCCTGACCCAGATCTGTCAAGGACCGTGGGGTGGCTGCCCACCAGTCTCCCCACGTTAAACAAAGTCACGCATGGGCGTCCTCCATATAGGAGGACAGTCATACTCGTTTCGAGTGAGTGCTGATGATGGCACTCCCCTCCCCAGACACTGTCAATTTTAGTCACTTAAGCTTGTGCATTGTGCTTCCATCTGTTTGAATTTTCATCAGTGATGATTTATTTTTAATTGAGAAATGTCCTCCAGCCCTTTCCATTGTTACGGCACCAGGCACAATATGCTTGGGAAGTGTATCTCTTAGTTTTAGAGATAAAGCATGGGAACAGACCCTTCGGCCCAACGTGACTGCGCCGACCTGCAATCCCCATACCGTCGTTCTATCCTACACACTAGGGACAATTTACAGAAGCCAATTAACCTACAATCCTGCACGTTTTTGGATCGTGGGAGGAAACCGGAGCACACGGAGAAAACCCACGCGGTCACAGGGAGACCGTACAAACTCCGTACAGACAGCACCCGTAGTCAGGATCGAACCGGGGTTTCCAGCGCTGTTAGGCAGCAACTCTACCGCTGCGTCACCGTGCCGCCCTTATGCTTCCACTTATGTAACACTCTCACTTCCAAGAGAAGGAATGGGTGACGTTTCTGGTCGAGACCCTCGACCCGAAACGTCACCCATTCCTTCTCTCCAGAGCTGCTGCCTTTACCGCTGAGTTACTCCAGCATTTTGTGTCTGTCTTCAGTTTGAACCAGCGTCTGCAGTTCCTTCCTGCACGGTCTCACTCCCGTTTGTCTTCTTTGTGGGAGAGTTGATTGAGTTCTAACTCTGGAATCCTCACCCACCATAATTTAATCATGGCCAATTATAATAATTAACGACAGCTACGGAGCTCAAGGAATAGAGGAGTCCTCATTTGATATATTCCTGGGTAATGGGACCCAATCAACTCACCAGGACATCCTTCACACTGATCAGTAATTAGATCCTTGCCCTGAACTCACGTAAGGCTGGATTATGCCATGTTGGTGAAAGGTGCCTCCTGTAATTCATTACAGCTCTCTCTGTGACACTCTGCCTAATCCCACAATTCATATTTCTTTACAACAAAAGAAAAAAACAATCAAACTGTGTTGAATCAGACTTTATTGGACTTGGTCTTGCACTAATAGTGTTGCACCCTTTATCCTGTGTGTGTGCACTCGACAGTAATCTTGTGTAGTCTTTTCTTTGACAGGACAGCATGCAACAAAAATTGCAACAAACGTGCGGTGTCGCAGCGATAGAGCCACAGCCTCGCAGCGCCAGACACCTGGTATCGATCCCGACTACGGGTGCTTGCCTGTCCGGAGTTTGTACCTCCTCTGTAAAGAAGTTCTAACGACACATCGTTACTTTACTATCTTTATTCAAATGGAGGCGTGGGTTCGAATCCCACTTCTGACACCATGTAAAGAAGTTCTAACGACACATCGTTACTTTACTATCTTTATTCATACTGGAGCATTACATATTGCACTAGCTGTACGTGGTCTGTCACAGGAACTAGAGAGCGATCTGTGGGTGGGGAGGTTGTAGTTATACTTGTGATATGGGGAGTGGTTAGTAGTGATGAGGTCACTATATTAAAGGCACATGCATATATCATCTACATCCTCCCCGTGACCTGCGTGGGTTTTCTCCGAGATCTTCAGTTTCCCCCCCCCCCACACTCCAAAGACGTACAGGTTTGCAGGTTAATTGGCTTGGTATAAATGTAAAATTATCCCTAGTGTTTGTCGGGTGGTGTTAATGTGCGGACTGGGTGGGCCGAAGGGCCTGTTTCTGAGCTGTCTCTGTAAACTAAAATCTAAACCTGAAAACCACACGCAATGAAAAACCTTTCCCTGTACCTCGGTACACGTGATAATAATGAACTAAACTGAAACTAAACTACCCGTCATATCTCCTGTTCTACCCTGATAATGTAATAAGAGACTATTGTTGTCCCCATTCCAAACTGGGACATTTACTAGTGGAAACCACGAACTACAGATGCTGGTTTATACCAAAGATACTTTATACAAAGTGTTGGATTAATTCTGCAGGTCAGGCAGCATCTTCGACCCTTCTTCAGACTGATTGTAGGGGGGGGGGGCTGGAAGAGAGGTGTGGGCAGAACAAAGAAGGGTCTGAAGAAGGGTCTCGACCCGAAACATCGCCCATTCCGTCTCTCCAGGGATGCTGCCTGACCGGCTGAGTTACTCCAGCATTTCGTGTCTATCCGCATCTGCAGTTCCCTCCTACACAGGTGATGGGTGACGAAACAAGGAACTGCAGTTGCAGATTTACAAAAAAGACACAAAGCGCTGGAGTGACCCTGTGGGTCAGGCAGCATCTCTGGAGAACATGGATAAGTGACGTCTTGGGTCAGGCTACTTCCTCACACACTGAAGATATCAAGTTACCATATCAATTTGAATGACATCATGATTTTCAGGACCATGGTCAGCTCTTTAAATGACCCAGTAGCCACAATGCCCTTACAGCAGTTAAAGGGCCCAAATAATTTTATTGCACGGAAATTATTTCGACCTAAACCACTAAGGTCACTAGCAGTCACGGTGGCGCAGCGGTAGAGTTGCTGCCTTACAGCAAAATGCAGCGCCAGAGACCCGGGTTCGATCCCGACTACGGGTGCTGTCTGTATGGACTTTGTATGTTCTCCCCGTGATCTGCGTGGGTTTTCTCCGAGATCTTCGGTTTCCTCCCACACTCCAGGTTTGTAGGTTAATTGGCTTGATTAATTGGCTTGATAAAAATGTAAAATTGTCCACGTTGGCGATATGCAGAGTACTGCCCTGCCGACTACAAAATTCAGAAGGTTCAGAAGGTAAGGAGGTTATGAGAAAGCAAATACGGAAAACCTTAAAAAATAATAATCTGAGGAAAGTAAGATAAAGGAATGGTGAAACGTAACAATAATTGTGCCGCACAGTGGCTCAGTGGTAGAGTTACTGCCTTACAGTGCCAGGGACGCAGTTCGATCCTAGCTACGGGTGCTTGTCTGTATGGAGTTTGTACGTTCTCCCATGTGACTGCGTGGGTTTTCTCCGGGTGCTCTGGATGCCTCCCACACTTAAAGACGTACAGGTTTGTAGGTTAAGTGGCTTTGTATAATTGTAAATTGTCCCTAGTGTGTGTAGGATAGTGTTAGTGTCCGGGGATCGATGGTCAGTGCGGACTCGGTGGGCCGAAGAGCCTGTTTCCGTGCTGTATTTCTAAACTAAAATTGGCAACATTTTCAGCACAGACACTGTGGGCTGAAGGGCCTGTTCGTGTGCTGTACTGTTCTATGTTCTTAGCCCACAATGTCTGTGCCGAACTTGATGCCAAGACCAACTCTTGTATGCCTGCACATAATCCATAATCCCGCACTCCCTTACACATCCATGTGGCTATCCGAAAGTCATACAAATTGGACTTCTACAGCAATTTATTGAATTTTTAAAAAGTTATTAAATATGATCTAGGGGGACTGCATGGTGGCGCAGCGCAAGAGTTGCTGCCTTACAGCGCCAGAGACCCGGGTTTGATCCTGACTACAGGTGCTGTCTGTACGGTGTTTGTACGTCCTCCCTGTGACTGCGTGGGTTTTCTCCGGGTTCTCCGGTTTCCAAACATGTGCAGGTTTGTAGGTTAATTGTCTTCGGTGAAATTGTAAATTGTCGCTAGTGTGTGTAGCATGGTGTTAGTGTACGGGGGGATCGCTAGTCGGCGTGGACTCGGTGGGCCGAAGGGCCTGTTTCCGTGCTGTATCTCTAAAGTCTAACGTAAACCGGCGTAACATTGCATTTAGCGGCTTGTTGTGCTTCTGCGAGTAAGAATTTGTCATTGTTCCATCATCCAGATAGCGCAGTCAGGGGATATGGGGTGAAGGCAGGAACGGGGTACTGATTGGGGATGATCAGCCATGATCACATTGAATGGCGGTGCTGGCTCGAAGGGCCAAATGGCCTCCTCCTGCACCTATTGTCTATTGCCTATTGTCTATTGACAGTTAAACACTCTTGACTTGACTCTCTCTCTCTCTCTCCCTCTCTCTCTCTCTCTCTCTCTCTTCTCTCTCTCTCTCTCTCTCTCTCTCTCTCTCGCTTATATTTTTATGGGGAGCATCCAGTTCTCATTTCGCTTGTCTCCTTGTTTTACCTCATCCGAAAACATTTAATATGAATCCGGCGGCTTTAATAATGGCTAGCTGTCAGAAGCACGCGGGCGCTTGCTGTATTTATTGCCGCTAACGAGGTTATCGCCGTGAGATCTCCTTGCTGGAAAGGTCAATGGAGTAACAGTCGGTATATTTGCCATTTTGACAGCACTTCCCCCCCTCTCCCCCACCCTCACCTCCCCGCCTGTTCTACACCCTCCAGCGACTGCGCTGTGTCATTTCAGAAGTTCATTTTATAGATGGCCCATCACCGGAATGACTCACCGCCTGATCTAACAATGAGCCCCCCCCACCCCCCCCTGTCCGAATAAGGCTCTCACAGCCTGGGTGTTGTCAAAGATATAACCGAATGCTGTTTCTTTAAGTGGAAGTGCTTTGATCTGTGAGAGCAGTGATTTGTGTGATGGTTGGAAGTGTAATTGGTTCTGCGAAACCAGAAATAGCTTCAAGTTTATCCCTCGAGGGTGTGTGTGTGGAGGGGTTAAGGAATAAGTCAGCCTCCAACAACTTTGCTGTTCCGGTATTCCCCTGACATGCACTAGCAACCTTTAGTTTAGTTTCAGAAGGAACTGCAGATGCTGGAAGATCGAAGGTAGACAAGAGTGCTGGAGAAACTCAGCGGGTGAGGCAGCATCTATGGAGCGAAGGAAATAGGCAACGTTTCACCCGCTGAGTTTCTCCAGCATTCTTGTCTACCTTTAGTTTCATTCAGAGACACATTTTCTCCAGAGATGCTGCCTGACCCGTTGAATTACTCCAGCACTCTATGCTCATGCACACTAGTCCCACTTGCCTGTGTTTGGCCCAGTTCGGCAGGGGCGCTGCGAGTCGGCTGCCCTGCCAGCAGCGTGTTCGTATTTCAACTTAAAAAAAATGTTTTAGTGTGTCCAAATATGGGTTTTAATGTCTCTTGGTGTGTCTTGTGTGGGGGGTGGTGAGGGGGGTAAGGGGGGAACCGCTTTTGATCGACCTCCACGGAAAGGCGACTTTTTCCATGTCGCCTCCCTCGCAGCCTAACACCATGGATTGGTGCGGCCTTTCCCGGAGTCGGGCCTAGAGTTTCAGCCAGCGGACGCAGCGTGGACTTTTCATCGCGGAGTGGGCGAGGCCTTGCCGGTGTCGCCAGAAGGGAGTGCACCGATCTGTTACAGCCTGAAGCCATTACAGACTGTTACAGCCTGAAGCCGCGGTCTGCGGAGCTCCTAGCCGCGGGCGCAACGTCCGGAGCCTGGGACCCCTCAGTAGGGATTGCCGGAGAAGAGCTCCGATCGCCGACCCGTGGCCGATAACATCCTGAAGCGGGTGCGGCGTGGACTTAACATCCGGAGCGGGATCCCTCGCCGGGGATCCCCGGAGAAGAGCTCCGACCGCCGGCCTGCGGCCTACAACACCCTGAAGGTCTCCGGTAGGGAAGTGCCATTTTGGGACTTACCATCCCGACGAGAGGGCTTGTACATCTGGCCGCCCGCAGCGGCGACTGCGGAGGTTTATGGCCCTGACCACGGGGGAACAATGGAGGAGGACTGACTGTACTTTGTTGCCTTCCACCACAGTGAAGAATGCTGGGGTGGATGTTTGTGTGAAATATTATTGTGTATTATGTGTTGTTTTTTGATTGTACCGCTGCTGGCAAATTCATTTCACTGCACTTTATTGTGTATGTGATGAATATAACTGATTGATTCTCTCTAAACCTATCCTGTCCATGTTACTGTCTAAATGCTTCTTGAATGTTGCAATACCATCTTCCTTAACTACATCCAGTGGCAGCTCGTTCCATACACCAACCACGCTTTGTATAAAAACTTTACCCTTCAGGGTATTAAATCTTCCCCTCACCTTAAACCTATGTTCTCTGGTTCTCGATTCCCCTACTAGACAATAGACAATAGGCGCAGGAGTAGGCCATTCGACCCTTCGAGCCAGCACTGCCATTCACTGTGATCATGGCTGATCAACCCAATCAGTACCCCGTTCCTGCCTCTCCCCATATCCCCTGACTCCGCTATTTTCAAGTGCCCTATCTAGCTCTCTCTTGAAAGTATCCAGAGAACCTGCCTCCACCGCCCTCTGAGGCAGAGAATTCCATAGATTACTCAGGGCAAGAGTCTGTGCATTGACCCGATCTATTCCTCTCATGGTTTTTGTACACGTCTATAAGATCACCCCTCATCCTCCTTCACTCCAAGGAATAAAGACCTAGCCTGCTCAACCTCTCCCTTTTAGCTCAGGCCCTCGAGTGCTGGCAACATCCTCGTAAATCTTCTCTGCATCCTTTCAACCTAACAACATCTTTCCTATAACACGGTGCCCAAAACTGAACACAATCCTCTAAATTATGTGGAGTAGGAGTGGAAAGCATTGCAGTCAGGGGCAATCCTTCTACTCTCTCTCACTCCCCATTTTAAAGTTTATTTTCTCTTAATAGATTAAATTACTTAGCTCTGTTGGCACTAACAAGTTACTCTATCAAAGCTGATGACCTAAAGTCCCCAGGACACAGTCACTGCAAACCAGTGTGCATGTGGGCTTTCTTCCTTGTCTCGTGA
>CM075982.1:29737598-29760098 GCA_038087875.1 Malacoraja senta
CTCGAAAGGCACCACTGGCAAGACTACTGGCACCGGCCCCTCTCCCAATATCACCCCGTGCCCTCAACTTTGGATAGAGATGTCAAGCAGGAAATCCAGCTGAACCAAGGCACACTTCCACTCTCCTTATTGCCACGACAACTGCGATCCACTATCTCAGCATACAATCCTTCCAAAACTATGTGGCTGGATTCCACACGTAACATCTGAACCCAGAGAAGTTTTAATTGTTTTTGTTTAGTTCCAGAGATACAACGTGGAAACAGGCCCTTCAGCCCACCTAGTCCCCGCCAACCAGCGACCCCCCCCCCCCCTACACACTAGGGATGATTTACAGAGGCCAATTTACCTACAAACCTGCACGTCTTTGGGATGTGGGAGGAAACCGGAGCACCCGGAGAAATCCCACGTGGTCACAGGAGAAGGAACAACCTCTGTACAGCAACTGTGCCGCTGCGCCACCATGCTGCCCAAAGAACTGAAGCAACTTAAGTTGGTATTAAATCTTGCCCCTCTGCCCCAACTAGTTTAGTTTTAGTTTTAGAGATCCATTGCAGAAACAGGCCCATCAGCCCAACGAGTCCACGCCGTACACCAATTCTATGCTACACACTAGGGACAATTTACAATCTTTACCAAGGTCAAATTAACCTACAAACCTGTACGTCTTTGGAGTGTGGGAGGAAACCGGAGCACCCGGAGAAAACCCACGCGGTCACAGGGAGAACATACAAACTCCGTACAGACAGCACCTGTAGTCAGAATCGAACCAGGGTCTCTGGCGCTGTGAGGCAGCAACTCTACTGTTGCGCCATCGTGCCGCCTAATTTCCCCTTGTTTTTGATTCCCACTGGGTCTTATCCAGGGCTATAAATGATGATGTCTTGCCACATGTATGTCTTGCCACATGTACTGTACCTAGATACAGTGAAAGTCTATGTTTTGCATGCATTTCACTAAAGTCTTACTAAACATAATCACAATGATAACTAAGCACACGGGGTTCATCGATTGTAGTGTAAAAATAGTAGTTTACACTGAGGCAGATAATGCCTCATAGTTTAAGGGGGGGGTGGGGGGCTGAAGGGTTTCGGCCCGAAATTTTGCCTATTTCCTTCGCTGCATAGATGCTGCTGCACCCGCTGAGTTTCTCCAGCACTTTTGTCTACCTTAAGAATTGTATATGTTTCTATAGTTTAGCACTGGCAAGCCAGAGTCACTGTGACGCATAAAGTCATCGAAGTTTACTGTATGAAAACAGTCCCTTCGGCCCACTTGTCCCATGCCGACCACGATGCCCCATCTAAACCAGTCCAATTTTCCCGCCTTTGGTCCCTATCCCTCTATATGGGCCGAGGCCGAGCTGCAGAGAGACAGCTGGGCAGCCGGGAACAAAGAGAGACAAAATGTTTAAAGGAGATGTGCGGGGCGTTTTTTACACAGAGGGTGGTGAGTGCCTGGAACGCACTGCCACGGGTGGTGGTGGAGGCATTTAAGAGGCATTTGCATGGGCACATGGATAGGCAGGGAATAATGGATTATGTGCAGGCAGATTAGAGTTGGTCTTGGCATTGTGTTCGGCACGGACATTATGGGCTGAAGGGCCTGTTCCTGTGCTGTACTGCTCTGTGTTCTAAGTTCAAACATTATCCTGCAGTAAGAATAAACCTGAACTTAAAGTCGAGTTGAACCAGTGAGAATAGAAAACTGCACCTCAATAGCGGACGTGAGGGGTTTGAGAGGAATTGCTGGTGTGTGCAGAGCGTTCACTGAAACGTGAGTGCCACGCGGGGAAGGGGAGTGAAAGGCAGGGTGCCCACAGATCACAGACAGGCGGGGAGTAGCGGAAGTACGCGGAGGGCTTTAATATCCCCCGTCGGGAACAAAGAGCCTCAAACTCCCGGCAAGCAGGCCCGGCTCGTCCACCGCCCACTGCTGACAGAGGTGGACCTGCCTGGTAGGCCCAGTCCGACCGCCACGGATTCCAAAACGGCCCCAAGCTGCCAAGAGGGAGGTCAACCGGTGAGAGCAATGGGGAAGACCCTGCGGAGGGTCGCCAAGAACAAAGGGGGGGCCTGTCGTGGGAGGGGGGCCGCAAGGAACAAAGGAGGGGCCTGTCGTGGGAGGGGGGCCGCGGAGAACAAAGGGGGGCCCAGCGTGGGGGGCAGAGTGGGAGGGGGGGCCCAGCGTGGGATTGGGGCCTCAGAGAACAAAGGGGGGCCCAGCATGGTAGGGGGCTTCATGCCACATGCAGTAACAGGCAGTATAAAGCATCGTTCGGCTCAGTAGCTTTGTCGGCGCCACCACATGGCGACACTTGTGTACTGCCCTAGGGTGTCCACAAAGCAAAGCATTTCACTGGACCTATGTAGCCCAAGGTACTAGACAATAAAGTATCATCCGATACGATACGATAGAACTTTATTTATCCCAGGAGGGAAATTGATCTGCCAGCAGTCATAAAAACAAAATTCATTCAAATCCATTCGAAATAGGGGAACACCAGAGGCAGAGCATCTCCGAGGGCTGGCGGGAAGATACTCGGAGCAGCAGAGGCAGCTACAGGATCGATACCATCCACCTGGGATACTGTGACAGGAAGATCCAGGCTGTGACTAGCAAATCTTCAGGGAGCTGGAGATGTGACAGGATCGACTGGAGTGAGAAACATGTTCAACCCCTGCTTCAGTCAGTCAGCTTGTTCTCCCGCCTTGCGTTACTTACAGCTGTAAGTATCTGTACACTGTGGACGGCCCGATTGTAATCATGCATAGTCTTTCCGCTGACTGGTTGGTACGCAACAAATGCTTTTCACTGTAGCTCGGTTACTTACAGCTGCTTTGTGTCACTCTGACATTATATGTGGAAAAGCCCGTTTCCTGGGCTTAGAAACATAGAAAATAGGTGCAGGAGTAGGCCATTCGGCCCTTTGAGCCAGCACCGCCATTGAATATGATCATGGCTGATCACCCAAAATCAGTACCCCGTTCCTGCTTTCTCTCCATGTTATTTTGGCTGATTCCGTTATTTTTGGCTGATTGGACTCATTTTTGCACAGTCAATATCCTTTAATATAGTTTAGTTTAGTTTATTGTCACATGTACTGGGGTACAGTGAAAAGCTTTTGTTGCGTGCTAACCAGTCAGCGGAGAGAATATACATGATTACAATCGAGCCGTTCACAGTGTGGAGATACAGGATAATGGGAATAATGGGAATCACGTTTATTGCAAGATAAATTCCAGTAAAGTCCGATTAAAGGTAACACCCGAACCTGGAGGAGGTCTCCAGAGATGTTGCCTGATCCACTGAGTTACTGCAGCACTTTAGTTTAGCTTAGTTTAGTTTGGAGATACAGCAAGGAAACCAAGTCTGCACTGACCAATGATCACAGGTACACTAGCTCTATCCCACACACGAGGGACAATTTACAGAAGCCAATTAACCTACAAATCCTGCACGTCTTTGGAATTTGGAAGGAAACTGGAGCAGCCGGAGAAATCCCACGCGGCCACAGGGAGAACGTGCAAACTCCTTACAGACAGCATCAATAGTGCCGAAGTAGACATGGCTGAGAGATTCAAGTTCTTTTGGCCTTAACATAAGCCTAATTCTACTAGGCCTCCGAGCACAGGAGGATGAGGTGCATAAAGTCATGAGAGGAGTTGATAGGGAAAATGCACAGTCTTTTACCCCGAGTAAGGAAATCAAAAACCAGAGGACACAGGTTTGGGGCGGCACGGTGGTGCAGCAGTAGAGTTGCTGCCTTAAGGCACCAGAGACCCGGGTTCGATCCTGACTACGGGAGCTGTCAGTCCAATTTGTTCGTTCTCCCTAAACGAAACAAAGCTAAACTAAACTAATTGGCCTCTGTGAATTGCCCCTGGTGTGTAGGGAGTGGATGAGAAACATAGAACTAGTGTGAATGGGTGATCAATGGTTGGAGTGGACTCAGTGGGCCGAAGGGCCTGTTTCCATGCTGTATCCTTAGAAAAAACGTTTTTTAAAAATCTCTGGACATTAATACGATAACTTAACCACTTTGCTACTGGAACCTCTATATCTGTTGTTTCTTCATAACCTCCAACAGTCACTCTTAGAATGGGCTGAAGATGAAAATACAATTAATTCTGAGTGTGCTGGAGTGCCACTCATAGCAATAGATTAGACCAACTAAATTTGGGGAGATGAGAGAGCAATCAAAATCTATTTTGACACGGGCAGAGTGAGTTTTCCCAACGGACTGATAATCGCAGCGTTTAGTATGTAGCGGACAGCTTCTCCAGCTCCCAGCCGAGTGTCAAATCACTGCACACAATCCAGCTTGTTTTGTTTTACACAGCGTGCAATAATTTAATACAGGGATAAAACATGTCCCCATTACTGCAACGGAAAGTGTTCTTGGTCCTGAGGGAGATCACAGAGGGCTTTACTGCACTCAGGACTGAACCTCAGTCTTAAATCAGTGCACTAACCCATAATAAATAGGCAAACTCTTCACTGAAGCATCATTACTTCACTCGAAAATCGTCAGAAGGTGGTGAATCTGTGGAGTTCATTGCCACATTAGACAATAGGTGCAGGAGTAGGCCATTCGGCCCTTTGAGCCAGCACCGCCATTCATGGCTGATCCCCAATCAGTACTCCGTTCCTGTCTTCTCCCCATATCCCCAGACTCCGCTATCTTTAAGAGCCCTATCTAGCTCTCTCCGGAGAACCGACATCCACCACCCTCTGAGGCAGAGAATTCCACAGACTCACAGCTCTTTGTGTGAAAAAGTGTTTCCTCATCTCCGTTCTAAATGGCTACCCCTTATTCTTAAACTGTGGCCCCTGGTTCTGGACTCCCCCAACATCGGGAACATGTTTCCTGCCTCTAGCGTATCCAAGCCCTTAATAATCTTATATGTTTCAATAAGATTTCCTCTCATCCTTCTAAACTCCAGAAGGCCGTGGAGGCCAAGTCAATGGATATTTTTCGGGCAGAGATAGGTAAGATTCTTGATTAGTACGGGTGTCTGAGGTTATGGGGAGAAGGCAGGAGAATGGGGTTAGGAGGGAGAGATAGATCAGCCATGATTGAATGGCTGAGTAGACTTGATGAACTGAATGGCCTAATTCTGCTCCTATCAATTATGAACTTATGACCATAATTCTTCTTTGGAAGGTATTGGAGGTATACAGAATGTTTAGTTTAGAGGTACAACGAGGAAACAAGCCCTTCAGCCCAATGAGTTCCATGCTATCCCACTTTCTCATCCACTCCCTACACACGCGCTAATTAACCTACAAACCCGTACGTCTTTGGGGTGTGGGAGGAAACCGGAGCATCTGGAGGAAACCCACGTGGTCATAGGGCGAACATGCAAACTCCACACAGACAGCACCCGAGTTCAGGATCAAAGCTGGTTCTATGTTCACCTATCGATGTTGTCCAGGGAGGCTACCTGACCCACTGTGCCTTTTAGTTGTAAACCAGCATCCGCAGTTCCTTGTTTCTACATTTTCGGAGTCTGAAGAAGGGGTCCCGACCTAAAACGTCACCTATCCATGTTCTCCAGGGATGTTGCCTGACCCGCTGAGTTACTCCAGCACTTTGTGTCCTTTTTCTGTCAGATTCCCTGCTTTGACTGAGTGTAAAAGGAGGTGTTGATGCTCGTGGGAAAACATCTCTGTTCTGCTCAGCAGACCGTGTCCAAACTAAGCCTGGATTTCAGGTTCACTTTTGTATTCACTTCCCAGCAGAATCTACACGGAGAATAGCAGGGTTTTACACAGAATAGAGTGATAAGGCTAAATACTCCACTCCGTTAGTGGTCTGGACCTGAGTACAACCCTTGCTCCTTGTATTTCTGAGTCTGAGTTCAGTTTATTGTCACGTGTACCGAGGCACCGTGAAAAGCTTTTGTTGCGTACTAACCAGTCAGCAGAAAGACAGAACATGATTACAATCGAGCCATTTACAGTGTACAGATACACGATAAGGGGTGCTGATAGAGCCGCTACCTCACAGCACCAGGGACATGTGTTCGATCTTGACCTCGGGTGCTGTCTGTGCGGAGTCTGTGCGTTCTCCCTGGGTTGGGTGGGTTTCCTTCGGGTGCTCCGGTTTCCTCCCACATCCCAAAGTACAAAGTGAATTTACAGAAAACGCTGTTAAGGCCAGTCCCACTTAGGCGGCTTTTTAGGCGAGTTCAGGAGACTCCGCGCTTGCCACATGGTCGCCACATGTTCGCTGGTGGTCTCTGGTGAGTCTCCTTCATGGTCGCGAGGAGTTCCCGCCTTTGGCAAAAAAAATTGTAAATTGTTCCTAGTGTGTAGGATAGTGTTACTGTGCGGGGATCGCTGGTCGGTGCCGACTCAATGGGCCGAAGGGCCTGTTTCCGCGCAGTATCTCTGAAGTCTAAATTCTAAATTCTATAGTGTTGGATAGGTCAGAAGAACATATGATTGGGAACAATGCTGAATACAAGATTCAACTATCAGCTCTGGATTCCAGTTTACCGACGACACAATATATATATATATATCATTTATTATACTGTTTACAGAGTACTATGTTTACATATTGTGTTGTGCTGCTTCAAGTAAGAATTTCACTGTCCTGTCTGCGACATCATCATATACTTATTAAAACTCTGATCTTGTTAGTGTGCATATGTGTGTGTATATGTGGTTGTCTTTACATCTTCGCGAAAACACATTTTTACATATTCCGGTTGACATTTTTCCCGTCGAGGCCGGGAGCACCTTATCTGAACATTTCATGCTTTATTTCTCGACTTATTCTCCACTCATTACTGATTAAGTCAAAAGACATTGAAATGAAAACCACCAGATTCAAATGACGACGTCACAATGGCTCAGCTAGCAGTGAAAAGACTCAGTGAAGATTTCATCCTATATTTGACACGTTATTCGCAATTAAAAATGCCAACTTTCACAAGATTTTTACATATTCTGATTCACATTTTTCCCCTCGAATGCAGAGATCACTTTCACTGAACATTTTATGCTTTATTTCTCAACTTATTACTGATTCATTACCTTGAATTTCAAACCGACCAGCTTCAAATGATGACGTCACAATAGCAGCTTGAAGTGATGATGTCACAATGGATAGACTAGCAGGGGGTTGGCGAATTGTTATTGCAACACGCAAGGCAAGTGCAATTGGATTTTTTTTAAAATAGCACTGTTGAGGGAGGCAAGGGGAGTGCTGGAATCTTACGCTCGGGAACGTCTTGAGTTGGAGGACAGGGCCTCCCATGGGGCTAGGGGTAGAGAACGGGTACATTGGAGGAGCAGACCCAACGGGTCTGCACTTGGTCTAGTACGACAATAAAACTCTCTTGACTGTTGACAAAAAAAACAACTTCATTTCTGGTTTCTGGAGAGGCGAGACAGATTGCATTTTGTAGGTTTGTAGGTTAATTGGGCCTGTGTAAAATTGCCGTAATGAGTTCACAAAGATCAAGACTAAATTCTAGTTTATACCTCTTTCCTTAAGCATGCGGCACAGTGGCGCAGCAGTAGAGTTGCTACCATACAGCGGCAGAGACTCGGGTTCGATCCTAAAAACGGGTGCTGTCTGTATGGAGTTTGCACGTTCTCCCCATGACCGTGTGGGTTTTCTCCGGGTGCTCCGGTTGCCTCCCGCACTCCAAAGACGTGTGGGTTTGTAAATCAATTGGTAAAAATTGTAAATTGTCCCTAGAGTGTAGGATAGAGCTAGTGTACGGGGTGATCGCAAGTTGGCGCGGACTCAGTGGGTCGCAGGGCCTGTTTCCGTGCTGTATCTCTGAAGTCTTGTGTTTCGTTTATTTCAAGAGAGAGTTAGATTTAGCTCTTAGGGCTAAGGGAATCAAGGGATATGGGGAAAAAGCTGGAATGGGATACTGATTTTGGATGATCAGCCATGATATTGCTGGCTCGAAGGGCTGAATGGCCTACTCCTACACCTATTTTTTTTATGTTTCTAAAGGCAACTATACTGAATACAAGATTCAGATCTATTATCCAGTTTACCCACTACAACAAAAAAACAGATTAGTTGGAGGAAGAGACAGATTGCATTTTGTAGGTTAATCTGTGAGATTACCCCTAGTGTGCATGGAGTGGATGCGTAAGTGGGATAATTTAGAACGAGTGTGAACGGGTGAACGATGGGCGGCGTGGACTCAGTGGGCCTATTTCCATGATGCATCTCCAAACTAAAACTAAAACTAATCCACTCCACACCATCTCTGCTGCGAAAACACTCACTCTGAAGGCATTAGTTGTACTAAAGATCAGTGCTTTGTCTCTGGAGAAACAGAAACATGATCGCATTTGCCAATATGCAATGAATCTTCAAGGATTATATGTGGATGAACAATACAGGGGCCTGAATTAAAGGAGTAATGTTGTGTTTAACACGGCATGTGAGAACTATGCTGCTATTAAATACCCGAAGAAACTCAAAAGGCATCTGAATTCCACATTCCACTAACAAAGCAAACATAATGAAGGATTTTTATTTCAATAAAGGCTCCTGTGATTCGAATAATTGGAATAAATCAAATGAAAATTAATCCTTAATTTAACTCTCTCGGGTGGTGTATCATATCCAAATAACTTATTATAAATGAAGCCAGCACTATATTGCTCAAAGCTGTCACCCTACCCAAATTACAACTCACTTAAACCATTACCTTCAGTTGTACACAACCATAGATTATCACAGTGAAGATGTGTAGTCATGTCAAGCAACGCTTACTGAGGTCATCTTTAAATTGAGATTGTAAGTTTAGTTTAGAGATACAGCACGGAAACAGGCTCTTGGGCCCACCGAGTCCGCACCGAACAGTGAACCCTGCACACTAACACTATCCTACACACACTAGGGACAATTTACAATTATACCAAGCCAATTAACCTACAAACCTGTACGTCTTTGGAGTGTGGGAGGAAACCGGATATCCCGGAAAAACCCCACGGGGTCACAAGGAGTACGTGCAAACTCCGTACAGACAGCACCCGTAGTCAGGATTGAACCCGAGTCTCTAGTGCTGTGAGGCTGGAACTCTACAGCTGCGCCACCTTGCCTCCCTGTAGGTGTTTCAATTGTGAATGGTTGGGCTCTGGGGAATGTTGTAGAGCAGAGAGATCTGGGAGTGCAGGTACATAGTTCCCTGAAAGTGGCATCACAGGTAGATAGGGTGGTCAAAAAAGCTTTCAGCATATTGGCCTTCATCAGTCAGAGTATTGAATATAGAAGTTGGGAGGTCACATTACAGTCATATAAGTCATTGGTGAGGCCACATTTAGAGTATTGGATTCAGTTTTGGGCACCATGTTATAGGAAAGATGTCGTCAAGCTGGAAAGGGTGCAGAAAAGATTTACCAGGATGTTGCCAGGACTCGATGGCCTAAGCTATAGGGAGAGGTTGAGCAGGTTAGGACTCTATTCCTTGGAGCACAGGAGAGCTGATAGAGAGCCGATAGATTTGTACAAAATCATGAGGGTAAACGCACAGAAACATGTAGTGCCACACCCGGGAATATTTAGACTTTAGACTTTAGAGATACAGTGCAGAAACAGGCCCTTCAGCCCACCATGTCTGCACTGACAAGCAATCACCCCGTACACTTGCACTATCCTACACACTAGAGTCAATTAACAACTTTTACTGATTAACCTACAAACCTGTACGTCTTTGGAGTGTGGGAGAAAACCAGAGCGCCCACACGATCATAGGAAGAACATACAAACTTTAAACCTTCTAAAAACTCATTTACAGGTTTGGTTGAGAAGGTATTTGTATGCTTACTTTTATTGGCCTAACCACAGAATTGAAGAACAGGTAGCTCACATATGGTACAAATCACCAGTTAGATTGGGGTTATGGAATTCAGTACTATTTTAGTTACCACTAGACCAAGTGGGACCCATTGGGTCCCTGTCACATGAGAGGCCTGGTCCCCCAACGCCACACGTTCCCCAACGCAATATTCGACCACTCACCCATAGCCCCCACGGGAGGCCTGGTCCCCCAACACAACCCGTTCCCCAACGCAATATTCCACCACTCACCCACAGCCCCCAACTGCGCAGGGGCTGCTCATTTCACCTTATTCACCCTCCCTCTTTTTAAGCTTTAAAAAAAATCCAATTGCATTTGCTGCCAGGACTCAGTGTCCTGGGATTTGCAACATTGTAGTGGGCAGGGCTACAATCCCATTGTGACATCATAGCTGTAACTGCCACTGCAACTTCAAGTTATTCTTCTCAAAGTGGGGTTTTGTAAAGTTAAAAATGTGAATGACTTGTAAAATATAACATCAATCTGAACGAAACTTGATACACCAGACCACAGGACAATTGTGAGTAAGGTGGTCCAAAAATTGTAGCGCTATCGTGTACCCTTTTGGCATAG
The DNA here is from genome assembly GCA_038087875.1 of Malacoraja senta. Lineage (NCBI taxonomy): Eukaryota > Metazoa > Chordata > Chondrichthyes > Rajiformes > Rajidae > Malacoraja > Malacoraja senta. Next base: position 29,748,017 of record CM075982.1, read on the forward strand.
TTCCGGAATCACATGGGCAGACACACACACACATACACCCATAGAAACATACAAGACGAGAGTTTTAGTAATATATAGATATCATGAGAAGAATGTGATTCTACTGAAGATGTCTAGAGAAGATTTAAGAGGGTGTTGGCAGGGTAGAGAATTGTAATTATCAGGAGAGATTGGTTAAGATGATTGTGTTTTCGATGGAACATAGGAGGCTGTGATATGATTAAGGTGAATAAAATTATCAAAGTATTAGATGTACTGAAAGGGGAAGGAAGCATTTCCCTCAGTACCCTGGTCAATTACTAAGGTGCATGGACTAAGTTATTTTGGAATGAAAAAATGAAGAATTAGAGAAAGATATTTTTACACCCTTTGTAGTAGTGTTAACCTACAAACCTGTACGTCTTTGGAGTGTGGAAGGAAACGGGAGCACTCGGAGTAAACCCACACAGTCACGGGGAGAACATGCAAACTCCGTACAGATAGGCACCCAATGTTAGGATCGAACCGGGTCTCTGGCGCTGGAAAGCAGAAACTCTACCACTGTTCCACCGTGCTGCTATTTAGAGATTTAGTGGTCCACGGAGTCAACGACGGCCATCAATTCACACTAGTTCTATGTTAATCCACTTTCTCATCCACTCCCGACACATTAGGGGCAATTTACAGAGGGGCAATTAACCTACAAACCGCACGACTTTGGGATGCGGGAGGAAACCAAAGCTCCCGGAGGAAACCCACGTGGTCACAGAGAGAACCTTCCTATTATGTGGTGACCAGAACTGCAGACAAGATTTTATACAAAATCAAATCCCAGTAGTATGTCAGGAGCCTGGTGGTTTCAATTGGGTCTATATTCAAGGGCGACACAGTGGCGCAGCAGTAGAGTTGCTGCCTCTCAGCGCCAGAGACCCAGGATCGATCCTGACTGCGGGTGCTGTCCGTACGGAGTTTGCACGTTCTCCCCGTGACCGTGCGGGTTTTCTCCGGGTGCTCCAGTTTCCTTCCACACTCCAAAGACGTGCCAGGTTTGTAGGTTAATTGGCTTCTGTAGATTATCCCTAGGGCGTAGGAGAGAACTAGTGCACGGGGATCGCTGGTCGGTGTGGCCTCGGTGGGTCTAACGGCCTGGTTTCCACGCTGTATCTCGAAACTAAACTAATCTCAACTGTTGAGAAAAATATGGCACAAATATTTCAAGCGAGCGGCGCAGAGTGACATTGGAGATGAATTTCCTCGTGGCATTAATTGGTTCACCAGTACAACCTCTGCTGACAAGCCGTTAAATCTAAATGTTCACTTATGTTCAAACTAAAGTGAGTTGGAAGATTTGAGAAGATTTATACCCCTCCTCAATAGATCAACACTCAGTTCTCATTATAATTTGTCAATGTGGCATCCTCCACTTTGTGCTGCAAATTCTCCCTTGCAGCACTTAGAATCTGCAAACTTACTTATTTATTTTGATCTTTCAAAAACCCACTTCCCGTAATCTGCACTGGTAGTTGTTACCCCTCTATTCACCCATCTTATAGCAGAACATTTCACACCTAACCTTTCTCAATGCCCAAACCAAACCTCTGGTTCCACTGTCCTCGCCGAGCTACGAACAATGTTTCCTATTGATTGCAGAGAGTGGCTGTACAGTTTAACAGTGATGTGGCCCATTTGTAAACGCAGAGTTTCGGTGAACACCTTCGCTCAGTCCGCCTGAACCGACCTGATTTCCCGGTTGCTAAACACTTTAATTTTCCTTCCCATTCCCACACAGACTTTATCTGCCTCTGCCATTGTCAGAGTGAGGCTAAACACAAGTTGGAGGAACAGCATCTCATATTTCACTTGGGCAGCTTACAGCCCAGTGGTATGAATATTGATTTCTCTCACTTCAGATAGCCCCGGCATTCCATCTCTCTCTAACCCTCCCCCACCCAAGTCGCACCAGCTTCTCGTTCTCACCCATCAAACAGCTAACAATGGCCTGTTTCCTTTATCATTGTTACATTTTTGCATATCTTTCGTTCATTGTTCTTTATCTCTCCACATCATCGTCTATATCTCTCGTTTTCCCTTATCCCTAACCAGTCTGAAGAAGGGACTGGATCCGAAACGTCACCCATTCCTTCTCTCCAGAGATGCTGCCCGTCCCGCTGAGTTACTCCAGCTTTTTGTGTCCATCTGTTGAATTTTCCATTCCAGTAACCATACACAGAGTTTCAGACTGATGACTTGAGCATTGTTGCAACGTTGTTAAGACTATCCTCTGCCTGACCTGCTGAGTTCCTCCAGCACTTTGTGTCTTTTTTTTTTGTAAACCATCATCTGCAGTTCCTAACGTCTCTGGGTTATTTCAGGTTGAGACCCTTCTTCACAGCAGAGGGGCAGGCCCTTCGGCCCACGATGTCTGTCCCGACCATGATGCCAAATTAAACCAATACATGGCTTCAATGACCAAGGTTCAATCACAACCTCCTCTATAATGCCTCCCTGTGACTGTGCAAGAATCTCCAACATGCTCTGGTATTCTTGCCAGTTAAATACTGTATTGTAAGTGGCAAAAGAATTAGGAAAAAGAATGGGCATGTGATGGAGAATAGGTTGCAGGGAAACAAGTGGGGCATTGGGATTGAATGGTTATAGTTTAGTTTAGAGATACAGGGTGGAAACAGGCCCTTTGGCCCACCGAGTCCGCACCAACCAGCGATCCTCGCACACTAACACTATCCTACACACACTAGGGACAATTTACAATTTACCAAGCCAATTACAAACCTGTACGTCTTTAGAGAGTGGGAGGAAACCAGAGTACCTGGAGAAAACCCACGCAGGTCACGAGGAGAACGTACAAACTCCGTACAGACAAGCACCCATAGTCGGGATCGAATCCGGGTTTCTGGCGCTGTAAGGCAACAACTCTACCGCTGCGCCACTGTGCCACCCTAAATTGGATTGGAATGCTCTGAGGGCCATCACAGACTCAATGGGCCAAATGGCCTCCTTCTTACGCTCGAAGAAATGACAAAATGTGAGAAATCTAATTGAATCAATCTGCAAAGCACCTTTATCCCAGGATGGAAATATCAAATACTTGAAGGCATAGCTTTAAGGTGAGAGGAGGGGCAGGGAGTGGGGAGAGGGTGGAGTGGGGGAATGGGGAACAAGTGAACCATGTACTGCCGCATCCATGAATCTGTTCCCATTCCCCCCCCCTCCCCCTCCCCAACCATCCTCATGGGAATTGTCTCATTTATCTAAAAGACCCAAATTAAAATAGCTAAGTAGGTATCAATATGATTAAAGAATTTTTATAATCAAAAGAAAATTAATTGAATTTGGTCTGATTAACAAATGAGTCTCATCAATGTAAAATATTTGATGCGTTAAATACTGTGCGATAAATGAATTCACCAAACCTACATTTTATATGATTCCTATTGTTCGTTCTTTTTACTTTTAAAACATTGTTAAATTGTAATTTGCACGCATAGACACATGCACACACACAGACACATATACACTCACCCACACGGACAGCCAGACACACAAAAACACACATATAGACACACGGGCACGCACACACATATAGACACACGGGCAAATGGACAGCCAGACACACACATATAGACACACACACACTGATGGACACACACACAGACACAGACATACTGATAGACACACATACCCAGACAGACATAGACAGACAGAGGCATACAGACAGAGACATACACACAGACACATGCACACACAGAAACACCCACACCCACACACAGACAGACAGACAGAAACACACGCAGACACACCCACACGCACACACAGACGCATGCACACACACAGACACACGCACACACACAGGCACACCCACCTACATGCACACACACAGACAGACAGAGACACACACACAGACACACCCACACGCACACAGACGCATGCACACACACACAGACACACGCACACACACAGACACACCCACACACACACACCTACATGCACACACACAGACAGACAGAGACACACACACAGACACACCCACACACACACACACACCTACATGCACACACACAGACAGACAGAGACACACACACAGACACACCCACATGCACACACACACACACACACACACTGACACGACCACTTTGGATGATAATTGGTTCATTGTAACGATGCAATGAACAATCTTATGGGATTACTAAAAGGAATGGGATTCTGTGGAATATTCTGTGGAATGTACTGGGCCCCTTGTAGGGTTGCTTGGCAACGGGAGAAGCCCACAGTGTGATTAATCTAGTACTGGGCCACATCTTCAGACCTGGGCCGTGAGAGATGGTCAGGGCTGGCTTTGTATGGGTTGCGACGTTACTGAACTCAGGGAATTGATTTATGGGCTACCCGCTAACGTATTAACCTTTCAAGGAATAAATTTCCTCCGCACTTCAATACAAATGCATGTTTATTCATTGGTTCCTGTCTGCCAAATTGTCATTCTATAAAACAATGGCAATCACAAAAAAACTGCTCCATGGTAAGGTTAATGGCCATACAACTTCCAATATACTGTATTTTTTTTAAAACACATTGACATTGCTGCCCCCATGTTAATGTACAGAAACAGTGTGGAGACACTAATCCGTGGGGGGATATGATTAACTGTTAGTTTTACTCTTTCTTTCTCAATTAAAGGGGTCCACTAACTAATAGAGCGACAACGTTAATCTTTCACTCCACCTGATACTATAAAATGACTAGACGGCAGAGTTGCTGCCTTATAGGTTCGATCCTGACTACGGGTGCTGTCTGTACGGAATTTGTACGTTCTTCCCGTGACCACGTGGGTTTTCTCCGGGTGCTCCGGTTTTCTCCCACACTCCAAAGACATGCCAGTTTCTAGGTTAATTGGGTTCGGTAAAAATTGTAAATTGTCCCTTGTGTGTGGGATAGTTCCACGCTGTATCTCTAAAGTCTAAAGTCCTTATCATCAATAAAGTCTCCCTTACAATTAAAACTAAACATTATCAACTTCTTGAAGTGTAGAAACAAGAAACTGCAGATACTGGCTTACAAAATAAGTGACAAATTGATGGGGTAACTTAGCGGGTCAGACAACATCTCTGGAGAACGTGGATAAATTCAGTTGGCTGATAACAGCTGGGAAGAAACTGTCACTGAATCTCATGATATGTGTTTCAAACGTCTGGAGAACATGGATAAGTTCTCCATGTACTCCAGAGATGCTGCCTGACCCGCTGAGTTACTCCGGCAGTTTGTGCCAACCTCTGAACGAGATCAGGGTGAATGTGTGAACCTCCAGCATCTTGGAGTCATAGAGGCTTACAGCGTGGAGGCTTACAGGCCCTTTGGCCCAACTTGCCCACATCGGCCTTTTGTTTTAAAGTTCCGAGTTTCCAGTAATCATATTTTCAGGGCAGCACAGTGGCGCAGCTGAAAGAGCTGCTGCCACACAGCGCCAGAGACCCGGGTTCAATCCTGACCTCCAGTGCTGTCTATGTGGATTTTGCATGTGCTCCCTGTGACCGCGTGGGTTTTCTTTGGGTGCTCTGGTTTCCTCCCACATCCCAAAGACGTGCAGGTTTGTAGGTTAATTAACTTCTGTAAATTGTGTAGGGAGTGGATGAAAAACTGGGATAACGTAGAACTAGTATAAACGGGTAACTGCTGGTCGGCGTGGACCAAAGGGCCTGTTTCCATGTGGTATCTCTAAACTAAACTGAACTAAAGTAATCTAAACTAAACTAATGTCCACTTTTGGTGTGGCGTTTGCACGCTCTCCTTGTGACCTTGTGGGCGCTCCGGTTTCCTCTCACACTCCAGAGACGTGCGGGTTCGTAGATTAATTGACTTCTTTAAATCGTCTCTGGTGTGTAGGATAGAATCAGTGTAGAGGGTGATGGTTGGTGGGCGCAGGCTCGGTGGGCCGAAGGGCCTGTTTCCACGCTGTATCTCAAAACAAAACTAAACTAAGACTGGTTTTAGACCCTCTTCTCAATATACCTGTCGTTGTCATTTCAATTGATGATCAGACAACAACTAAATAATGTAAAAGTGTCTCTTTAATTACACGCCAGCGGTGGTGATGGATGCCTTAACAGTGTGGTGCAAATACGGGCGTCCACATTCTTTTCTGCCTAGCAACAGGCCTCTCGAGATGGCTGCTCCTACTTGAGTCGGTTTATCACCAGGAAACAATTTCAGGATTAGTTTAGTTTAGAGATACAGCTCAGAAACAGCCCCTTCGGCCTACCGAGTCCACGCCGACCATCGATCCCTGTGCACTAACACTATCCTGCACACACTCGGGACAATTTACAATTTTACCGAAGTCAATTAGCCTACAACCCATTTTCAACGATGCACAACTCTCTGACTCACTTTGGGTACCATTAAACTGGTGAAAGAACTCACCAACAACAGACCATGAAACAGCGTGATTCCTGCACTGTTGGACAGCATCTTGTAGGCCCTGCTACCATGACGACGGCTTAAGCCGGAATCAATAATTCACAAATCCTTCCAGCAATTTCCTCCCATTTCCCAACAAAATTGGCGGCACAGTGGCACAGCGGTAGAGTTGCTGTCTTACAGCGCCAGAGACTCGGGCTTGATCCTGACTACGGGTGCTGTCTGTACGAAGTTTGTACGTTCTCCCCGTGACCTGTGTGGGTTTTCCACGGGTGCTCTGGTTTCCTCCCACACTCCAAAGACATGTGGGTTTGTAAGTTAATTGGGCTTCGGTAAAATTGTAATTTCTCCCTACGGTGTACGATAGTGCTAGTGTACAGGGTGATCACTGGTCAGAGCAGACTCGGTGGGCCGAAGGGCCTGTTTCTGCGCTGTATCTCTAAAGTCTAAATCTTAATGCATTTGTATCAAAAATTGCTCTAAATCCACTTCTGTAAATGAAGGTATTAACACTTGAAAATCAACAGCAAACAAAGATTAAAGGAGCAGAAATTGAAATTTATATGAATCTTTGATTCCAAAAAACCTGTAACCATAAAAGAATTTCCATTAAAAAGGACACAGGGTGCTGGAGTAACACAGCGGGTCAGGCAACATCTCTGGAGAGCATGGATAGGTGATATTTTGGGTCGAGAAACGAGAACCTGATCCGAAACGTCACACATCAGTTTGAAGATGTCCTGACATGAAATAGCACCTGTTCATATTCACCAAAGATGCTGCCTGACCCATTGAGGTACTCCAGCACTTTGTGTTATTTTTTGAGTAAACCAGCGCCTGCAGTTCCTTGTTTCTCCAAACATTTTCCCTGGTGGACTTTTTCTCTTAGTGTAAATAATTGAACCTGAGTAGGTCAGGGAATTCCCTCTTGGATATTCCTTTTCCAATATGCCTTTTCTCCGTAACATCAAACTGTGTCAAATTAGAGCTAGATTTAAGTTCAGTTCAGTTTAGTATATTGTCACGTGTACCGAGGTACAGTGAAAACCTTTTGTTGCATGCTAACCTGTCAGCAGAAAGAGAATACATGATTACAATTGAGCTATTCGCAGTGTATAGATACATGATAAGGGAATAATATTTAGTGCAAGTTAAAGCCGGTAACGTCAGATCAAAGATAGTCCGAGGGTCCCCGATGAGGTAGGTAGATAGTAGTTCTGGACTGCCCTCTGGTTAAGTCATTTGTGATATCTGCAGTGTAATGTATATAGGATTCACAAGTGAACCACAGGAGATGATGAAGTATACTGGTAGCATTAGTCAGGGGCGGAATGCCCGGGGGGGGCCAGGGGGGACAACCCCCCCTGTTTTGAGAGTTGGGGGACAGTCTCCCCCCCCATTTTTTGTAATCCGGATTTTAAAACCCGGTGAAATCTCCGCTTTCCGCGAGACAGTGGGGGTGGGACTGATGATCGAGGGAGGGCGCCGATTGGACGAGAGAGATGTCGGTCAGTAGGCAATGGGGGCGGGACATGATGATTCAGCGCGATCATTGGAGGGGGATGTGTCGGTCAGAGGCGGAAGTAGGGGGGGGGGTGGGACTGAGGATAGAGCGTGGTGATTGGAGGAGGGAGACGTGGCAAAACACTCTCGGCAGCCCTGGACACAGACATGTGCCTCATCCGCAGGTGGGTGCCCGGGGGTGGCTAGAGACGTCGGGAGTCAGGCGGGAGCGGTGCCCCCAGGCCCATAGCCAGTGCAGAGATGCAGCTCTAAACCCAGCTCGACTCTGCCTGTCCCGCCAGGTTAACCTACAGCCCTGCCTGGACTTGCGGGAAATATGGCCCAGGTTTACAGCCAGCATGGAGAAGCAGCACTGGTGTCCCGTCAGTCCAGGCAGGGCTGTAGGTTAACCTGGCCAGTCAGGCAGAGTTGAGCTGCATTTAGCGCTGGATTGAGCCTCCGAAGCCGTGTGTGTGTGTGTGTGTGTGTGTGTGTGTGTGTGTGTGTGTGTGTGTGTGTGTGTGTGTGTGTGTGTGTGTGTGTGTGTGTGTGTGTGTGTGTGTGTGTGTGTGTGTGTGTGTGTCTGTGTGTCTGTGTCTGTGTCTGTGTGTGTGTGTGTGTGTGTGAAATTGGGCCGCCAAGAAACTGTGTCCCCCCCTGTCCCCTCCATATTTTGATAGCGATTTCCGTGTCTGGCATTAGTGCAAGGATATCCTTGCGTACTTTACTTTGGCAATATCGCTTTATAAAAACAAAGTGGTCACGTATTGAGCTCATGCCTCCAGAGGTTGCCCACAGCAGCTGCCACAGATTCCCTCCATCTGCGGCTGGCCGTTGAATCTCTTGTACTTTAAACACTCCCACTGTGACCAGATTCAAGCAGAAACGGCACAGTGGAGCAGTGGAAGAGTTGCTGCCTCACAGCGGGCCAATTTGCAGAAGCCAATTAACCTGCACCCGTGGTCAGGATTGAACCTGGGTGTCCAGCACAGTAAGGCAGCAGCTCTACCGCTACTGTGCCCCTATTCGTGCTCTATCTGCTCGGAGTCTCTACCTGCTACTTTCTCAAACAATTGCAAGACAGATTATTAGTTTAGTTTAGTTTGGAGATACAGCGTGGAAACAGACACTTCGGTCCATGGAGTCCGTGCCGACCAGCGATTCCCCCCCGCACACTAACACCATCCTAAACCACTAACACTATCCTAAATTTTACCAAGACAATTAGCCTTGACTATGTAGGGATCTCATCAATCATGCCTGGAGATGTCAGCCTCTCATTTTGTGGCTAGATGAGCTGATAGACAGGAATTAATATGAAGAAAAAGATTGATTTAAGTTCCACAGTAAGGCCAAGCCAAATTGATTCAATCTCTCCTCACAGGCAACGCCCAATTCTCAGAAATCAATTTAGAGAATCCATAATGTACTATAGTGCAGAGATGGGTGTTACAGTGGGGCAGCTGGTAGAGCCGCTGCCTCATAGCACAAGAGACCTGGGTTCAATGCTGACCTGGGGAGCTGTCTGTGCACCTGTTCGTTAGATGATGAAGGCAAGCATGCCACTTCACTACTTTAACTACTTGTGTTGTCACATTCAGGGAATTATATTAAAAAATTCTTAAATATTCATTCATTGCATTTGTTCCAGATAAATGATGCAATGATGCCGGGCATCTCAGTTTAGAGATACAGCGTGAAATAAGGCCCTTCGGCCCACCGAGTCTGCACCGACCAGCGATCCCCGTACACTAGCACTATCCTACACACTAGAGACAATTTACAGAGGCCAATTAACCTACAAACCTACACGTCTTTGGAATGCGGGAGGAAACCAGAGCACCCGGAGAAACCCCACGCTGTCACAGGGAGAACGTACAGCCATCACTCATAGCAAATCTACCGCTGTGCCACCATGTCGGCCTTGGGTGATATGGTTGACCCTTGCCTTCAAAATGGCCGCTGTGCCGCCACATTTGTTGCACGCGTCCCTGATACGCGATGCAGTATAAATCTGTGAAATATTTCAACATGAAATTTGAATGCAATAAAAAAACTTTTTGGATTATGAGAATTTTTGAACACGGATAATGGAGATGGCGACTTCTATCAGAAATATTACATTTACACGGCCCCACGCCATTTGAAAGCAACCTTGAGTAAGTTGGCCATAGTCATGAGCACGACATTCCAACACGATTATTCATGGTGAAAGTCAATTTGGACAGAGTTGATGCATTTGATTATCTCATCAAACTGGCCCATTGCTCTGACAATTACTTTAAATAGTTAGAAGATTTATTAATCATTGTAATTACATTTTTTTTTTGCTGACTTAATTTTAAAAACTAAAGTAAGCCTGCGCTGGGATGTATCGCTTTGATTGATTTCCACAATGCTTCAGCAGAACTGGGAGCCAGACAGACAAGTGGAACGGCAGAGAAGGCACCTAAAGCTTTTTTCCTGCAACATCTGTGGATTAATGAGGAGCCGGGATTTGTCACGTTTCTCAATTAGATGTTTACAGGTCAAACAAGACTATTTCCCGTCATTATTAATCTTCCATCGCTCGATGCGCCGTGGTAATTCACTTAAATATACAAAAAAATATTCAATTGTACCAGCAGTATTTAATTGCCAGCCACTTAATAGGTTGAAGGAAGTCATTTGTGAAAGTCACAGAGTGGAACACAATAAATTATAGCCTTTCGGAGAAACTATAAAAATCTCCTCCTCGCAGACAAAAATGAAAATTGCTTAATGATTTTTCGATGTCAGGGTCTTGACGAGGCAAAAAAAAACTGTGACAGCAATTCCAAAGGGCTAAATGCTGGAGTTAAATTATGTTTTAACCAAAACCGCCTCACCATTAGTAGTTGCTTAACAGAAAGGAATAAATAATTGGGCCTTCGTTCTTCCGCTGATGAGAAATGGGAATGGTTATGCTGCATTGATAGAGTCACGGAGTGATACAATGTGGAAACAGGCCCTTCGGCTCAACTTGCCTATACCGGCCAACATGTCCCAGCTACACTAGTCCCACCTGCCTGTATTTGGCCCATATCCTTCAAAACATGTCCTATCCATGTACCTGTCTGATTGTTTCTTAAACGTTGCGATAATCCCTGCTTCAACTACCTCCCCAGGCAGCTCGTTCCATACACCCACCACCCTTTGTGTGAAAATGTTACTCCTCAGATTCCTATTAAATCTTTTCCCCTTCACCTTAAACCTATGTCCTCAAGTCCTCGATTCCCCTACCCTGGGCAAGAGACTCTGTGCATCTATTCCTGTCATGATCTTATACACCTCTTTAAGATCATGTCTCATCCTCCTGCGCTTCAAGGAATAGAGTCCCAGCCTACTCAACCTCTCCCTATAGCTCAGACCCTCGAGTCCTGGCAACATCCTCATAAATCTTCTCTGTACCCTTTCCTGCTTAACATCTTTCCTATAACATGGTGCTCAGAAATGAACACAATACTCTAAATGCAGCCTCACCAACATCTTATATAACTGCAACATGACCTCCCAACTTCTATATACAGTACTCTGACTGATGAAGGCTAATATACCTTCTTGACCACCTTATCTACCTGCGACTCCACCCTCAACAAACTATGTACCTGGACTCCTAGATCCCTCTGCTCCACAACACTCCCCATAGCCCTACCATTCACTGTGCTGTTTGATGCTTTGTCTCGATCAAGAGGATTGAATAACTTTAGCAACAATGCATGCCCGTGCAGGATCTGATGGTGCATTGCAACGTGAACCCTTGGGCAATGCATTGTTGCTAAAGTTATTCAATCCATCTTGATCGAGACAAAGCATTCAAACAGCACAGTGAAATGCCCCCGTAAGGGCTAAGGGGAGTGTTGAGGAGGCCAAGGGATGTAGATTGGGTAAATCCACAGTCTTTTACCTGGGATAGGGGAATCAAGAACAAGGGGACATAGGTTAAAGGTGAGAGGGGGGGGGAAGATCTACGAGGAACATGAGGCGGGTGGTGGGTGTATGGAACCAGCTGCCGGAGGAGGTAGTTGAGGCAGGGACTAACACAACGCTGGAAATACATATTGGAATGGGACATGGATAGGAAAGGTTTGGAGCTAATGGGACAATCTTAGATGGGGCATCTTGAAACGATCTGCTGGAGAAACTCAGC
>CM075982.1:29765098-29772598 GCA_038087875.1 Malacoraja senta
CTTTAGAGATACAGTGCGGAAACAGGCCCTTCAGGCCACCGAGTTACTCCAGCATTTTGTGTCTATCTTCGATTGAAACCAGCATCTGCATTTCTTTCCTGCACGCAATATTTAGGAGCGCTGGGTACACGCACGTCTGCTGGGAGATGAGGGGAGAGAGTCTGAAGAAGCATCCCGGCCCGAAACGTCCCCTATCCATGTGCTCCAAAGATGCTGCCTGGCCTGCCGAGTTACTCAGGCATTTCAGGCTTAAGAAGGTACCCGACCTGAAACGTCACCTATCCATGTTCTGCGGAGACGCTAGAGGCAGCGCAGCGGTAAAGTTGCTGCCTCACAGCGCCAGAGATCCGGGATCGATCCCGACTATGGGTGCTGTCTGTACGGTGTTTATACGCTCTCCCTGTGACTGCTCGGGTTTTCTCCGGGTGCTCCGGTTTCCTCCCACACTCCAAAGGGATTTGTAGGTTAATTGTGGCTTTTGTGAAATTGTAAGTTGTCCCTAATGTGCGTAGGACATTGCCAGTGTACGGAGTGGTCGCTGGTCGGCGCGGACTCGGTGGGCAGAAGCGCCTGTTTCCACGCTGTATGTCTAAAGTCTAACGTCATTCCAGCACTTTGTGGCCCTTTGTGTATTAACCAGCACCTGCAGTTCCTTGTTAGTTATTAAAACCAGTTTCTGAAGGGCAGAGCAAGTGCAAAGACCCGTGGCCTCTTAGCTTGCCATTCTTACGTCCCTGGTGGGAGGCTGATTGGCACAAGTCACCCTGATTTTGTTTCATTTCGAGATACAGTACGGAAACAGGCCCTTCGGCCCTCTGAGTCCGCTCTGACCGGCGATCACCCTTTCACCCTAGTTCTATGTTTTCCCACTTTCTCATCCACTCCCTACACACTAGGGACTGTTTACAGAGGGCCAATTAATCCACAAACCCGCACGTCTTTCAGATGTGGGAGGAAACCGGAGCACCCGGAGGAAACCCACGCAGTCAAAAGGAGAACGTGCAAACTCCACAGAGATCAGGATCGAGCCTGTGTCTCTGGCGCTATGAGGCATCAGCTCTACCCGCTGCATCACCGTGCCGCCCATTGATGCCAACAGTTCTCGATAAAAATGCTTCAAACCTTGGCTGTCTCTTTTATGGCATCTATTAAAAGCTTTAAAAAATATTAAGAGTATGGAATGATGAAAATGAAACATGCTGATATTTGGAACTACAGTATGATCTATGAGCACATAATTCTGAAGGCAAAGCACTCTTGTACCAGTTATTATAATTGATGCCTTTAATTTGTTAATGTTGCATCGAAGAATAATTTTATTGCTAGTTCATGGAAACTGAATGCCTTTTGGAAACAATCAGAGTGAATATACCAATCATACATTAATGAAAATATGTGAGTGAGGATATTGTAACTGAAATACAGATGAGTTAGACTTTAGAGATACAGCGTGGAAACCGGCCCTTCGACCCACAGAGTCCGCACCGACCAGCGATCACTCCGTACACTAGCACTATCCTATACATTAGGGACAATTTACGATATGGTATTTATCCCAGGAGGGAAATTGGTCTGCCAACAGTCATAAAACACAAGATACATGAAACATGAAATTAAAATGATGAGTTGAAAGTTCTGGATTGGGGATGTGTAAAGATTGTATGTGGGGGGGGGGGGGTGGTCAGTCTACCCCACGACAGAAGGGGGAGGAGTTGTACAGTTTGATAGCCACAGGGAAGAAGGATCTCCTGTGGCGTTCTGTGCTGCATCTTGGTGGAACCAAGACCTTTATTTTATTACATTTCCAAAAGACCATTACAGAAGACAATGAACCTACAAACCCGGACATCCTTGGATTGTGGTGGGAACGCAGAGCACCAGGAGACAACGCGTGCAGCCACGAGGAGAACGTACAAACTCCGTGCAGACAGCACCCGTAGTCAGGATCGAACCCGGGACTCTGGCGCTGTCAGGCAGCAACTCTACCGCTGCATCACCATGCGGCACGAAACGGCATCATTCTAAACATGGGCATCTTCTCCACACCCAACTTCTGGCAGAGGGACACCTTGATCTTTGTTTAAGATCTCCGCGGTTTCTTTTGAAGGCTATTCCCTGACCTTTGGGCAACCTTGGCCTTCTAGGAAGGGGCAGCAACGGGGTTGCATTGGAGCCCAGGACTCCATCTTCAAACGCCTCTGTTGCCACTTTAAGGTGGTAGATAGAACATGGTGCAGGTGGCAGGGTCGAGGATGGTTCCATTCAGTTTAGTCTATTGTCAGTGAAAAGCTTTTGTTGTGTGCTGGATGGGGGGAGAGATTATCAAGTGCGCTCTCGTAATTTTGTGCAGTTTAAAATAGGTGCTGGATCACCAGTTGCCAGAGAAATCGGTGGTGGACCTGTACCCTGTTCAAATGTCTTTTGGCCGGCAGGGTGGCGCAGCGGTAGAGTTGCTGCCTTACAGTGCCAGAGACCCGGGTTCGATCCTGACCACCGGTGCTGTCTGTTTGGAGTTTGTATGTTCTCCCCGTGACCTGTGTGGGTTTTCTCTGGGAGCTCTGGTTTCCACCCACTCTCCAAAGACGTACAGGTTTATAGGTTAATTGCCTTTAGTAAAAATGTAAATCTTCCCTAGTGGGTGTAGGTTAGTGCGGGGGGATCGGTGGTCGGTGTGGACTCGGTGGGCCGAAGGGCCTGCTTCCGCGCTGTATCTCTAAACTAAACTGAACTAAACTCAAATGTTGCGGTAGTACTTGCCTCAACTACCTCCTCCGGCAGCTCATTCCATACGCCCGCCACCCTTGGCGTGAAAATGTTGCCCCTCAGGTTCCTATTCAATCTTTCCCCTCTCATCTCAAACCCATAAAAGTCATTGTTAAGTCTGGACTGAATGGATAATGATGAAGGCCACAAGTCAGCTGTGCCACCATACATCCAAGTCTGTCCAAGCATTGCTGCCGAGACTGATGCAAGTGCTTCATTCGTCCTATTCATATGACAATGACAGGATGATTAACTAACACACCCAGTACCTTGCTGTTCTCTAATTTATTTTTAAACCATAAAACGTTTCCACATCACGTCCACAGCAGGGCCTCGATTTTAACACGGCGAAGACCTCCTAATAAATGAGATAGCACCGCTCCTGACCAACGGTGCCACTCAAAAGACGGAACGTTAAAATATTGCAGGTAAAAACTAACAGCTCCTCTGACTAAGGTAGACACAAAATGCTGGAGTAACTTAGCGACACAGGCAACATCTCTGGAGAGAAGGAACGGGTGACGTTTCGGGTCTCGACCCATCTTCAGTCTGAAGAACTAAGGGTCTCGACCCGAAACGTCACCCGTTCCTTCTCTCCAGAGATGCTGCCTGTCCCGCTGAGTTACTCCAGCATTATGTGTCTACCTTCGATTTAAACCAGCATCTGCAGTTCCTTCCTACACATTAGCTCCTCTGTCAGTTCAATCCAATTCAATATTTTATGAAAGGCCAATGTAATATGATGTCTATTGTGACACAGGGATTGTATTCATGTTGCATTGATACGATCTATTACAAACATCTCTGACCCATTTTCCCCTCAGCCGCCTGCATTGAATTCCACCATTCAATTCTTTTTTTACTACAGGGGTTGTAATCATAATTCATTCTAAACAAAGTATCACCTTTGCATATGCGGTTTAGTATAGGGACACTGTTTAGTGCTGGTGGGAAAATGTTTCTGCAGCTGTCTCCATATTATCCTCCCCTGTGTGAGTTCTACGACACTCCTTGAAGTAAATATTTTGTCCTCAACACCCTTTCATCCTTGAAGGGTCTGAAGAAGGGTCTCGACCCGAAACGTCACCCATTCCTTCTTTTGAGAGATGCTGCTGACCCGCTGAGTTACTCCAGCATTTTGTGTCTATCTTTGGTGTAAATCAGCATCTGCAGTTCCTTCCTGCACTTTCATCCTTGTATCCACTGCCTTTAAATCTGTCTTCTAATCATTGATCCAGTTGCTAAGGCTAATGTGTCTATAGTCCATAATCTTTCTATTTGCTCCACCTATTCTTCATAAGTTCATGTTATAGGAGCAGAATGAGGCCATTCGGCCCAACAAGTCTACTCTGCCATTCAACCATGGCTGATCTATCTTTCCCTCTCAACCCCATTCTTCTGCCTTCTCCCCATAACCCTGACACCCGTATTAATCAAGAATTGTGCTTGAGTTTGAAGATAGACACAAAATGCTGGAGTAACTCATGGGTCAGGCAGCATCTCTGGAGAAAAAGATTAGGTGACATTTCGGGTCAGAAGCGTTCAGACCCAAAACGTCACCTATTCCATTTCTCCAGAGATTTTGACCTGCCTGACCTTTTTTTTTTACCTCTTCCACAGCCAACAATGGACCATTGTGGGCTCCACCTTTCCTTGGTCAACGGTGCCGGCTCTGATTTGTTCTGTACCTTTTAAGACCTCTAGTTTACCTCTCCCCTGACGCTCAGTCTGAAACATAGAAACATTGGACCATTGGTGCAGGTGTAGGCCATTCAGCCCTTTGAGCCAGCACCGCCATTCAATATGATCATGGCTGATCATCCAAAATCAGTACCCCATTCCTGCTTTCTCCCCATATCCCTTGATTCCATTAGCCTGAAGAGCTAAATCTAACTCCCTCTTGAAAACGAGGGAAGGATCTCAACCTGAAACATCACCTGTTCCTTTTCTCCAGAGATGCTGCCTGAGCCACTGAGTTACTCCAGCATTTTGTGTCTACCATATCCCACTCATCATTTTAAACACCTCAATGAAATCTTTCCCAGGAAAACAGAATCGCCTTAAAGTCTCTCCCAAGATTTATAATTCTCCAGTGATATAATTAACCACAAAACGTGACCACAGAACAGGTACAGCACAAGAACTGGCCCTTCGGCCCACAATGTCTGTGCCGAACATGATGCCCAGACCATCACTTAACTACCCGCAAGTGATCCGTATCCTTCCATTCCCTGCATATCCATGATGAGTCTATCCAAAGATGCTGGAGTAACTCAACGGGCCAGGCAGCTTCTCTGGAGAAACGGATTAGGTGACGTTTCGGGTCGCGAGCCAAAAGTCTCTTAAATGCCACGATCGTATCTGCCTCCTGTCAGCATGTTCCAGGCACTCACCGCCCTCTGTGTGTGAGAACCTGCCCTGTGTATCTTCTTTAAACCTTGCCCCTCTCAATAGACAATAGACAATAGACAATAGGTGCAGGAGTAGGCCATTCGGCCCTTCGAGCCAGCACCACCATTCAATGTGGTCATGGCTGATCATCCCCAATCTGTACCCCGTTCCCCATATCCCCTGACTCCGCTATCTTTAAGAGCCCTATCTAGCTTTCTCTTGAAAGCATCCAGAGAATCGGCCTCCACCGCCCTCTGAGGCAGAGAATTCCACAGACTCACAACTCTCTGTGTGAAGAAGTGTTTCCTCGTCTCCTAAATGGCTTACTCCTTATTCTTACTGTTTGTAAGCCTCGTTGCCACCTTCCCCACAGCCAACAATAAACCATTCTACATTTCCTTACCACCATCTACTCTGATCTGTCATTTTCACACCTTAGCCTTCTACATCTCTGGACTCCCTCTCTCCCCTGACTCTCTGTCTGAAGAAGGGTCTCGACCCTAAAAATTCACCCATTCCTTCTCTCCAGAGATGCTGCCTGTCCCGCCGAGTTACTCCAGCAGTTTGTGTCTATCTTCGGTGTAAACCAGCATCTGCAGTTCCTTCCTACACATCCTGTATTTCATTGCAGGCTACTTGAACTGGAGCCCTGACCTCTGTGGCCTCTCACCTGCTCACAGCAGTTTATGTTTAGGTGCGGAGGTCTTGAAACGGGCAGCTTAGGTTTCCCCCGCTGGTTTGAAGTCGATCAAAGAGTTGTTGAGAACGGATCTCCGGAGCCACAGCCAAAGCAAAGATGCATCTCAGTTCTCCCCGTGACCACCCACGCCTCGGATGCGCTGAGACTGGCACAAAATATTCACTTCAAAGGCCTTCTTCTTACTCAAACTGGGGGGGGGAATTAGTGCTATTTGTGACTCTGGCACGTTGCAGATGGAAAAAGCTAGGTTAGGAGAGGGTGTCGACTTTCGTGTACAGGGAACGCCGGTCGGCGCGGACTCCGTGGGCCGAAGGGCCTGTTCCCACTCTGTATCTCTAAACTAAAAAAATAAAATTAACTAAACCTGCATCCACTTATCAGAGACAGTTTCTTCCCAGCTGTTATCAGGCAACTGAATCATCCTACCACAACTAGAGAGCGGTGCTGAACTACTATCTACCTCATGAGTGACCCTCGGACTATCTTTGATCGGACTTTGCTGGCTTTACCTTGCACTAAACGTTATCCCCTTATCCACGTGTCTATACACCATAAATGGCTCGATTGTCAACATGTATTGTCTTTCCGCTGACAGGTTAGCACGCAACAAAAGCGTTTCACTGTACCTTGGGACACGTGACAATAAACTAAACTGAAACCCATCACTTACCTGGCTTTGTCCCATCCCCACCACTCTTCAGCTTTCCCCCCCCCACCCCTGACTACAAGCAGCCCCCACTCCCACACCCTCCCTCCCCCCCATTCCCCATCTCTCTCCTCATCCTAACCCTCACCAGCCCCCATTTCCCATCCTTCTCCTTTCGCCCCTCCCAGAGGCGCTCCCCGCATCCACTCCCGCTCCCCTTCTCTCCCTCCTCCTGTCCCTCCCCATCCCCTCTCCTACCCCCCCCCCCACCCTTGACTGAGCTCATGGAATGAAGCACCATGACTGTGTAAACACCACTAGGAGAGGCTCTGCATTATAAAGACGAACCCTCCCTGTCAACACGAGCCCTGGGACCTGCGTCGCGGAGGGGGAGAGAAACCGTTCACGTCGTGAAGCCCTGCGTCGGGACAGAAGAGACAGCGTGCCCTCGTTAGAACTTAGCAGCAGCCACGGTTCTGAAGTGACACCACTTCAGACCCAAAGGAACATTGCATATTTATGAAGGAACTCCGAATCCTTCCTGGGGAAGACTTCCCTCGGATAGTGAGGCCATCAAGCTGCATCTTGACAGGCAGGCTCTCCACATCCTGTAATCAGCATCGCATTTTCGAGCATTACTGATCATTAGCTCATCCCACAGTGCATTAAAGCAACTTTCAGGATGTCATTAGGCTTCAAGGACCCGCTGTGGCCCCCTCATCCACTCCCCCCCCCCCCTCATCCACCCCCCCTCCCCCCAGAACCGCAGCTTATAATAAACAGCATAAAATGTGCAGTGAAAACAAAATGGCACACTGGGATGTAGATTTTCAACGGCAGCGACATCCTGAAACCAGGGATAGGGCGCGGCACGGTGGCGCAGCGGTAGAGTTTCTGCCTTACAAAGCCAGAGACCCGGGTCTCCGACGCTGTAAGGCAGCAACTCCACCGCTGCGCCACCGTGCCGCCCTTATTTTAAAGACTACGGGCGCTGTCTGTG
>CM075982.1:29777598-29863055 GCA_038087875.1 Malacoraja senta
CACTCACCTGCTGTTGTCTGCATGTAACCGGCTAGTGTACAAATCCTCTTCTCACACTGACCGCTGGGGAGGAAGATTGTGACGATGGCGAGCAGGGCACTGGTAGCCAGCAGAACACACCCACCAGAGCACAGGACAGCACTAGTCTGAAACGGCAAGGAAAGAGCAATGAGTTCAAATCCACCTTCTTGCTTCAGTTAGTCCGTGAGTAATTGCTGACGGGTCTATGACTCCAGCCAGGTAGTATAATGACTGCAGTATCCAGGTATCTGCCACAACCCACACATCCCAAGTTTAGTGTCAGTTGAGGGGTGGCACGGTGGCGCAGCGGTAGAGTTGCTGCCTTACGGCGCGGGAGACCCGGGTTTGATCCCAATTATAGGTACTGTCTGCAGGGAGTTTGTACCTTCTCCCCGCGACCTGCGTGGGTTTTCTTTGAGATTTGACACTCCAAAGACTTACAGGTTTGCAGGTTAATTGGCTTTGGTATCATTGTAAATTGTACGGGGATTGTCGGACTCGGTGGGCCAAAGGGCCCGTTTCCGCGACGTATCTCTAAACTTTAGTTTGGTTTATTGTCCCGTGTACCGAGGTACAGTGAAAAGCTTTTGTTGCGTGCTAACCAGTCAGCGGAAAGACAGTGCACAATTGAATCGAGCTGTCCACAGTGTACAGATACAGGGTAAAAGGAATTGAAAAGATATTCTGTTGGAGTAGAGATTTAGAAGAGTGGAGTGATTCTAATACGTGATTGCAGCTCCACTAATGTGACCAGCACACAAAGAGTCACCTGGCTTGGGTGAGGAAGGGTTAATTGCCTTTTGTAAATTGTCCCTAGTCTTTAGACTTTACGACTTTAGATCACTCCGTACGCCAACACTATCCGATGCACTAGGGACAATTTACAATTTTACCAAAGCCAATTAACCTACAAACCTGTACCTCTTTGGAGTGTGGGGTGAAACTGGAGCACCCGGGGCAAACCCACGTGGTCACGGGGAGTGAAGGTACAAACTCCGTACAGACAGCACCCGCGGTCAGGATCGAACCTGTATCTCTGGCGCTGTGAGGCAGCAACTCTACCGCTGCGCCACCCTAGTGTGTGGGATAGTGTTAGTGTGCGGTGATCGCTGGTCGGCGTGGACTCGGTGGGCCGAAGGGCCTATTTCCACGCTGTATCTCTAAACTAAACTAAACTAAAGACTGAGATAGAGTCAGAATCTAGCAAAGAAGGGCAAGAATGACAATAAAAGACACAAAATAAGCTGGGGGCAAAGTAGCGAGGAATATAAAAAGAGACCATCAGAGATTCTTTAAAAAGGAAGAGAAGCATCTAATGGGCCTGTCCCACTTAGCGACTTTTTAGGCGACAGCAGGAGACTATGCAGTCGCCACATGTTCGCGGGTGGTTACCGGGGATTCGCCTTCCTGGTCGTGAGGAATTCCCGCATTCTGGGAACTGGTCGCGGCCTCATTATGGTCGCCGTGAATTTTTCAACATGCTGAAATATTTGCGGCGACTAGAATGAAGCCGCCATGGAGAGTAGCGGGAATTCTCGAGTCGCAGGTGGGTCACCAGGAGGTCCTAGTAGGTTGCCAGGAGGTCGAAGGTTCTCGGACGTTCTCGTAGGTTGTAGCCGGTGCTGACCGGTGAATTTCATCGGCTCGTTGGGGAAAAAAAAGATAAGCAGTAGTTTTCAGAACCAAGGATAACCGACCGGTAATGTTAAATGTCCGCCGAGCTTCACAGCCGTGTATCTCTGGCTTCTTATGAGTTGTCTCCACTCCTTCTCCCCCCTTCTCCACCCTCCCCCCCTCTTTTAAAGGACCCACTGTACACTGTGCTTTAGCCGTATTTTTACAGCGCCAACCTTCCTGTTCATCGCGGTGTGTGTCTGTTTCACCTTGGCTTTGCACCGTGTGAATTTCACTCAGACAGCGTTCCCCCCGCTTGCCCTGTCTCCCGCCTGCATAACGGGCTGGTGAAGGAAGCGATGTGTGTGTGTGTGTGTGTGTGTGTGTGTGTGTGTGTGTGTGTGTGTGTGTGTGTGTGTTCCACTCTGACAGTCGCTGTTCCAGTTGCCGGTTTTTCAGGCGAGTGCCGGCATCTTGACAGTAGCAGGCAGTCCGCTGAAAAATCGCCCGTGGGACAGGCCCATTAGTGTCTGTTCACGGCCTCCTCTATATTCCCTGGGGAAATAGCCATGGGAACGGGGAAGTGAAAGTTTAATAGCAATGTGGAACAGGGAAGAAACATTACACAGATTAATTGCATCTGTCTTAAAGGCAGAAGATACTCTGAACATCCTATTAATACTGAATAATGACAGTGAGGAATTAAATATCACCACTAGATTAGCAATTAGACTTGTGCAAGGCAAGCTAATGTATCTTAGGATCTTGAAAGAAACGAGTATAGCACCGCAATATCCCAAAATCTTTAGATTCTGGGGAAGGGTAAAAGGATTGGAAAGATACCGTTCTGATAGCCCTGTTCAGGGAGGGAGGGAGGGAGACAAACAGCAGATAACTAGAGGCCGTTTAGTTTAATATTTGTTTTTATAGGAATGTTGCAATGAATTGTTCAGTAGCAATGGCAGGACATTTGTAAAATCATCAGCTAATGAAGACAACCCTGTGTGGTTTCACAAAGAGGAAACGGTGCCTGACACGGTGCCACTGTTTGGCCGCGCAGCCGTACAGTTGCTGCCTCACAGCGACCCGGGTCCGATCCTGACTACAGATGCTGTCTGTACGGAGTCTGTACGTTCTCCGTGTAACTACCTGGGTTGGCTCCGGATGCTCCGGTTTCATCCCACACTCCAAAGACGCGCAGGTTTGTAGGTTAATTGGCTTCAGTAATATTGTAAATTGTCCCTAGTGTGTAGGATGATCAATTTTCATAATGTTCATAAGTGATTGGAGCAGAAATAGGCCATTCGGCCCATCAAGTCTACTGCGCTTTTTAATAACGGCTGATCTATCTTTTCATCTCAACCCTATTCTCCTGCCCTCTCCCCTGGAACCTCTGACACAGTTGAACCGCTGCCCATTGGTACGTTCTCCCTGTGACCGTGTGGGTCTTCCCCGAGTGCTCTGGTTTTCCTAATTGGCTTCTGTAAATTGACCCTAGTGTGTGGGACAGTACAGATAGTGCGTATGGGGTGTTCGCTGGTCAGTGAGCGGACAATCTCCGTACAGACAGCATCGTGGTCAGGATCGAACCCGGGTCTCTGGCACCGGAAGGCAGCAACTCTACCGCTGCGCCACACAAATCTGCTTGTCCCTCCTCCACTACACACAAGCCTCGCGCACAGTGACGCAATCCATAAGGTCATAAGTGATAGGAGCAGAATTAGGCCATTCGGCCCATCAAGTCTACTCCACCATTCAATCGTGGCTGATCTATCTCTACCACCTAACCTCATTCTCCTGCCTTCTCCCCGTAACTCCAGACACCCGTACTAATCAAGAATCGATCTATCTCTGCCTTAAAAACATCCGCTGACTTGGCCTCCACAGCCATCTGTGGCAAAGAATTCCACAGATTCACCACCCTCTGAATGAAGAAATACCTCCTCCTTCCTACAGGAACGTCCTTTAATTCTGAGGCTATGACCTCTAGCCCTAGACTCTCCCACTAGTGGAAACATCCTCTCCACATCCAATCTCTCCGGGCCTTTCACTATTCTGTACGTTTCAATGAGGTGCCCCCTCATCCTTCTAAACTCCAGCGAGTACAGGCCCAGTGCCGTCATATGTTAATCCACCGTGGCTTTTGGTCAGGACTATGAATCTGCTTGTCCGTCGCTCACACTACACACAACGCCCGCACACAGCGACTTCACTGATTTATTGAGTGTGTGAAGTGAACCTCACATGAGCTTGTCAGACACGCACTAGTTACTCGAGAGCTCGAAGTTGAAAGTTCATCGATGGCTACAAATGTAGAAGGAAAGATCTCTTTACAAACTGACAATAAAACCTGTCTGTGTGGTGTAGCAGGACACAGCTGACATAATTGCACTGTCTCCCCGTTAAATGCCTTTATCAGATGGAGTGGGTCTGCTCTACACCTGAACACACACCTGCCTGTGTCTTCTCCTCCACTCCTACGTTTAGGTTTAACGTGAAGGGGAAAAGATTTAATAGGAATCTGAGGGGTGACTTTTTCACACAAAGGGGTGGTGGGTGTATGGAACGAGCTGCTGGAGGAGGTAGTTGAGGCTGGGACTATCGCAACGTTTAGGAAACACTTAGACTGATACATGGATAGGACAGGTTTAGAGGGATATGGACCAAACCAAGGCAGATGGGACTAGTGTAGATGGGACATGCTGGTCAGTGTGGGCAAGGTGGGCTGAAGGACCTGTTTCCACACTGTTTAACTCAATGACTATTACCTAACTCAAAGTGTAGCTGTAGATTTATTATTGTCACGTGTACCGAGGTACAGTGAAAAGCTTTGTTTTGAATGCTGTCCAATATAATCAGATAATACTGTACATAAATGCAATCAAGTCCAACTCAAGTACAATAGGTGGAGCAAAGGGGAAGTGGTCTATTCCTACCACCAAAATGCAGAACTCCACACTTTGCTACACTGTATTCCATCTGCCACTTCTCTGTCCACTCTCCCAACCTGTCCAAGTCCATCTGCAGAGTCCCTGCTTCCTCTACAGTACCGGCCCCTCCACCTATTTTCGTACCATCCGCGAATGACATCATTCGTATCATCGTGTCATTCTGAAGATAGACACAAAAAGCTGGAGTAACTCAGCGGGACAGGCGGTGCCTTATAGAGCCTCAACATTACATCCCTGTTTTTGTATACAAGCCGTTGCACACCCTCGGACTGAATATGGGTCTCCGACCCGAAACGTCACCCATTCCTTCTCTCCAGAGATGCTGCCGGTCCCCGCTGAGTTACTCCAGCTTTTTGTGTCTATCTTCGGTTTAAACCAGCATCTGCAGTTCCTGCAGATACTGGTTTAAACCGACGATAGACACAAAAAGCTGGAGTAATCTCCGGAGAGAAGGAATGGGTGAGGTTTCGGGTCGAGACCCTTCTCCTGCAGTTCCTTCTTACACATCATGTCATTCTCTCTGTCTTTCCTACCTCTACCAGTTCGGGGTTTTGTCACCAGAATAGCTGGAAGTTGGCGTCATGAAGTGCGCCAAGTGGAGACGATACAGAAATAGCTCCGACTGGCCACAGCTGGCCCAACCAAACAGACATTGGCCAGCATGAGGGGTAATGAGTTGGCACCAGTACCCCTGGAAATGATCCCCTTGGTTTCCCGCTGCTGATTTCTATCCACCTCGAACAAACTCCTGTGGTTTGCCTATTCGAAGCATGCGCTGGGTAAACGAGGCGAGAAGGAAAATCACAACCTCATCTCCTGCCCACAGGATGTAGGGGTGGCATTTCCCCACAGATGGCGCTCCACTACTTTGGGCGGCACGGTGACTCAGCGGTCGAGTTGCTGCCTTACCGCGCTTGCAGCGCCAGAGACCCGGGTTCGACCCTGACTACGGGTGCCGTCTGTACGGAGTTTGTACGTTCTCCCCGTGACCTGCGTGAGATTTCTCCAAGATCTTCGGGTTCCCCCCACAGTCCGGAGACGTGCAGGTTTGTGGGTTATTTTGCTTGGTGTAAGTGTAAATTGTCCCCAGTGTGTGTAGGATAGTGTTAATGTGCAGGGATCGCTGGTCAGTGCCGACTTCGGTGGGCCGAAGGGCCTGTTTCGGAAAACTAAACGAAACTAAATTCTCGATGACCGAGTGCTGTGATAAAGGGCGGCACAAACGCAAAGGCTTCCCTTCGTCTCCCTTCACCTTGACTCGCCAGGATTTCACCGTGCGGAACAGAGACACAAAATGCTGGAGTAACTCAGCGGGGCAGGCAGCATCTCTGGAGAGAAGTAATGGGTGACGTTTCGGGTCGAGACCCTTCTTTCAGACTGAAGAAGAGTCTCGACCTGAAACATCATCCATTCCTTCTCTCCAGTGATGCCGCAGGTCCCGCTGAGTTACTCCTGCATTTTGTGTCCATCTTCAAATGACGTCACGCGCTCCAGACGGCTGTGCGGACGCATGATGACACGCGCGACCATCGCGCGTCAGTCACTACCGGCCTGTCGCGTAAATGAGGGCCCAAGTGGGACAGGCCCTTTACTCAGTGATCGCTGGAGAGAAGGAAACTCACCACTGCACTAGGAGATGTTTTTGTGTCCGTCTGGTTCTGAGCAGTAACTAAGAGAGTTACTGGGCCCCACGAGAAAGCCAGATTCATGTACAGATCAAACATAGAAACATAGAAACATAGAAAATAGGTGCAGGAGTAGGCCAAACTAGGAGAAGAGTCAAACTAGTTGGAGAACTAGGATGGGGGAGGGATGGAGAGAGAGAGAAAGCAAGGGTTACTTGAGGTTGAAGAAGTCAATATTCATACCTTATTCGGTTGATGTTTAGTTTTCAGTCTGCAGGATTACTTTCAATATGATCATGGCTGATCATCCAACTCAGTATCCTGTACCTGCCTTTTCTCCATAGCCCCTGATCCCTTTAGCCACAAGGGCCACATCTAACTCCCTCTTAAATATAGCCAATGAACTGGCCTCAACTACCTTCTGTGGCAGAGAATTGAACAGATTCACCACTCTGTGTAAAAAATGATTTTCTCATCTCGGTCCTAAAAGACTTCCCCCTTATCCTTAAACTGTAACCCCTTGTTCTGGACTTCCCCAACAACGGGAACAATCTTCCTGCATCTAGCCTGTCCAACCCCTTAAGAATTTTGTACGTTTCTATAAGACCCCCCCCCCCCCTCAATCTTCTAAATTCTAGCGAGTACAAGCCGAGTCTATCCAGTCTTTCTTCATATGAAAGTCCTGCCATCCCAGGAATCAGTCTGGTGAAGCTTCTCTGTACTCCCTCTATGGCAAGAATGTCTTTCCTCAGATTTGGAGACCAAAACTGTACGCAATACTCCAGGTGTGGTCTCACCAAGACCCTGTACAACTGCAGTAGAACCTCCCTGCTCCTATACTCAAATCCTTTTGCTATGAATGCTAACATACCATTCGCTTTCTTCACTCCAACACACAGTTCCCTCCAACATCTATCAATTTGAGGCTTACGAGCAACAATTGACCGGGTTCAATTACTACCTGTGGTGTCTGCAGTGGAACAGAGTGGATGGCTTCGATGATAGACCCAAAATGCTGGAGTAACTCAACGGGACAAGCAGCATCTCTAGATCGAAGGAATGGTTGACGTTTTGGGTCGAGGCCCTTTATTCAGACTGAGAGCCAGGGGCGAGGTGTGAAAACGAGATGAACAAAGGGGAGGAAGTTCAAGGAAGATGTAGAATGGATCATTGTTGGCTGAGGGGGTGGTGACAACGAGGCATACAATCTGTAAAATGTAATCAGGAGAAGAGTCAAACTAGTTGGAGAGCTAGGATGGTGGAGGGATGGAGAGAGAGGGAAAGCAAGGGTTACTTGAAGTTGAAGAGGTCAATATTCATACCTCATTCGGTTGACGTTTCGTTTTCAGTCTGCAGGATTACTTTGGGGGCAGCGCGGTTCACGGGATCTGCTTCCTTCTTCCCGCCAAATGGCTTTTTCCAACTGACTACGTTTTAATTAAGGACCTGTCAGACATATTTCATCGGAAGGCAAGTTTGCCCAAAAGCCGTCTCTGCGAGACGCTGACGATGTTTAATCATACAAGTGTATGTTTCCTAATCCCCTCATGCACGTAATACATTTGCACTGATCAATGCTGGAGGAAGGCAAATAACTCTGGGGGATTAGGCTCAGACTGAGTGACCGAGAGAGAGAGAGTCGTCTACCTTTACTAAAGCTTCGCACTCGGGTGGGAACTTTCACCTGGCCGAGTCCAGCAGAAGCAACGAGTTAATTATCTGCGAGAAACTGTGAGCGTTCCATTATCTCTGTAGTTTGTGTTTCACGGAAGGACAGCAGGAGCGGTGGACAATTGGGAAGTACTTGAGCTGGGAGCTCAAGGAGCAATTCAGCCTGAAGCACAACACCAACCTCCCTCCCATCGACTCCATCTACACCTCACGCTGCCTCGGCAAGGCCAGCAGTATAATCCAGGACCAGTCACTCCCTCTTCTCTCCTCTCCTATCAGGCGAGACGTACAGATGCGTGAAAACGCACACCTCTAGATTCAGGGACAGTTTCTTCCCAGCTGTTATCAGGCGACTGAACCATCCTACCAACAGCAGTCCTGAGCTACTATCTACCACATTGGAGACCCTCGGACTATTTTTGATCAGACCTTACTGGACTTTATCTTGCACTAAACGTTACTCATGTTAATCCCTTTATCACGTGTCTGTACGCTGTGGATGGCTCGATTGTAGTCATGTATGTCTTTCCGTTGACTGGTTAGCATGCAACAAAGGTTTCACTGTATCTTGGTACACATGACAATAAACTCAAACACAAACTCCTCTCCAGACCCACGCTGTCCATGCCAACTCTTTCTGTACACCAGAGCTAAACAGGAATGGAGGGATGTGCAAGAAGAGGAGATGAATTTATACTGGCATCATTTTTGGAATGGACATTGTGGGCCGAAGGGCCTGTTCCTGTGCTGTGCACAGAACCAGGAGGTACAGGGAACTGCAAATGCTGGTTTACAAAAATGACACAAAATGCTGGAGTAACTCAGCAGGTCAGGCAGCATCTCTGGAGAACTTGTAGGGTCCCCATCTGAAACGTCACCTATCCATGTTCTCCCGAGATGCTGCTTGACCGATGAGTTTTGTGTCTGTACTGTGAGTCCAGCGCTTTGTCTCTCGACTGCGTTCTATGTTCTGTTCTTGGTGAAATTCTACCAGATTAGTGATGCTTATATGAACACAGCTTGCTGTTGGTTGTCCTTCAGAAACATAGAAAATAGGTGCAGGGGTAGGCCATTCGGCCCTTCGAGCCAGCACCACCATTCAATATGATCATGGCTGATCATCCACAATCAGCACCCCGTTCCTGTTTTCTCCCCATATCCCTTGATTCCTTTAGCCATAAGAGCTAAATCTAACTCTCTCTTGAAAACATCCAGTGAATTGGCCTCCACAGATAATTCCACAGATTCACAATTCTCTGGGTGAAAATGTTTATCCCCATCACAGTCCTAAATGGCCTACCCCTTATTCTTAAACTGTGACCCCCTGGTTCTGGACTCTCCCAACATCGTGAACATTTTTCCTGCATCTAGCCTGTCCAATCCCTTAAGAATTTTACAGTATATTTTTCTGTAAGATCCCATCTCATCCTTCTAAATTCCAGTGTTTACAAGCCCAGTCGACCCATTCTTTCATCATATGTCAGTCCTGCCATCCTGGGAATCTCACCTTTGTTGAGAGGTGTCTGTTGCCTAGTAAACCGGGCCCACTCCCCGTTCACATTTGACTGAGTTAAACCCTGGTTTAGCTGCCCACCCTCCCCGTTGGATTGCAACCTTGTCGTGGTCGGGGAGCTTGTGTGTCTCAGTGACCCCTAGAGCTGTGCCAGCGGGAGATTCGTCTCCTGTTAGGGTCTACCATGCTGGACAGGTGGAAGGGTAGAGGCGAGACGAAGAGCGATGCACTGGTCCTCCAGGTTGGAGGTTGAGCACAGGGCTAACAACCCTGTCTCGTAAAACAAATATGTTACGGAAACAGCAACGGAAGGAATCAACACTACTGGGCGTGATGGACTTCCAGGGCTATCGACAGATGCTAGGATGAATGTCAATGGTGAAGAGAACCAGACAGCATCCCAAGAATAGCCCTGCACTGGACACCGGAAGGGAAAAGGAAAAGAGGGAGACCCAAAACCATCTGGCGTCAAACTGTAGAGGAAGAAATGAAAACAATGGACCTGACCTGGGGTAGTGTCCAGAAGCTAGCCCAGAACAGACAGGAGTGGAGGCTCTTCGTTGCTGCCCTACATGCCAGGAGGCATTATAGGCAGTAAGTAAGTAAGAAAGTTAGCTGCCCACCTAAAGACAGAATCATCAACAATGTGAGTGCCATGAATGTTCAGGCTGTCTGATAAGGTTCCCGTTGAGACAAAGCTACACGACAATGGTGTGCGTTTATATCCTGCCGTTAACACAGCAACATGCTCCAAACTACTTCACTTAAGTGCTGGAATAACTCAGCGGGTCAGGCAGCATCTCTGATGAAAAAGGAAGGGTGACGTTTCAGGTTGTGACCCTTCTTCAGACCGAACTTCACTTAAGAACTGGTGGAGACGCAAGGTGGCGCATCGATAGAGTTACTGCCTTCCAGCGCCAGAGTCCCGGGTTCCATCCTGACCACGAGTACTG
The DNA here is from genome assembly GCA_038087875.1 of Malacoraja senta. Taxonomy (NCBI): domain Eukaryota; kingdom Metazoa; phylum Chordata; class Chondrichthyes; order Rajiformes; family Rajidae; genus Malacoraja; species Malacoraja senta. Next base: position 29,787,947 of record CM075982.1, read on the forward strand.
TCTGTATGGAGTTTGTACCTTCTCCCCATGGCCGCATGGGTTTTCCCCAGGCGCTCCGGTTTCCTCCCACACTCCAAAGAAGTACAGGTTTGTAGGTTTAATTGACTTTGGTAAATTGTCCCAATGTAGGATAGTGCTATAATATGGGGATCGCTGGTCGGCACGGACTCAGTGGGCTGAAGGGCCTGTTTCTGCACAGTAACTCTAAACTGAACTAAACTGGTATTGGACCAAGGAAGAGGATGTTTAAGGGCCTGTCCCACTTTCACGACCTCATTCACGACCTCTGCCGAGTTTGCCCTTGACTCATACTCGCAGCATGGTCGTCACGAGGTTGTAGGAGGTCGTAGGTAGGCCGTGATGCTAGTCGTAGGTACTCGTGGCATCAAGTAGGTCAGGGTGTTTTTTTCTAGCATGATGAAAAATGTCCACGAGTAAAAAAGGTCGTGTATTAGGTCGTGAAAGTGGGACAGGCCCTTAAGATGGACGATCATGTGAGCATTCAGTTGTGCAAATTTAAACCAATGCCTTAAAGAGAGAATCGATAGACTACAAAGCAAATCGATAGACTACAAAGCCAACTGAGCAAGTATATTCTTACGTCCTGGAGGTTCTGATCAACGTGATGTACAATTCGAGCGTTGGCTGTTTTCAATTCAATTACCCGCACCAATAGTTCTTCCTTCTTACCTTAATTAAATGACAACCTCTAACTCATTACCAAACACCTTCTGTAATTGACTGTACATGAGGTGACTCTCTCTTCCACAAATATCTCGACAACATCATGAGAAAGAGCACTCTGAACAAGGCACTTTATTTTCTATGCATGTCTGCTTAGTCTCAACGGAGAATCACAGACAAAAGGGCCTGTCCCACTTTCCCGAGTTATTCACGAATTCTCCCGAGTTTTCAAACTCGCAGAATGTTCGTAACGAGTCCGTAGGAGGCCGTAGCAGTCCGTGGATATATCGTAGCGGCTCGTTATGCCAGCCGTAGATACTCGGGGCTATCTTAAGCACCAGGTTTCAAAGGAAAAAAAAGTATTTGCACTGGGTTAGATGAAGCTATTCCGTTTATGTATCACTTAGGACTGTGGGCAGACCATCAAACCTGTGCGTCTTTGGCGTGTGGGAGGAAACCGGAGATCTCAGAGAAAAACCACGTGGGTCAAGGGGGGAACATACGGACTCCGTGCAGACAGCTTCCGTGGTCGGGATCGAACCCCAGTCTCTGCCGCTGTAAGGCAGCAACTCTACAGCTGTGCCAACGTTGCCACCCAGTACACTAAGGTTAATCTTTTATTCAATAGAAAACCTGGCCACATCATCGAGTCATAGTCAGCATGGAAACAGGCCCTTCAGCCCAATGCCAACATGTCCCAGCTACACTAGTCCCACCTGCCTGCGCTTGGTCAATATCCCTCCAAACCTAACCTATCCATGTACTTGTCCAACTGTTTCTTAAATGTTGGGATAGTCCCAGCCTCAACTACCTCCTCTGGCAGCTTGTTCCATACACCCACCACCCTTTGTGTGAAAAGTTACCCCTCAGATTCTTATTAAATCTATACCCCTTCACCTTAAACCTATGTCCTCTGGTCCTCGATTCACCCACTTATGGGCAAGAGACTCTGTGCATCTACACGATCTATTCCTCTCATGATTTTAAACACCTCGATAAGATCACCCCTCATCCTCCTGCGCTCCAAGGAATACCAGCCCTCTCAACCTCTCATGTGCAAGAGACAAAATGTTGCCCAAATGTAAAATTGGTGCATTTGTCGCTATAGGATCCTCGATGAGTATTAAGTTATTGATTAGGTTTAAATGATGGAAGGAAGTCTATCTCTGCATTGCCTCCACAGCACAGGGGTTAATCAGGATTACCTTGCCTTCTGATCACAGGATACATCACAGGGTTATTGCACTGAGCAAACTGGGACCTTGTGCTAAAACGCAGCATCCCCCTTGTTATCTTCTACAGATGCGCCGTAGAAAGCATTTTATCACGATGCGTCACAGCATGATATGGGAACAAATCCATCCAATACGCCAAGGTCACGGGGAGAATGTCCAAACTCCCTACAGGCAGCACCCGTGGTCAGGATCGAACCCGGGTGTCTGGCGCTGTAAGGCAGCAACTCTACCGCTGCACCACCATGCAGCCCAATATAACGTAGAACTAGTGTGAACACGTGATTGATGGTCGGTGTGGCCTCGGTGGGCTGAAGGTTCTGTAACCATGTTGTATTCGTAAAAAAAATATTTATTTCTCGCTTTTAGAAACATAGAAAACAGGTGCAGGAGTAGGCCATTCGGCCCTTCGAGCCTGCACCGCCATTCAATATGATCATGGCTGATCATCCAACTCAGTATCCTGTACCTGCCTTCTCTCCATACCCCCTGGTCCCTTTAGCCACAAGGGCCACATCTAACTCCCTCTTAAATATAGCCAATGAACTGGCCTCAACTACCTTCTGTGGCAGAGAATTCCACAGATTCACCACTCTCTGTGTGAAAAATGTTTTTCTCATCTCGGTCCTAAAAGACTTCCCCCTTATCCTTAAACTGTGACCCCTTGTTCTGAACTTCCCCAACATCGGGAACAATCTTCCTGCATCTAGCATGTCCAACCCCTTAAGAATTTTGTAAGTTTCTATAAGATTTCTAAAGCTGAACCAACGTTGCTATTTACCCTGAAGTCTGAAGGAGGGTCTCAACTCGACCTGTTCCTTTTCTGTTCCGCCATATCAGTGACAAACAAACATTGATATTTTGCACATTTGATAGGTAGTGAGGCTTCAGTTTCACATGATGGCCTCTGATGTGGAGAATTCTACAGTGCCCGACAGATGAAAACAAACTAATGCTAGCGTTGCTTATTACACTGAAGAATCCTGTCGAGAGAGCACGATGTTAGTCGGGGGCACTGGAAATCGATCGGAGAAAAGAAAAACAGACTTCAGACCAAGTTAAATCAATTAAGTCAAACCGATGACATGCCACCAGAGTATTGGGAAAACTACAAGAGGTTCTATTCTTAATATTATATTACACACAATGAAGGAGCGCAGCAGCATTTGTGCGCCACGACGATAGAGTTGCAGCCTTACAGCGCCAGAGACCCGGGTTCGATCCGATCGGTGCTGTCTGTACGGAGTTTGCACGTTCTCCCTGTGACCACGTAGGTTTTCTCCGGGTGCGCCGGTTTCCTTCCACATTCCCAAGACGTGCAGGTTTGGAAGTAAATTGGCTCCTGTGCATTGCCCCTAGTGTGTAGGATATAGAACTAGTGAACGGATCCGCTGATCGGCAGGGAGCCATGGGCTGAAGGGTCTGTTTCCACGTGGTATCACTAAACTAAACTAAACTAAAACTTAGAATAGTACAGCATAGGCCTTTCCTGTTCCCAATGTCTGTCAAACATGATGCCCAAGCCCAACTCTTATCATCCTGCACGTAATCCATATCCCTCCATTCCCTGCATATTCATGTGCCCATCTAAAAGTCTCTTAAACACCACTATCGTATCTGCCTCCACCACCACTCCCGGCAGCTCGTTCCAGGCACTCACCACGCTCTGTGTAAAAAACTTGCCCCTTTCACCTTAGAGCTATGCCGTCTAGTATTTGAAGAAAAAGGTTCTGACTGTCTATCCTATCTATGCCTCTCATAATTTTGTTTACTTCTATCAGGTGTTCCCACAACCTCTGACGTTCCAGAGAAAACAATCCAAGTCTGTCCAACCTCTCCCTGTAGCTAATACCCCTTAAATCCAGGCGACATTCTGGTAAATGATGAATAGTACCGACCCAAAACGTCACTTATCCAGGTTCTCCAGAGGTGCCGCCGGACCCTCTGAGTTACTCCAGCGCTTTGTGTCTATCATTGTGGTAAACCTCCTCTGCACCCTCTCCAAAGCCTCCACATCCTTCCTGCAATGGGGGCGACCAGAACTGCACGCAATACTCCACATGCAGCCTAACCAAGATGATATAAAGTATCTTGAAGCATTAGCTTGAAGTGAATTGCTGGAGGGACATTTCTAATTATTAATCTAATTAAAGAGAACAAAGAACATTTTTATTTCTAGATGTCCTCCTTTCAGTTCCAGCTGTGGGTGGTCTCCAGTGAGTCAATATTGGATAATATTAATGATCCAAACCCATTGTTTTTTAACATAACATGTCACTATTTTGAAATTGTAGATATATTTAATTGAAATGTTGCTCTAAAACCCTACCATTAAGGTCTTGTGATAGGAGCAGGAACAGGCCATTCTGCCCATCTAGTCTACTCAGCCATTCAATCATGGCTGATCTATCTCTCCATCTCCTAGCCTCCCTTTGATCTGGTATTTTGTTGGTTCACATGCTTGATCAATGGTGTTTTATCATTAATGTTTTATTATTATTAATGTTTAGTGTTTTCTGAGTCATTCGTAACTGTCACTGTATGTCATGTTGTTACTTGTGGGCGGAGCACCAAGGCAAATTCCTTGTATGTGAATACTTGGCCAATAAACTTACTTACCTACTTACTTACTTACTTAAAACCATTCTCCTGCCTTCTCTCCATAACCCTTGACACCCATACTAATCAAGAATCTATCAATCTCTGCTTTAAAAATATCCATTGACTTGGCCTCCACAGCCTTCTGTGGCAAAGAATTCCACAGATTCATCACCCTGTAATTAAGGAAATTCATTCTCATCTCCTTCCTAAAGGAACGTCCTTTAATTCTGAGACTATGGCTCTCCCACTGGTGGAAACATCCTCTCCACATACACTCTCACCTTTCACTATTCGGTAAGATTCAATGAAGTCCCCCCTCATTCTTCAAAATTCTTCAAAATTCCAGCGAGTACAGGCCCAGTGCTGTCAAACGCTCATCATATGTTAACCCACTCATTCCTGGTCGAGTTGGATGGGGTGCCGGACTTTGTGCGTGATGACGCGCGGTCCAAAACTCCTCAGCTGGCCCGCCGGCTGGGCTTTGTGTGCAGTCCAGCACCCGGGCCAACTCATCATTCACCCAGCCACGGCCGAGTCGGTCAACGAATTGCCGTTGGGAATTTGTCCCTTATTTTGACCTCTTGTCCCTTATTTGGGAGTGAGAAAGTTGGCAACCCTACTTGAAGCCGTGTAGCTGAGGGCAGGTAAAGCTTTGCTTTAATGTCTCAGCTAGAAAAATGCACCTCTGTTAGTGCACTTCTTGCTCAGCCTAAGTTTTATTGTTGTGTCTCTGCACATGAAATGCCAGATATTGCACTGGGTTATAGCGGGCAATCGGCAATAACAGGCACCATTCCCCCATCTATGGTCTGTTGTAACGAGGGTTTACTGTATGTACTTCCAAAGGAAACACTTGTGGGGCCAAGATGCTGCTCTTCTACTGTGCTAGTTTTAATGCTTTCATGGGGTACATAAGGGGAAATGCCACCAGTCGGCAGTGAGGGGATGCAACGAAAGGTCCACCGCCGGCAACTGGTGGCCCGGCACCTCGTTTAATCCCGACTAAATTACGAGAGCGCACTTGCGATCTCCCCCGGAAGCCCCCACTAAATTGTGCCACCTAGCCCGGGTGAGGCGGCCGATCTCGACTTCATCGGGACGCCCACGGTCGATCGGCGAGTCGAATTTGCCCCCTGCGGCCGGGGCACTGGAACTCCGGCCCGGCCAGAGCCGGCAGATCCGTTCCCATTTGCGGGCCGGTATCTCGGCCCCTCGGCCGCCTAGGCGGACCGTTCCAGCACCGTTGGACTCCTCTCCGAGGCCATGACCTGCGTTGGTCCGGCAAAACGGATAATCCGGAAAGGTGTAGGAAGGAACTGCAGACGCTGGTTTACACCAAACATGGACACAAAATGCCGGAGTAACTCAGCGGGACAGGCAGCATCTCTGGAGGGAAGGAATGGGTGATGTTTCGGATCGAGACCCTTGAGTCTGAAGAAGGGTCTCGACCCGAAACGTCACCCATTCCGTCTCTCCAGAGATGCTGCCTGTCCCGCTGAGTTACTCCATCATTTTGTGTCTAATCCAGAAAGCCTCTGGAACCAAAGGTGCCGGAAAATCGGCGGTGGACCTGGATAAAGTAGATGGCAGGGGGTCCAGAGAACCAGGAGAGTTTTTTTCTTAAATTCAATGCATTGTTGTTTGGAATGCATTGCCTTAAAGGACGGTGGTGAGGGCGTCAAAATTAATTTAAAACGGAACTGGATAGCGATTAAAAAATAAACATCGGAGCAAAGGAGTAGGAGTGTGTGGTAAACCGATACAAAGAGCCAGCAAAGTGCCTGGTGATTATTGTTATATGATTCCCTGCAGCTGTAGCCCTGTGCCTTGTGAATTTAAATCCTCCAGACCGCCCACTTCTCCCATCCCCAGCAGCACTTTGTGGAGGAGTGCGTTCGTTCGCAGTGTGCGTAGGACTGATAATCAGATCTTTCTGCTCCACCGCCTGCCATCCACGACAACAATTTTTATCTCCTGTCCAAATTAAATCTCCAATTGATGTTGAGAGCAGGCTGTGAAAGCATAATTACTTCAGCAGTGCAGAATCCCTGTACAGATCATGATGAATCCGCAGAGATCTGTTCATCGTTATCCACCAGGCTGATGCTCTCCGGCATGTTGTGGGAACAGTTGTTAAATGTGTGTTTACTTTTGTTTAAAGACACAGCGCGGAAACAGGCCCTTCGGCCCACCGAGTCCGCACCGACCAGCGATCACCAGGGTCGTTAAGGGTTTGGACACGCTAGAGGCAGGAAACATGTTCCCGATGTTGGGGGAGTCCAGAACCAGGGGCCACAGTTTAAGAATAAGGGGTAAGCCATTTAGAACGGAGACGAGGAAACACTTTTTCTCACAGAGAGTGGTGAGTCTGTGGAATTCTCTGCCTCAGAGGGCGGTGGAGGCAGGTTCTCTGGATGCTTTCAAGAGGGAGCTGGATAGAGCTCTTAAAAATAGCGGAGTCAGGGGATATGGGGAGAAGGCAGGAACGGGGTACTGATTGGGGATGATCAGCCATGATCACATTGAATGGCGGTGCTGGCTCGAAGGGCCGAATGGCCTACTCCTGCACCTATTGTTTATTGTCTATTGTCACCACACATTAACGCTACCCTACACTAGGGACAATTTACAATTAAACCAAGCCAATTAACCTACACACCTGTACGTCTTTGGAGTGTGGGAGGACACCGAAGATCTCGGAGAAATCCCACGCAGGTCACGGGGAGAACGTACAAACTCCGCACAGACAGCACCCGTAGTTGGGATCGAACCCGGGTCTCCGGCGCTGCGAGCGCTGTAAGGCGGCAACTCTACAGCTGCCCCACCGTGCCGCCCATACCGTGTTGACTTGGTACCTGCACACAGTGGCAGACACAGTTTAGCAGGGACCCCACGAAACATTATTGATTTTTATAAGGCCTCACAATCTTTCTCCTCTACGGCGATGATTTTTGTGCATGTTCCACAACCCACTCCCAAAACAGACACTGTTCCAACAAGGCAGCACGGTGGCGCAGTGCTAGAGTTGCTGCCTCACAGCACCAGAGACCCGGGTTTGATCCTGACTATGGGTGCTGCCAGTACGGAGTTTGTACGCTCTCCCCACGGACTGTGTGGGTTTTCTCAGGGTGCTATGGCTTTCTCCCACAATCCAAAGACATACAGGTGTGTAGGTTAATTGGCTTGGTATAAAAGTAAAATTGTCCCTAGTGTGTGTAGGGTTGTGTTAGTGTGTGGGGATCGCTGGTCGGCAAGAGTGGAACTCGCTATCAAAACATGGAGGGGACAGGGGACACATTTTTTGGCGGCCACGCACGCATGCGCACACTCACACACACACGAGCGCGAGGCTTCGGAGGCTCAATCCAGCGCTAACTGCAGCTCAACTCTGCCTGTCTTGCCGGGTTAACTACAGCCGTGCTCAGGCTGACGGGACACCAGCGCTGCTTCTCCGCGCTGGCAATATTTCCCGCAAGCCCAGGAAGGGCTGTAGGTCAACCTGGCGGGACAGGAAGAGTGAGCTGGGTTTAGCGCTGTTTCTCTGCGCTGGCTTTGGGCCTGGGGGCACCGCTCGCGTCTGACTCCCGACCTCTCTGGTGGGGGTGGGGGGGGAGGGGGCACTCGGGACAGCGCCGGAGACCCGGCCGGGATCGATCCTGCCTGCGGATGAGGCGCAGGTCTGTGCCACGTCTCCCTCCTCCAATCATCGCGCCCTCGATCATCAGTCCCACCCCCACTGTCTCGCGGAAAGCGGAGATTTTAAAATACAGATCACAAAAACTTGGGGGGGATGTCCCCCACCACTCAAAACATGGGGGGGACGTGTCCCCTCTGCCCACCCCCCCCCCCCCCCCGGGTTTTCTGCCCCTGCTGGTCGCCACCCCCCCCCCCCCCCCGGGTTTTCTGCCCCTGCTGGTCGGCACGGACTCGGTGGGCCAATGGGCCTGTTTCCACGTTGTATCTTTAAAACTAAAACTAAAAAAGACATTCTCCTGCCTACTCCCCACAAGCCCAACTCCTGGACTAAATCTATCAATCTTTGCCTTAAAAATATCGATTGACTTGGCCTCCACAGCCATCTGTGGCAATGAATTCCACAGATTCATCACCCTCTGACTAAAGAAATTCCTCCTCATCTCCTTCCTAAAGGAATGTCTTATTATTCTGAGTTCGTGGCTTATGGTCCTAGACTCTCCCACTAGTGGAAACATCCTCTCCACATCCACTCTATCCAGGCCTCTATACTCAATACTTTGACTGATGAAAGCCACTTTCAAGGGTGCTGGTGGAGGCAGGCACAATAGTGGCATTTAAGAGGCTTTTAGATAGTGGGGCAATAGAGGGTCATGGGTCAGTCATAGAGTGATACAGTGTGGAACAGGCCCGTCGGCCCAATATGTCCAATCTACACTAGTCCCACCTGCCTGCTCTTGGTCCATATCCCTCCAAACCTGTCCTATCCATGTACCTGTCTAACTGCTTCTTAAACGTTGGGATAGTCCCAGCCTCAACTACCTCCTCTGGCAGCTTGTTCCATACACCCACCACCCTTTGTGTGAAAAAGTTAACCCTCAGATTCCTATTAAATCTTTTTCCCTTCTCCTTGAACCTATGTCGTCTGGTCCTTGATTCCCCGACTCTGGGCAAGAGACTCTGTGCATCTACTTGCAGGCAGATGACTCAAAGAGTGTTTCGTTGTCATATCCACCAAAACGGAACAATGTGAGTCTTATGGCCCTGTCCCACAGTATGAGTTCATTCCAAGAGCTCTCCCGAGTTTGCCTGATTCGAACTTGGAGATTTACGGTAATGGCCGCTCGTCGGTACTCGGAGCTCTCGTGGACATTTTTCAACATGTTGAAAAATCTTCACGAGTCTTCCCGAGCTTACCTGCCGTTAGCGAGTCTTCCCGAGTACCTGCCGTTAACGTTACGAGCCGCTAAGAGACGTCCCCGAGCTCTGACGTACCCGCTACGTTCATTCTCCGTGCTTACCGCGTGTTTGATTTTTTTTTTTACTCGGGAGAGCTCTTGGAATGAACTTGTACCAGAGGACAGGGCCATTACTTGCAGCAGCACAACAGGCTTGCAAACACAGTACCCAAAAGATTTTCTAATAACTAAACAAAAAAAATATATACATATAAAATAACCTAATATGGTGCAAAAACAAAACCCCAAATGCCTAGTTCAACCCAGGCAGTTCATAGTTTATAGTTTAGTTAGAGATCATAGTGTTTAACAGCCTAAAGGGCCTGTCCCACGAGCATGCGACCTAACGTGGTCGCTTGAGCCTTACGGCCTCGCGGGGCCGGTCCCACTTCGATCGCCGGAGCCGTATGGAGTTGTGCGGAGCTGGTCCCGACATCGCTCGGGGCTACGAAAAACTGACACTGTTCAAAAATTCCGCGCGGCAACGGCCTGCCGGTCCGCAGCCGCCTCGACGCCGTATGCACCACCTCGACGGACGTGCGCAGCGTCTCGATGCCGTACGCAGCGTCTTGACGGCGTACATCACGCGCGAACTTCCCGCGGACTTTGCTCGAACTTCACGTCTCTCACTCGACCTCCGCGCGGTCCCCGCTTCCGGTTTGGTCACGCTCGCCGCATGCAGTCCCATGCTGATGGGACCGGCCCTGTACGGGGATCACTCGACCTCCGCGCGGCCCCCGCTTCCGGATTGGTCATGCTTGCCGCATGCAGTCGCATGCTCGTGGGACAGGCCCTTAATGGTTGGAGGGAAGAAGCTGTTCCTGAACCTGGACGTTACAGTTTTCAGGCTCCTGTACCTTCTCCCCGATGGCGGGAGTGAAATGAGATCGCGGCCAAGGTGGTGTGGGTCTCTGATGATGCTGGCTGCCTTTTTGAGGCAGCGACTCCTGTAGATCCCTTCGATGGTGGGGAGGTCAGTACCTGTGATGGACCGGGCAGTGTTCACCACTTTCTGTAATCACCTTCGTTGCTGGGCGTTCGAGTTGCCGAACCAGGCTGTGATGCAACCAGTCAATACGCTCCCTACCGTGCACCTGTGGAGGTTCAGGACAGTATTTGTCTAGACATGGATGCTGCACAAACAGCAGCGGAAGACCACCTTGTAAAGGTAGCCCACCACATCACCCCATGAGTCAGCAGTTACCACATCGGCATCTACAGTCACCAAAACTAGAGTGTGAGCAAGTCAGCCTCAATCCCCAGGGACTTCCGTAGAAAGAACAAAATCCACCAGAAAAATCTAATGTCAATTCTCTGTGGTTAGAACATTGAACATAATGGGCGGCACAGTGGCGCAGCGGTAGAGTTGCTGCCTCACAGCGCCAGAGACCCGGGTTTGATCCTCACTGTGGGCGCTGTCTGTACGGAGAGTGTACGTTCTCCCCGTGACCTGCGTGGGTTTCCTCCAGGTGCTCTGCACTCCAAAGACATACTGTCGATGTTTGTAGGTTAATTGGCTGTGGTAAAATTTGTAAATTGTTCCTAGTATGTAGGGTAGTGCTCGTGTACAGGGGTGATTGCTGGTCGGCACAGACTCGGTGGGCCGAAGGGCCTGTTTCCGTGCTGTATCTCTAAAGTAAACTAAACAAAACAATTAAAGCGGTGTAGACTGGAGAGTGAAACCGGGATCCTCTGGCGAGATGACTCAGCTTTAGGTTTTAAATGAGCTTCATTAGTGGGCCTCCTCTGTGGACACCAGCAACCATCCAATTTGGAATGTAATGTGTGTACGAAGGAGCATTCGAGGCATAGCAACTGACACTGGATCCCTACTGGACTGATGACTTTTAAGAATAAGGAGTAAGCCATTTAGAACGGAGACGAGGAAACACTTTTTCCCACTGTGAGTCTGTGGAATTCTCTGCCTCAGAGGGCAGTGGAGGCAGGTTCTCTGGATGCTTGCAAGAGAGAGCTAGATAGGGTTCTTAAAAATAGCGGATTCAGGGGATATGGGGAGAAGGCAGGAACGGGGTAGTGATTGGGGATGATCAGCCATGATCACATTGAATGGCGGTGCTGGCTCGAAGGACCGAATGGCCTACTCCTGCACCTATTGTCTATTGTCTATTGTCTATTGACTCCTGGGATGGGGTACACTCACTGTTCATATCCAACACCTGTATCGCCTTAGTCCCGTCCTTCAATGTGTCCTTTATTCCGGAAGTGGCGGCGCTGTTAATCGGCTGCGGCTCGCCTGCAGTCCGTCTGTTTTTACTTTTTCTGTTGGTTTTTTTTGTCCTGTTTTGTTAAGTTTTGGTTTGTTGGGTTGTGTTGGGGGGGGAGAAACATGTCCTCTGTCTCCTCCTTCGGGGGAATGCGACTTTTTCGTGTCGTATCCCCCTTCCCTGCCTCCGTCTGCGGTGGGGCCTAATGGCGGAGCTGGCCGCCTCCATCCTGCGACCGACCCCGAGGCTACGGAGGCAGAGCCAGCCAGGACTTACCAGCGAGATGCTGGCCGTCTTCGGGGCTGGGGCGGCGGTGGCCCGACTTGCTGGTGCGGCGTTCTGGCTTTCGGAGGCGGCCTGGAGCTGATGCGGTGGGGTCCGGAGCGGAGACTGCGGGACCTGGAGCTGATACAGCGGGGTCCGGAGCGGAGACTGCGGGACCTGGAGCTGATACAGCGGGGTCCGGAGCGGAGAATTCGGGACCTGGAGCTGATACAGCGGGGTCCGGAGCGGAGACTGCGGGACCTGGAGCTGATACAGCGGGGTCCGGAGCGGAGACTGCGGGACCTGGAGCTGATACAGCGGGGTCCGGAGCGGAGACTGCGGGACCTGGAGCTGGGGCGGTGGCCCGGAGCGGAGACTACGGGGCCTGGAGCTGGTGCGGTGGCCCGGAGCGGAGACTGCGGGACCCGGGGCTGATGCTGTGGCGGGCCGTCTCGGAGCGGAGACGGCGTTCCGGCTTTCGGCGGCGGCGACATCACCACGGAGGTCCGCTGGACTGGAGGGCGGCATCTTCGGCCTGAATCGATCGCCTCAGCGCAGAGGGAGAACAAGGAGGGAAGAGACGGAGACTAAGACTTTGCCTCCATCACAGTGAGGGTGTGCTTGGTGAACTCACTGTGGTGGATGTTTAATTTGTGTTTATTGTATGTTTTGTTATTATTGGTTCTGTGTATGACTGCAGGCATCACAATTTCGTTCAGACCGAAAGGTCTGAATGACAATAAAGGAAACTTGATTCAACTTGATTGATTATTCCAACTTTTGTGGCGCTTCTGTTTGCTTAAAGCCTCCTAAGATCCTTCATATGCTGTTGTAATCAGAGTAAAACACAGCTGGGATTCCTGACACATCGACACAAAAAGCTGGAGTGACTCAGCGGGTCAAGCAGCATCTCTGGAGAATAGGAATAGGTGATGTTTTGGGTCGGAACCCTTCTTCAGATTTCAGACTTCTTCAGTTTCGCATTCGTTTTCGCACTTGTACCCCTCACACTAGTTTCACTGCCGTCCTGGAGAGTTTCATTGCCTGTAACTCGTTTTCACCTAGTCCACAGCTAACATTGGCTTGTTTCCTTTATCATTGTTTCTATTTGTTTCATTCATCTATATTACTAAAAGTCTGATCTTGACCGCTTTTGGCTCGCTGTGCTGTGATTTCCGAGAGAACGCCGCCACCCACGGCCGTCATTTTTGGCCACCTTGCTCAGAGCCCCCCTCCGCCTTCCTGGACCAGAGGATTTTTCCCATCGATGAAAAATCAGATGCCATTCTCTCTGCTGCCCCTGCTGGAGGGAGGGGGAGGGACTATAAAACCAGGAAGTGGTGTGTCTCACTCAGTCTCTGCAAGATGGAGGAAGTGAGAGATTCACGTCTCTCTGAACTCTGAATAACACTGAACACATGTCTACTCAACTGTGAGTGCCCTTAATGTGGTTTGAAAATGAAAATATGGTTGGTTTGAAGTAAAAAGGCATTGCAAATGTTTTTTTGTTTTTTTTGGGGGTTGAAGTAAAAAGGCAGTGCAAATGGTTGTTTGGGTGTTTTGGGGGTTGAAGTAAAAAGGCAGTGCAAATGGTTGTTTGGGGGGGGTTGAGTTGAAGTAAAAAGGCAGTGCAAATGGTTGTTTGGGGGGGTTTTGGGTTGAAGTAAAAAGGCAGTGCAAATGGTTTTGGTTTTTTTTTTGGGTTGAAGTACAAAGGCAGTGCAAATGGCTGTTTGGGGGGGGGGGTTGAAGTAAAAAGGCAGTGCAAATGGTTGGGGGGGGGGGGTTTGGGTTGAAGTAAAAAGATAGTGCCAATGGTTGTTTGCATTTTTTGGGGGTTGAAGTAAAAAGGCAGTGCAAATGGTCGTTTGGGTTTTTTTGGGGGTTGAAGTAAAAAGGCAGTGCAAATGGTTGTTTGGGGGGGGTTGGGTTGAAGTAAAAAGACAGTGCAAATGGTTGTTTGGTTTTTTTTTGGGTTGAAATAAAAAGGCAGTGCAAATGGTTGTTTGGTTTTTTTATGGGTTGAAGTAAAATGGCAGTGCAAAGGGTTGTTTGGGAGGGATTATAAAACCCGGAAGTGTGGGTGTGGCTCAGTCTCTGCATGATGGGGGAGGGAGAGGTCACAACTCTGTCTGAGCTGTGAATCAACTGAACATACTGAATGTCTACTGAACTGTGAGTATGCTGTTTTGTGTGGTTTTATGGTGGTTTTATGATGGTTTCAACCTGCTTGAAATGGTATGAAAATGCATTTGAATGTGGTGGCCTTGCACCCTGCATGAAATGGTATGAAACTGCATGTGAATGTGGTGTCGTTGCACCCTGCATGAAATGGTATGAAACTGCATTTGTATTTGGTGGCCTTGCACCCTCCTTGAAATGGTATTAAACTGCACTTGAATTTGGTGGCCTTGCACCCTGCTTGAAGTGGTATGAAACTGCACTTGAATTCAGTGGCCTTGCACCCTGCTTGAAGTGGTAGGAAACTGCACCTGAATTTTGTGGCCTTGCACCCTGCTCGAAGAGGTAAGAAACTGCACTTGAATTTGGTGGCCTTGCACCCTGCTTGAAATGGTAGGAAATGGATTTGAATTTAGTGGCCTTGCACTCTGCTTGAAATGGAATTTCAAGGAATAGCCGTGAGTCAACTGCCAGCCCACCAGCCGTGAGTGAGTGAGCTGCCAGCACATCAGGCTTGCGGGACTGAGCTGCTACCCCAAGAATCCATTTGGCCCACAATGTCCATACTAGCCCTCTGGAGACCAGTAGTCCCTGCAGCCAACAACACCCATACCAGCGCTCCAGAAAGCCCCCCCCCCCTACTGGCCACCAATATTGGAATTGGTGGAGAGGTTGAATATTGCGTCGGGGGTCCAGCCCTCCTGTGTGATCATGGGACCCAATGGGTCCCACTTAGTCTAGTCTGTTCTATATCTCTCCATATCACCGTCTCTATCTCTCGTTTCCCACTCCTCTGACTCTCAGTCTGAAGAAGGGTTCCAACCCAAAACGTCACCTATTCCTTTTCACCAGAGATGCTGCCTGACCCACTGAGATACTCCAGCATTTTGTGTCTATATTCTGTATAAACCAGCATCTGCAGTTCCTTCCTGCACATTACGTACTGACAGGCTTGCTGTAGAGAATAGAAAGTATCAACAGTCCAACTCTGAGTTTGAAGATGGGTCCCGACCCAAAACGTCACCCATCCATGTTCTCCAGAGATGCCGCCTGACCCGCTGAGTTGCTCCAGGACTTTGTGTCTATCTTTGGTACCAACAGTTCACCCATTAACTCATGACTGTGTCACAATTAGTTCCGTTTTTTTAGTTTAGTTTCGAGAAACAGTGCAGTAACTGGCCCTTTGGCCCACCGAGTCCACGCCGACCAGCGATCGCTGCACTCTAACACTATCCTACACACACTAGAGACAATTTTACATTTATACCAAACTAATTAACTTACAAACCTGTACGCCTTTGGAGTGTGGGAGGAAACCGGAGCACCCGGAGCAAACCCACGCTGGTCATGGGGAGAACGTACAAACTCCGCACAGACAACACCCGTAGTCAGGATGGAACCCGGGTCTCTGGCGCTGTGAGGCAGCAACTCTACCGCTGCGCCACCATGCCACACCTCCTTTGGCTTCATAATTCGCAACTCTTCAATCCTGTCTGACACCTTCCTCTTTTATCACTGGCCTTTGTTTCAACCTTCCCCCCTCCCCCTCATAAACCTAAAAAGCACCTGTCCCACTTAGGTGATTTTTTTCGGCAACTACAGGCGACTAGGCTGTCGCCACATGGTCGCGGGGTGACGCCTGTATGGTCGTGAATAGTCTCCTCAATTCGCCTAAAGAGTCGTAACGTTTTTCTGGTCGCCGCTGGATTTTGAAATGTTCAAAACATTTCGGCGACTGTGGGCTTGACGTAGCTTGTCTTCTCCTGACGTAGGTGCTGTCGTAGGTTGTCGCCAGGATGACATTGGTTGTCGCCAGGTGACGTAGGTTGTCGCCGGGCACTGACTTCGGTGAATTCCATTGGCTACCTACCTACTTCAACCGGCAACAGGTACCGGCGACTGAATTGTCTTCAGTTGTCACCGACAGGGTCGTTGCTTGTCGTAGCTTGTCGCGGGTGGACGTAGGTTGACTTTGGTTGTCGTAGGTTGTCGCCTGTGTGGATGTAGGTTGTCGTAGGTGGACGTCCTAATGGGTCGCTGGTTCTCGGTAACTTGCCATAGCTTGACGTCGCGTAGTTGGTAGGTTGTTGTAGACATTGTCATAGGGTGGGTCCAGTCGCCCTTTTTTTGGCGACCTGCTACGACTGCGACAGTCGCCAGCAGTTGCTGAAAAAAATCACCTACGTGGGACAGGTCCTTAAGATAGATACAAAATGGTGGAGTAACTCAGTGGCTCAGGCAGCATCTTTAGTGAAAAGGAATAGGTGACTTTTCGGGTTGAGTACCTTCTTCAGTCTGAATCATCACCTACTCCTTTGCTCCAGAGATCCTGCCTGAGCCGCTGAGTTACTCCAGCATTTTGTGTCTATCTTCGGTGTAAACCAGCATCTGCAGTTCCTGCCTCCACTTATAAACCTGCCAGGCTTTGTCCTGCCCCCACCTCCCTTCCAACATTCTCCCCTCTACTACAATCAGTCTGAAGAAAGGTATCGACCCGAAACGTCACCTATCCATGTTCTCCCGTGTTGCTGCCTGACCCGCTGTGTTACTCCAGCACTTTGTGGCCTTTTGTGTGAACCAGCATCTGCAGTTCCTCGTTTCTGCAGACAATTCTGAAATGATTCTGTTGGATGGGCAGGAGTGAAGAAGCATTATGTGGTGCAATGCTTCTTCAATGCAGTGCCGATGTCATATCCGCGCCTGGATCCGAATGTAATAAACACACTGCAAGGACACTGAACATGAATGTTTTGTTTTATTCGTCCTCCATTCCTTTACATCCCGGCAACATGTGTCTAAAAGTCCCACATCTAACACACTCACAGTCATCTTCAGCTTAGGAATGACCCTTGCCATGTCCATGTCAAGGGTCAAAGTGCCAGTAGATGTCATCTTGTTAACATGGCTTCCTCCATCCAATGTCATGGTCTGAACCTGGGTTTCTGCGGCTTCAGGTGAGCAGGTAATTTCCAGTGTTTCCCCGAATGTTACTGCGTCACCTTTCCCCAACAACTTGCGTCTTTAGCCATTTGATTTGCAACTTTGTGCAACCTGATCCCTTATTTGATTCGCCAACTCAGCTCCATAGTTGCAGCCCTCAGAAACTTGATGAAATCTTGTTGCAAACTGAGCAATGCATTCCCCCTCTGTCTGTCGACTGTCTGGCGGAATACATGCCGGTGAAATGTAGCATTTGTTTGCAGCACTGAATGCTTCTTCAAAGCCATCGCAGTTTCTGCCTTTCTTCCATCTCTGGATGTGTTTCGAAAGTCTCCCGAACTGAAGCTCCAGCACTGGTTCTTGGCGTGAACGCTACTTCAGAGCTGTGCCAAGCTGACAGATCCTTTAGTGCTGGGACTGACAATCCCCTTGGAGATCAGCACAGTGGTGCAGTACTCCGCCAGCAGCACCTCACTGGGGAATAAGGAGCAGGCAGTGTTTCCGTTCCCCATGGCAACGGGGGTCAGGTGCCTGAGGGGAGTGGCAACACTAACACTGCTCCCCCACATTGGATCAAGAGTTTAAACCCACGCTCTCATTGCACAGCTGCCATTGGGAGGAAGGTACAGGAAACTGAAAACTGTAACGTCCAGGTTCAGAAGCAGCTTCTTCCCTACAGCCATCAGGCCAATAAGCTCCAAACTACATTACCTCCATTAAACACCACAGCCTCCAAATCTGATCTTGAATTACAGACTATTTATATCTATATATTACTAAAAGTCTGATCTTGACCACTTCCTGTTGTTCTGTATATTGATTTTAGAAAAAACGTTGCCACTTATGGCTGTGATTTTTGGCCATCTTACTCAGAGTCCCCCTCCGCTGTTCAGGACAAGAGGATTTTTCCCATTGATCAAAAATAAAAGAGTTATTAGTGTTTAAAAAATGTTGAGATTCTCGCTCCTGAAGGCCACGCACCTTCCGGAGGGACTATAAAACCAGGAAGCGTTGAGTGCCTCAGTCAGTCTTTGCAAGATGGGGGAGCGAGAGGGTCACGTCTCTCAGTCTGAGCTGTGAATAACACTGAACACATGTGGTTTTACTGTGAGTGTGGTTTTACTGACCTTGCATGCCCTTAATGTGGTTTGAAAATGAAAAGGTGGTTGAAATAAAGCACAGCAAATGGTAGTTGGTGGTGGTTGGTTTGAAATAAAGCACTGCAAATGGTGGTTGGTGGTTGGTTTGAAATAAAGCACTGTAAATGGTTGTTGGTGGTGGTTGGTTTGAAATAGCAAATGATTAAAAGTCTAAACTTGACAACTTCCTGTTTGCACTATATATTGATTTTAGATAAAACGCTACCACTTACGGCTGTGATTTTTGGCCATCTTACTCAGTCCCCCTCTGCTCATCATGTGCAAAGGACTCTTCCCGTCAATGAAAAATAAAAGTGTTATTAGTGTTTAAAAAATGTTGAGAATTTCTCTCCTGTCAATCACACCATGAAGGCCACGCCCCTTCCGGTGGGAGGTGGGAGGGATTATAAAACGTGGTAGTGTGGGTGTGGCTCAGTCTCTGCAAGATGGGGGAGGGAGAGGTCACGACTCTGTCTGAGCTGTGAATTAACTGAACACACTGAATGTCTACTGAACTGTGAGTGTGGTGTTTATGTGGTGTTTTGTGGTGTTATGTGTGGTTTTATGGTAGTTTCACGCTGCTTGAAATGGTATGAAACTGCATTTGAATGTGGTGGCCTTGCACCCTGCATGAAATGGTATGAAACTGCATTTGAATTTGGTGGCCTTGCACCCTGCTTGAAGTGGTAGGAAACTGCACCTGAATTTGGTGGCCTTGCACCCTGCTTGAAGTGGTATGAAACTGAAATTGAATTTGGTGGCCTTGCACCCTGCTTGAAGTTGTAAGAAACTGCACTTGAATTTGGTGGCCTTGCACCCTGCTTGAAATGGAATTTCAAGGAGTAGCCGTGAGTTAACTGCCAGCCCACCGGTCGTGAGTAAGCTGCCAGCACATCAGGCCTCCCCAAGAATCCATTTGGCTCACAATGTCCATACTAGCCCTCTGGAAACCAGTCCCTTCAGCCCACAACACCCATACTAGCGCTCCAGAAAGCCCCCCCCCCCACTGGCCACCAATATTGGAATTGGTGGAGAGGTGGAATATTGTGTTGGGGGACCAGCCTTCCCGTGTGAACATGGGACCCAATGGGTCCCACTTAGTCTAGTATATATATATACACCTTAACATGTGGTGCCTTGGCCGGGTGAGGCGGCCGATCTCTACCTCATCGGGACTTCCGCGGCCAATCGAGCCGGCAGATCCGTTCCCAAAGCCAATTTCCGAGGCCGGCTTTGCGGGCCGGTTTCTCGGGCTCTCGGCGGACCGTTCCAGTACCGTTGGACTCCTCTCGGAGGCCGTGACCTATGTGCGTCCGGCAAAACGGATAATCCGGCATGGCCCTGGTACCAAGGATGCTGGAAAATCAGTGGTGGAGCCGTATATTTATGTATGTAGAAGTTTCACGTTGTTATTGTGGTGTTTCCAGTGTACTATGTGGCACCGAGCGAGGTACAGTGAGCAACTTTTATTTGCTGCCACCCATTCCTTCTCTCCAGAGATACTGCCCATCCCGATGGGTTACTCCAGCTTTTTGTGCCTATCTTCGGTTTAAACCAGCATCTGCAGTTCCTTCCTTACACATGTAACACACTTCATGTTTGATAAAGTGCCACATAAACAGATTTATAAATAACATTGAAGGAGAGTTGGATGTAAAAGAGACTAAAATAATTAAGGAGACACAAGGAAATGCAGATGCTGGTTTATCGAATTATGGCATAGAGTCAGAATGGGGAACATGGGGAATTTAAATATTGCTGAATAATTAAAACTGGAGCCGGAATTAATCCCATACTCCAATTTCTGCCAACACGCTGCAGCTTGCCCAAGTGCAGAGGTGGCAGAGAATCACAGCTGGTAGAGCTGCTGCCTCACTGTGCCAGAGTCCCGGCTTTGATCCAGACCTATGGTGCTGCCTATATATTCTCTCAGACTCACTGTAGCTTCTGCTCATCCCTCAAAAAAACTGCACCATGCCTCGCGACAGAGTGCCCCACCACTGTTCAACCAAATAATAACATACACTGTTTGCCTCACAGCGCCAGAGACCCCGGTTCGATCCTGACCTCGGGTGCTGTCTGTGTGGAGTTTCTACGTTCTCCCCGTGACCCCGTGGGTTTGCTCCGGGTGCTCCGGTTTCCTCCCACATCCCGAATGACGTGTTGGTTTATTTTAGTTTAGTTTATTATTGTCACGTGCATCGATGGTACAGTGATCACCTATTAATTGCGTACTATCCAGTCAAAGAAAAGGCTGTACATGATTACAATCAAGCCGCCCACAGCACACAGATAAAGGATAAAGGGCACAATATTTAGTGCAAGACAACAGTCCGATAAAGTCTGATTAAAGACAGTTCAAAGGTCAATGAGTTTCATGGGAGGTTCATAAGGTTCATTTATTGTCACATTCACCAATTGGTGCAGTGAAAGTCAAGTTGCCATTGCAGCACATTAATAAGAATACAACATAACATTATAAAGGAGTTTAACATTAAACATAAAAAACATCCCCCCACAATGGTTCTCACTGTGAGAGAAGGCAGCAAAGTCCAGTCCCCATCTCCTTGTCCACCCATAGTCAGACCTATGGAGGCCTCCGCAGTTGCCGCTACGGGGCCCGATGTTTCAGGCCCTTCTCGCCGGGTGATGGTGCTCCGGCGTCGGGAGAACCCTCTCAGCGGCTTGGGATGCCTGGAACGGCCGCATCCTTACCAGAGACCGCGGCTTCCGGAGCCAACAGGCCGCGCTGGACGGAGCTCCACCACTGGCGATCTCAGCGAAAGATCCCAGGCTCCCGATGTTAAAGTCAGCGCCGCCGCCCGCGGCTGGCCGCTCCACAGTCCCGCAGCTCCGCGATGTTCATCGGCGGTCTCAGCATTCCGGAGCTTCAGCGCGGCGACCTGGGCAAGGCATCACCCGCTCTGAGATAGTGCTCCAGCGCTGTGCCGCCGCCGAAGCCGTGGTTCTGGCCGGTCCCCTTTGGAACCGCCGCTCCAGACCCTGATGGTAGGCCGCGAGGACGGGTCGAAGTTGCTGCGCGGAGGAAAGCCGCCTCTCCGACCAGATAGGGGCTGAGAAATACAGTTTCCCGCTTCCCCCCCACACATAAAAAGAATAGACCTCAAAACAACACTTTTTAACATACTAAAAATAAAAAAAGGAGGAAAGGACAGACAGCTGCAGGCAGGGCAGCCATACCTAACTGGACGGCGCTCGAAGGTCAGGAATGCACCATAGACTTTAGACTTTACATTAGTGAAACAGCGTTGTAACAGGCCCTTCTGCCCACTGAGTCCGTGCCGACCAGCGATCACCCCGTACACTAGCACTATCTTACACAACAGAGACAAGTTACAATTTCCAGAAGCCAATTAACCCACAAGCCGGCATTTCCTTGGAGTATGAGAGGAAACCTGGAGCATCCAAGGAAAACACACAAGGTCACGGGGAGAACGTGCAAACTCCGTACAGACAGCACCCATAGTCAGGATTGAACCCTGGTCTCTGGGTCTGTGAGGCAGCAGCTCTATCGCTGCACCACCGGGCCACCCACTCCAGCTGATGTTATAGGTTAAATGGCCTCTTGTAAATTGCTTTCGAGTGTGTAAGGGAGTGAATGCAAAAGTACGATTACAGTGTAAATCGGTGAACGATGGTCAGCGTGGTGGGCCGAAAAGCCAGTTTTCATGCAGTATCTTTAAACTAAACTAAACTATATATATAACAGGTCCGTTGGCCCTACTTGCTCACACTGACCAACATGTCCCATCTACACTAGTCCCACCTGCCTGCGTTTGGCCCATATCCCTCTAAACCTGTCCTATCCATGTACAGTGCCCTCCATAATGTTTGGCATAAAGACCCAAAGACCCGAAGATTAACTTATATCAGAGTGATGGCAAGAGCAAGGTACGGAGCAGAGAAGGAACTGCACAAGATCCAAAGCATACCACCTCATCTGTGAAACATGGTGGTGGGGGTGTTATGGCCTGGACATGTATGGCTGCTGAAGGTACTGGGTCACTTATTTTCATTGATGATACAACTGCTGATGGTAGTAGCATAATGAACTCTGAAAGGTATAGACACATCCTATCTGCTCAAGTTCAAACAAATGCCTCAAAACTCAGTGGCCGGCGGTTCATTCTGCAGCAATACAATGATCCCAAACATACTGCTAAAGCAACAAAGGAGTTTTTCAAAGCTAAAAAAAATGGCAAATTCTTGAGTGGCCAATTGAGCATGCCTTTTATATGCTGAAGATAAAATTGAAGGGGACTAGCCCCCAAAACAAGCATAAGCTAAAGATGGCTGCAATACAGGCCTGGCAGAGCATCACCAGAGAAGACACCCAGCAACTGGTGATGTCCATGAATCGCAGACTTCAAGCAGTCATTGCATGCAAAGGATATGCAACAAAATACTAAACATGACTACTTTCATTTATATGACATTGCTGTGTCCCAAACATGGTGCCCTGAAATGGGGGGATTATGTATAAACACAGCTGTAATTTCTACATGGTGAAACCAAAATGTATAAAAATGGCCTTTATTAAAATCTGACAATGTGCACTTTAACCACATGTAAACACTCAAATTGTGGAGTACAGAGGCAAATAAATAAATGATGGGTCTTTGTCCCAAACATTATGGAGGGCACTGTACCTGTCCAATTGTTTCTTAAACATTGTGATAGTACCTGCCTCAACCACCTCCTTCGGCAACTCGTTCCATACACCCACCACCCTTTGTGTGAAAAAAGTTACCCCTCAGGTTCCTATTAAATCTTTCCCCCCCCTCACCTTAAACCTATGTCCTCTGGTTCTCGATTCACCCATTTCTGGGCAAGAGACTCTCTGCGTCCACCCGATCTATTCCTTTCACGATTTTATACACCTCTACAAGATCACCCTCTCATCCTCCTGTGCTCCAAGGAATAGAGTCCCAGCCTGCTCAACCTCTCCCTAGAGCTCACACCCTCTGGTCCGGGCAATCTCCTCACAAACAATAGCTCAATCTTGTATCTGGATTGAGCATTGCAAGACCTTGGTGGTGACATGCGGCTATCATTTGTCTAGACTGTCCCAATCTTCCAGGTGAAAGACAGCGGGGAGACAGAGGGAACAAAGGCAGTTAAGCAAAAGATTGGAAATATTACCCTGGGGAGATTTCATTCATGACATCTCCGCTGCCTTCTATTCTTCCCTTCTCAAAGTCATTTGTAAAATGAAGAGTTTCTATATGTCGAGTGGGACTGACCGTCGCTACTTCCAAGACAAGGATGAACAAATCTAAAGGTTATAGCAATATCGCTGAGTTATTACTTGCCAATTTTGAGACATTGTGTCTTCTTTTAAAGAAGATACGGAGGTGTCTGAAGCGTGTTTCATACAATGCAAGGCAGATGAGAGAGGCAAATGAACAGAGAGCTCGCATTAGTACATACAGCTCTGATGTTATGATCAATGTGGAGACTTGGTTGAGGGAGGGGACAGGACAGGCAGCTTAACGTCCAGATCTTGAATGGTTGGGCAGGTTGGCTGAGGCATGGTTGATGGAGGGTGATCGAGCTTCTCTCTTGCCACAAGATCAGATTGAAGAGAGTCTGAAGAAGGGTCTCGACCCAAAACGTCACCTATTCCTTTTCTCCAAAGATGCTGCCTGTCCCTCAGTTACGCCACATTTTTGTATCTATTTTTGGTATAAACCAGCATCTGCAGTTCCTTCCTACACTTTTAATCCGAGCTGCACGAGAGGCAAAATTAAAACTGGAGCCGGAATTAATCCCATACTCCAATTTCTGCCCACACGCTGCAGCTTGCCCAAGTGCAGGGGTGGCAGAGAATCACAGCTGGTAGAGCTGCTGCCTCTGGTGCTGCCTATATATTCTCTCAGGCTCACTGTAGCTTCTGCTCATCCCTCAAAAAACCTGCACCATGCCTCGCGACAGAGTGCCCCACCACTGTTCAACCAAATAATAACAATACACTGTTTGCCTCACAGCGCCAGAGACCCCGGTTCGATCCTGACCTCGGGTGCTGTCTGTGTAGAGTTTCTACGTTCTCCCCGTGACCCCGTGGGTTTGCTCCGGGTGCTCCGGTTTCCTCCCACATCCCGAATGACGTGTTGGTTTAGTTTAGTTTAGTTTATTATTGTCACGTGCATCGATGGTACAGTGATCACCTATTAATTGCGTACTATCCAGTCAAAGAAAAGGCTGTACATGATTACAATCAAGCCGCCCACAGCACACAGATAAAGGATAAAGGGCACAATATTTAGTGCAAGACAACAGTCCGATAAAGTCTGATTAAAGACAGTTCAAAGGTCAATGAGTTTCATGGGAGGTTCAAAGGTTCATTTATTCACAGACACCAATTGGTGCAGTGAAATTCAAGTTGCCATTGCAGCACATTAATAAGAATACAACATAACATTATAAAGGAGTTTAACATTAAACATAAAAAACATCCCCCCACAATGGTTCTCACTGTGAGAGAAGGCAGCAAAGTCCAGTCCCCATCTCCTTGTCCACCCATAGTCAGACCTATGGAGGCCTCCGCAGTTGCCGCTACGGGGCCCGATGTTTCAGGCCCTTCTCGCCGGGTGATGGTGCTCCGGCGTCGGGAGAACCCTCTCAGCGACTTGGGATGCCTGGAACGGCCGCATCCTTACCAGAGACCGCGGCTTCCGAAACCAACAGGCCGCGCTGGACGGAGCTCCACCACTGGCGATCTCAGCGAAAGATCCCAGGCTCCCGATGTTAAAGTCAGCGCTGCCGCCCGCAGCTGGCCGCTCCACAGTCCCGCAGCTCCGCGATGTTCATCGGCGGTCTCAGCATTCCGGAGCTTCAGCGCGGCGACCTGGGCAAGGCATCACCTGCTCCGAGATAGTGCTCCAACGCTGTGCCGCCGCAGAAGCCGTGGTTCTGGCCGGTCCCCTCAGGAACCGCCGCTCCAGACCCCGATGGTAGGCCGCAAGGACGGGTCGAAGTTGCTGCGCGGAGGAAATTGCGGGAAATGATCTTAGTACTAAGGGCGGCACGGTGGCGCAGCAGTAGAGTTGCTTCCTTACAGCGCCAGAGACCCGGGTTTGATCCTGACTACGGGTGCTGTCTGTACGGAATTTATATGTTCTCCCCATAACGAGTGGGTTTTCCCCGGGTGCTCCAGTTTCCTCCCACACTCTAAAGACGTTCAGGTTCGTAGGTTAATTGTCTTCTGCAAAATTGTAAATTGTCCCTAGTGTGTGTAGGACAGTGTTAGTGTGCGGGGATCGCTTCTCGGGACCCAGGTTCGATCCTGACGACGGGTGCTTTCTGTACAGAGTTTGCACGTTCTTCCCATGACTTGCGTGGGTTTTCTTCGGGCGCTCCGGTTTCTTCCCACACTTGAAAGATGTACAGGTTTGTCGGGTAATTGGCTTGGTAAAATTTGTAAAAATTGTCCCTAATGTGTATCAGATAGTGTTATTATCCGGTTTGTAGGTTAATTGGCTTGGTTAAAAATTGTAAAAATGTCCCTAGAATGTGTAGGATGGTGTTTGTGTGCGGGGATGAATGGTCGGTACAGGTTCGGCAGGCTAAAGGGCCTGTTTCCACGCTGTATCTGAACTACAACTGAAAAAATTATTCTCAAAACATCGCCTATCCATGTTCTCCAGAGATACACACAGAGTGCTGGAGTAAATCAGTCCAGTTTGCCAATTATATCAAAAACAAAGCCCACACCTTGGGTCAATTTAGGTAGTTGGGTTAAGAAACAGAGAAAGGAATTTAATGTATTCTTTTGCAGAGGGCGGTTTCTATGACCTTAAGAGGTGATGGATGCAAATTCAATACTTTAATTATTCATTTGCAGGATGTGGGCATTGTTGGCAAGGCCAGCATTTAGTCTCCATCCCTAATTGCCTCTTCTTAATTGCGCTTGAGTAGACAATGATGAACTGTCTTTTTGAATTGCTCCAGTCATTCTGCTGAAGGGTCAAGGGTCAAGAGTGATTTATTGTCATATGTCCTAGATAGAACAATGAAATTCTTACTTGTTGCAGCACAACACAATATGTAAACATAGTACACTGTAAACAATATAATAAACAAGAGAAGAAAGTTCAGTGTAAATATATATATAAATATATTGGGCAGCTTACAGCCCAGTGGTATGAATATTGATTTCTCTAACTTCAAGTAATCCTGGCATTCCCTCTCTCCCCATCACTCCCCCACCCAAGTCGCACTAGCTTCTCGTTTTTACCCAACAAACATCTAACAATGGCATGTTTCCTTTCCCATCATTACTTTTTTTGCATATGGGGGGGTGTGGGGGAGGGGGTGTGTGGGGGAGGGGAGTGAGTGGGGGAGGGGTGTGTGTGGGGGAGGGTGTGTGTAGAAACATAGAAACATAGAAAATAGGTGCAGGAGTAGGCCATTCGGCCCTTCGAGCCTGCACCGCCATTCAATATGATCATGGCTGATCATCCAACTCAAGGGGAGATATAGATAGAAGATATAGATAGATAGAAGATAGAATATAGATAGATAGATTGATACAGATAGAAGATAGATAGATAGATAGATAGATAGATAGATAGATAGATAGATAGATAGATAGATGAAAAGAAGATATAGATATAGAATAGAATATATAGTTAGAAGATAGATAGATATAGATGGATTATATAAAATACACAAACACACACACACATATATATGGTATATATATGTGTGTGTGTTTATATTATATACAGTGGCTTGCAAAAGTTTTCATACCCCTTGAACTTTTCCACATTTTGTCACGTTACAATCACAAACGTAAATGTATTTTATTGGGATTTTATGTGATAGACCAACACAAAGTGGTGCATAATTGTGAAGTGGAAGGAAAATGATACATGGTTTTCAAATTGTTTTACAAATAAAAAACTGAAAAGTGTTGCGTGCAAAAGTATTCAGCCCCCCTGAGTCAATACTTTGTAGAACCACCTTTCGCTGCAATTACAGCTGCAAGTCTTTTGATGTATGTCTCTACCAGCTTTGCACATCTAGAGACTGAAATTTTTGCCCATTCTTCTTTTCAAAATAGCTCAAGCTCAGTCAGATTGGATGGAGAGCGTCTGTGAACAGCAATTTTCAAGTCTTGCCAGAGATTCTCAATTGGATTTAGGTGTGGACTTTGACTGGGCCATTCTAACACATGAATATGCTTTGATCTAAACCATTCCATTGTAGCTCTGGCTGTATGTTTAGGGTCGTTGTCCTGCTGGAAGGTGAACCTCCACCCCAGTCTCAAGTCTTTTGCAGACTCTAACAGGTTTTCTTCCAAGATTGCCCTGTATTTGGCTCCATCCATCTTCCCATCAACTCTGACCAGCTTCCCTGTCCCTGCTGAAGAAAAGCATCCCCACAGCATGATGCTGCCACCACCATGTCTCACAGTGGGGATGGTGTGTTCAGGGTGATGTGCAGTGTTAGGTTTCCGCCACACATAGCGTTTTGCATTTAGGCCCAAAACTTCAATTTTGGTCTCATCTGACCAGAGCACCTTCCTCCACATGTTTGCTGTGTCCCCCACATGGCTTGTGGCAAACTGCAAACGGGACTTCTTATGACTTTTTTTCAACAATGGCTTTCTTCTTGCCACTCTTCCATAAAGGCCCGATTTGTGGAGTGCACGACTAATAGTTGTCCTGTGGACAGATTCTCCCACCTGAGCTGTGGATCTCTGCAGCTCCTCCAGAGTTACCATGGGCCTCTTGGCTGCTTCTCTGATCAATGCTCTCCTTGCCCGGCCTGTCAGTTTAGGTGGACGGCCATGTCTTGGTAGGTTTGCAGTTGTGCCATACTCTTTCCATTTCCGGATGATGGATTGAACAGTGCTCCGTGAGATGTTCAAAGCTTGGGATATTTGTTTATAACCTAACCCTGCTTTAAACTTCTCCACAACTTTATTCCTGACCTGTCTGGTGTGTTCCTTGGGCTTCATGATGCTGTTTGTTCACTAATGTTCTCTAACAAACCTCTGAGGCCTTCACAGAACAGCTGTATTTATACTGAGATTAGATTACACACAAGTGGACTCTATTTACTAATTAGGTGACTTCTGAGGGCAATTGGTTGCACTGGATTTTATTTAGGGGTATCAGAGTAAAGGGGACTGTATACTTTTGCATGCGACACTTTTCAGTTTTTTATTTGTACAAAAATTTGAAAACCATGTATCATTTTCCTTCCACTTCACAATTATGTGTTGGTCTATCACATAAAATCCCAATAAAATACATTTACGTTTGTGGTTGTAATGTGACAAAATGTGGAAAAGTTCAAGGGGTATGAATACTTTTGCAAGCCACTGTATATATGCACACATATACTGTACATCTACACATACACACATACACACATAGACAAGATAGACAAAAATGCAGGAGAAACTCAGCGGATGAGGCAGCATCTATAGAGCGAAGGAATAGACAAAGTATACACATATACTGTACACATGCACACACATACACACACATTTATACACACACACACCTATATATATATATATATATATACATACACACACACACAGATACACATATACACAAAGAAGCAAACAATAATAGGAATAGGAATACTTTATTGTAACATGTGACAAGGCACAGTGAGATTCTTTGCTTGCGTACACAATGTATACAAATAGCAGCCACCTACGGCGCTGAGAAAGTTACAAATTACGCAAATAGTGCCCAAAGACAAAACCAATGCCCCCGGGTCTATGTAGTTCAGAGTTTATTTGGAGGTTGTCGTGTTGAATAGCCTGATGGCTGTAGGGATGAAGCTGTTCCCATAATGGTAGAGAGTTGGTGGAGGGTTCCAGGGTATATCAGGATATATCAGTGATAGTGAAGGAGGGGAAATAGATTTTCAAGTCAGACAGTACGCGACTCGAGGGGGAACCATAGTGACTTTCAAAAGGACACGACGAGGTAGCAAATTAGTGACTTGTGATGCCACCATTCTCACCAAGGACCCACACCACCCTGGCCACGCTCTCATTTCACTCCTGCATTGCGAAGAGTTACAGGAGCGTGTAAACCGTTACGGCCATGTTCAGGAACAGCTTCTTCATAACAACCATCAGAACACTACAAGCACTAACTAAACTACGAACTGTCTTGGCTGCACGAAGAACTTTTGTTTGCACTAACATTGGTTTTTTTTACCGAAGGTAGACGCAAAATACTGGAGTAACTCAGCGGGTCAGGTAGCATCTCTGGAGATTATGGAGAGGCGAAGTTTCGCGTCGAGACCCGTCTTTAGGTCTAAAAAAATGTATTCAACTTTTTTTTCTTTCTTTCTTTTTTCTCCCCTTGAGCACTGTGTTTACAGGCCTGTTGAGCTGCAGCAAGTTGGGACGGCACGGTGGCACAGCTGTAGAGTTGCTGCCGTACAGCGCCAGAGACCCAGGTTCGAGCCCAATCACGGGTGCTGTCTGTACGGAGTTTGTACGTTCTCCCCATGACTGCGTAGGTTTTCTCCGGGTGCTCCAGTTTCCTCCCACACTCCAAAGACCAGGCACGTGCCGTCAGGGTAGGCGAGGTAGGCAGTGCCTACCCTGAATACAATTATAAATTGGTAATTATTAAATATAAATAGTAAAGGCACGGGAGAATTATGCTTACCTAAGCGATCGATGACCCTGTCCCACTTTCCCGAGTTACTCATGAACTCTCCCGAGTTTTCCCCTTGATTCAAACTCGGAGAATTACGGTAATAGCCAGCCGTAGGTACTCTGGGCTATTTTTTTTACTCGTGGACATTTTTCAACATGCTGAAAAAACGTCCCGGCTTACCTGATGCTCGGAGTTCCTACGACTGGCATTATGAGCCGCTACGAAACATCTACGGACTCCTACGGGCTCCTACGAGCTCGCTACCGACATTACCCGACATTCCCCGAGTTCGAATCAAGGGGAAAACTCGGCAGAGTTTGTGAGTAACTCGGGAAAGTGGGACAGGGCCTTAAGGTAGGCATAATTCTCCCGTGCCTTTCATCCGCAGTACATTTAAAACGCGGAAGTATGTGCCACTCACGTGCCGTCGCTGCTGCTTCAAGCCATCAGTGGCAACGGTCTATAGAGGCAGCTGAAATTCTGCCTTCACACCGTGGACTGCGTGCATGCGCAGTGCACGTTTCTTTTCAAAGCCGACTGACAGCTCACCGGGGAGAGAACAATCTGCGCATGCGCGGTTTTCAAGATTTTTAAAAGCCGACTGACCAAAGATACTGACTGCCTACCCTGACTAATTACTCACGGCACGGGCCTGCCCAAGACATACAGGTTTGTAGCTTACTTGGCTATGAGGATCGCTGGTCGGTGCGGACTTGGTGGGCTGAAGGGCTGTATCTCTAAACTAAAGTATTTCAATATTCCGTTCCAGTACATATAATTAATTACACACTCTTGACTCTAGATTCTTGACCACCTTTCCTTAGTATTTGTAGGAAGGAACTTCAGATACTGGTTTACACCGTAGACAAAAAATGCTGGAGTAACTCAGCGGGACAAGCAGCATCCCTGGAGAGAAGAAGGGTCTTGACCCGAAACTTCACCCATTCCTCCTCTCCAGAGATGCTGCCTGACCCGCTAGGTTGCTCTAGTATTTTGTGTCTATTTTCCTGAGTTAGGCAGGAGGACTGGATGGAAACTGATCAAATGTACTCATGAAATAAAGGTACAGGCTTCTGGGAATAGACCAAGAATGGGAGAACCCTCTGCATGACTAACGTGAAGCCAGCATGATTTTTATTGTTGTTTTTTAATTTCAAAATAGATGTTATTCAGGTAATAAATATATACAATACATGAACTGTGCAAAAAAATTCATCCGACATTTTCGGAGGCTGTACAAAACATTTCACTACTGTTTGCATACATTGCTCAAATTTCACAAATTTATCCCCCACTGGACCAAATGTTTAGTTTGCTCAGCACTTCAACTCCCCCTCCTATTCCGAATCTGACCTTTCTGTCCTGGGCCTCCTCCATGGCCAGGGTGAGTCCCACCGCAAATTGGAGGAACAACACCTCATATTTTGCTTGGGCAGTCTACACCCCAGCGGTATAAAGGTTGACTTCTCCAATTTCAGGTAGTCCTTGTTTTCTCCCTCCTTCCCCTCCCCTTCCCAGCTCTCACACACGCCCACTGTCTCCGCCTCTTCCTTTCTTTATCCCGCCCCCCCCGACATCACTGAAGAAGGGTCTCGACCCGAAACGTCGCCTATTCCTTCGCTCCATAGATGCTGCCTCATCCACTGAGTTTCTCCAGCTTTTTTGTCTACCTTCAATTTTCCAGCATCTGCAGTTCCTTCTTAAACAAATGTTTAGTTGAGTTTAATTATTGTCACGTGTACCGAGGTACAGCGAAAAGCCAGTCAAAGTGTATACATGATTACAATTAAGTTGTCCACAGTGTTCATGTAGAGGCGAGGGGATCACATTGAAATTAGTGAATAGCGAAGGCCTGAATGGAGTGGATGTGGAGAAGATGTTTCCACTAGTGAGAGAGGATCCCAAGTTCAACTACACAACGGGTGGTGGGTGTATAGAACGAGCAGCCAAGGAAGGTAGATGAGGACTATCCCAACATTTAAGGAACATTTAGACAGGTACATGGATAGGATAGATAGGGACATGGGCTAAATGCAGGCAGGTGGGACTAGTGTAGATGGGGAATGTTGGTCAGTATGGGCAAGTTGGGCCTCAGTGCCTGTTTCCATGCTGTATGACTCTATGACTTTATGAGAGTCCAGGGCCAGAGGGCACGGCCTCAGAATAAAAGGACGCACCTATATAAAGGAGATGAGGAGGAATTTCCTTAGCCAGAGGGTGGTGAATCTGTAGCCTCCAAGTCATTGGGCGTTTTTAAAGCAGAAATCGACAGAGTTTTGATTGGTAAGGGGCATCAAAGGTGATGGGGAGAAGGCAGGATAATGTAGTTGAGAGGGATATATCAGCCATGATTGAATGGCGGGATAGACTCAATGAGCCGAACGGCCTAATTCTGTTCCTATGTATTATAAAGGATAAAGAGTAAAACAATTACTGCAAGATATAACATTGAAGTCCGATAAAAGATAGTTCATAGGTCTCCGATGATCTTGTTCTGCGCAGTATTCTTTGAAGCATCTAATATAGACCAACATTTGCATTGATTCCATTTTATGATCATTACTGTCCATGGCATAGTTGTGTATTGAAGCCATTCCTGCTGTTGCTTCATACGTACATACTAGATAAGAGGATATATTGCAAGAGACCTAAAGACTCGTCGGACGGCGGTACCGGGAGGGGGCCGCTGGAGAGGTCGGACGCCAGGAGCGTGGGTGGGTATGAGGGAGAGCCGGTGTAATGCCTCCAGCACCATTAAGGTCGGCTGCAGGAGGTGCCCAGGGACATTAAGATGGCCGGGCGAGGAGAGGAGAAGGACGTCGGATCGTGGGCCGATCCGCTTGAAGGTGTTGGAGGGAGGCCCTGGAGGAGCCTGGGGCTCGCCTGGATCAGGGACCGCTCCAGTAGACCGAGCGTGCGGGCGGGTGGGCCGACATGACTTTGGAAATGCCGCCAAAACATGGCGGCGCCCGCATGTGTAAATACGCAAAAATATTTTCACCGCGCAGTTACAAATGAGACAAATAAAGCAACATTGACCATTGTTGCAGCACCTAGACTGTGGAACAGCATCCCTGCTCCTCATCAGAACTGCCCCCTCCAGCGACTCCTTTATGTCGAGGCTCAAAACCTATTTCTACTCCCTAGCGTTTTTGAGGCCCTCTGAGGGGGCGCTGTAAACAGTTTATGTATGTATTGTTAGGTCTGTGTACCATTGTATGTAGCACATTAGTACTTGCACTGATGTACAGCACTTTGGTCAACGTGAGTTGTTTTTAAATGTTATATAGAAATTAAATTGACTAACTGACTGACTGAATGAACAAGTGCTCAGAACCTCTGAGAACTCCTGAGAAAGAGCGTGGGCACGGTGGCGCAGCGCCAGGGGCCTGGGTTCGATCCCGACCACGGGTGCTGTCTGTACGGAGTTTGTACCTTCTCCCCCTGACCTGCCTGGGTTTTCTCCCGAGACTGTCATTGTCCTCCCACACTCCAAAGACGTACAGGTTTGTAGGCTAATCGGCTTGGTGTCATTGTAAATTGTCCCTAGTGTATGTAGGATAGTGTTAGTGTGTGGGGATTGTTGGTCGGCGTGGACGGTCGGCCGAAGGGCCTGTTTCCGAGCTGAATCTCTAAACTAATCTAAATGATTCAACGAAGTGAAGTAGCCATTGAGGTGATATCTGAGCCTGCGCTGTTTCGAGGACTCTCAGAATCAATAATCTTTCCTGTGCGTTCATTTAACCTCAATTCATCTTCGGTGCGGCTTGTTCCCGGACCTCACACCTTGAGTGCATGAGAATGAGCCGGGCCGACAGGGAACGTGTCTGCTGTGCATTTTAATATTCGACATTCATCTCCTGCCATTGATCTTCACACGGACGCAGGCAAAGGCGACAAGCTGGGAAGGTGACTGACAGTAAGAATCTCTGTGGAGTTTTACCCCTGTTGTTTCCTCTGTTTAGTTCTTCTTTTCTTCTAATTATTTTTATTAGAAGCAATTGTACAAGAATAAAACATTCGGCATGTAAAATTATATAATTATTGTGCAGCTTCAGTTTTGACCTTTTAACCTGAAAATGAAAGAAAAGAAGACAGAAAGAACAAGAGAGGGAGAAAGTGAAAAGTGAAAAGTGAAAAGATAGGACCCCGAGACTACCAAAGTAGTGTGGCCAAAGAGTGAATAAAGATTTAGGAGGAAAAAGAAAAAAAAAAGAAAAAAGTGGATATCCCCCCCCCCACCCCGCCCACCTCACCCAACCCATAATTGGATTTAAATCCAAATTTGTGTTACGCCATATTATCCTTGTAAGAATTCGGTAAAGGGTGTCCATGTCAGTTCTTAATAACAAAGGAGAAAGCTTCGACAACTGTATTTAGTTTAGTTCCGAGACAAAGCGTGGAAACAGGCCCTTCGGCCCACCGAGCACTGTAAATGGATCGATTGTAATCATGTATAGTCTTTCCGCTGACTGGTAGGCACGCAACAAAAGCTTTTCACTGTACCTCGGTACACGTGACAATAAACTAAATTAACAATACTAAAAAAACTCTGAGCCGACCAGCGATCCCCGCACACTAACACTATCCTACAACCACTAGGGACAATTCACATTAGTACCAGGCCAATTAACCTGCAAACCTGCACATCTTTTGGATTGTGGGAGGAAACCAAAGACCTCGGAGAAAACCCGCGCGGTCACGGGGAGAACGTACAAACTCCGTACAGACAGCACGTAGTCGGGATCGAACCCGGGTCGCCTGGCGTTGTGAGGCAGCAACTCTACCATGCCGTCCATGGAGGAAGATGTCCTACATCATGCTGTGGCAAGGATCAAAACCAGCTTTCCGAAAGAAATGCTTGTAAGGTTCAAGACGGAAACGACTTGTATATTGAAGTAACCAACCTTCAATTAAACGGAACTTAGTGTCTCTTGGGGAATCATTCACACAGGAGAAGGCTTTGAAGGAAGAATAATTTCCTCATGTCTTTAGAGTAAATAATACATCAAAATGGCAGATCAGAGATGAAATCGTCATTTAAAATGTCCCAAACTACAGTCAGAGGCTATTAATAACACTAGGCCTGTCCGCATGGGTGTTGTTCTGATTGATGGCTCCAGAAAGCTGAACAATATTCCCGTTTTTGTAAATTAATGCATGCGTTTTGGGGTCAATTTATTTCAGGTGTCATCCTGCAAGTAGCCAAATGGAGAAACCCTGTGTGATCTTTCTGTCTTCCCCACCGTTGCTCAAATGACTTGCCGGAAAGTGAAATAACTTGCGGGAAGGAGTAACACGGTGTTCTCGCAGCCCCTGTTTGTGAACTTACGTAGAAACATAGAAAATAGGTGCAGGAGTAGGCCATTCGGCCCCTCGAGCCAGCACCGCCATTCAATATAACCATGGCTGATCATCCAACATCAGTACCCCTTTCCGGCCTTTTCCCCCATATCCCTTGATTCTCTTATCCCTCTTTCTAGAAAACTGTGTGAACAGTGGGCGGCACGGTGGCACAGTGGGCAGAGTTGCTGCCTCACAGCCCCAGAGACCCCAGTTTGATCCTGACTATGGGTGTTGGCTGTATGGAGTTTGTACGTTCTCCCCGTGACCTGCGTGGGTTCTCTCTGGGATCTCCAGTTTCCTCCCACACTCCGAAGACATACAGGTGTGTAGGTTAATTTGCTTGGCATAAATGCCCGAGTGTGTAAGATAGTGTTAATGTGCAGGGATCGCTGGTCGGCGTGGACTATTTGGGCCGAAGGGCCTGTTTCTGTGCTGCATCTCTAAACTAAACTAAACTAAACTCGAATTGTTTTCCTGAACACGTGACAATGTGATATTTGTAATGCTGAGGCTCTATAAGCCACTGGTCAGACCACCATTGGAGTATTTTGAGCCAGTTTGAGCCCCATATCTGAGGAAGGATGTGCTGGCTCTGGATGTGGTATTATGGAATAATAAAGGAATGCCTTTATTCTGCTGCCAGTGGTCAGGCTGCAGTGACAGCATCCGGCCTGAAGGTGGGGCTGTGGGCGTAACCGGAGCGAGGCCTAGCAGCAGGGCCCGGGGATGCAGCACGAGGCAGCTGCTGTAGTGAGTTGCTAAATAAAGACAGACTCCGATTACGTCGTTGTACGAGCCTCATTATAAGAATAATTCGATACTGGAGAGGGTCCGGAGGAGGTTTACAAGAATGATCCTGGGGATGATTGGGTTAACGTATGATGAGCGTTTGACGGCACTGGGCCTGTACTAGCTGGAGTTTAGAAAGATGAGGGGGGACCTTATTGAAACAGACAGAATAGTGAAAAGCTTGGATAGAGTGGATGTGGAGAAGATGTTTCCACTAGTGGGATGGCTTAGCTTCAGAATAAAAAGATGTACCTTCAGAAAGGAGATGAGGAGGAATTTCTTTAGTCAGAGTGTGGTGAATCTGTGGAATTCATTGCCACAGACATCTGTGGAGCTCAATTCAATTGATATTTTTAAGGCGGAAATTGACAGATTCTTGATTAGTACGGGTGTCAGGGGTTATGGGGAGAAGGCAGGAGAATGGGGTTGATAGATCAGCCATGATTGAATGGCGGAGTCGGTAGGGTCGGTACGGGGCGCTGCGAGTCGGCTGCCCTGCCAGCAGCGTGTTCGTTATTTCTACTTTTTTATTGGTGTGTCCAGTGTTGGTTTGGGTGTCTCTCGGTGTGTCTTGTGTGGGGGGTGGTGGGGAGGGGAAAGGGGGGAACCGCTTTCGGTCGCCTCCTCCACGGAGAGGCAACTTTTTCCATGTCGCCTCCCTCACGGCCTAACAACATGGATTGGAGCAGCCTTTCCCGGAGTCGGGCCCGGAGCATCGGCAGCAGGCACAGCGTGGACATTCCATCGTGGAGCGGGAGAACCCTTGCCGGGGGTCGCCAGAGAGGAGTGCTCCGATCGCTGGCCTGGTGACTTTGGCATCGTGGGGCTGTGGTCTGCGGAGCTTTTAGCCGCAGGCATGGCATGGACTTACCATCCGGAGCCTGGGATCCCTCGCCGGGGATCGCCGGAGAAGAGCTCCGACCGCCGGCCTGCGGCCTAGAACATCCTGAAGCCGCGGTCTCCGGCAGGAAAGTGCCGATTCGGGACCTCCAAGCCGCGGAGTGTGTTCGACCGTCCCGACGTCGCAGTTTCAATCATCCCGACGAGAGGGCCTGTACATCGCGCCGACCGTAGCGGCGACTACGGAAGGTTCATGGCCCCGATCACGGGTGAACAAGGAGGACTGGCTGAACTTTGTTGCCTTCCACCACAGAGAAGAATGCTGTGGTGGATGTTTGTGTTAAATTTTATTGTGTATTGTGTGTTCTTTTTTAAGTGTATCGCTGCTGGCACATTCATTTCACTGCACCTTCAAATTGACTTTGACTTTGAGTAGATGGGCCAAATGGCCTAATTCTATTCCTAATATCTTCTGAACTTTTGAACTTATGACCCCGTACTGTAATGACTGCAGTATTGTACACACACCAGTATTGTACACACACCAGTACTGTAATGACACCAGTACTGTAATGACACCAGTACTGTAATGACCCCAGTACTGTAATGATCTCAGTACTGTAATGACACCAGTACTGTAATGACACAAGTGCTGTAATAACCCCAGTACTGTAATGATATCAGTACTGTAATGATCCCAGTACTGTAATGATCCCAGTACTGTAATGATCCCAGTACTGTAATGATCCCAGTACTGTAATGACACCAGTACTGTAATGACACAAGTACTGTAATAACCCCAGTACTGTAATGACATCAGTACTGTAATGATCCCAGTACTGTAATGATCCCAGTACTGCAATGATCCCAGTACTGTAATGATCTCAGTATTGTAATGACACCAGTACTGTAATGACACAAGTACTGTAATAACCCCAGTACTGTAATGACATCAGTACTGCAATGACACCAGTACTGTAATGATCCCAGTACTATAATGACCCCGGTACTGCATTGAGCCACCCTGGGGAGCTGAGATTTGGGGATCATGCTGACAGACTACACTGATGGCCACACTGTAACACACAGCACAGCCAGGGAGCAGTCAGCCTGCAGTTTCTGGGCAGCGGTAGATCTGCCGCACACTGTCATTGAATGTTTTAGGCAATTCTGGTTCACTGCACTGTGTGGCACCAGATGGTGTGGAGGATGAGTTTATGGCACAGTGCAACAACATGAGATAGGAATTCATCACGGCAGATAAATCAAATGTCACTTGACGGCATCGTCAAGATACCCAAATCCTCAAATGGTGACTGCATCTCTTTCCAAGTTCATAAGTTCTAGGAGAAGAATTAGGCCATTCGGCCCATCAAGTCTAGTCCGCCATTCAATCTTGCCTGATCTATCTCTCCCTCTTTACCCCATTCTCCTGCATTATCCCCATAACCCCTGATTCCCCTACTATAGACAATAGGTGCAGGAGTAGGCCATTCGGCCCTGCGAGCTAGCCCCGCCATTCACTGTGATCACAACTGATCATCCACAATCAGTACCCCGTTCCTGCCTTCTCCCCATATCCCTTGACTCCGCTATCTTTAAGAGCTCTATCCAACTCTCTCTTGAAAGCATCCAGAGAATTGGCTTCCACCGCCATCTGAGGAAGAGAATTCTGCAGATTCACAACTCTCTGGGTGAAAAGGTTTTGCCTCATCTCCGTTCTAAATGGCTTACCCCTTATTCTTAAACTGTGGCCCCTGGTTTTGGACTCCCCCCAACATTGGGAACATGTTTCCTGCCTCAAGCGTGTCCAATTCTTTAATAATCTTATATGTTTCAATAAGATCCCCTCTCATCCTTGTAAAATCCGGTGTATACTCATCAAGAATCTGTCAATCTCCGCCTTAAAAATACCCACTTGGCCTCCACACCCGTCTGTGGCAATGAATTCCACAGATTCACCACCCTCTGACTGAAGAAATTCCTCCTCATCTCCTTTCTAAAGGTACCTCCTTTTATTCTGAGGCCATGGCCTCTAGTCCTAGACTCTCCCACTAGTGGAAACATCCTCTCCACATCCACTCTATCCAGGCCTTTTACTATTCGGTAAGTTTCAATGAGGCCCCCCCTTATTCTTCTAAACTCCAGCGAGTACAGGCCCAGTGCCATCAAATGCTCATCATACATTAACCCAATCATCCCGGGATCATTCTCATAAACCTCGTTTCTGGTCGTTTTTTCAGATTACCTGAAAGATAAGGTTTTTTTTTTCCCCCATCACTCCTTTGAAGGCATGCCCAACCACCCAGCTCTTTGGGGAGTGAAGCTTCCGTTGCCCAGTTTGTAGGCCCAAGCCAAAATGTCTGTCTATTCCATTTCCCTTCACAGATGTTGCCCGACCCACTGAGTTCCTCCAGCACTTTGTTTTTTTGTCCCTCGTGATTCCAGCACCTGCAGTTTCTTGTGGCGCCACAAGTTTCTGGTTCCTTGCCTGGCTTCCCAACTTCCTGACGAGACGGAGGAAATTCGGCACATCTCCAATGACTCCGGCAAACCTCTAAGGATGCATCACGGAAAGCATCCTGTCATGTTGCGTCACGTTATAGTAGGAGAATTAGGTCATTCGGCCCATCGAGTCTACTGCGCCATTCAATCATGGCTGATTTATGCCTCCTAGTCCCATTTTCCTGCCTTTTCCCCATATCCTTTGCACCCGTTCTAATCAAGAATTTGTCTCATCTCTGCCTTAAATATATCCACTGACTTGGCCTCCACAGCCCTCTCTGGCAATGAGTTCCACAGTCTATGACTAAAGAAGTTCCTCCTCACCTTCTTTCTAAAAGAGCGCTCTTTAATTCTGAGTCTATGACCTCTGGTCCTAGACTCTCCCACCAGTGGAAACATCCTTTCCACATCCACTCTATCTATGCCTTTCATTATTCTGTAAGTATCAATGAGGTCCCCCCTCAACCTTCTAAACTCCAGCGAGTAGAGGCCCAGTGCTGTCAAACGTTCATCATAGGCTAATCCACTCATTCCTGGGATCATTCTTGTAAACCTCCTCTGGACCCTCTCCAGAGCCAGCACATCCTTCCTCAGATATGGGGCCCGAATTTGCTCACAGTGGTCCAAATGCGATCTGCCCAGTACCTTATAGAGCCTCAGCACAAGACCGCAAGAAATTGCAGAGAGCTATAGATGTAGTCCAGTCCATCACACAGACCAGGCTATCCATCATTCACTTCATCTACACTTCAGGCCACCTCAGAGTAACAGCCAACAATCAAAGACTCATCCCACCCCGGTCATTCCTTCTTCTCCCCGCTCCCGTCAGGCAGAAGTTACAGAAGCTTGAAAACGTCACACCACCAGACTCAGGAACAGCTTCTTCCCCTCTGTTATCAGGCTTCTGAACGGTCCTTTCATAAGCTAGGGTACTGTCCGGTTCACCTCTACCCCATTGCGGACATTGGACTTTGTCTGTGGAACTGGTGCGCTACAATGCTGAGAACTATATTCTGCACTCTGTATCTTCCCCTTTGCTCTACCTATTGTCCGTGAGTTTGACTTGATTGTATTTATGTACGGTATTATCTGATCTGTTTGGATAGCGTGCAAAACAAAGCTTTTCACTGTACCTCGGTACACGCGACAATAATAAACCTAAACAGTGGGCTGAGATTACCAGCTGCCTGTGTAGGAGTAGGCAGGATGTGGGAAAAATCCACACGCCTCAGCCCAATTGTTACCAACTAGCTGTGGCATGCACTGATCTACCCATGAAAGCCATCACCCACCCTGTGTGTAGTGACTGGTACATGTCCAAGGACTCCAGCAAGTAATTGTAGACAATTGTAGACACAGCCCAGACCATCACACAAACCAACTTCCCTTCCATTGACTGCATTGATCTACACTTCACGCAAGGCCACCAGCATAATCAAGGACCAGTCTCACCCCGGTCACTCCCTCTTCTCCCCTCTCCCATCAGGCAAAAGGTATAGAAGTGTGAATACGCACACCTCCAGATTCAGGGACAGTTTCTTCACAGCTGTTATCAGGCAACTGAACCATCCTACCATCAACTAGAGAGCGGTCCTGACCTACTATCTACCTTATTGGAGACCCTCGGACTATCTTTAATCGGATTTAACTGGATGCTATCTTGCACAAAATGTTATTGCCTTGATCATGTATCAGTACACTGTGGATGGCTCGATTGTAATCATGTACTGTCTTTCCGCTGACTGGTTAGCGTGCAACAAAAGCTTTTCACTGTATCTTGGTACACGTGACAATAAACTAACTAACTCAGACTTGGAGGGTTTAAGACCACCGAGATTTGGAGGGAAGAGAGCCGGGAAAGATTTGAAGGTTCACTCATATTAATTTCATTGTACCTCGGTACATGTGACAAAAAATACCATTGAACCATTGATAGTGGGGAGAAAGAAAATGACTTCAATATTCCCATGCCAACAATGGTTTGACAACAATGAAAATAATAAAGTGTAGGAAGAGAGATCACCTGGTTGCCAAACACTTCCCATTCCCACATTGGCCTTTCTGTCCTGGGCCTCCTCCACTGTCAGAGTGAGGCCACAACACAAATTGGAGGAACAGCACCTCATATTTTGCTTGGGGTGCTTACAACCCAGCGGTAGAAATATTGATTTCTCTTACTTTAATTATCTGTTGCATCCCCTCTCTCTCCATCCCTCCCCCACCCTAGTCATCGCACTAGTTTCACTGTCGTCCTGGTGAGTTTCATTGTCTGTAACTCGTTTTCACATAGCCCACAGCTAACATCCGCTTGTTTCCTTTATCATCATTACTATTTTGCATATCTTTCATTCATTTCCTCTATATCTCTCTACATCACCGTCTATATCTCTCGTTTCCCTCTCCCCTGACTCTCGGTCTGAAGAAGGGTCTCGACTCGAAATGTCACCCATTCCTTTTCTCCAGAGATGCTGCCTGACCCGCTGAGTTACTCCAGCATTTTGTGTCTATGAAATAATACGGCAATATTTTCAATTGCCAATTATCCAATACCTCTTCATACCACAATACCACTTCATACTCTT
Organism: Malacoraja senta; assembly: GCA_038087875.1. Lineage (NCBI taxonomy): Eukaryota > Metazoa > Chordata > Chondrichthyes > Rajiformes > Rajidae > Malacoraja > Malacoraja senta. Next base: position 29,829,866 of record CM075982.1, read on the forward strand.
AAAAATAGCGGAGTCAGGGGATATGGGGAGAAGGCAGGAACGGGGTACTGATTGGGGATGATCAGCCATGATCACATTGAATGGTGGTGCTGGCTAGAAGGGCCAAATGGCCTACTCCTGCACCTATTGTCTATTATCTATTGTCTATTGTCACAACAAAAATTGATGAGCTGAATGGCCTAATTCTGCTCCGAGAACTGAAGATAGACACAAAACGCTGGAGTAACTCAGCGGGACAGGTAGCATCTCTGGAGAAAAGGAATGGGTGACATTTCGGGTGTAGAAAACACTTTTTTTACTTAAGTACGGACTGCTGCTGAATGCACAGCAGAGGTTAAGTTGTCATCAAAAACTGTCAACATTGTAAGTCAGCTCTGAACCTGTGCGAGTTTCCACTAAAAGAAGATTCATTTCTGAATTTCCCATTTAATAGCTTCACATAAAGGCTAGCGAGCAACAAACTGCCGAAGCAGATAGACTCATGTATTCAGGTGAGGCTGTGACAGCTTAACAGGTGCAGAATGTAACAGCTAGTGGCTGGCATTAAACGAGATTGATGGGGTCTGTGGGAGCCACAATATCAAGGCTGGGAATGAGATGATCAGGTGCTACACGGTCATTGTTCACTCACAGTGTAAAAGATGGGTGAGACGTTGAACGTCCAAATGCTCTTCACCAGTCTGAAACCACAAACCCGTCCCATTCATAAGTCCGTCAGTCCCAGGAGCAGACACAATGTGCAGGAACGAACAGCAGATGCTGGTTTAAAACGAAGACAGACACAAAATGCTGGAGTAACTCAGCGGGACAGGCAGCATCTCTGGAGAGTAGGAATGGGTGACATTTCGGGTCAAGACCCTGCAGTCTGAAGAAGTGTCGAGACCCGAAATGTCACCCAATTCCTTCTATCCAGAGATGCTACCTGTCCCGCTGAGTTACTCCAGCATTTTGTGTCTATCTTCAGTTCTAGGAGCAGAATTAGACCATTCGGCTCATCAAGTCGACTCCACCATTCAATCATGGTTGATCTACCTTTCACTCTTAACCCCATTTTCCTGCCTTCAGGGACAGTTTCTTAGAGTCATAGAGACATACAGCGTGGAAACAGGCCCTTCGGCCCAACTTGCCCACAACGACCAACATGCCCCATCTACACTAGTCACACCTGCCTGAGTTTGGCCCCTATCCCTCCAAACCCATCCTATCCATGTACTTGTCCAAATGCTTCTTAAACCTACCTCAACCACCTTGTTTAGCTGCTTGTTCCACATACCCATCACCCTTTGTGTAGAAATATTACGCCTCAGGTTGCTATTAATTCTTTCCCCCCTCACCTAAACCCGTGTCCACTGGTTCTCTATTCTCCTACGCTGGGCAAACGTCGCAGTGCGTTTTCCCTGTTTATTCCTCTCATGATTTTATACGCCTCTGTAAGACCTCCCCTCATCCTCCTGCACTCCTAGCATGTCCAATCTCTTCCTATAGCTCAGGCCCACGAGCCCTGGCAACATCCTTATAGATTTCTGCACCCTTCCTTGCTGTTATCGGCCAAATGAACCATTCTATCACCAACTTGAGAGCCGTCGTGACCTCCCATCTAACTCATTGGATAACTTTGAACTATCTTTAATCAGACTTTATTGGACTTTATCTTGCACTAAACGTTATTCCCTGTATCTGTACACTGGTTGGCTTGATTGTAATCATGTACAGTCTTTTCGCTGACTGGATAGCACGCACCAAAAAAGCTTTTCACTGTCCCTTGGTACACATGACAATAATAAAATGGACAGGACTAAACTTCTAATTTTACTTCGGAGTCACGTGAGTGACTACGTGAAGAACCCCGTCAGGGCGCATGCGCGTCATTACGTCGGACGCATTGGTGCGAACGGCAGCGGGAGCTCGGACCTCCTGCTGCAACGTGAGTAAATACAACTCCACCAAAGTCGGGGAGACTTTGGAGGAGTTATAAAAAGTAGAGAAATTGTTTCTGTGTGTTTTTTTCCCCATATGCAGGAACAAGGGAAAGGTGCAGGCTGCTGCCGACAAGGAGAGAGAGAGCTGCGGGACGCAGTCTCTGAAAGGCAGCCTGTCACCTCGGGGGAGTCGCAAGCCGGTAGCGGTGCGGCGACAGACTTCAGAAAGTGCCCAGCCGGGTACACAGCCAACGCCAGTCGGGCGGTCGGCATAAGTTAAGGGTTATAGACTCCGCAGAGTCGGGCCACGAGAGTCCCGTCGGGGACAGGATACCGTTCCCCAGCGGTTATCCAAAAGGAGCAGCTCATACAGGGGCTGCTCCACAGAGACGCTCCAGGAGGAGTTGTGTGGGCGGGAAGCCATAGGGAAGGCTCCGCTGGCAGTGCCTAGGAGAGGTCTGCCTCATAAAGCCACACTCCAGGAGGAGTTGTGCAGGCGGGAGGCCGTGGGGACGGCTCCGTTGGCAGTGCCTAGTAGAGGCCTGCTTGAAAGCACCCTCTTTGCAAGAGGTGAGTGCAGAAGGGCAGATACGCTCTGACCCTGAGTCCGACGACTTCCAAAGGGAGGGCAGGCAGCTGTCAGAGCTGACACCGTCTGCAGCACGGTTTGCCATGTCGTCGGATGCTGGTGAGCCTCTGGGTGAGGAACTTGCCACCAGCATAAATTACCAAGTCTCACATCAGCTACAGGAGCTAACAATGGATGAGACAGTAACGGAGTATGAAGCCCCAATCAACTGTGGACTGTTAAAAGTTCCTGTTGGGAACAGGAAGAATTGGGGCAAGATGGGCATACTAATGAAAGCCCAGGAGCATGTGAAGCTCCAGCATATTTTTAAAGTTGCTGGCATCTGGTATAACGAGCTTTGCCAGGATGGTGGATGGAGAGGGCATGACAAATTACAACAAAAGGCGCTATTGTGGAGTGCCCACTTTGAGATCAATTGCCTCCACAAGATGCGATTAGACCAACCATCAATGCTAAATATGCTTCACTCTGCCAGCCTGGCACAGTGCAACTGGCACAGCTGTTTGGCGAGGATTTCGCACAGCAGGTGAAGGAGCTGGAGGAGGAGGCTAAGACGGCAGCCACATATTCACCAAAGCGGAAGTATCCCTATAAGGGAGCAGACTGGTCCGGGCAAGGGACGAGTCCAGCTACGATGCAGCGCAGTTGGCGTTCGGCTGTAGCACCGCCACGGAGGTGAGATATCCAGCTCAAGGCCGGGGAAGAATGCCAGGTGGTAAGGAGGTAAGAGGGTCTGGTTCTCATGTAGACAGATCTAATGTGATACAATTAAATGTTTACCTCAGATATGTTTATACTGAAGGTTATTCAAGGGCATCGAATAAAGCTTAAATGCAAATTCTGATTTACCCATGCAACATGTTCCAAAAAAGGAGTTTGACTTCAGTATCACTGAATAATTGGAAGTTCAGCTGGAACTTGCAACCTTATGTAATAAAGGTGTAATTGCTAAGGCAGTTTACCAAAGCCATCAGGTTGTGTCCAATATCTTTCCCAGACCAAAAAAGGATGGGGAGAAGCAGAATTATACAGACCTGAATAGGCTTAACCCTTTTGTACGGTATAGACATTTTAAGATGGAAACGTTTGTGAAGGAGATCTTAAAGATGCGGATTCAGTGTCTGTTCATTTGCAGGATAGAAGATTTAAAATTCAGCTGGATGGGAATTATGCCAATACAATCCACTGCCTAATGGTTTGTCTTCAGCTCCTAGAGGGATTACAAAGTTGTTAAAACCTATTCTAGGCATGAAGAGAAGTCAAGGTCATGTGATCATGGTTTAGCTAGATAATATCTTGATTGTAGGACAATCAAAGGAAACAGCTGAAGCATCAGTGGCAGTTGGTAAAAACCAATTTTTAATTGGGCTTTATAAGCTATTCTGAGGAATCTAAATTTATACCTGTGACACAAATTGACTAGTTGGGTTCACAATGGACTTAATCAACATCATTGTGACCTTGCCCAGGCAAAAAAGGGTACAGCTAATTAAGAGCTATATCAAGTTAATTGCTAACACACAGCCTTCAATTAGCCAGGTGACAAGACTGCTGTGGTAATGGCTGGCAGCATTTCCAGCAGTTCAATATGGCCACTTTATTATCTACAATTACAAAGGTCAAAGGAACAAGCATTGAGGATACATTGGGGTCATTATAATAGACCTATGCTTCTATCAAAAGAGGCTGTTGCTGATGTACAATGGTGGATTCAGCATGTGTCCACTAGTAGTTCCAAAGTGTTATTGGACCAAGCTTCCATGATTTGCAGACAGATGTCAGAGCACTTCGGTAAGGTGCTACTGATACAAGATCCAGCGGTGGAGACAGATGAACATTGCTTCTGCAAACATGGGGAATTAACCAAGAGTATTTTATGGACTCGAGGCTTATGGCACTAACTAAACTAGTTTGCATGTGCAGTGCAAAATAGACAACACTGCAGCAGTTGCTGATATGAATCACATGGGTGGAATCAAATCGTTATCATGTGACAGGTTGGCAAATACAATTGGACCTGGAGTAGGGATAGAGAGATTTGGATTGGAGCTATCTATCTGCCAGGGAAACTTAATGTAGTACCAGATGGCAGCTCACGAAAATTCCATCATAACACAGAGTGGATGTGGAACCAGGATGTGTTCAAGAACATAGTACTTCTATATGGAAGGACAAAATATGTTTCATAGGCACCAGATCCAGGGGCAGTGGCAATTGATGCTTTTTCACTAAATTGGGATGATATGTTTGTGTACATTTTCCCACCATTCTGCCTCATAGGTCGGTGTTTGAGAAAATCAAGCAGGATGCCGCTTCAGGGATTTTGGTGATACCAAATTGCCTGATTCAACCATGGTTCCCTTTGATGTTACAGATAGCGATCCAACCTCTTTTTGCTGATTCCAAACAGTAGGAATTTGCTGGAGCATCCAGTAACGCATTAAGTTCATCCGTTATGTGACGGTATGGATCTGTTAGTTTGCAGGTTTCAAGAATGCCTTACATTGGTCGAGGACTTTCTAGGCCAACGGTGGATATACTCGCTGCAGTCTGGAGAAAGAGTACTCAAAAACAGTATATGACTTATGAAAAAAAAAAAAAAAGGAACAATATTGTGTTCAAAAGAATATTCAATATGATACTGTAGTGATTGAAAATGTGTTAAGAGTTTATCTACACTTTATTATGATGAAGGTCTTAGCTATACTGCTATCAATACAGCTAGAAGTGCTTTGTCCGCATATCTTGTAATAGGTACACGGACACAAAGTATAGGTTCTCACCCTCTCATATCTAGGTTGATGAAAGGAATCTTTAATTCCAAACCGCCTAAGCCTAGGTATATGGTAATCTGCGAGGTAAGTGTTGTTCGTAACATACTTCGTCATTGGGTCCCTGTCACGGCTATAACTTTGTTAAAATTAACCATGAAATTGGCTATGCTAATGGCATTGGTGTCAGTACAGAGAGTGCAGACTTTCCAAAAAACTTCAGTTCGAGAGAATGGAAGTGAATACAGAGAATGTTCTGTTTTATATTTCTGACCTGCTCAAACAAAGCAGGCCAGGTGTGACAGGTCTTAAGATTGTGTTCTCAGCATATCCTACAGCTCCATGTTTATGTGTAAGGACACATTTGTTACATTACATTGAAGCCACAAGGGCTTTAAGACAAGAAGAAACAGGATTATTTCTCAGTTACAAGAAGCCAACATAAAAGAGTGGCAGTTCAGACTATCTCAAGGTGGTTAAAGCAAGAGTTGGTTCAGGCAGGAATTAACATTTATGTGTTTACATCTCATTCCACTAGCGCAGTAGCAACATCCGCGGCCAGGGCGATGGACGTTCCCATCGACCATATATTAAAAGCCGCAGGTTGGAAAAATGAACTTGTGTTTCAGCAATACTACCATCGGCCGATTGCCGATGGAGGGCTGTTTGCTAACTCAATATTGAGTGCTGTTGCTATTGTTTAAAGTCTGTTTTCAATACTGTTTCATTCTGTTTCGTTTGTTGCCCTACATTAAGAGGGTTTATTGGTTGTTTTATGACCAAAAATAAAACTGTTTTGTTTTTGCATGATATGCAATCTCATGTTTACAGCGAGTCAATCGATGCAGTGAGAAGCCGGGATTTTGATCTGCGGCATAAAAATCACAGAGCTTTAAAATCTTCACGTAGTCACTCACGTGACTCCGAAGTAAAATAGTAAGATTAAACGAGAACTTACCAGTTTGAAGTTTGATCTTTATTTTATGAGGAGTTACGTTGGTGATTACGTGCCCGCCACGCCCAACCCTCTCTCATAGAAAAAAGGTCATAATGGTAGTTCTCATGTTGATCATCTTAATATGTTACTTCAATTATGGTTTTGTCTATGATTTCATACCGCTGCTTTGAAGATTGACGCGCATGCGCCCTGACGGGGTTCTTCACGTAATCACCAACGTAACTCCTCATAAAATAAAGATCAAACTTCAAACTGGTAAGTTCTCGTTTAATCTTACTATTCTTCATACCGATGGCTGGAGCAATATTTATGAATGGAATTTTCAGATATGTAAGCTGCTATATGCACCTTTTTGAAAGAGGGAGCCTGTCAGAAACTTTGCAAATCTTTAGCGAGCAGTCTATTTAATTGTGGCTGATAACAGTGGCTAGTTTAGTTTACTTTAGTTTAGTTCAGTTTAGTTTAGTGATACAGCGTGGAAAGAGGCCTTTCAGACCACCAAGTCTGAGCCAACTACCGAGTGGTGGCGCCATAGAGTGCGGCAGCCTCGCCTGCAGCTGTTCGTACTTTCATCCTTTCTTAAATTCTTAGTCCGTCAAAAAGTTTTGTTTTGTAGGTCTTTTAGTCTTTTTATGTGGGGAGGGGGGGAGGGGAGGGGGAAACTGTTTTTCACAGTCGCTCCCTGGGTCGAGGATGCGTCTTTCCTCCGAGCTGCATTTTCGCCCCCTCCTCGTGGCCTACCATCTGGATTGGCGTGGACTTTCCTGCTGGAGACCGGCCCGAGCTTGAGCTTGAGCGACAGCGCAGCACTGAGGTACCATCGCGGAGCGGGCGATGCCTTACCGGGGTCACCGTGTTGGAGCTCCGGAGTGTTGGGACTGCTGACTTTGACACCGTGGAGTTATGGTCTGCGGAGCTTACAGCCGCGGGCGGCGCTGACCTTAACATCGCGGCGGCCTGGGATCTTTCGCCGAGGTCGCCAGTGTTGGACTGGAGCTCCGTCCAGCTCGGCCTGTGGACTTCGGGAGCCGCGGTCTCCAGTAGGAAGAGGCCGATTCGGAAACTCCAAGCCGCTGAGAGTGTACTTCCGACGCCGGAGTTCCATCATCCGGCGAGAAGGCCTGAAACATCAGGCCGTCCAGAGCGGCGACTGCGGAGGCGTCGATAGGCCCCAACCACGGGTGAACAAGAGGAAGAGGACTGAACTCTGTTGCCTTCCCTCATAGTGGGGAAACGTTGATTCCGCTGTGGGGGATGTTTTATGTTTTATGTTAAATTCTATAGTGTTGTGCTTATCTTATTTGTGTGCTGCATGGTAACTCAAATTTCACTGCACCAATTGGTGTATGTGACAACAAATGTCCTTTGTCCTTTGTCACCTGTTTACACTATCCTGCACACTGGGTACAATTTACAGGAGCCAATTAACCTACAAACCTACATGTCTTTGAAATGTGGGAGGAAACCAGAGCAACTGGAGAAATCCCACATGGTCACAGGGAGAGCGTGCAAACTCCACACAGACAGCACCCGAGGTCAGGATTGACCCGGTCTTCAACGATGTGAGGCAGTGGCTCTACCGCTCACCACTGTGCCTTTGGTGACCTCTATACTGTTGGAATCATGGCAGGTTTTAGTTTTTGAGATTAGAATATGGAAACGAGCTCTTTGGCCCAGACTACTCCGCCACTCTATCATGGCTGATCTCTCAACCCCATTCTCCTGCCTTCTCCCCATAATCCGTACCAATCAAGAATCTGTCAATCTCCGCCTTGCAGAGAATTCTGTTGCAGCCCAGACCATCACTCCCTTCCATTGACTCCATTTACATCTCACACTGCCTCGGCAAGGCCAGCAGCATAATCAAGGATGTGTCGCACCCTGGCCACTCCCTCTCCTATCAGGCAAGAGGTGAAGATGTGTTAAAACACACACCTCCAGATTGAGGAACAGTTTCTTCCCAGCTGTTATCAGGCAACTGAATCATCCTACCAACAACCAGAGACCAGTGCTGAGCTACTATCTACCTCATTGGAGAGCCTCAGACTATCTTTGATTGGACTTTACTGGACTTTATGTTGCACTAAATGTTATTAACGATATTCCCTTTATCATGTGTCTGTACACTGTGGATGGCTCGACTGTAATCATGTCTAGTCTTTCCGCTGACTGGATAGAACACAGCAAAAAGCTTTTCACTGAACCTCGGTACACGTGACAATAAATGAAACTCACATAACGGCCAGTTATTTTAATAACGGTGTTCGAAAGATAAATATAGGTCACTGCACAGAACTCCCAATCTCCTTCATAATGCTGCCTTGAAGTCTTCAGGCTCAACCTCAGAGGAATACTATTCACAGATCTGAGAGACTGCCCTTTGAACAATGCTGCTCGCATTCGTTTTCCAGAGCTGCTGCCTGTCCCGCTGAGTTACTTCAGCTTTGGTTTACACCAGCATCTGCAGTGCCTTCCGACAAATTCTCATTCAGTACAGCACTGAAGTGACAACCCGAATGCTTTGGTTTGGAAAAAAAAGACACAAAGTGCTGGAGTCAGGGGCAGTTTCCTCCCAGCTGTTATCAGGCAACTGTTATCCTATCTGCAACTAGAGAGCGGTCCTGAGCTACCATCTACCTCATTGGAGACTCTCCGACTATCTTTGATTGGACTTTACTGGACTAAATGTTTTCCCTTTATCATGTATCTATACACTATGACCGCTTGATTGTAATCATGTATAGTCTTTCCATTGACTGAATACCGCACAACAATAAAACTAATATTAAATTCAACTAAACAAAGATATTCTGAAGAAAGGTCCCGACATGAAACGCCACCCATCTTTCTTTCTGCAGAAAACTGCTGGAGTAACTCAGCAGGTCAGGCAGCATCTCTGGAGAATGTGGGTCAGTGATGTTTCGGGTCGGGACCTTTCTTCAGACTGATTGTGGTAGACTTTGGACTTTATGTGATCTTCTGACCCAAGAGGTAAAACACTGAAATGCGGCTTCCTAAAGAGCTGCAATGCAACAAGACACTATCTAAACTTCAATGGTGACCCTCGGACTATCCTTGATTGGACTTTACTGGCTTTACCTTGCAATGAACATTATTCATGTTAATCCCTTTATCACATGGATGGCTCGATTGTAATAATGTATTGTTTTCGCGTTGACTGGTTCGCACGCAACAAAAGTTTTGCACTGTACCTCGGTACACGTGACAATAAACTAAACTGAATAAACTAAACTAACTAGTTTAGTTTAGTTTAGCTTAGAGATACAGTGTGGAAACAGGCTCTTCGGCCCACCATGTCCGCGCCGTCCAGCGATCCCCACACACTAACACTATGCTACACACACTAGGAACAATTTTTCCATTTACCAAGCCAAATTAACCTACAAACCTGTACGTCTTTGGAGTGTGGGAGGAAACCGAAGATCTCGGAGAAAACCCACACAGTTCATGGGGAGAACGTACAAACTCCGTACAGACAGCACCCGTAGTCAGGATCGAACCCAAGTCTCCGGCGCTGCATTCGCTGTAAGGCAGCAACTCTACCACTGCTCCACCGTGCCGTTTATCATGCATTCTCTTGGTCATCTTTCATTGTTGGAGTGGAGTGTGACACAGCTTCATATGGAAACAAAGAATTGCAGATGCTGGTTTATACCAAAGTGCTGGAGTAACTCAGTGGATCAGGCAGCATCTATGGAGAAAATGGATGGATGACGCTTCGGGTCGGGACTCTTCATCAGACTGAAAGTAGAGGGGAGGGAACTGGAGGTAGGAAAAGGCCAGAACAAAGCAGGGCCGGCAACTGATGACCAAGGAAGGGTGGAGCCCACAATGGCCCATTGTTGGCTTGCGAAGAGGTGATAACGAAGGGATACAAGGATACAAACAGTGGAACTAGCAGGACTACTAGGGTGGGGAGGGAGTGGGAGAGAGGGAATTCAGGGGTTGCTTGAAATTGGAGAAATCAATGTTCATACCGCTGGCTTGTAAGCTGCCCAAGCGAAATATGAGCTGCTGTTCCTCCAATTTACATATAGTGAGGGTCCCGACCCGAAACGTCACCCATTCCTTTTCTCCAGAGATTCTGCCTGACCCGCTGAGTGACTCCAGCACTTTGTGTCTATCTGTGCCACAACAAGCAAGTCTTACTCAACAGTCCACCTGGCAGGGCTGCAAAATGGTCCGCTCCTCAAATTTAAGACAGCTTCTGCTGTGCAGTTATTATCAGTATTCTCTGGCAAAGTAATCACACCAGGGAAACATTTATGACTTTGCCCATCTGTAAAGGAAGATAAAACTAACCAGGTTTATTTACTTTATTCACATTGCCTTCACATGCTTCATAAGGCACCCCAAACTGCAGGGGGCCGGCGAGAATGAAAGGGGGTACCCGGCGAGGGGGGCCACCAAAAATTAGGAGGGTCCAGGCAGGGTGACACCGAAAACGAAGTATATAGCCACATACTGAACTACCTTTTCTCATTTGTTTTATGAGAGTCATAGAGTCATACAGCATGGAAACAGGCCCTTCGGCCCAACTTGCCCATACCGGCCAAAATGTCCCAGCTACACTACTTCCAAACCTGTTCTATCCATGTACTTGTCTAACTGTTTCTTAAACGTTGCGATAGTCCCTGCCCCCCTACTACCTCCTCTGGCAGCTTGTTCCATACACCCACCACCCTTTGTGTGAAAAAGTTACCCCTCAGGTTCCTATAAAATCTTTTCCCCTTCACCTTAAACCTATGTCTTCTGGTCCTCGATTAACCTACTCTGGTAAAGAGACTCTGTACATCTACCCGATCTATTCCTCTCATGATTTTGTACACCTCTATAAGATCGCCCCTCGTCCTCCTGCGCCCCAAGCCTACTCAACGTCTCCCTACAGCTCAGTATATTGTTTACAGTGCACCATGTTTACATATTCTGTTGTGCTGCTGCAAGTAAGAATGTCATTGTTCTGTCTGGGACATACGACAATAATACATGTGTAGGAAGGAACTGCAGATGGTGCTTTAAACCAAAGCCGGAGTAACTCAGCGGGTCAGGCAGCATCTCTGGAGAGAAGGAACGGGTGACGTTTCGGGTTGAGACCCCTCTTCAGACAATAAAACACTCTTGACTGTTGAAACCACTCTTGAAGTGGGAAAAGCTGGAGACAGGATGGCATCACTCTAAACCCTCACCTCTGGGAGAGGGGTTTTAATCCAAACCGAGCTGATGAGACGATGATCACCAGCTGTTAAGGGCCTTCGAACTACAATCCCATCAGGGAAGAAACTGCATCGTAAAACTAATCTCTGACTTGCTCCTAAGAGATACGTCCACACTTCCCGACCCGCACGTGGCTGTAACCTTGACATCTTATCCCCGAATCATAAAAGGGTTTGTCATTGCCTGTCTAACAGCGATTAATCACTTTAAAACGATGCTTCTAAAACTCTCCATGCGTAAAGCAAACAAATGAATTGCTCCACTGCGGTACTTATGCTGGGAGGCAACAGCTGCCTGTGTTTGCAGCGATGAACTGCCGAGCACACTGAGACCAGTGTAACGTCACGTCGGGAGATGTAACCCGTTCAGAGCCACCACCACGGAGCCTGGGGACCTGCACTCACGGGACCGCCGTTCGGAAACCAAGACGGAAATTTCAGAGACGCAAGTCCGAATCTAGCCGGGGCGGGTGGGGAATTTAAAGCCTGCTAATGAAATGAAGCTGAAAATAGGCACAAAATGCTGGAGATACTCAGCCCGACAGGCAGCATCTCTGGATAGAAGGAATGGGTGACGCTTCGGGTCGAGACCCTTCTTCAGACTCAGGGGAGAGGGAGTTACAGAGATAAGGAAGTGTGAGGTGTGAAATCGAGACAATGGGGATGGAGATCTAGGAAAATGTAGAATGGATCATTGTTAGCTAGGAGAAGGTAACAGCAAAGCACACAGATACAATGTAATCGAGGCCTGTCAGACTGGTCGGAGAACTGGGAAGGGGGAGGGGATGGAGAGAGGGAAAGCAAGGGTTACTTGAAGTTAGAGAAGTCAATGTTCATATCGCTGGGGTGTATGTAAACTACCCAAGCGAAATATGAGGTGTTGTTCCTCCAATTTGCACTGGGCCTCACTCTGACAATGGAGGAGGCCCAGGACAGAAAGGTCAGTGTGGGAATGGGAGAGGGAATCAAAGTGTTGGGCAACCGGGAGATCAGGTAGGTTCAGGCGGACGATCGCCGAGCCTGCCTTTGGTTGAGCGTTTTTTTTCTGTTTTAAATGTCAGCTTTATTTAATTGTGTAGGAAGGAACTGCAGATGCTTGTTTAACGCGAAAATAGACACAAAATGCTGGAGTAACTCAGAGGGTCAGACAGCATCTCTGGAGAAAAGGAATAGGTGATATTTTGAGTCAGGACCCTTCTTCAGACTGTGAGTCGGGGGGGAAAGGGAAACAAGAGATATAGACGGTGATGTAGAGAGATATAGAACAAATAAATGAAAGATGCAAAAACTAACGATGATCAAGACAAGATGGAGTCCACAATGGTCCATTGTTGGCTGTGGAAGAGGTGATAACGTGTTATACGGACAGTGAAACTCGAAAGGATGTCTCTCTCCACCCCGCCCCCACCATTGCATTATACTAGCTTCACCCTTTGTATTCCTTCATTATCACCTCCTCCGCGGCCAACAATGGACCATTGTGGGCTCCCGCCCTTCTTGAGTCATTGGTGTGGGCTCTGATTTTTCAGTACCTTTTCATACCTATAATTCCCCTTCCCCTGACTCTCAGTCTGACTAAAGGTCTCAATCCGAAACCTCTATTCTGAGTCACTCCAGCTTTTTGTGTCTATTTTCCGATTTATCCAAACCAGCTATCTGACCCCATCACCACCACCTCCAAGTCAATAACAATGGGTATTCGATGCCAACCTTGCTAGGAGTGCCCCCATCCATGGAGACAATCAGTAAAATAGTCCAGAAATGGCCATGACCAACTGGGAACAGTGCAGTGAATTTTCTTCAGACCTAAATTCCAAAATCAGTTTGACGAAGGGTCCCGTCCCGAAATGTTACCTCACCATGTTCACCAGAGATGCTGCCTGACCCACTGAGTTACTCCAACACTTTGTTTAGTTTAAGATCGACAGCTGGAGTAACTCAACTCAACAGCATCTCTGGAGGAAAAGGATGGGTGACTTTATGGGTCGAGCCCCTTCTTCAGACTGCCTTTGTTGAGTTTAGTTTATTGTCACGTGTACTGAGGTACAGTGAAAAGCTTTTTTATTGCCTGCTATCCAGTCAGCGGAAAGACAATACGTGATTACAACCAGGCTGGCCACAGTGTACAGAAACATGAAAAAGGGAATAATGTTTAGTGCAAAATAAAGTCCAGTAACGTTCAAGAGTTCAAGAGAGTTTATTGTCATGTGTCCCAGATAGGACAATGAAATTCTTGCTTTGCTTTAGCACACCAGAACATAGTAGGCACGAATACAGAACAGATCAGTATGTCCATATACCATTGTATAAATATATACACACATGAATAAATAAAACAGATAAAGTGCAAATAAACAGATAATAGGCTATTAATGTTCAGTGTTTTGTCCGAGCCGAGTTTAATAGCCTGATGGCTGTGGGGAAGTAGCTATTCCTGAACCTGGTTGTTGCAGTCTTCAGGCTCCTCTACCTTCTACCTGAAGGTAGTGGGGAGATGAGTGTGTGGCCAGGTCCGATTAAAGATAGTGCGAGGGTCTCCACTGAGGACCTTAGCTCAGGACCGTTCTCCAGTTGTTGCTAGGATGGTTCAGTTGCCTGATCATCGCTGGGAGAAACTGTCGCTGAATCTAGAGGTGTGCGTTTTCACACTTTGGTTTGTCTTGCCTGATAGAAGAGGGGAGAAGAGCTGAGAAGAAATTGTCCCTTGTCTTTTTTTATGACTATATTTTTTTGTTTTTTTCTCATGACCAAATTTTTCAGGTTGTCACTTCAGTGTTGTACCGGATGAGGGCTGCAAGGTTCAAAACGCAATCGCTCAGAACTGAGAGTAATATTGCCCTCTTAGGTAAACTTGAGTCATAACTTTGAGTGACAATTCACAGTGGAGCAGAGGTAGAATTGCTTCCTCACATCGCCAGAGACCCAGGTTCGATCCTGACACCGGGTGCTGACTGTGCGGATTTGCATGTTCTCCCTGTGACCTGTGACCTGCGTGGGTTTTCTCCGGGTGCTCCACTTTCCACCTACACTCCAAAGACGTGCAGTTTCGTAGGCTAATTGGCGGAGGTAAAATCGTAAATTGTCCCCAGTGTGTGTGGGATAGTGTTAAGTGTGCGGTGATCGCTGGTCGGCATGGACTCGGTGGGACGAAGGGCCTGTTTCCACGCCGTAACCCTAAACTAAACTAGACTAATCTCGGCCTCAGGCACGCACACCGCCAACTTCTGAGGCATCACAAACAACGTGAAAACGTAGTGAAAACGGACGTGGGTGATTTGATGGATAATGGCTGCCCCCAGCAAGTGTGTTGGCAGCAACAGCAACTAATTGGAACGGCAGCAATGTGATGTGGAGTCAGACAGGCAGCTCAGCTTGATGTGAGCGGTTTCCCCAGGTCACAGGAGGATCGAACCCTCCCACACGCCAGCTTCCCACAACGCGGGAATTGATTACACTTGATTTAATTACCAGTTTTATTTTCAGCCCCGAGGAGCTCAGTTTAGGAAAATAAAATTTCATTAAAATAACCCGCAGAAGGTTAAAATTCAGAATCAATAATTGGAGTCATACAGTGTTGAAACGGGCCCCTGCCCACACTGGCCTACATGTCCCATCTACACTAGGCCCACCCGCCTGCATCTGGTCCATATCCCTCTAAACCTGTCCTATCCATGTACCTGTCTAAATGTTTCTTAAAAGTTGTGATAGTACCTGCCTCAGCTACCTCCTCTGGCGGCTCGTTCCATACACCCACCACCCTTTGTGTGAAAAAGTTACCCCTCAGATTCAGGTACAATCTTTCCCCTTTCACCTTAAAATTATGTCCTCTGGTTCTCAATCCCCCCCCCCCACCTCATGATTCTCTCATACACCTCTAGAAGATCACCCCTCATCCTCCTGCGCTCCAGGGAATTGAGTCCCAGCCTGCTCAACCTCTCCCTTTAGCTCAGACCCTCCAGTCCTGGCCACATCCTTGTAAATCTTCACTGACCCCCTTTCCAACTAAACAACATCTTTCCTGTAACATGGTGCCCTGAACTGAACACATCACTGTAAATGCAGCCTTACCAACATCTTATACAACTGCAACATGACCTCCCAACTTCTGTACTCAATACTCTGACTGATGAAGGCCAATGTGCCAAAAGCCTTTTTGACCACCCTATCTATCTGTGTCATTGCATTATTTTCAATCCTATTTTTTTTGTTGTACTCTTCCTCTTCTCCCTTCACCCCTCTCCCATCGGACAAGAGGTACAGAAGTGTGAAAACGCACACCTCCAGATTCAGGGACAGCTTCTTCTCAGGCAATTGAACCATCCTATCAACAGCTAGAGAGTGGTTCTGACCTCAGTCCCATCTACCTCATTGAAGACCCTCGGACTATCTTTAATTGGACTTTACAGGTCTTTATCTTGCACTAAACATTATTCTCTTTATCGTGTGTCTGTACACTGTGGACGGCTGGAATGTAATCATGTATTGTCTTTCCACTGACTGGTTAGCACGCAACATAAAGATTTTCACTGTAACTCATACACGTGACAAAAGATTAAACTAAACTAAACTTTTGTGCTTCAGAGAGCACTACAATTAGTGTTGTCGAACGTTGTCAGACATTCTAGAATTAGTGTTGTCAAGCGTTGTTGAACGCTATCGGACATTCGGAAAGGTGTAAGCACAATTGTTTCTATTATGTGTGTTCCTCTTTCCAAATTCGTCTCCACCATCTTAGTTTAGAGTCATAGAGCACAGAAACAGGCCCTTCGGCCCAACTTGCCCATGCCAACCAAGATGCCCCATTTACGTTACGTTAAGTCCTACCTGTTCACGTTTGGACCCTTCCCTCAAAACATTTCCTATCCATGTACCTTTGCTTCAGACTTTAGACTCCAGAGATACCGCGCGGAAACAGGCCCTTCAGCCCACCCATTCCATGCAGACCAGCAATCCCCCCCGTACACCAGCACTATCCAACACACCAGTGCAATTTACAATTATACCAAGCAAATTAACCCTGCAAACCTGTAGGTCTTTGGAGTGTGGGAGGAAACCGGAGCACCCGGAGAAAACCCACGCAGTCACAGAGAGAATGTACAAACTCCGTGCAGACAGCACCCGAGGCCAGGATCGAACCCGGGTGTCTGGCGCTGTAAGGCAGCAATTCAACCACTGCGGCACCGTGCCAACCTGTGACCTGCCTAGTTACTCCAGCACTTAGTATCTATCCCATACTTGTCTCAAACCCCTCAGTAGAACCCAGGCCCCAGTCTAATTCATAGGTTAAAAAGCCACTATCTCTACACTCCTGACACCCAGGAGAATGCTAATTATCATAAATAATACATTGGAAGTGAAACGCCTGCATCCTAATCACCCATCAAGCAAGCATCCATACCTAAATTATTTGTTAAAATGTCATAAGATCATAAGTGATAGGAGCAGAATTAGGCCATTCGCCCCATCGAGTCTACTCCACCATTCAATCATGGCTGATCTATCTCCTAATCCCATTCTCCTGCCTTCTCCCCAAACCCTCTAACATTCGTACTAATCAATAATCGATCTCAGCCTTAAAAATATCCACTGACTTGGCATCCACAGCCTTCTGTGGCACATACTTCCACAGATTCACCACCCTCTGACTAAAGAAATTCTTCCTAATCTCCTTCCAAAAAGAACGTCCTTTAATTCTGAGGCTATGACGTCTAGTCCTAGACTCTCCCACTAGTGGAAACATCCTCTCCACATCCAATCTATCCAGGCCTTTCACTATTCTGTATGTTTCAATGAGGTCCCCCCCTCATCCTTCTAAACTTCAGCGAGTACAGGCCCAGTGCCGACAAATGCTCATCATAGATTAACCTACTCATTCCTGGGATCATTCTTGTAAACCTCCACTGGACCCTCTCCAGAGCCAGCACATCCTTCCTTGGATACGGTGCCCAAAATTGCTCACAATATTCCAACTGCAGCCTTACCAGCGCCTTATAGAGCCTCAGCATTACATCCCTGTTTTTGTATACAAGCCCTCTTGAAATAAATGCTAGCATTGAGTTTGCTCAGGAGTCTGTTCTCGAATCCAATGTGGTTTCTTTGTCATGCTGACAATTGGTTGCATTTACTGCCTGTCACCTCTTCCCTCAGATAGACACAAAAAGCTGGAGTAACTCAGCGGGACGGGCAACATCTCTGGAGAGAAGGAATGGGCGACGTTTCGGGTCGATGATGATGAAGGGTCTCGACCCGAAACGTCACCCATTCCCTCTCTCCAGAGATGCTGCCTGTCCCGCTGAGTTACTCCAGCTTATTGCGTCAATTTAAACCAGCATCTGCAGTTCCTTCCTGCACCACTCCCCCACAGACCAGTCATGGAGGAGACTGCTTCTCAGTATCTCCGTGATTGCTACCCAACCCTGCCCATGTCCCCACCGTGTCCATTTATTATGGGGATACTGTTTATGATCTCTCGTTCCTCACACAGAGCTTGGAATTCAAATTTTGGAAATCATATTTGATTTGTGGCACACCGCCTGAACTGTATCTATTCTTAATGGATGAAAGGAGCTGCCCGCATTCGCTGTACACGGTGTCTACTGACAGAAATATATCCCTTGCTGAGAGATGGCTCTTCAGAGAAATTGCTGCTCCATAAATGGCTATCATTTACAACTGTTGCTCTCTGCCACACACCGAAGCAGCAGTAAATGTTTTCTCAAATGACCCCCATCAACATTTGCAACATGCAACTCTTCATCCTCGAAGATTTCAATCTGCCTCTCAATTCATTGTGTTCTCCCTTCATGCTGTGTTGCCGTCTTATCCCTCGCTTTGCCTGACCTTCTCATATCAACGACCCGATTCATTATATTGCTATGCACGTGACCAAGGGCGGCACAACGCGAGACCCGGGTTCGATCCTGACTACGGGCGCTGTCTGTATGGAGTACGCACGTTCTCACCGTGGCCACGTGGGTTTCCTCAGGTTTCCTCCCACACTCCAAAGACGTGCAGGTTAGTAGGTTAATTGGCTTCGGTAAAAATTGTAAATTGTTCCTTGTATGTGTAGGATAGTGCTAGTGTACAGGGTGTTCGCTGGTTGGCAGGGACTCGGTGGGCCGAAGGGCCTGTTTTCACGCTGTTTCTTTCAATTCTGAATTCTAAAACATAGCCTCTTCGTGCCCATTTAGACTTTAGAGATACAGAGTAGAAACTGGCCCACCGAATCCGCGCCGACCAGCGATCACCCCGTCAACTCGTACTATCCGAGAGACAATTTGCCAATTAACCCAAAATTTACTAATTTACCTAAAAGCCAATTAACCTGCAAACCTGTACGTCTTTGGGAAGTGGGAGGAGACCATTCCACCCGGAGAAAACCCAAGCGGTCACAGAGAGAACGTGCGTACTTCGTACAGCCAGCAACCGTAGTCAGGATTGAACTCGGGTCTCTGGTGCTGCAAGCAATTCTACAGCTACACCACCATGCCGCCCTTAAAACAAGTAGGATCATCTCTGACTACTTTATCATTTTTGTTATGTCCATATCATAACTGAGACCACTCTGCCATCTTATACTGATATCCCATTGATTGGTACGGGTGTCAGAGGTTATGGGGAGAAGGCAGGAGAATGGGGTTAGGAGGCAGAGATAGATCAGCCATGATTGATTGGCGGAGTAGACTTGAAGGGCTGAATGGCCTAATTTTACTCCTATCCCTTATAACCTTATGACCTTATGACCTCATCTGGGTCTTTGTTACCACTGACCTTGAATGCTCCAATGTACCAATGACCAGCCTTCTTCTATCTACCTTCTCTAAACCTGAGCACACATAGATTCTGCGTGGTGCTTGGTTTAGGTGTAGCTAGGTACAGTGAAAAGCTTTGCTATCCAAACAGACCAGACAATACTGTACATAAATACAATGAAGTCAAACTCTAGTACAATAGGTGGAGCAAAGGGGAAGATACAGAGTGCAGAATATGGTTCTCAGCATTGTAGCGCACCAGTTCCACAGACTAAGTCCATTGTCCACAATTGGGGGGGGGAAATGGTGTGGATGACCCAAAACATCACCCATCCTTTTCCACCAGAGATGCTGCCTGACCCGCTGAGTTATTCCAGCACTATGTGTCAACCTTTGGCACAATGAATGTCGGCATGCTGATTCCTCAGCTTCTCTCACTGACCCTCTCTTTAAGAAGTGCCGAGATTCACCTTTTAGTTTAGTTTTGAGATACAGAGCGGAAGCAGGCCCTTCGGCCCACCGAGTCCAATTATACCAAGCCAATTAACCTCATGTCTTTGGAACGTGGGAGGAAACCGGAGCACCCGGAGAAAAACCCACGCAGGTCACGGGGAGAAGGTACAAACTCAGTACAGACAGCACCCGTAGTCAGGATCGAACCCTGGAATCTGGCGCTGTGAGGCAGCGACTCTACCGCTGTGCTGTTCTTGTGCTGCACTGTTCCATATTCTCCGATTTAAGATTTCGGTTGCTTGTTATCGGACGACAGAAACCAGAACGGCCACACAACGCTGAACAGGAAACCAGCTGAAGGGATGTGTGAGCTTCTCCTGGGGATTTCCACAGCTCAAATGAACCGCATCCACTCCTGAAAACAACTTGGGTGTGTGTCTGTGTGTGTGTGTGTGTGTGCGTGAACTTACAATACTCTTGTCGGTCGGCCAAACTAACAAGCAGTCACTGAGCCCGGGGCTTTCCAAAACAAATGAGATTCCTCACATTCCCAAGTTCCCACAAGGTTTGCAGAATAAAAGAAAACACATTTTTATTGCCCGGTTTATGTCATGGAGGTTTTATTTTTGCAATTTGGACTCTGCTATTGCACCACTCACAACAGCTGCCCACGGAGTTTTTCCAATATTGAACGTGGAACCACTATGGGGGAGGCACAGTCATCTTTCTCCTTTCTGCAAAGAAACACTATCTACATCTGCGGAGATCTTGTACCAATGGGCTTCAGGGTTTAGAGATACAGCACGGGAACAGCTTCTGCCCACCCAGTCCCTACACATTAGGGGCAATTTTTACAGGATCACCAGAGACCCGGGTTCAATCCTGACTATATGTAGGGAGTTTGTACTTTCTCCCCGTGACCGCGTGGGTTTTCTCCCAGATCTCCGGTTTCCTCCCACACTCCAAAGACGTGTTTCCTCCCACATTCCACAAACTACAAGTTAGTAGGTTCATTGGCTTTGTAGAAATGTAAAATTGTCCCTAGTGTGCGTAGGATAGTGTCAGTGGGGGGGGGTCGCTGGTCGGCGCCCGGACTCGATGGGCCGAAGGGCCTGCTTCCGTGCATCTGTGTTGCGTGATTCCACTTGTGAACAGAGTACATTCAATGCCTGACTTTGTTATTTTGTTTAGAACAGAGTCTCCCTCAAGCCCACAGAGCGGGTGTGGTTAAAACAACAGTTTCGAGCTTGTGTGGGTTCAATGACTAGGGACAAGCGCCTGCTGTCTGCATTTGTTAGGGGAGGTGGGTGGTCAAAAGTCAAGTGTGTTTAATTGTCGTGTATCCCAGATAGAACAATGACACTCTTACTTGCTGCAGCACGACACAATATATGTAAACATAGTAAACTGTGAACAATACAATAGACGAGAAAGAAAAGTTCACTGTGTGTATGTGTCCCGTCAATGGATATTTTTAAGGTGGAGATGGACATGTTCTTGATTAGTAAGGGTGTCAGGGGTTATGGGGAGAAGGCAGGGTCAGCACTTGGTAAGCAAATTGGGTTCATTGGGCCTCAGCACCCCCTTGTGTAACTGGCTACTGGACTTCCTCACTGACAGACCCCAGTCAGTGCGGGTTGGAAACAACACCTCCAACATCATCTCTCTGAGCACCGGTTCCCCTCAGGGCTGCGTCCTGAGTCCACTGTTGTTTACCCTGATGACCCACGACTGTTGTGCCAGGTTTAGTACAAACCACATCATGAAGTACGCAGATGACACAACAGTGGTGGGCCTTATCCGGGACGACAATGAACTGGCTTACAGGGAGGAGGTGAAACAACTGGTGGACTGGTGCAACACAAACAATCTGATCCTCAATGTTGACAAAACAAAGGAGGTCATCGTTGACTTCAGGAGAAACCGGCACAGTCACACACCACTACACATTAATGACATAGATGTGGAGTTGGTCAGTAGCACTAAGTTCCTGGGGGTGCAGATCACGAACAATCTGACCTGGTCACAAAACATCGCATCACTAGTTAAGAGAGCGCAGCAGCGTTTGCACTTTCTGCGCCGGATGAGAAGAGCTCACCTCCCCCATCCCGTCCTCACCACTTTCTACAGGGGCACCGTAGAGAGCATTTTGACCAGCTGCATCTCTGTCTGGTTTGGGGACTGCAAAGCCTCCGACTCGAAGTCCGTGCAGAGAGTGGTGAGGACGGCTGAAAAAATCATCGGGACTTCTCTTCCTTCAATCTGGGACATTGCGTGCAAACGTTGCTTGTCCAAGGCCAACAGCATTATAGAAAAATAGAAACATAGAAAATAGGTGCAGGAGTAGGCCATTCGGCCCTTCGAGCCTGCACCACCATTCAATATGATCATGGCTGATCATCCAACTCAGTATCCTGTACCTGCTTTCTCTCCATACCCCCTGATCCCTTTAGCCACATCTAACTCCCTCTTAAATATAGTCAATGAACTGGCCTCAACTACCTTCTGTGGCAGAGAATTCCACAGACTCACCACTCTCTGTGTGAAAAATTATTTTCTCATCTCGGTCTTAAAAGACTTCCCCCTTACCCTTAAACTGTGACCCCTTGTTCTGGACTTCCCCAACATCGGGAATAATCTTCCTGCATCTAGCCTGTCCAACCCCTTAAGAATCTTGTACGTTTCTATAAGATCCCCCCTCAATCTTCTAAATTCTAGCGAGTACAAGCCGAGTCTATCCAGTCTTTCTTCATATGAAAGTCCTGCCATCCCAGGAATCAGTCTGTACTCCCTCTATGGCAAGAATGTCTTTCCTCAGATTTGGAGACCAAAACTGTACACAATACTCCAGGAGTGGCCTCACCAAGACCCTGTACAACTGCAATTATAAAATTACAATTATAAAAGCCCCCACACATCTCCATCATGGACTGTTCACTCTGCTGCCCTCGGGCAAAAGGTATCGCAGTATAAGGAGCAGAACGGCCAGGTTTTACAACAGCTTCTTCCCCCGAGCCAGCAGACTCTTGAATTCCATATAATGTGCCGCCACTTTAATCTATTTTATCTTTTTATCTATTTTATCCTTTTGTTATTTTATGTTGCACGATGAGCCAGATGCAACGAAATTTCGTTCAGACTTGCATTTGTTGGTGTATTTTTGAATGACAATAAAGTCTTTGATTGATTGATTGATTGAGAATGGGGTTGAGAATACTTTCAAGAGAGAGCTAGATAGGGCTGTTAAAGATAGCGGAGTCAGGGGATATGGGGAGAAGGCAGGAACCTGGTACTGATTGTGGATGATCAGCCATGATCATATTGAATGGCGGTGCTGGCTCGAAGGGTCAAATGGCCTACTCCTGCACCTATTGTCTATTGTCTATTGAGAAGGAAAGATAAATCAGCCATAAATGAATGGCGGAGTAGACTTGATGGGCCGAATGGCCTAATTCTGCTCCTCTGACTAATGAACATATTACAATCTGTTCTCCCCTGCAGACAGCGCGTATTACACAGGGAAAGGTTCCGTATGAATGGGAAGCAGTGAGATAGTGGGGATCTAAGAATTATGAGACCGTTCAATTTCAGTAGCCTGTAACTCAACTTTGTGCCATTATTCTTGCATGATCCACCAAAATCAGACTCAATCTCCATTAAAGATACACAAAGTGCTGGAGTAACTCAGCGGGTCAGGCAGCATCTCTGGAGAAAAGGAATAGGTGACGTTTCGAGACGAGACTCTTCTTCAGACTGAGAGTCAGGGGAGAGGGAATCTAGAGGTATGAAAAGGTACAGAACAAATCAGAGCCGGAAGCAAGGGAGGGCATTGTGTGTTTGATCAGTACCCTGAATCTGGCTTTCATGTGGGGCCCATTAATAGCCCTGTCCCACGGTACGAGTTCATTCCAAGAGCTTTCCCGAGTTTAAAAAAAATCAAACTCATGGTAAGCACAGAGAATGAACGTAGCGGGTACGTCGGAGCTCGGGGATGTCTCTTAGCGGCTCGTAACGCTAACGGCAGGTACTCGGGAAGACTCGCTAACGGCAGGTAAGCACAGGAAGACTCGTGAAGATTTTTCAACATGATGAAAAATGTGCACGAGAGCCCCGAGTACCGACGAGTGGCCATTACCGTAAATCTCAGAGTTCGAATCAGGGCAAACTCGGGAGAGCTCTTGGGACAGGGGTTTAACTCTCTTAGTTAATGCTCAGAACCAGACAGACACAAAAAACATCTCATAGTGCAGTGATGAGTTTCCTTCTCTCCAGAGATGTTGCCTGTTCTGCTGAGTTACTCCAGCATTTCATGTCTATCTTCAGTGTAAACCAGCATCTGTAGTTCCTTCCTGCATAGTCAATCTCCACTATCTTGTTCTTGCCTTGCTTGTATTTTCTTTCAACACCTCTGGGCAACAGTTTGTGGGAACCAATAGCTCTCTGGTACCACTGTGAACGAACGGGTGATCGATGGTCGGCGTGGACTCGGTGGGCTGACGGGCCTGTTTCCAAGCCGTATCTTTCCTTCAATCAACTCAATCCATACACAAAGGATGAATTCTTGTGCGATACACTAAAAATATTCGGTTGCTGGCCCTGATTTCTTGCTTCCAGTTCCACCCCCACCACAATCAGTCCGAAGAAGGGTCCCAACCCGAATGTTCACCTATCCATGTTCTCCAGAGATGCTGCCTGTCCCGCCGAGTTACTCCAGCATGTTGTGTCTATCTTTGGTAAAAACCAACAGTTCCTTTTTATTACACTAAAAATATTGTCTTGGACTAGGTCAACCACCTGAATATAAAATTAGAATTGCAGACAGGGCGGCACGGTGGCGCAGCGGTAGAGTTGCTGCCTCACAGCGCCAGAGACCACGGTTCGATCCTGACTACGGGTGCTGTCTGTACGGAGTTTATACCTTCCTCCCGTGACTGGGTGGGTTTACGCCGGGTGCTCCGATTTCATCCCACATTCCAAAGGCGTGCGGGTTTGTAGGTTAATTGGCTTCAGTAAAAATTGTAAATTGTCGCTCGTGTGTAGACTAGTGCGAGTGCGCGGGGGTTGCTGTTGGGGTCGGACTCGGCGAGCCGAAGGGCCTATTTCCGCGTTCTACCTCTAAAACTAAACGAAAAGGTTGTGAATCTACGCACAAAGGGACCTCCAAGCAACATGGTGAGTGTTTGCCCACATTTCAAGCAGACATTTCTTTTGCCCAGCCCTTATCACTATTTACTCAGTGGATTTCCTATCTCTCTCCTGTTTTTCCAGGCGTATGGAAAGGCATCCAGATCTGCAACAATGAGGTCGGAAATGCAATAGTTGGCACGGCTCATATCTGGCACACCGACCACTGCTATTTCCAGAGCAGGCTTAGCGTGTTCAGTGCGGCTTATCGGCTATGCCTGCTCCCCTCCCCAAAGTCTGTTCACCTTCTGCACAGCGACTGCAAAGTCCTGCTTCCTTCTGTGTTTATCTGACCACCCTCACCTTCCCCTAAAAAAAGGACACACAAAGTGCTGGAGTAACACAGCGGGTCAGGCAGCATCCCCGGAGAACATGGGCAGGTGACGTGACAGGCCTGGACCCTTCTTCAGATAGCAGCGGATGGGCCAAAAGGTCAACTTCCACGCTGTGTCTCCAAACTGTGAACTAAATGGTGACGCAAAGTGCCGGAGCAACTCAGCGGGTCAGGCAGCATCTCTGGAGAACGTGGGCAGGTGACATTACGCGCTTGGGACTCTTCTTCAGGCTTCGCTTTCATCAAACTGCAGGAGATGCGGCAGTGAGGCGAGAGGAGATGGAGAGCGTGGGAGGCTGGGGAGGTCAATTATTCCCAACCTACCTCGTCTCCATCCTTGCCCTGTGAACGAGATTGTGTGAGGTGAGGGACAGGCACGGTGGTGCAGCGGTAGAGTTGCTGCCTCACAGCGCCAGAGACCCGGGTTCGATCCTGACCTCAGGTGCTGTCTGTGTGGAGTTTGTACGTTCTCCGGGAGCTCCGGTTTCCTCCCTCACTCCAAAGATGTACATGTTTGGAGGTTAATTGGCTTCTGTAAATTATGTAAATTGCCCCTAGTGTGCAGCATAGAACTAGTATACTGGATGATCAATGGTCGGTGGGGACCCAGTGGGTCGAAGGGCCTGTTTCCATGCTGTATCTCAAAAGTCTAAAGTCTAATCAGTGTACGGGGTGATCGCTGGTCGGCGTAGACTCGGTGGGCCAAAGTGGCCTGTTTCCGCACTGTATCTCTAAAGACCAAAATGTAATGACTAACTAGTGTACAGGGTGATTATTGGTTGGCGTGGACTCAGTGGGCCAATGCGGCAGTTTTTACGCTGTATCTGTAGACTAAACTAATTTCTGTACGATTCCTTGTAAACATGGTGGCTGCTTTGTTGGGCATTTCTGATGCTTGTTGATTCACGCTGGTTTGGGAAGTACGAGCACTTTAGGCCTTGTTGCCAGCAATGCTGCCTTGTTCACTCTGCTCACTTAGCCAGAAAGCTGACAAGTTGTCGAAGGGTCCAGACCCGAAACGTCACCTATTCCTTTTCTCCAGAGGAGCTGCCTGACCCGCTGAGTTACTCCGGCATTTTGTGTCCATCGTGGGTGCACAGACAGAGGGGCAATTGATCGGCCAAGCTGCTGCACATTGTGCATTAATCACTTCCATCCAGTTTCTCGGCTGGAAGCATCCTATGCAATCTGAAATGATTGTCTTGGCTCTGTTTTTAGGACGTTGCTGCAATTTACTGCTTTGTGGGGGATTGCACACTGACTGCGATCAGATCAGCTGGCAAGCACAAGCTGAAGAGACAATAGACCATAGACAATAGGTGCAGGAGTAGGCCATTCGGTCCTTCGAGCCAGCACCGCCATTCAATATGATCATGGCGGATCATCCCCAATCAGTACCCCGTTCCTGCCTTCTCCCCATATCCCCTGACTCCGCTATCTTTAAGGGCCCTATCTAGCTCTCTCTTGAAAGCATCCAGAGAACCTGCCTCCACTGCCCTCTGAGGCAGAGAATTCCACAGACTCACCACTCTCTGTGAGAAAAAGTGTTTCCTTGTCTCCGTTCTAAATGGCTTACCCCTTATTCTTAAACTGAGGCCCCTGGTTCTGGACTCCCCCAACCTCGGGGACATGTTTCCTGCCTCTAGCGTGTCCAAGCCCTTAACAATCTTATATGTTTCAATAAGATTCCCTCTCATCCTTCTAAACTCCCGAGTGTACAAGCCCAGCCGCTCCATTCTCTCAGCATATGACAGTCCCGCCATCCCTGGAATTAACCTTGTAAACCTACGCTGCACTCCCTCAATAGCAAGAATGTCCTTCCTCAAATTAGGGGACCAAAACTGCACACAATACTTCCCATGTCCCCCTCGTGACTGACCCTTTATGACCATAAGACACAGGAGCAGAATTCATGTTTCAATGGCACTTTATCGACACGTGTACCTCAGTAATGAAGGGTCTCGATCCAAAACGTCACCTATTCCTTTTCTCTGGTGTTGCTGCCTGAGTTACTCCAGCTTTTTGTGTCTTTGGTTTAAAGCAGCATCTGCAGTTCACTTCCTACACAAGCTGCGTGCTTGGTTACAGGACAAATCGATCACCTTAGCCTTGTCACCTGTGTCCTTGTGCAGATGTCACACAATGACAACGATCCCGGGGAAGAATGGGTTGATGTAAAAGGAGCGTCTCATGGCTCTGGCCTGTACTCGCTGGAGTTCCTGAAAGGCCCATATACAGTGTATTCAGAAAGTATTCAGACCCCTTCACTTTTTCCACATTTTGTTATGTTACAGCCTTATTCTAAAATGGATTAAATTCTTTTTTTTTTAATCGTCAATCTACACATAATACCCCATAATATAAAAGCGAAAACACATGTTTAGAAATGTTTGCAAAATAATTAAAAATAAATAACTGAAATATCACATTTACATAAGTATTCAGACCCTTTGCTATGACACTCAAAATTGATTCCATTGATTATCCTTGAGATGTTTCTACAACTTGATTGGAGTCCACCAGTGGTAAATTAAATTGATTGGACATGATTTGGAAAGGCACACACTTGTCTATATAAGGACCCGCAGTTGACAGTGCATGTCAGAGCAAAAACCAAGCCATGAAGACGAAGGAATTGTCCATAGACCTCCGAGACAGGATTGTGTCGAGGCACAGATCTGGGGAAGGGTATAAAACAATTTCTGCAGCATTGCAGGTCCCAAAGAGCACAGTGGCCTCCGTCATTCTTAAATGGAAGAACTTTGGAACCACCAGGACTCTTCATAGAGCTGGCCGCCCGGTCAAACTGAGCAATCGGGGGAGAAGGGCCTTGGTCAGGGAGGTGAGCAAGAACCCGATGGTCACTCTGACAGAGCTCCAGAGTTCCTCTGTGGAGATGGGAGAAACTTCCAGAAGAACAACTATACCTGCAGCACTCCACCGATCAGGCCTTTTGTGGTAGAGTGGCCAGACGGAAGCTACTCCTCAGTAAAAGGCACATGACAGCCCGCTTGGAGTTTGCTAAAAGGCACCTAAACAAGATGCTCTGGTCTGATGAAACCATGATTGAACTCTTTGCCCTGAATGCCAAGTGTCACGTCTGGAGGAAACCAGGCAACGCTCATCAACTGGCCAATATCATACCTATGGTGGTGGCAGCATCATGTGGGGATGTTTTTCAGCGGCAGGAACTGGGAGACTAGTCAGGATCGAGGGAAAGATGAACGGAGCAAAGTACAGAGAGATCCTTGATTAAAACCTGCTCCAGAGCGTTCTGGACCTCAAACTGGGGCGGAGGTTCACCTTCCAACAGGACAACGACCCTAAGCACTGCATGGAGATACTGCATGGACACAGGCCTTTCGTCCCGAGTCCACGCCAACCATCGATCACTAGTTCTATGTTATCTCACTCTCATCCACTTCCTACACACTAGGAATGATTTGAAATTTACAGAAGCCAATTAAGCTACAAACCTGCACGTTGTTGGAGTGCGGGAGTATACCGGAGAGCCCGGAGAAATCACTGCGGCCACGGCGAGAACGTACAAATTCCATACAGACAGCACCCATAGCCAGGATCGAACCATGGTCTCTGGTGCTGTGAGGCAGCAACTCTAGCAGGTGCCCTGGTTTCCTCCCACACTCCAAAGATGTACATGTTTGTAGATTAATTGGCTTCTGTAAAATTGTAAATTGTCCCTAGAGCGTAGGCTAGTGCTAGTGTACGGGGATTGCTGGTCGGCGTGGACTCGGTAGGCCGAAGGGCTTGATTCCGCGTTGTATCTCTAAAGTCTAAACGGATTGCCACTGAACTGTGTGCAACTAATTCTGAGTAGGAAGGAACTGCAGATACTGGTTTGCACTGAAGGTAGACATAAAATGCTGGAGTAACTCAGGCAGAATCTCTGGAGAAAAGGAATAGGTGACGTTTTGGGTCGAGAACCTTCTGTACTTAGGTACGTGTGTCAATAAAGTGCCATTGAAACATCAATTCTGCTACTATGTCTTACAGTTGTAAAGGGTCAGTCAGAAGGGGGACAGAGGAAGAACTCTTCATCTTGCACTGCCCAGTTGATCTGATCTATTCTTGCTATTGCGGGGGTGCAGACCGACTGGGCGTGTATTCACAGGAATTTAGAAGAATGAGAGAGGATCTTAAGGGATTGGACTGACAAGATGCAGGGAAAATGTTTTCCGTGTTGGGGGAGTCCAGGACCAGAGATCACAGTTTCAGAATAAGAGGTAGGCCATTTAGGACTGAGATGAGGAAAAACCTTTTCAGCCAGAGAGTTGTGAATCTGTGGCAGCCAATTCACTGGATGTTTTCAAGAGAGAGTTCGATATAGCTCTTAGGGCCAACGGAATCAAGGGATATGGGGAAAAAGCAGGAACAGGGTACTGATTCTGGATGATCAGCTGTGATCATATTGAATGGCAGTGCTGGCGCGAAGGGCCGAATGGCCTACTCCTGCACCTACTTTCTATGTTTCTATGATCGCAGTCAGTACGCAATCTCCCACAAAGCATTCAATTTAAGAGCTGCAGAAGCATTCAAAACCGGTGGCTGCGGGCAACGTCCTAAAATCAGAACCAATACAATCATTTCAGATTGCAAGGGATGCTTCCAGCTACGAATCTGCATGGGACCGAGACAAAATATAGCTTTAAGTAGCTTCAGCAACCATTAAGAGCCATTCATTATTTACAAGAACATTCCTGAATTTACTTGTCACCTTGAATCAAATAACGCATTTGAGGCAAGACTTTATGCACTGATGGCTTCCCTCACAGGCTCTTCATATTGAATTTGACCCCAGCGAGGGGAGATTTAGTTTAGAGATACAGCGTGGAAACAGGCCTTTTGGCCCACTGAGTCCACGCCGACCAGCGATCCCCGCTCACTTAAGGCTCTGTCTTACCTGTTTGCGGTCATCAGCGGTGAAGCGCGGCGTCGCCGGTAGCGGGGACCGTGCGGCAACGGCGAGAGCGTCGAGCCTATCCACTGGAGCGCCGCACGGATGCTGCGCGGGGGCCGAGTTAATTCAAACACGGCGGGTCCCACGTGCTTGCGGTAAGTAAAAAAAAGGGCGGGCCGACTGCAATGACGTCAGCCCGACGCACGTGACTCACCAGCGGCGGCTGTGGCGGCGGCCATCCAGATCGCGGCGCTGTAGCGGTGGCTGTGCCTGCGGCCGTGCAGCACACGTGCTTCACTGGCGGCGGCACGTGCCTCACTGACGGAGGCTGTGGCAGTGGAGGTTTGACGCACGGCGCTCGAGCCACACTGGCGGCGGCCCGTGCGGGCGGCCGTGCCGCACTCGTGCATCACTGGTGGAGGTTGTGCGGTGAGTATATAGTTTTCGACATTGTCGATTTTATTTTAGTACCGTGCGGTGTTGGGAACACCGCCGCACGGCCCGGGAATTGTACGTTCTCACGAGTGCGCGGTCTATGGCGGCAGATTCTTCCCGTTTCGCCGCCAATGACCGCAGACTCGTGAGACAGGCCTTTAACACTCCAAGGACGTACAGGTTTGTCGGTCAATTGGCTCGGTAAAATTGTAAATTGTCCCCAGTGTGTGTAGGACAGTGTTAGTGTGCGGGGATTGCTGGTCGGCGTGGACTCGCCCGCGTGTGTGTATGTGTGCGCATGCGCGCGCGGCCGCCAAAAAAATTGTGTCCCCCCTGTCCCCCGGTCCATATTTTGATAGCGATTTCCGTGCCTGGCACCGAGTCATTATCCCACAATGTGCAGCCAAGGTAGGCTCAAAATGCTGGAGTAACTCAGCGGGTCAGGCAGCATCTCTGGAGAAAAGGAATAGGTGACGTTTCGGGTCGAGACCCTTCTTCAGACTGAGAGTCAGGGGAAAGGGGAAGCGAGAGATATAGACGGTGTGGTAGAGAGATATAGAGCAAATGAATGAAACATATGCAAAAAAGTAACGATGACAAAGGAAACAGGCCATTGTTCGCTGTGGACCAGGTGAAAACTGAAAACGACCAATAAAGGCCTCGACCTGAAACGTCACCCATTCCTTCTCTCCAGAGATCATAAGATCATAAGGAATAGGACTTGAATGAGGTGATTCGGCCCATCGTCAACTCCGCCATTCAAACATGGCTGGACTATCTCTCCTTCCTAACTCCATTCTCCTGCCTTCTCCCCATAACGTTGACACCTGTACCAATCAAGAATCGATCTATCTCTGCCTTAGAAATATCCTCTGACTTGGCCTCCACAGCCTTCTGTGGCAAAGAATTCCACAGATTCACCACCCTATGACTGAAGATATTTCTCCTCATCTCCTTCCTAAAAGAACGTCCTTTAACGCTGCCTGTCCCACTGAGTTACTCCAGCATTTTGTGTCCAAGACAGCTTTGAAGCTGGTGCGACGGGTGAGGGAGGGATGGAGAGAGAGAGAGGGGATTGCAAGGATTACTTAAAGTTAGAGAAATCAACACTCATACCGCTGGGTTGTAAGCTGCCCAAGCGAAATGTGAGGTGCTGCTCCTCCAATGTGCGTGTGGCCGTACACCCGCTGGCTACTAAAATCTCATAGATGGTTGTCAACGCCCTGCTCAGATGCAAGTGGTCTCAGTAGGAAAACACACCCTCTTGAAAACAAGAAGGGTTATAAGTGCGAGCAATGTCAACTTTGATTTTCTGATGCTGTCTGGTCTCTCTGCTTGTGGGGCACAATGGGCTGCTGAAGTTCGGATCCGTCTGCATCAAGCTGCCTGCTGAAATGGGAAAGAGCAAAGGGGAGTGGATTCAGCTCAACACGACAGAGATGGAAACACTACTGTCCAGGGTTGTAAAGAGACACCGCTCATAACAGGAGCTTGAAATCTGCAACATCCAGGTTCAGGAACAGCCACTTCCCCACAACCATCAGACTATTAAACCCAAGTCAAACAAAAATCTGAACTTTAATAGCCTATTGCACTTTATCTGCTTATTCATGTGTGTATATATATATTCCATGGCATATGGACACACTGATCTGTTCTGTATTCATGCCTACAATATCCTGTTGTGCTGAACCAAAGCAAGAATTCCATTGTCCTGTCTGGGACACATGACAATAAACTCTCTTGAATCTTGAATCTTAAGTTCATAAGTGCTCGGCGCAGTGAAGATGTGGATTACAGATATGTCCGAGACACTACATTTGGAAAACATTAGGCTTGTCTTGGCGGAAAAAACAGATCAATTTCTTAAGACATGGATACCCTTTACTGAATTTTTACGACGACAGAATGGTTAAACACGAATTTAAATTTAAATCCGATGCTATGATGGGTGAGAGGGGGGGGGGGGCGATGGGGGGGGGGGGAGGTATATCTCCATCTTTTCTTTGCTTATTTCCCTTTCTTTCTTCTGCACTGCTTTGGTAGCTTAGGGGTCTTTCCTGTTCTTTTCTACTTTACCTCTTCGTTCTTTCTTTTCTTCTTTCCTTGTTTTCCTTTTTTTTCTTTTTTTCTTTTTTTTTTAAATTTAGGTTATAATGTTAAAAATGAAGCTGTACAATAATTGTATAATTGTTATGCCGATCGTCTTATCCTTGTACAATTGCTTCGAATAAAAATTAAAAAAAAATAATAATAAATAAGTGCTAGGCGCAGAATTAGGCCATTCGGCCCATCAAGTCATGCAGGACGACAGTGAAAGCAAGACGACACTAGTGGTATTACCTAGCCAACAATGGACCATTATGTTGCATCATGTATAGAATATTATCTTTCTTACAATGATTGAGATGCCAGTGAGGTACAGTAGTTGTCCAAATGCTACTAATGCATCTCAAAACAAATTGGTCTTCTCCCATGTTCATTAGTTCTAGGAGCAGAATTAGACCATTCGGCCCATCAAGTCTACTCCACCATTCAATCATGGCTGATCTATCTCTCCCTCTCAACCCCATTCTCCTGCCTTCTCCCCGTAACCCCTGACACCCGTACTAATCAAGAATTTTGACTGCTTACTCAGAAACAA
>CM075982.1:29863255-29889458 GCA_038087875.1 Malacoraja senta
AGTCAGAGTATAGAAGAGAGATCGAGCAACTGTCCATATGGTGCCAGCACAATAACCTGGCCCTCAACACCAGCAAAACCAAGGAACTGATTGTGGACTTTGGAAGGAGTAGGATGGGGACCCACAGTCCCATTTATATCAACGGGTCGATGGTTGAAAGGGTCAAGAGCTTCAAATTCCTGGGGGTGCACATCTCTGAAGATCTTTCCTGGTCCGAGAACACTAATGCAATTATCAAGAAAGCACATCAGCGCCTCTACTTCCTGAGAAGATTACAGAGAGTCGGTTTGTCAAGGAGGACTCTCTCTAACTTCTACAGGTGCACAGTAGAGAGCATGCTGACCGGTTGCATCGTGGCTTGGTTCGGCAACTTGAGCGCCCTGGAGAGGAAAAGACTACAAAAAGTAGTAAACACGAGGGGATTTATCGCAGTCGCTGCCTCAAAAAGGCTGGCAGCATCATCAAGGACCCACACCATCCTGGCCACACACTCATCTCCCTACTACCTTCAGGTAGAAGGTACAAGAGCCAGAAGACTGCAACAACCAGGTTCAGCAATAGCTACTTCCCCACAGCCATCAGGCTATTAAACCTGGCTCGGACAAAACTCTGATTATTAATAACCCATTATCTGTTATCTGCACTTTATCAGTTTATTTATTCATGTGCGTATATATTTATATAATGGTATATGGACACACTGATCTGTTTTGTAGTAAATGCCTACTATGTTCTGTGTGCTGAAGCAAAGCAAGAATTTCATTGTCCTAACAGGGACACATGACAATAAACTCACTTGACTTGACTTGAAGTATATCCTGGCCTGGATCTCACAGGGAGCCAATGAAGGGAGGGAGAAAAATACTGGGGTGAGGTTTAATACTTGCAGGGGGAATACTTACTGATGGGCCGAAGGGACTCCTCCTGGGCTAGTACAGGCCTGATGGGTCGAAGAGACTCTTTAAAAAAAAAGAGTGAGTGAAATCTCAGTGAAAGGCACTTTTTCTGGACTTTTCCTGGCCTGGCACGGGCCTTTTGGGCCAAAATGCTCCTCCTGGGTTAATACCAGCATTTTGGGCAAAAGGGACTGGTTTCTCGGCTAATAGGGGCCTTATGGGCCGAAATTAGTGGTTTCAGGCAGGCCAAGCAACTCATTTCATTTCATTTCCATTTCCATTTCAAGCACAGGGCAGGCCAAACAACTCATTTCATTTCATTTCCATTTCCATTTTGCATTGCCATTTCAAGCACAGGGCAGACCAAACAACTCATGGCATTGTCATTTCATTTCCATGTTGCATTGCAGTCTCAAGCTCAGGGCAGGCCAAACAACTCATGGCATTGTCATTTCATTTCTAGAGGACTAGAGGTTATAGCCTCAGAGTGAAAGGACATTCCTTTAGGAAGGAGATGAGGAGGAATTTCTTTGGTCAAAGGGTGGTGAATCCGTGGAATTCTTTGCCACAGTAGGCTGTGGAGGCCAGGTTAGTGGATATTTTTAAGGCAGAGATAGATAGATTCTTGATTAGTACATGAGTCAGAGGTTATGGGGAGAAGGCAGGAGAATGGGGTTCGGCAGGAAAGATAGATCAGCCATGATTGAATGACGGCGTAGACTTGATGGGCCGAATGGCCTAATTCTGCTCCTATTCCTTTGACCTTATGTCCATACGTAAGAGGCACCATTTTGGTGCCATTTTACAGTCCCAGCTGCAGCGGGTCACAAAGGCCCGTTGTAGCCATCGCCTCCATTTTGGTCGTCCTGTGAACCATCGTCCCTCTCCATGCCTGGCCCTCTTCAGCCTTTGTTCCCTGCGGGGGGAGGGGGGATGCCTCCCGCAGCCGACTTCAAGGGTGCGGAAGGTAAGACCTTCCGGTTTCTCTCACCGGGCCCTTTCTCCAGCGGCTGCCACCGTCTCCGTCTCCTCACACCCCTTCTCCGATTCTCGATTCATGCGGAGAGCCGGGGTCGGGCTTGGCGGCCTACCATCACCGAGCGACCCGGGCCTGCGGCTGGCTGTTACCGTAGTCTGGTAATTTTATGGTTGCCTTGACTGAGATTTGCCATCTCCTTTTCAGAACAAGAATCTCCTTCTCTGGAGTCTCCTTTTACAAGGATGATCCCAGAATGAGTAGGTTAACATATGATGAGCGTTTGTCGGCACTAGGCCTGTACTCGCTGGAGTTCAGGAGAATGAGAGGAGACCTCATTGAAACAGAATAGTGAAAGGCTTGGATAGAGTGGATGTGGAGAGGATGTTTCCACTAGTGGGAGAGTCTCGGATTAGAGGTCACAGCCTC
The DNA here is from genome assembly GCA_038087875.1 of Malacoraja senta. Classification (NCBI taxonomy): domain Eukaryota; kingdom Metazoa; phylum Chordata; class Chondrichthyes; order Rajiformes; family Rajidae; genus Malacoraja; species Malacoraja senta. The sequence continues at coordinate 29,865,557 of CM075982.1, forward strand.
AGAATTAAAGGACGTTCTTTTAGGAAGGAGATGAGGAGGAATTTCTTTAGTCATAGGGTGGTGAATCTGTGGAAATCTTTGCCACAGAAGGCTGTGGAGGCTAAGTCCGATGATATTTTTAAGGCAGAGATAGATAGATTCTTGATTAGTACAGGTGTCAGAGGTTATGGGGAGAAGGCAGGAGAATGAAATTAAGGGGCTGTCCCACTTGGGCGACCTAATCTGCGAGTTTAGAAGAGTTTGCCCTCGACTCAAACTCGCAGCATGGCCGACTCGTGGTCCTAGGAGGTCCTATGAGGTCACTGGAACTCTCCTTCATGCTCGAGGGAAGTTCCCACATACTCGCGGCCTCAGCTAGGTCGTGGAAAATTGTCAGCATGTTGAAAAAATTTCCGCCAGTAAAAATTGGTCGGCATGGTTCTTTTGAACTCGTGGTGCAATGGAGTGGGGTCGCTATTTAGTTACAGGCAGTCGAGGGCAGCCGTAGGCAATCTCCTTCGCTGACCGGGCATTTTGATTGGCTCATTGGAGTTTTCAGGACTAAGGAAGACCGACCGGGAGGTAAAATGCCTGCTATACCTTATTAAACTGAACACTTCTTAAAAGTGTCTCCACTCCTTCTCCCCCCTTTCACCCCCCCCCCCCCCCTTCTCTCTCCTTCTCTCCCCTTCTCTCTCCCCTCTCCGCGCTTTCTAAAGGACTTACCGTACACTGGGCAGCCGTCTTTTACCTTCCTCTTCATCGCGGGTGTGAATTTCAGCACTCCCCCGCTTTCCCTGGCCCCCGCCTTTGCGATGTGTTTGTGTGCGTGTGTGTGTGTGTGGTCGGTCGATCCAGCTCGCAGTTTCATCGCTGACGGTCGATCCAGCTCATAGGTTTTCCAGGCGAGTGCCCTCGAGCTTGAAGGTCGAAGACACTCTTCTGAACTCGCAGATTAGGTCGCCCAAGTGGGACAGCCCCTTTAGGAGGGATCAGCCATGATTGAATGACGGAGTAGACTTGATGTCTAATTCTGCCTCTATCACTTATGATCTTATGATCCGATGCAAATCCTACACCTCCTTGTTTATTAATTTCTCCCAGTTGTCATGCCAGCATTTGATCTACTGTCGCTGCATCAAAGACCTAGTGGTTTGGCCGTTAATCAATCATTAACCGCCACACAGCTCAACCCCCTGAGGAATTGACATGGCAGCGTTGCGAGTGCCAGCCACAACACTGGAAGTATTGCGAAACAAATTGTGTTATATTGGCGATGAACTCAGTGTTCAATCTTCTGCCACGGCTGAGAGGCTTTGCAGGTTCACCATTTCCCACATAAACGGCAGTGGGTTTGTGTGTGATGCATGCGGTGCTGTCAGCCTTCATGCACAATGAACAATCATCGCAGGGGAGCTGGAGTAAAAAACAAAGTAGCTCACAGTCACAATTCAGGTCATGATTGAACCCGTTTGCAAAACAGTTTGCGAGTGAGATGGTGATATCAGTTTCCTGGAAAGACTGCAGGTGAATGGGTGTAAATTAAAATGCAGAGAATAACTCATTTAACCATGTGAATGATACACAGATGAAAGATGTCCGTGGAGACGCCACATGGTTTAAAGGCTTTCCTTCTGCTACAAGGAGGTGGTGCAAATGCAACGGAAGATTAAACCGGAAAGATTTATTTGAGATCAATATGTACTATAGTTCTGCTTGATTACACAAAGTGATTAGTTTAGAAACAGGCCCTTCAGCCCATCGAGTCCAGGCCGACCAGGGATCGCTGGACACCAGCACCATCCTACACACTAGGGACAATTTACAATGTTACAGAGGGCCAATTAACCTACAAACCTGCACGTCTTTGGATTGTGGGAGGAAACCAGAGCTCCTGGAGGAAGCCAACGTGGTCACAGGGAGAATGTACAAACTCCATACAGACAGCTCCCGTAGTGAGGATCAAACCCGAGTCGCTGGCGCTGGAAGGCAGCAACTCTACCGCTGTGCCGCCGTGCCACCCAATGAAGGCAGCCAGCTGAGGAACGGTCCCGGCCCGAAACGTCGCCTCTCCACGTTCTCCAGAGAACTTTAGGGCAGTCACAGTGGCGCAGCGGTAGAGTTGCTGCCTTACAGCGAATGCAGCGCCGGAGACCCGGGTTCCATCCCAACTACGGGTGCTGTCTGCACGGAGTTTGTACGTTCTCCCCGTGATCCGCGTGGGTTTTCTCCGAGATCTTCGGTTTCCTCCCAAACTCCAAAGACGTACAGGTTTGTAGGCTAATTGGCTTGGTAAATGTTTTTTTTTTTTAATTGTCCCTAGTGGGTGTAGGATAGTGTTAATGTGCGGGGATCGCAGGTCGGCGCGGTCCCGGTGGGCCGAAGGGCCTGTTTCCGCACTGTATCTCTAAAACTAAAAATGCTGCCTGACCCACTGAGTTACTCCAGCACTTTGTGTCCTCATGTGTTGGGGAACGGGGTACAGAGAGGAACAGGGTCCCCTGGCCCACTACATGTTGCCCAGTCCTGCCTCCCACCCAGTTCATTAACACTGTGGACAATGGGTGCATAATCTAAATCTTAAACTTGGTTTTCTCCCACACTCCGAAGAAGTACAGGTTTGCAGATTAAAGGGCCTGTCCCACTTGGAGATTTTTTCCCGCAACTGCCGGCATCATTGACTGACGTATCAGGTCACCGAAAAAGCCACTGGATTTTGAAATGTTCAAAATCTTTCGGCAACCCTGGTACGTCAGTCAATGACGCCGGCAGTCGCCGAAAAAAATCGCCAAGTGGGACAGGCCCTTAAATTGGCTTTAGTAAAATTGTAAATTGTTCCTAGAGTGTGTAGGATAGTGATCGCTGGTTGGTGCCGGCTCAGTGGGCCGAAGGGCCTGCTTCCGCGCTGTATCTCTAAACTAAAGTAGGAGTGAGAGGATCTGCAAGTCTTGAAAAAAAATACAGGAAGGCCCCTTGCAGCTGATCATCGTTTGGTACAATTAACAATGCATAAGTGATTTGTGCATCATTTTAAGGAGGTTAACTACATCTGATTAGTGCACAGAGATTTTACACCATTAAACAGTGCAATGCTTCGTACAGCGTACTGCCTGACTCAATTAAATGCTGCTAAATTAAAGGAAACATCGGAATAAAAATCTGTTTCGAAGTCTGGGCCCAGGGCTTAGTTCCGACCTATGACATGATACAGTCCACCTTTAGAGACTGGTCTGAGAGTCATTCACCAACAAAATAAAATGCACAGTATTTAAAAAAAATATGCCTGTTATTCCCTTATCATGTATCTGTACACTGTAAATGGCTCGATTGTAATCATGTATTGTCTTTCCCCTGACAGGCTTGCACGCAACAAAAAGCTTTTCACTGTACATCAGTACACATGACCATAAACTAATCTGTAAACAGTAAAAGCAAGGAACTGCAGATGCTGGTTTACCAAGGAAAGACGCAAAGTGCTGGAGGAACTCAGTGGGTCAGGCAGCATCCCTGAAGAACATGGAACTCTGACGTTTTTGGTTCGGGACCCTTCTTCAGACCGATTGATTCAATCCGAAGGGTCCCAACCTGAAACGGCATCTATCCATGTTCTCCAGGGATGTTGCCATTCCCGCTGAGTTATTCCAGCATTTTGTGTCTCTCCAAAGAAAACACACGTTTATCATCAGTTTCTCCCTTTTCTCTGCTCAGGGGGAAATGTCTCTGAAATTAGATGGTCTTCATTACCCCCAGGAACTTAGACATTTCTACCAAGTCTTTGCTACATTATCCATTTCCTTCACTGTCAGCAAGTCATTATTTTACTTTAGTTTAGTTTAGAGATACAGCGCGGAAACGGGCCCTTCGGCCCACCGAGTCTGCACCGACCAGTGATCCCCGCACTTTAACACTATCCTACACTAGGGACAATTTTCGCATTTATACCGAGCCAATTAACCTACAAACCTGTAGGTCTTTGGAGTGTGGGAGGAAACTGAAGATCTCGGAGTAAACCCACGCTGATCACGAGGAGAACGTACAAACTCCGTACAGACAAGCACCCTCAGTCAGGATCGAACCCGGGTCTCTGGCGCTGCAAGCGGCGTAAGGCAGCAACTCTACCGCTGCGTCACACTGCCGACCTCTCATCTCTGTGACAAGGAATATCCAGGCGCAGTAACATCCAAAGAGAGTGACACAGATCCTTGCCACAACCGGCACTGCTGCCAGGTAGTTTAGACATACACGCCAACCATTGATCACCCGTTCAATGTTATCCCAGTTTCTCATTCACTCCCGATAGACTTGTGGGCAGTTTACAATTGACCTACAAATCCCCAAGTCTTTGGGATCTAAGGTGCAAGGTGAGAGGTGAAACTGATGGGAAACATTTTTCCCACAGAGGGTGGTCTTCTTCTTCTTGCGTATGGCGTGCACGGCCTAAAGTTGTCGGACAACTTGTTCTATTTGATTGTGCACGCCGGGTTGATTGCATTCGTCGAAATAGGGCAGACCACGTGAAAGTTGCAATCTCCCACCCCAACAGAGGGTGGTGGGTGTATGGAACGAGCTGCCAGAGGAGGTAGGTGAGGTAAGCACTGTAACACCATTTAAAACACATTTGGACAGGTTCATGGCTAGCAAAGGTTGAGAGTAATAAGGGTTCAATGTGGGCAGGTGAGACTGGCATCAATGGGGCATCTTGCTTGGCATGGACAAGCTGTGCCCAAGGGCCTATTTCCATGTTGTGTGACTCTATCCCACTTTCTCATCCACTCCCAACAAATAACCTACAAACAGGCACGTCTTTGGGACGTGGGGGTAAACCGGAGCACCCAGAGGAAACCCATGCAGGTTTCACAGGGAGAACATGCAAACTCCGCACAGACAGCACCTGAGGTCAGGATCGAACCAGGGTCTCTGGTGCTGAGAGGCAGCAACTGTACCACTACACCACCTCACCTCACCTCACACAATCTCGTTCACGGCACAAGGTTGGAGACGGGTTGAATTAATGCTGCCATTGCTCCAAGGTGAACCATTTGCAGAAGTCATAACCAATTGACACAGCCAACAATCTTATTCATTCAGGTTTACGAGATGCAAGCGTCACTAAGCTGCCAGCATTTACTGCTCATTCCTATTGCTCTGGAGAAGGTATCAGTGAGCTGTCCTCTGCAACTGAAGGATCAATAAGCCATTTCAGAAGGCAGTTAAGAATCCACCAGATTGCTGTGGGTCTGGGGTCACACACAAGTCAAACCACATATTTATCACTCATCTAATGGGTTTTTATGACAATCCATTAGTTTTTAAGCTTTAAAAAAAATTACTTGACTCACTTAATTTGAACTCCAGGATTGCCAGGGGTGGGATTTTGAACTCAAATCTACAGGTCACTAATTCAAGACTTCTAGGGACGGCGTGGTGAATTAGCGGTAGAGTTGCTGCCTTGCAGCGTCAGAGGCCCGGGTTCGATCCTGACTACGGGTGCTGTCTGCACTGAGTTTGTACATTCTCCCTGTGACCGCGTTGGTTTTCTCCGGGATCTCCGGTTTCCTCCCACGTTTCAAAGACGTGCAGATTTGTAGGTTGATTGGCTTCAGTAAGAATTGTAAATTGTCCCTGGTGTGTGTAGGGGAGTGTTAATGTGCAAGGATTGCTGGTTGGCGCGGTCTTGGTGGGCCAAAGGGCGTGTTTCCACCCCCGATCTCCAAACTAAACTTCAGTATTACTCGCCACCATTCCTGCCTTCTCCCCATATCCCTCGATTCCGTTAATCCCAAGAGCTATATCTAACTCTCTTTTGAAAACATTCAGTGAATTGGCCTCCCACTGCCTTTTGTGGCAGAGAATTCCACAGATTCACAACTCTCTGGGTGAAAAAAAATGTACGCACTCTCAGGGCGAAAAGGAATAGGTGATGTTTCTGGTCGTTATCAGACTGAGAGTCAGGGGAGAGGAAAACTAGAGGTATGAAAAGGTTCAGAAAAAATCAGAGCCGATGACCAAGGAAAGGTGGAGCCCACAATGGTCCATTGTTGGCTTTGAAAGAGATGATAACGAAGGGAAATATGGATGCAAACAGTGGAACTTGCAGGATGACGAGGGTGGGGTAGGGACAGAAAGAGAGAGGGCAATGATCAATTCTACATTCTCCTTCAACTTCTCTCCCTTTGATCTCTCGTTTTCACACCTTGCCCGTCCATATCTCTCGTTTCCCTCCCCCAACTCTCAGCCTGAAGAAGGGTCTCGACCCGAAACGTCACCCATTCCTTCTACCTAGCGATGCTGCTTGTCCCGCTGAGTTTACTTTCATTTTTCGTTTAGAGATACAGCGCAGAAACAGGCCCTTCGGCCCGAGTCCACACCGATTAGCAATCGCCGCACATTAACACTATCCTACACACACGAGGAACAATTTTTCCATTTATACCAAGCCAATTAACCTACAAACCTACACGTCTTTGGAGTGTGGGAGGAAACCGAAGAACTCGGGGAAAACCCACGCGGTCACGGGGAGAACGTACAAACTCCGTACAGACAGCTCCGTTGTCGGCATCGAACCTGGGTCTCTGGCGCTGCAAGGCAGCAACTCTACCGCTGCGCCCACCTTGCTGTGCCGGAGTTACTCCAGCATTCTGTGTCTGATCTTGTCCCACTGGAGAAGGTGCACGGACCGTGACTCTGCAGTCATACAGTTAATGTTTTTTGTTAAGGATTTATCCCCTCACAGGATGTGAAGATCACCGTCGGATACCGAGAATGTGTTGTTCATCTCTAATTGTCCCAGAACTGAGGAGACTGGTGAGTCTGGAGCGATGAAGGCCAGGCCAGGCCAGGCTAGGATGGCAAATTTCCCTCCCTCGAGGACTATACTGAACCAGATGGGCTTTCATAATACAATCATTTCAGGGCTACGGAGACTCCCTTTCTAAAATTCATTTTTCAAAAAAATTAACTCCAATTAATTCCCCAGCTGCCATGGCAGGATTCAAATTTATGGCCCAGGAGCAAGGGTCCAGACTTCTCGCTCCCAACCCACTGATTTAACCACTACACCACCGTGCTGTACGGGGTGCCATAACATTCATACAAATTTTTAAATAATTTTCAGACTCAAAACAGAAATCCCATCCTTCTTTTGAAAATGATAACACTTTAAAGCTCTTCGAAATAAGAGACAGTGCCAAATAGCACCCAATGTGACCACAGTTTTGGAACCTCCAGCAAGCAAACACAGCACAGACATTTTGCAAGTAGTTTATTTTTGCTGAGAATGTGTCTGTTGCAACTTGTTGAGAAACAATGAGCAAAGAAAACCTTCACAACGATGTGCATGACGACTTTACACACTGCGGTTGGTGACAAACCATTCAATTTTGTTGGTTCACATGCTTAATCAATGGTGTTTTATTATTAATGTTTTATTATTATTAATGTTTAGTGTTTTCTGAGTCATTCGTAACTGTCACTGTATGTCATGTTGTTACTTGTGGGCGGAGCACCAAGGCAAATTCCTTGTATGTGAATACTTGGCCAATAAACGTACTCACTTACTTACTTACTTACTTACTTACTTAATTGATTCTGTAGCCAGAAGGTGATGAATCTGTGGAATTCATTGCATCAGTGGAGGCCAAGTCCATGGGTATTTTTAAAGTGGAGATTGACAGGTTCTTAATTCGTAAGGGTGTCGGGATTACGGGGAGAAGGCACGAGAATGGGGTTGAGAGGGAAAAAGAGATCAGCCATGATGGAATGGCGGTGCAGACTCGATGGGCTGAATGGACCAATTTGCCTCCTATGTCTTATCACACAAGGATTAATGTTACTTCAGTACAAACCATAAAAATCACTTGCACTTTATGTTAGCTGGTGAAACCATCAATCAATACAATTATAACATGTAAGTCCTGTAAAACCACACTTGCCGTGCAGTGTACAGTTTTCCTCTCCTTATTTGTGGAAGGATGTACATTAACGAGGGCCAGTTCAGAGAAGGGATGGCCCTTGGGACAAAGGGGTTCTCTTGTGAAGCAAGGTTTTGCAGATTGAGCCGGTGTTCTGTGTGGTTCAGAAGAATGAGAGCTGACCTTCGTAAAACGTACAAGTCCGTCAGTCTATGTGGCCCGAGGCGGTGATGGCAATTGAGAGCCTCTCAAAGGTGAGGAATAGCAAAAGTACCGGCACAACATGCTCCTGCTAGTGTGAAACATAGAAATGTAGGTGCAGGAATAGGCCCATTCGCCCTTTCGAGCCAGCACCGCCATTTAATATGGTCATGGCTGATCATCTAAAATCAGTGCCCCGTTCCTGCTTTTTCCCCATATCCCTTGATTCCTTTAGCCTTAAATGCTGAATCTAACTAAATCTAACGGGAAAGGAAACCTTGGTTGGTGAGAGATGTTCACTTAAACTTTAGATATACAGGCCCCCCGAGTCCGCGCCGACCAGCGATCACCCCGTACACCAGCATCATCCTACACACTAGGGACAATTTACAGTTTTTACCGAAGCCAATTAACCTACAGGCCTGCGCGTCTTTGGGATGTGGGAGGAAACCGGAGCACCCGGAGAAAACCCACGCGGTCACGGGGTGAATGTACAAACTCCACACAGCAGCCGAGGTCAGGATCGAACCAGGGTCTCTGGCGCTGTGAGGCAGCGACTCTACTGCTGCGCCACCGTGCCTGTTGAGGCTCTGGGCGGGTAAAAGAAGGGGACATGCGTCCCGTTTAAGCAGTCGGGATCAGGCGAACCCCCCTCCTGCGAGTGTAAGTGTGGGAGTACATGAAAGAGGGCAACCAGGAGAGGAATAAAAAAGGACATGAAATGGATCTGTAAAGGAAAATCCTACAGAAGGCTTTGAGATGGGCGCACTGGTGTGTGGGAGAGTAAACTGCCCAACTTGCCCACACAGACCAACCACACTAGTCCCACCTGCCTGCATTTGGCCTCTATCCCACTAAACCTGTACTAACCATGTGCTTGTCTACATGTTTCTTTAATGCGGTAGACCCTGCCTCAACTACCTCCTCTGGCAGCTCATTCCATGCACCCACCACCCTGTGTGTGAAAAAAGTTACCCCTCAGGTTCCTATTCCTGTTTTGGAAACTTTTATAATTTGAAAATGCGAAATCTCCACGGTACAAGGCACGGTGGCCCAGTGGTAGAGTTGCTGCCTCACTGCGCCAGAGACCTGGGTTCGATCCTGACTACGGGTGCTGCCCGTATGGAGTTTGTACATTCTCCCCGTGACCGTGTGGGGTTTCTCTGGGTGCTGCGGTTTCCTCCCGCATTCAAATGACGTATAAAGATTGTTGGGTAATTGGCTTTGGTACAAATTGTAAATTGTAAATTGTGACCGCTGGTCAGCGTGGACCCGGTGGGCCAAAGGGCCTGTTTCTGCGCTGCCTCTCTAAAGTCTACAATATCTCCAAATGTCTAAAGACAAACATCAAAAGGCCAAACATCACATGGCTTTCTCAATATTCTGTGGCCCTCAATCCTGCACACCGTTGGCCCCTGCTCATTGCTCATCCTCTTCTTACAGTAGCAATACTGAATCGGAAAGTATTTTCAGATTCAGACGAAGGCCTTTCCGCCCATCAAGTAGTTGCTGCCTCCAAGCAGAGCAAAGCCATCAGTTATATTTTCTTAAAGAAAGACACAAAGCGCTGGAGTAACTCAGCAGGCCGGGCAGCATCTCTGGAGAAAAAGGATGGGTGACGATTCTTCAGACTGAAAATAGGGAGTGGGGGGAGGTGATGAAGGGTTGGAGGTGAGAAATGATCAGGGCCAGCCACAAATTGCCCTCCTCTCCTCCACCCTAGTCGTTTTACCAGTTCTACAGTTCTCCACATTGTTTCTCTTGAGATCACACCTTCCCCAGCCAAAGACGGACCTACCAGGTACTGCCTCGCCTCAGCTCTTCACTCCTACCATTCTACTTTCTGTCTGAGGAAAGCCCAACTCAAAGGGCCTCAGAGGGCGATGGAGGCCGGTTCTCTGAATACTTTCAAGAGAGAGCTAGATAGGGCTCTTAAAGACAGCGGAGTCAGGGGATATGGGGAGAACGCAGGAACGGGGTACTAATTGGGGATGATCAGCCATGATTACATTGAATGGCGGTGCTGGCTCGAAGGGCCAAATGGCTTACTCCTGCGCCTATTGTCTATAAAACATCACCCATCCTTTTGTTTCTCCAGAAACGCTGCCCGACTCGCTGAGTTACACCAGCACTCTGTGTCTATCTTTGGTATAAACCAGCATCTGCAGTTCGTTGCTTCCACACAGTTACATTTTCTTGATCTGTTCCTACAGCTCTGCAAAGTATCCTTTGGTCACTGGCCAATTCCCTTTGTGCCACCACAACTTGACAAAGTGACATTTAAGTGAAGAGAAATAAAGATGATGTATTCAGCCAAATACAAAGGACTTCATCAAAAATGTCATGGCGTAGCATAGAGCAGATCTATCAAGAGTGCTTGGCAAATTGCGGTGCCTCATGCCAAGCTAATAGACAACATGTGTAGAAAGGAACTGCTGATGTTGCTTTACACTGAAGGTAGGCACAAAAAGCTGGAGTAACTCAGCAAGTCAGGCAGCATCTCTGGAGAAAAGGGAGAGGTGACCTTTCGGGTCGAGACCCTTCTTCAGTCTGAACCTCCAGATTCTGACACAGTTTCTTCCCAGCTGTTATCAGGCAACTGAATCATCCTACCACAACCAGAGAGTGGTCCTGAACTACTCTCTACCTCGGACTATCCTTGATCGGTCTTTGCTAGCTTTACCTTGCATTCATACATTATCATTCATTCATCATCGTTGAAAACATTAGCGACGCAGTGGTGCTGGTTTCCAACGGGAACGGTGACGGACGCACCACACATCTCTGTCTCCAGTTCCTGCGGACTTCCGCCGCTGGAAGTATAGGATTTTGGTGTGTGTGTGCTTTATCATCATTCCTTACAACGCTATGTACGACAGTGATCGCAACTTCCACTGAAGTGTGGACGGCCGTTGGCTCGCTAGAAGCTCATCCCCCCTTCGACAGGTCTTGTTTTTGGTCCTGCTGGGGGTTCCACAGCCCCCTCCTCACCTGGCAAACCAGGTGGGGGAGTCGGTTTAGTCGCCGACTATCCGACCACGGAGCAGGTAGCACGGGATTACATGGTACCCGTGGCGGGGGGGAAACTCCCCCCGAACTTGCACTAAACGTCATTCCCTTACCATGTATCTGTACACTGTAAATGGCTCGATTGTAGTCATGTATTGTCTTTCCGCTGACTGGTTAGCGCGCAACAAAAGCTTTTCACTGTACCTCGGTACACGTGACAGTAAACTAAACTAAAAGAACCCGAAACGTCACCTCTTCCTTGCCCGACCCGCTGAGTTACTCCAGCTTTATATGTCTGTCTAAAAGTGGTTACAAGTGGCTTTGTTTTATCTGAGGGGTTCCATGGAAAGAAGTTTGCAAAGATTCAGAAAGGGCAAAATAAACAAAAAAATTAACAGATCAACACAGGCCTTCTCACCACCTTATAGCATTTAAAGGGTTTCATGAAAATTCAACAGCAGACTCCAGATTTACTCCCATATAGTCAGGGCAAGAACTGCCCTGTTTTTTTTTTCCCCCACCTTCTTGTTGTATGACTGCAGAAACCAAATTTTGTTTGAACTTTATTTGAGGTTCAAATGACAATAAACGGTATTTTATTGTAGGGCAGATACTTCTCAGCCACAGAATTCTGCACCCAGCCTCTCTAAACCAGGTAGCCGGTCACAAAGATTTCATATTTCATTTCCAAATGTTCACTCTTCTCATGAAGGTCACGTCCTCTAAGTCAAAATAATGACATTGACAGAACACTTATAAAACCAAAACAGTCCTTTACCACCAGTTACTTTGTCTTCTGTTTCTTTTGGTTTCTGTAAAGAAGGTTGTGCAATTCAAGCTGGAAGCACAAAATGCAAGAGTAACTCAGCGGGTCAGGTAGCATCTCTGGAGAATAAGGAATAGGTGACGTTCCAGGTCGCACTGAAGAAGGATCCTGACCCAAATTGCCACCCATCCTTTTTCTCCGGAGATGCTGCCTGACCCGAACCAGCATCTGCAGTTCGTTGTTTCTACAGTGCAATGCAGGAATTCGGTGACAACTTGACAATGTGGGTCTGAAGAAGGGTTTCGGCCCGAAACGTTGCCTATTTCCTTCGCTCCATAGATGCTGCTGCACCCGCTGAGTTTCTCCAGCACTTTTGTCTACCTTCGATTTTCCAGCATCTGCAGTTCCTTCTTAAACAATGTGTCCCTTCCAGCTGAATATGTCTTGAACTCTGGATATCAGTGCTCCTCCAGTTCTCTCCTCTTGAGTATTCCCAGTTTTAATTATCGAAGAAGTCCAAGGAAGGGTCCCGACCCGAAACATCACCTATCCATTTTCTCCAGAGATGCTGCTTGACATGCTGAGTTATTCCAGTTCTTTGTGTCTTCTTTAAAAAATATTCCTCCATTGTCTGCAACCAAACATAGAACAGTGCAAGGCAGGAACGGGGCCCTTAGGCCCACTAAGTTTGTGCTGAACATGATAGCACAACTGATCTCATCTGCCCGTATAAGATCCCTCTATTCCCTGCATTTTCATGTGACTATCTAAAAGCTTAAACGCCACTGTATCTGCCTTCACCAGCTTCCCCACTGGCAATGCGTTCCACCACCCCAGCACTCTCTGTACCCCACATATCTCCATTAAACTTTCCCCCTCTCACCCTGTAGCTGTGCCCTCTTTGTGTTGGATATTTCCATCTGGGAATAAGGTTCTGACTGTCATCCCTGTCTATGTCCATCATCATTTTATACACTTCTATCATCCAGGAATGAGTGGGTTAACCTACGATGAGCATTTGTCGGCACTGGGCCTGTACTCGCTGGAGTTTAGAAGAATGAGGGGGGACCTCGTTGAAACGTACAGAATTGTGCAAGGCTTGGATAGAGTGGATGTGGAGAGGATGTTTCCACTAGTGGGAGAGTCTAGGACTAGAGGTCTCAGAATCAAACAATGTTCTTTTAGGAAGGAGATGAGGAGAAATTTCTTTAGCCAGAGGGTGGTGGATCTGTGGAATCTTTGCCACAGAAGGCTGTGGAGGCCAAGTCAGTGGACATTTTTAAGGCAGAGATGGATAGATTCTTGATTAGTACGGGTGTCAGAGGCTATGGGGAGAAGGCAGGAGAATGGGGTTGGGAGGGAGAGATCAATCAGCCATGATTGAATGGCGGAGTAGACTTGATGGGCCGAATGGCCTGATTCCACTCCTATCACATGATCTCCCCTCAACCTCCGACATTCCAGAGGAAACAAGTCTATTCCTGTAGCTGAAACCCTCTAATCCAGGTAGAATGCCGCCTGACCCGTTGAGTTACTCCAGCACTCTGTGTCCGCATTCGGCTAAACGCCCTCTGCACCCTCTCCAAAGCCTCCCCTTCATTCCTGTAATGGGAATTCCCAGAACTGAATATCACATTGAATGGCGGTGCTGGCTCGAAGGGCCGAATGGCCTACTCCTGCACCTATTGGCTATTGTCTATTAACTGCACGCAATAATCCAAAGTCCTACAGAGCTGCACCATGACTTCCTGACTCTTATATTTAGTGCCCCTGGCAATGAAGGCAAGCATACCATGCACATTCTTAACTACTCTATCTACTTACGTTGCCACCTTCAGTGACTCAAAAAGAACTTGAACATGAAAATATTTTAAGGGAAGTGGAGAGCGTGAATTATGACAGACTGAATAGGTTGGCACTGTTTCCCTTGGAGTGAAGGAAGCTGAGAGGTGACCTTAAGAGTCAAGTCTACAGTGTTTTATTGTCATATATCCCAAACAGAACAATTAAATTCTTACTTGCAGCTGCACAACAGAATATGTAAACATGGTATACAATAGGACACAACATGCTGGAGTAACTCAGCGGGTCAGACAACAGTTCTGGAGAAACTGGATAGGTGACATTTTGTGTCGGGACCCTTCCTCAGACATATTCTTCAGACATATTCTGACATGTTCTCCAGAGATGTTGCCTGATCTGCTAAGTTACACCAGCACTTTTTCTGTCAGTCAGTATCTTCAATTCCTGGGTAGGAAGGAACTGCGGATGCTGGTTTATAACAAAGCTAGACACAAAGTGCTGGAGTATCTCAGCGGATAAGGCAGCATCTCTGGAGAAAATGAATGGGCGACGTTTCCAGTCGGAACCCTTCTTCAGACTTGAAGTCTATAGAAGGGTCCTAACCCGAAAGGTCACCCGTGCTTTTTCTCCAGAGATGCTGCCTGACCCGCTGAGTTACTCCAGCACTTTGTGTCCATCTGCAGTTCCTTGTTTCTACATACATTGCTCCAGGTATAACTCCACACCGGAATGTGGTTCACTTCCCACTGAACCATTGGTCGGTAACAAGGAGCCAAATGAACCACAGCAATAATGCACAAACAGGCCAGAAAGGATTTTGAATTTGATTTTAACAAAAGGTATACAGGAGAGATCAATTAGCTATTGTAATAACAAGAATGTGTTTGCCAAGCCATTTTCAATCGTTATTTTACGAGTTACTGCAGAATTCTGCTGGCAGTTAAACCTTAAAGTCACGGAACAGCCAAATCATTGCAGGGTTTTCTGCGTGAGTGAATGAAGCCTCAGTGAACCGTTACTAATACATTCACTTTGATTCAATAGCACACGTTGTCTTTCCTTACTTGACTGAGGGCATAGGCAGCATCATTCAACACAGAATAATACAACTGAATAGCCAACATCTACATGGCCACGTCTAGCTCCTGTTTGTAAAGACCAATTTACATCTATCGTAATCCGTAATAAATCACGCACTCAAAAATGCCTTGAATCAGGTGGGAGATGGTCTTGGTCATTATTTGCCGTGTGTTTATTACAGATACTTTCTCAACCATGGGTTAAGATACATAATATGGGGGTGATACAGTGGCACAGCGGTAGAGTTGCTGCCTCACAGCGCCAGAGACCCGGTTCAATCCTGACTATTGGTGCTGTCTGTGCAGAGTTTGTACGTTCTCCACGCAGTAAAAAGGGAGAATGAACACACTCCGCACAGACAGCACCCAAGGTCAGGATCGAACCCGTGTCTCTGGTGCCGTGAGGCAGTGACTCTACCGCTGCACCACCCTGCCGCACTTTACAATTTCTATAATAAGCAGAATGTATGTCTCAATCACAAATACAGAGAGGCTAAAGCATTGCACACTCATGACAACTACAGTTCAGAGATGGGATAAAAATCCTCTTGAATTCAGCACCACATAAGCAGCAAGATAAGTAAGCCAACTCCACAGCAAGGCTCCATGGACTAATGAGATGAATTAAAATGTCATTTAATCAAGAGTTTACCAACCGCTGCCTCTGCGCCCTAGTGAGCCGAGAATGTAACCACGCAGATTTTAAATCGGTTTCTACCATTGCCAGATACCACATTGTCTATCTCGAGAGCACTGATAGGAAAAGATCACATACAGTAGTGGAGGACAAGTCAATGAAGGCCTTTGCAGCATCTTCCAGATGATGTTAGGTTGTCTTCAAGAGGAGTTCATAGTCATAGAGGCACAGAGCGTGGAAACAAGCCCTTCGGCCCAACTTGCCCACACTGACCAACATGCCCCATCTACACTAGGCCCATCTGTCTGTGTTTGGCCCATATCCCTTTAAACCTCTTATCCATGTACCCGTCTAAATGTTTCTTAAATGTTACGATGGTACCTTCCTCAACCACCTTCTCCGGCAGCTCGTTCCATGCACCTACCACCCTTTCTGTTAAAAATTTACCCCTCAGATTCCTATTAAATATATTGAATAGGAAAATATATTATACAGTATATTGAGTCAGATATCGAGCTAACGGAACCAAGGGAAATGGTGAGAAAGCAGGAACGGGGAACTGATTTTGGATGATCAGCCATGATCATATTGAATGATGGTGCTGGCTCGAAGGAACGAATGGCCTACTCGTGCACCTATTTTCTGTTTCTAAATCTTTCCCCCCTAATCTTAACCCTATGTCCTCTGGTTCTCGATTCCCCTACGGTGGGCATGAGACTCTGTGCGTCAACCTGAGTGAACTATTCCTCTCATGATTTTATACACCTCAATAAGATCACAGCTCATCCTCCTGCGCTCCACGGAATAGAGTCCTTGCTTGCTCAGCCTCTCCCTGTAGCTCAGGCCCTCCCAACATCTTGGCAACATCCTTGTAAATCTTCTCTGCCTTCTTTCCAGCTAGACAACATATTTCCAATAATATGGTCCCCAAAACATGTGTGCAGTTTTGGTCTCCAAATTTGAAAAAGAACATTCTTTCTATTGAGGGAGTGCAGCGTAGGTTCACGAGGTTAATTCCCGGGATGACGGGACAGTCATATGTTGAAAGAATGGAGCGACTGGGGTTGTATACACTGGAATTTAGAAGGATGAGAGGGGATCTTATTGAAACATATAAGATTATTAAAGGATTAGGCACGCTAGAGGCAGGAAACATGTTCCCAATGTTCGGGGAGTCCAGAACCAGGGGCCATAGTTTAAGAATAATGGGTAGGCCATTTAGAATGGAGATGAGGAAAAACTTTTTCACCCAGAAAGTTGTGAATCTGTGGAATTCTCTGCCTCAGAAGGCAGCAGAGGCCAATTCTCTGGATGCTTTCAAGAGAGAATTGGATAGAGCTCTTAAAGATAGCGGAGTCAGGGGATATGGGGAGAAGGCAGGAATGGGGTACTGAGTGTGGATGATCAGCCATGGAGTGAATGGAGGTGCTGGCTTGAAGAGATGCACCTATTGTCTATTATCTATTGTCTAAAACTGAACTCTATTGCCACTGATTTGATCACACCTTACCAACCAGCACCTTATTGGCATCCAAGTAATTTTCTATAAGAGGCTGAGCAGGTGATAGTACAGAGGTGTATAAAATCATGAGGGGAATAGATGGGTGAACGCTCAGAATCTGTGTCCCATGGTAGAGGAATCAAAAACAAGAGGACAATATAATTCTATACGAGGATATATATTTAAGGTGAGAGGGACAGGATATAATTTTAGTTTTGGGGATACAGCGTGGAAACAGGCTCTCTGGCCCACCGTGTCCATGCCGACCAATGATCACCCGTTCACATTAGTTCTATCCGACGCACTACGACAAATTACACAAGCCAATTAACCTACAAACCTGCATGTCTTTGCCGTGTGGGAGGAAATCGGACCATCCGGAGAAAACCCACGCTGTCACAGGGAGAATGTTCAAACTCCATACAGACAGCATTGAATCTTGGTCCCAGGCGCTGTAAGGCAGCAACTCTACCGCTGCGTCACTGTGCCTCCCTGAGTCAAGGATGGGGGAAATGTCTCCTCACTTCAGTTTGATCTTGAGGCTATGACTTCACATCCGAAGGAAATAGTTTCTCTATTACCCAAGATCAAATAGTTTACAAGGCTTCAACTCCCTCTCCTGGACAGACCCACTCAACGACAGCTTCTCACGTGGCCAGTCTCTCACCCACGTGGCAAGAAATCCAATAAAATCCTACCCCCATTCCAAGATCTTGCCCGGCCCCTGGTTCGATCCTGACTACGGGTGCTTGTCTGTGTGGAGTTTGTACGTTCTCCCCATGACCTGCGTGGGTTTTCTCCAGACTCTCCAGTTTCCTCCCACATTCGAAAGACGTGGAGGTTTGTACATTAAATGGCATTATTGGCATTATTTATAATTGTCCCTAGTGTGTGTAGGATAGTGTTAGTGTATGGGGATTGTGGGTCAGAATGGGGGACTCATTGGGCAGAAGGGCCTGTTTCAGTGCTGCATCTCTAAACTAAACTAAACATTAGGGCATTTATGAGGGTGTGCTCTTGTTGTAAGAGTGTGTGTCCATGTTTGTAAGGAGTGTGTGTTAAGTCAGTGCGGCACAGCCTGGTCTCCAGTTAGAGTCATACAGTGATATAGTCTGGAAACATGCCCTCAGATTCCTGTTACATCTTTTCTCCTTCACCTTGAACCTATCTCCCCTGGTTCTCAATTCCCCAACTCTGGGCAAGAGATTCTGTGTATCTACCCAATTTATTCCTCTCATAATTTTATACACCTCTATAAGATCACCCCTCACCCTCCAGCGCTCCACGAAATAGAGACACAACCTACTCAACCTCTCCCTATAGCTCAGACCCTCTAGTCCTGGCAACATCATCGTAAAACTTCTCTGAACCCTTTCACGCTTGACAATATATTTCCTATAACATGCAGCCCAGAATTGAACACAATATTCTAAATGCGGTCTCACCAACGTCTTAGACAACTGCAACATGTCCTCCCAACTTTCTATACTCAATACTCTGACTGATGAAGCCAATGTGCCAAAAGCCTTTTTAACCACCTTATCTACAAGGAACCATGCACCTGTACTCCTAGATCCCTCTGCTCTACAACACTACCCAGAGGCCTACCATTTACTGTGTAGGTCCTGCCGTTATTCAATGTCCCAAAATGCAACACCTCACATTTCTCTGTATTAAATTCCATTAACCATTCCTCAGTCCACCTAGCCAATCGATCCAGATCCTACTGTAATCTTTCATAACCATCTTCACTATCTGCAAAACCACCCACTTTTGTATCATCAGCTAACTTGCTAATCTTGCCCTGCATGTTCTCATCCAAGTCATTGATGTAGATGACAAACAGTAACGGGCCCAGCACTGAACCAATAGACAATAGACAATAGACAATTAGTGCAGGAGTAGGCCAGTCGGCCCTTCCCATTCAATGTTATCATGGCTGATCATCCCCAATCAGTATCCCGTTCCTGCCTTCTCCCCATATCCCCTGACTCCGCTATTTTTAAGAGCCCTATCTAGCTCTCCCTTGAAAGCATCCAGAGAACCTGCCTCCACCTTGAGGCAGAAAATTCCACAGACTCACCACTCTCTGTGAGAAAAAGTGTTTCCTCGTCTCCGAGCCCTTAGGAACACCACTAGCCACAGGCCTCCAGTCCGAGAAGCAACCTTCCACCATCACTCTCTGCTTCCTTCCATGAAGCCAATTTGCTGTCCATTCAGCTATCTCTGTACATGCAATCTAACCTTCCAGAGCAGCCTACTATGCGGAACCTTGTCGAATGCCTTACTGAAATCCATGTACACAACATCTACAGCTCTGCCCTCATCGAACATTTTGGTCACGTCTTCAAAAAACTCAGATTAGAGAGACACGACCTCGCACTGCAGATGCTGGTTTAAACTGAAGAAAGACACAAAAGGTTGGAGTAACTCAGCAATCTACCCTGTTGTACAACACTATCCCATGTTATAGGCAAACTGCACAATTTATTGCCACAGAAGGCTGTGGAAGCCAAGTCAATGTATATTTTTAAGACGGAGATCGACAGGTTCTTGATTAGTTCGGGTGTCACGGATCATGGGGAGAAGGCAGGAGAATGGGGTTGAGAGGGAAAGATAGATCAGCCACGATTGAATGGCAGAGTTGGCTCGATGGGCCAAATGGCCTAATTCTGCTCCTATGAACTTGTGAACTTATGAAGCTCAGTGTAAGCAGGAGATCCTCGATCCCAAAGGACTGGCTAAAGAAAGTAGCAGCAGCACCCAGGTTCCTGAGATGATACCTTCCAAATGGGAATCAAAACCCAGGAACCACTACCCTGGGCATAAATCATAAACTGGACTCCATCTCTGCTGTAACTGTGAATAATTCAATGATGCTATTTGAATGAATGAATGAATGAATAAGTTTATTGGCCAAGTATTCACATACAAGGAATTTGCCTTGGTGCTCTGCCCGCAAGTGCATGATATACAGTGACAGTTAGGAATGATACATAAATTGTTAAACATTAATAATAAAACATTATTGATTAAACATGTGAATTAAATAAAATACCAGAGCAAAAGGAGGCTACAGATTTTTGGTTATTGAGTAGAGCTACTACTCATGGGAAAAAAGGCTGTTTTTATGTCTGGCTGTGGCAGCTTTGACAGTCCGGAGTCGCCTTCCAGAGGGAAGTGATTCAAAGAGTTTGTGGCCAGGGTGAGAGGGGTCAGAGATGATCTTACCCGCTCGCTTCCTGGCCCTTGCAATGTACAGTTCGTCAATGGAGGGAAGGTTGCAGCCAATAACCTTTGCAGAGGTTGCTTTATACAAATTATCTGGAGGTTTTACCACAATGACCACACTTGGCGAAATCACGAAACAACCCAGTGACGAGTAGGTTGGATGCTGTAACCGCATTACAAAGTTGCAGCAGAGCCAGGCTTTCTTTTCCTGCCCTTGAAGGGATGGTTTCCATGTGGGGGGAAAAAGTCAGAAAATTCACCTTTAGATGCCTGTAAGGTTAATGTATCATATGTTTCCAATGGGATCAAAAAATTAGTGAATGATAGGGTAGGCAAGAAATCCAAAAGGATAAAACCAATCATTCTGAATGAAAACAAATCTTGTTTGTTGAACTTGCTCTCTATCATTGTGTAGGAAGGAACCGCAGGTGCTGGTTTATACCGAAGATGGCCACAAAGTGCTAGAGTAATGAAGCGGGTTAGGCAGCATCTCTGGAGAACATGGATAATGACATTTTGGGTCGGGACACTTCTTCAGACTAGGTACTCGCTGTGCGTTCAAGAGTTGCCTCACTCCAGAGAGAGAGGAATCGAATGGAGCAGTAAAACCTCTGGGCTTCATATGTTGATAAGTTATAGGAGCAGAATTATGCCATTCGGCCCATCGAGTCAACTCCGCCATCCAATCAAGGCTGATCTATCTTTCCCTCTCAACCCCATTCTTCTGCTTTCTCCCCGTAACCTTTGACACCCATACTAATCCAGAACATGTCCATCTCTGCTTAAAAAATACCCAATGACAGCCTCCACAGCCATCTGTGGCAATGAATTCCACAGCCATCTGTGGCAATGAATTCCACAGATTCACCATCCTCTGGCTAAACAAATTCCTCCTCATCTCCTTTCTAAAGGTACGTCCTTTTATTCTTAGCTTCACTGCCAAAGGATAGGATTACACAGCAATGCAATAAAACGGAACCACAGATAAGACACAAAATGCTGGAGCAACTCAGGGGGTCATGCAGCATTCTGGAGGAAATGGGTAGGTGACGTTTAGGGTCGAGGCCCTTCTTCAGACTGATTGTAGTTGGATTCCACAGCAGATGGGTTAACTTGAAATTCATGTTCACGGATAAAAGCATTGTAATGTTTCTAACATAAGAATGTATTATATTTCAAAACTAAAGAAGCAAATATGAAAGAATGGAGTTTATGGGATGCATGCATATTAAATCTAACAATGGTACTTTGAGTCAATGATTTTCCATCAAGTTAAATTGATTACATTTAAATTCAAGCAGCGAAATATATATATTGCATATTGTGCAGTCGTGGAGATAAAACAACAGTAGCAATTAATGTCACTGGGTATTTTTATTCCAGATTTAATTTGTTTTACTACATAGCATAGGTGCTCCCTCTCCCCCGACCCTCAGTCTGAAGAAGAGTTCTCGCCCTGAAACAGTACCTGTTCCTTTTCTCCAGAGACGCTACCCTGACCCGCTGGGTCACTCCAGCATTTTGTGCCAATCTTCGGTGCAAACCAGCATCTGCAATTCCTTCCTGCACACTCTGCACCTCCATGGGGTTAACACAACAGGCTCAATAGCCAAACAAGTAATCCAATAGCCAGATAAACAGATTATAAAGATGGATAACTCACATCCTCTGTTGTAACAAGGGCTGTCACCTCCTGATAACCATGAACCCATTCATAATGCTGAAAATCCAATATACCAAAATCCCTTCCCCATTCAATCCCAATTGTTTATCATTCCCATTATACCTGTAACATTCAAGTACCCAGTCCTGTTCCAAACATAAAACCTTTCAGGCTATCCAGTTTTAAAATATTCAGCACACCAGCTGTAATTAGTCTGCTGACTTTTATTGCAAACAGTAACAGTGGTTTTGAAGTCTAGTCACGTTTTGGTTAAATGAACTATTACCTTCCTGGAGGAGAGACCACAAAATGCTGGAGTAGAGACCCTTCTTCAGACTCGACCCAAAACGTCACCCATTCCTTCTCTCCAGAGATGCTGCCTGTCTTGCTGAGTTACTCCAGCATTTTGGGTCTATCTTCGTTGTAGACCCAGCATCTGCAGTTCCTTCCGACATTTTACTTTCTATTCTGTTTATGAGTGCACGATAATTGGAAGAACTGTATATCATTCTTACACATGCTAATGAAGTGATCTGTTTTAACAGCCTATATATCACCATGCTATTGACTATGATGACAAGTTCTCTCGGTTATCTGCTTTCTTGCCTCTAGTGAGTTGGCCAATGAAGGAACATGTCCACTTTTATTCGCAATATACCAACATTTGAGACTCAGGAATAATTCTGACTCAAGGGGCAAAAGGCTTTGTGTTTACATTCATTGATACAAATAATAAAGGAATCATTAAATTTGAAACATATAACATTGTTAAGGGCTTGGACACGCTAGAGGCAGGAAACATGTTCCCGATGTTGGGGGAGTCCAGAACCAGGGGCCACAGTTTAAGAATAAGGAGTAAGCCATTTAGAACGGAGACGAGGAAACACGTTTTCTCACAGAGAGTTGTGAGTCTGTGGAATTCTTTGCCTCAAAGGGCGGTGGAGGCAGGTTCTCTGGATGCTTTCAAGAGAGAGCTAGATAGGGCTTTTAAAAATAGCGGAGTCAGAGGATATGGGGAGAAGGCAGGAACGGGGTACTGATTGTGGATGATCAGCCATGATCACATTGAATGGCTCGAAGGGCCAAATGGCCTACTCCTGCACCTATTGTCTATTGCCTAGAACAACTGTTTTTGTAAAGGTGGTGCAGCGGTAGAGCTGCTGCCTAAAGGGCCTGTCCCACTTTCACGACCTAATTCACGACCCTTTTTTACTCTTGGACATTTTTCATCAGGCTAGAAAAACGCCCCGACCTACTTGATGCCACGAGTACCTACGACTAGCATCACGACCTCCTATGACCATGCTTCGAGTACGAGTCAAGGGCAAACTCGGCAGAGGTCGTGAATTAGGTCGTGAAAGTGGGACAGGCCCTTTACAGCGTTCGATCCTGACCACGGGTGCAGTCTGTACGGAGTTTGTACCTTCCCCCCGCGACCGCGTGGGTTTTCTCCGGGTGTTCCGGTTTCCTCTCACATTCCAAAGACTTGTAGGTTAATTGGCTTGGTATAAATGTAAAATGTCCCCAGTGCGTGTGTGGCATCGTGTTAATGTGCGGGGAAAGAAGGGTTTCCGAGCTGTAAGTCTAAGACTAAAACTAAAACTAAAGCAATACTTGAAGGACATAGTCTGTTGGTGTTCTGCTACAAATAACATTTTGCATCGGCGCACGGAAACCTGGTGCACAGTTTTGAGCTGGCAACGTGAAGGAGAGGATTCCCGCTGCAGTATTGTGTGCGATGAACTGAAAGGACTGAAGGACTGCGCCGCCTGTTGTTTTAAGTTTAATTGCATGGCGCGGCTACAGTGAATAGGAGACACTTCTGATCCAGTCCGGTTAGTTAACCCATTCAACTCCATTTGTTTTGTGGCAATGTTGTCCGTGGAAATGGACGTACACGAGAGTGTCACCGAAGCAAAAAACATGTTCTTTAGTGACAGAGACGGTGACAACTTCCACTCAGCCGCCTGTGCTAACGAGACACGCCAATCGTGGCCGCTTAAAGTGTAGAACGGTGTACAATCGCTGCACGTTGGCTTGTCTGTCAGCTTCCCAGAAACATCAATAACAGGGGGGTTGTTGTCAGTCGCCGCTGGTCAATCGTGAAGGAGAGAGAGAGGGGA
>CM075982.1:29889658-29932275 GCA_038087875.1 Malacoraja senta
TGAATCTGTGGAATTCATTGCCACAAACGGCTGTGGAGGCCAAGTCAATGGATATTTTTACTGTGCAGATTAGCAGATTCTTGATTAGTATGGGGACGAAGGCAGGAGAATTGGGTTGACGGGGAAAGATAGATCAGCTACGATTGAATGGTGGAGTGGACAATGGGCCGAATGAGCCAATGAGCCATCCACAGTGTACAACTAATATTGTTTAGTTAAGTTTAGAGATACAGTGCGGAAGCAGGCCCTTCGGCCCACCATGTCTGTGCTGACCAGCAATCACCCCACCCATTAACACTATCCTACACACACTAGGGATGATTTACAATTTTACCAAAGCCATTTAACCTGCAAACCTGTACGTCTTTGGAGTGTGGAGGGAAACCAGAGGACCCGGAGAAACCCCACGCAGGTCATGGGGACAGCAAACAAACTCCGTACAGACAGCACCCATAGTCAGGATCGAACCCAGGTCTCTGGCGCTGTCAGGCAGCAACTCTACCACCACTGGTCTTCGATGTGGTAGTGGCTTAACCTGAAGCAAGAATAGCTCCCTGCCTCCCGCATGTCAGCCCTGTTAGTTATTGTGAAACGATAACAATGAAGCCAGTGAGTTATTCTTCATTTTTTTGCAAAATGAAGTCCAATTTAAAAAGCCAAGTTGCATCGGCCAGTGGCATTTCATTCTGCTGCATCGAACACAGGCACCGTTTGAGCATTATTATTTCTGATTATTGGTTATTGTTCAAGAATCGCAGTGCAAATTAGGTTGCATTTGTTGGTCCTTTGTGGATTAAAATCGATAGGTCTAAATTAGATGTCACCTTTGCAGCCATTTCCAACTTGTGCATTTCGAGTGATGGTAAGATCTGAATTGGGTTTAATTCATGATCGTTTTACCATTGGAGTTATGATAGAAAGTCAGCGTCTTTGAATAGATTACTGCCTTATAATTGTTTCCATTATTCTATTCATAATTTAAAGAATTATGTGGCTTAAACTGAAGTATCACTCATGTTGCTGCAGTCAATCATCCTTGTAAAATTCAGGCAGCAACTGGTAGCAGAATGATTACCTTAGCATTAACCATAACCTTTCTGTCACACTCTCACTTTTTCCACAGTTAATTAATTATAGTGCTAACGTTTTACATAACCCGTGGATAAAATGCTAACAAAGCAAACTTTTAAGAGCAAATCAGTACTAATACAAGTTAATCTGCAACTTTGCAGAAGGCTTTTCGTGCTCACAAGCCAAAGACTTGTGGCTTGTTGCTAACTCCACTCAACAATGTGTTGGGTGGCTAGAGTAATATTGGGTCAGTAGAATTTTGGATGGAATACTTTATTGTCAAATGTGACAAGTCACGGTGAAATTCTTTGCTTGCAAATAATCGCCAGATAGGGCACTGACAAAGTTACAAAGTACCCCCGCCGGCTCCTCCTATGTTCTCCCCCTCCCCTGCTTCTCCCCCTTCCCCCGCTCCGGGTCATCTATTGTCCTCACCACTCCCCTCCTCATGATGGTTTCCCCGTGCCCACATCGACCGCAAACCGCGGGTCAACCCGCGAGGCTTCACCGCCACGAGGCTCCGCCGCCGAGGCTCCAACATCTCAGCTGAGGCTCACCGCCAAGGCTCCATTGGCCCAGGCAGGGTTCGCAGCCTGGCTTCTCCACGGCCTCCCAGGATACATCTGCCGCCACGCCCCCCTGAGAGGCCTGTGGGGGAGTGTCAGGACTACCGGGCGGGATCCGCTCCGCATCACGGTTCTACGGCGGGTGAGTCGTCAGCCTCTAGGGGCCATGTGGTTCCCCGGTATCTTCATTAGCAGCCTTCGAGGTCGGCTGCATGAGGCCCTCCCTGGGACACAGGGGCGGTAGGCAGAGGGGGGAGGGGGGGTAACATTGGCTCACCGGCCTGCTTCCTGGATCGGGACTTCCAACATGGACTTCCAACATGTGGACTGGATTTTGGACTTTGGGCTGTTTGTGTTTTCTGTTTTTTAACATTTAAATGGTGCTGAGTACATACCCACACACCGGGTCCTCCTTTGTGGCCGGCTACTGCTGGGACTGGGAAACGGCACCAAAATGGCGCCTTTTGTAAATGGACTCGGTGGGCTGTTTGGCACATTCTGGTCTAACCGGGAGGGGGGGGATTGTGCTCATGTATGGTGGTAGTCTTGCTGAGCTTCATGCAACAACAAAAAATGGCACTGTACCATGGTACACTTTATAATAAAGAAACCACTGATGCATTGAAACCACATCTAAATTCAGAGATCTCAAGCGGAACAAAGTCATCCTTAACCTCAAGGGACCATCAAAGTCAGACAAATGAATATATGGAGTCAGTAAGCAGTGGTAAAATAGCACTTCATGCTGATAACAACTCAAAGAAATTTTACTGGAATAATGAGGCACATCTTTGATTTCCACCTATTTTTATCCACCTGTAATTATCATGCAGCCACAAATTGAAATGCCACATATAGACACAAAGTGCTGGAGTAACTCAGTGGTTCCAGCAGCATCTCTGGAGAAAAATGATGGGTGACGTTTCGGGTCGGGAACCTTCGTCAGACTGGAAGTAGAGGGAAGGGAACTGGAGGTGAGCAAAGGCAAGAACAAAGCAGGACTGGGAACAAATGACCAAGGAAGGGTGGAGCCCATAATGGCCCATTGTTGGCTGGGGAAGAGGTGATACAAGGGACATCGGTAGACCCGGGGAGGCAGTACGTGCAGGAGAGGCGGTGGATGTTAGTGCCGCTCCTCGTTGTGGTGAATCTGAGGAATTAATTGCCACAGAAGGCTGTGGAGGCCAAGTCAATGGATATTTTAAGGCAGAGATAGAAAGATTATTGATTAGTACAGGTGTCAGGGGTTCTGGGGAGAAGGCAGCAGAATGGGGTTGAGAGGGAGAGGGAGAGGTAGATAAGCCATGATTGAATGGCAGAGTAAACTGGATGGGCCGAATGGCCTAATACTGCTCCTATCACTTGTGAACATGATAATGTCCCTGGTCTCGGTCTTGTGGTAGTCGGGCAAGTGGCGCGGTGGAGCACCAGGCTTGCAAGTTGTCGAGACGAGATGTCGGTGGGGGGGACCAGTCTTGAGATGAGCAAATACCACCACAGTTCACACAAAACAGAAATAGACTCTTTGGCTCACCATTATCCTGTCGACGGGGTGGGAGATTGCAACCTTCACGTGGTCCACCCTGTTTCAACAAATGCAATCAACCTGGCTTGCACAAACAGAAGATCAAACAGAACATGTTGTCTTACAACTTTAGGCTGTGCATGCCATACGCAAGAAGAAGAATCCTATCGACCATTGTACTTATCTATACTAATCCCATTTAAGAACATTTGGTCTGTAACCTTAGATGGACACAAAGTGCTGGAGTAAGTCAGCGGGCCAGGCAGAATCTCTGGAGAAAAAGGATGGGTCATTTTTTTGGGTTACGGATCCTTCTTCAGACTGGAAGTGTGGGGGGAGGGGGTGGTGAAGAGCATAGATGGTTTATAACCTTCTATGTTTCCATCATCAAGTGATAATTCAGCAGGTATTTCATAGTCGATCATCTACTACTGCATTGTGATCCTTTCCTTGATATTTTGATTGTTTTGCTAAAAGATGAAAGCCGAAAATGATCACTAAACAATAGGTGATTTTCATAGTTTCCAGAAGGTTATTTATATTATCCACATGACTCATTAGAGCCTCCATCTATCCAGAGTAGGGAAGTATTCTTTTTATTAGATAGATGGACATTTTGAAGCACCAAAGACATCTTAAGATTAATCTTTCATTCGATGCTCGGAATCAAACTCTTCTGTTTCGGGTCACATCGATGGTACGGCACGGGTAAGTAATAACCAGTTTTTTTTTAAAGAGAACACTGCCCAGTCCATCACAGGTACTGACCTCCCCACCATCGAAGGGATCTACAGGAGATGCTGCCTCGAGAAGGCAGCCAGCAACATCAGCGACCCACACCGACCTGGCCACGCTCTCATTTCACTCCTGCCATCGGGAAGAAGTTGGAGGTGCCTGAAAACTGTAACTAAAATAAAATAAAATAAACTTAACCAATGCCCAGGTTCAGGAACGGCTTCTTGTCAACAACCTTCAGGCTATTGAACACCATAAACTCCAACTAAACACCAAACTATGAACTGCCTTGATTACACTTGGGACTTTGGGCTTTGATTTGTTTTTTTACACAATATTGGTTTTTTTGTATGTATTGAACTTTTTTTAATGCTTCTTTATTATATTATCTATTGAGCACTGTTTTTACAAACCCGTTGTGAAAGTAAGAAGGGTCTTGACCCGAAACATCGCCAATTCCTTCTCCCCATAGATGCTGCCTCACCCGCTGAGTTTCTCCAGCATCTTGTGTCTACCAAGAATTTCATTGTTCCGTTTCGGAAAATATAACAATAAAACACTCTTGACTCATTACATATTTTCTAAAGTCCTGACAGAGAATCACTCTGAAAAGATGCTTGCAATGAATTTTCATTCCTTGGAGTCATTGTGAGATGTAGACTGCCTCGAGTGTGGGTGGGAAGTTTGGTGTCTAGATTGAAGTCCTATTTTGTAACTTTAATTTCTCTTCAGTGTCATTCTGATGCCAGTGTTATCACAGTGCTTAGGTCAGCACAGTGGCACAGAGAGCTGCTGCCTCACAGTGCCAGAGACCCGTGTTCGATCAAGACTACCGGTTTTGTCCGTGTGGAGTTTGTACGTTCTCTCTGTGACCACATGGGTCTTCTCCAGGTGCTCCGGTTTCCTCCCACATTCCAAAGACATGCAGGTTTGTTGGTTAATTGGCTTCTCTAAATTGTCCCTAGTTTGTAAGATATAGAACTAGTGCATGGGTGACCGATGATCGGTGTGGACTCGGGTGGGCAGACGGGCCTGTTTGCACGTTGCATCTCATAGCCAAACAAAGCCAATGTCTAGCTGGTGTGTTTTATTGAAATAAGTTCCCATTGGGTCAATTAACTTGTATGATCTGAAGCTAAATTTGCAAAGAAGCATAACCTGTAATTTTAATATTTGATGGTAATTGGTTGTAATTGACAAAATAACACTAAAATAGCAGCAGACAGGATGAATCTGGTACAGTTCATTTCCTTATCGGAATATTTTAAGTAGATGCATGATATCAACTATCTAATTATATCCAATGCATTTTTTTCACCATATAAAGTGATGCAGGTGATTCATTCAGAGAAGCAGTGAGACACTGCAATAGCACTATTTATTTTTGTCTTTGTGATGTAGATTGAAATCAGCAAAAAAAAAACACAACATCAGATAAAAACAGGAACACTGCAGATCATCTGCCTCAGGTCTTCCAAAGCCTCCATAGCCTCCAGATTCAGGGAGTGTCTTCCCAGCTGTTATCAGGCAACTGAATTATCCTTAACAGATGATGGGCGTTTGATGGCACTAGGCCGAAATTCGCTGGAGTTTAGAAGAATGAGGGAGGGACCTCTTTGAAGCGTACAGAATAGTGAAAGGCTTGGATAGAGTCGATGTGGAGAGGATGTTTCCACTAGTGGGGAGTGTCTCGGTCCAGAGGTCTTTTCCTCAGAATTAAAGGATGTTTT
Source organism: Malacoraja senta (assembly GCA_038087875.1). Taxonomy (NCBI): domain Eukaryota; kingdom Metazoa; phylum Chordata; class Chondrichthyes; order Rajiformes; family Rajidae; genus Malacoraja; species Malacoraja senta. Next base: position 29,895,286 of record CM075982.1, read on the forward strand.
AGGAAGAAGATGAGATATTTCTTTAATCAAAGGGTGGTGAATCTATGAAATTCTTTGCCACAGCAGGCTGTGCAGGTAAAGTCAGTGGTTATATTTAAAGCAGTGATCAATAGATTCTTGATTACTATGGGTGTCAGAGGTTATGGGGAGAAGGCAGGAGAATGGGGCCATGAGCTATAGGGAGAAGTTGAGTAGGCTGGGTCTCTATTACATGGAGCGCAGGAGGATGAGAGGCGATCTTATAGAGGTGTATAAGATCATGAGAAGAATAGATCGGGTAGATGCACAGAGTATTTTGCCCAGAGTAGGGGAATCGAGGACCAGAAGACATAGTTTCAAGGTGAAGGGGAAAAGATTTAATCGGAATCCGAGGGGTAACTTTTTCACACAAAGGGTGGTGGGTGTATGGAACAAGCTGCCAGAGGAGGTAGTTGAGGCTGGGACTATCCCATTGTTTAAGAAACAGTTAGACAGGTACATGGATAGGACAGGTTTGGAGGGATATGGACCAAGCGCAGGCAAGTGGGACTAGTGTAACTGGGACATTGTTGGCCGGTATGGGCAAGTTGGGCCGAAGGGCGTGTTTCCACACTCTATAACTCTATGACTCTAAATGTTGGAATAGACCTGGTGGGCCAAATGGCATAATTCCACTCCTATCACTTATGATCTTATGATCCTACCACAACCGGAGAGCAGTGCTGAACTACTATGTACTTCATTGATGACCCTCGGACTATCCTTGATCGGATATGCAGGACTCCAAAATGCCTAACCAAAGTCCTATAAAACTGCATCATGATTTCCTGAAACTTATACTCAATGCCCCGTCCTTATTAGATTCTTGATTAGTATGGGTGTCAGGGGTTATGGGGAGAAGGCAGGAAATGGGGTTCGGAAGGAGAGATAGATCAGCCATGATTGAATGGTGGAGTAGACTTGATGGGCCGAATGGCCTAATTCTGCTCCTATCACTTATGACCTTATAATAAAGGCAAGCACACCATATGCCTACTTAACCTCTGGCCGGGCCCAACCTGAGGGCTCCAGTCGCGGAGCCTGCGGACCTGACATCGCGGAGCTGGCCGACTTCGGAACGGGAAGCGCTGTGGTGGGCTGCGGCTGCGACCCGACTTCGGAGGCTCCGGCCGCAGGTCTGGTGGACGGTAACATCGGGAGCTCCAGGTCCCTGGTGGGAGACCGCTTTTCGGAGCTCCCGCAACGGCAACTTATCCCGCAACGGCAACTTCTCCCGCAACGGCAACTTCTCCCGCTGGAATCGCGGGGTTTAAAGGACACGGAGCCGGGCCTAACATCGCCCGGCGCGGCTTAAACGGCCACAGGACTTACCATCGTCCGCCGGGGGCTTTAACATCGGGAGCCCCAGTTCGCCTCGACGCTGCAGTTGGACTGCTAGACCGCGGGAGAAGAACAAAGGGAAGAGATAAGACTTTGCCTTCCATCACAGTGAGGAGGTGTTGGAGATTCACTGTGATGGATGTTTATGTAAACTGTGTTAAGTGTGGGTATTGTTTTTTTTTGTAATGTAAGACTAGCAAATGCAATTTCGTTCAAACCAAGCTGTTTGAATGACAATAAAAGGCATTCTATTCTATTCTAACCAAATGTTCAAGGTGCGATGCTTTTTCAGACCGACATTTCTGGGGGAACGCATTGTGGATCCTTCAAATACCTCGTCGGGGGTGGCACGATGGCGCAGAGCTAAAGTTGCTGCCTCACAGCGCCAGAGACCCGTTTTCGATCCCGACTATGGGTGCTCTCTGTACGGCATTTGTATGTTCTCCCTGTGACCACGTGGGTTTCCTCCGGTTGCTCAGGTTTCCTCCGGTTGCTCAGGTTTCCTTCGGTTGCTCAGACGACGAACAGGTTTGTAGGTTAATTGGCCTCGGTAAACATTGTAAATTGTCCCTAGCGTAGTGTAGGGGTGATCGCTGGTCGGCGTGGACTCGGTGGGCCAAAGGGCCTGTTTCCACGCTGCATCTCTAAACTAAACTAAACAAACAAAAAAACAGGCAGAATTTGCAGGGAGAGGATAATTTTTGGGTGGATAGTGTGCCATCCTTTCCGCAGCATGAAACTTCTTTCTCTCTCCAATCAATAATCATTACTAATAACCAGTTGCCAGAGGAGGTAGTTGAGCCAGGGACTATCACAACCGATGAGGCAATTACACAGATACATGGATATGACTGGTTGAGAGGTATATAGGCCAAAAGCAAGTGGGACGAGTGTAAATGGGACATGTTGCTCGGTGTGGGCTAGTTGGGCCAAAGGGCCTGTTTCCACAATTTATGACCCATGACTCGATGATATCCAATATCTAATTGCAATATCTAATAAAAATGGAAGTTGATGTATGTGCCCAAGGTTTTGTTTGAAAAACTGTAAGTACCTTATTTAGGCAAGCAATGATAATCTTTGAAGAAAATGTTCCCCAACTAAACCAGCAATAAAACACAAGTTCAGGAAGTATGTGAAGGCTTTGGAAAGTGTGCAGAGGAAGCTTACCACAATGATGCCTGGATTAGGGAGAGGTTGGACAGACTTGGATTGTTTTCACTGGAATGGCAGAGGTTGCGGGGAGACCTGATAGAAATACATAAAATAATGGGAGGCATAGATAGGTTAGACAATCAGAATCATTTTCCCTGGATAGAAATATCAAATACTATAGGGCAGAGCTTTAAGGTGAGAGGGCCAATGTTTAACGAGGATGTGCAAGGCAAGTTTAACAAAGATATACACAGAGGGTGGTGAGTGACTGGAATGCGTTGCCAAGGGTGGTGGTTGAGGCAGATACAGTAGTGGCATTTAAAAGTCTTTTGGATAGGCACATAGATATACAGGGAATGGAGGGATATGAGCTAAGTGTGGGTAGATATGTGATGGTCCTGGCATCATGTTCAGCACAGACATCGTGGGACTGTTCTTGTGCTGTACTGTTCTATTTTTCATGTTCTAAATTAAACATGGGATATCAGCATAAAGCAATTGTTGAGTCCCCATTAGAGGGCAGCACTGAGCAATCTCCATCAGACCACATGGTAGGAGAACATTGAAAGTGCTGTTTTGAACTGCAGATACTGGTTTATACCGAAGATAGATACAAAATGCTGGAGTAACTCAGCAGGTCAGGCAGCACCAATGGGGAAAAAAAAAGAATAGGTGACTTTTGGGGTTGGAACCCTTCTTCAGTTTGAAAGTAGAAGTGAGGGGGAGGGGGGGGAGGGGGGAGATAAATTGGAGGAGAGAAAAGGTCAGAACAAATGACCTCAGGAAGGTGGAGCCCTCAATGGCCCATTGATGGCTGGGGAAGGTGCAGCTGTCATTTATGGAAATCACTAATATTTATTCTATTTTAATTAATTATTTTTGTTTAATAACCATTCAAATCATTACTATTTAACAGCAATAACTTTCTATGTCGGGAAAGAACTTGCAAACATAATTGTCAGTTGTGTCTTATTTGAGTTATTGAATTAAGTCAACATAGTTTTCTCTTGGCTGCAAACTCATAGAAACATAGACAATAGGTGCAGGAGTAGGCCATTTGGCCCTTTGAGCCAGCAACGCCATTCAATATGAACATGGCTGATCATCTAAAATCAGTAGCCCGTTCCTGCTTTTCCCCCAATATTCCTCGATTCCTATAGCCCTAAGAGGTAAATCTAACTCTCTCTTGAAAACATCCAGTGAATTGGCCTCCACTGCCTTTTGTGGCAGAGAATTCCACAGATTCACAACTCTCTGGGTGAAAAAGTTTTTCCACATCTCAGTCCTAAATGGCCTACCCCTTATTTTTAAACTATGACCCCTGGTTCTGGACTCCCCCAACATCAGAAACATTTTTCCTGCATTTTCCCTGTCTAATCCTTTAAGAATTTTATATGTTTTTATAAGATTCCCTCTCATCCTTCTAAACTCCAGTGAATACAAGCCCAGTCGACCCATTCTTTCATCATATGTCAGTCACGCCATCCCGGGAATTAACCTGGTGAGCCTACGCTGCACTCCCTCAAGAGCAATAATGTCTTTCCTCAAATTAGGAGACCAAAATTGCGCACAATGCTCCAGGTGTGGTCTTACCAGTGCCCTGTACAATTACAGTAGGACCTCCTTGCTCCTAAACTCAACCCCACTTGCAATGAAGCTTTCTTCACTGCCTGCTGTACCTGCATGCTTACTTTCAGTGACTGTGTGATGTACAAGCACATCCAGGTCCCATTGCACTTCCCCTTTTCCTAATCTGACACCATTCAGATAATAATCTGCCTTCCTGTTCTTGCCACCAAAGTGGATAACCTCACATTTATCCACATAATGCTGCATCTGCCCACTCACCCAACCTATCCAAGTCACCCTGCAGCCTCATAGCATCCTCATCGCAGCTCACACTGCCACCCAGCTTTGTGTCGTCCACAAACTTGGAGATGTCACATTTAATTCCCTTATCTAAATTGTTAATATATATTGTAAATAACTGGGGTCCCGGCACTGAGCCTTGCGGCACCCCACTAGTCCCTGCCTGCCATTCTGAAAAGGACCCGTTAATTCCTACTCTTTGATTCCTGTCTGCCAACCAGTTCTCGATCCATGTCAATACCCTACCCCCAATACCATGTGCTCTCATTTTGCACACTAATCTCTTCTGGGATCTTGTCAAAGGCTTTTTGAAAGTCCAGATACACCACATCCACTGGCTCTCCCCTATCCATTCTACTTGTTACATCCTCAAAAAATTCCAGAAGATTAGTCAAGCATGATTTCCTCTTCAAAAATCCATGCTGACTTTGACCGATCCTGTCACTGCTTTCCAAATGTGCTGCTATAACATCTTTAACAATCGACTCAAGCATCTTACCCAGTACCGATGTAGGTCTAACTGGTCTATAATTCGCTGTTTTCCCTCTCCCTCCTTTCTTAAAAAGTGGGGTTATATTGGCTACCCTCTTGTCCACAGAAAATGATCCAGAGTCGAGAGAACATTGGATAATGATCACCAATGCATCCACCTCCTTGAGTACTCTGGGATGCAGACCATCAGGCCCATGGGATTTATCTGCCTTCAGTCCCAACAGTTTACCTAATACCATTTCCTGACTAACGTGGATTCCCTTCAGTTCCTCCCTCCCACTAGATCCTCGGTTCCATAGTATTTCTTGGAGATTGTTTGTGTCTTCCTTAGTGAAGACAGAACCAAAGTACTTGTTTAACTGTTCTGCCATTTCCTTGTTTCCCATTATAAATTCCCGTCTCTGACTGTAAGGGACCTACATTTGTCTTCATTAATCTTTACCTGTTTACATCTAAAGAAGCTTTCACAGTCAGTTTTTATATTCCCCGCATGCTTTCTTTCATGCTTTCCCCCCCTCTTAATTAACCCCTTTGTCCTCCTCTGTTGAGTTTGTAGCAAAACCAGGCAGGTTGAGTGAAAATAATTTTTATTAACAAATAAAAACGAAACAAAACCTCGAGCAATACGCGTGCCTGACTAGCTAACACAAAATTGCTCCTGTTGCTGGGAGGAGCGCTGACGAACTAAGCTAAAAAGCCAGTGAAACGAACCCCCGCGGTCACGTGACCGAGCCGACCAATGGCGAGGGTTCTGACCTCCCCAAACCACCACTAGGTGCCGCTACTAGTACTAAATTTCTCCCAGTCCGGTTTGCTGCTTTCTCTGGCCAATTTATATGCCTTTTCCTTGGATTTAACACTATCCTTGATTTCCCTAGTTAGCCACAGTTGAGCCGCCTTCCCCATTTTATTTTTTTCGTCAGACAGGGATGAACAATTTTTGGAGTTCATCCATGTGGTCTTTAAATCTTTGCAATTGCATCTCCACCGTCAACCCTTTAAGTATAATTTGCCAGTCTGTCCTAGCCAATTCCTGTCTCATACCTTCAAAGTCTCCTTTCTTTAAGTTCAGGACCCTGGTCTCTGAATTAACCATGTCACTTTCCATCCTAATGCATGCATCCCTAATTTCCTGCTTGATGCTATCCCCAACCTCCTTATTGCTGCCCGGTGATCTGTACACATCCCCAACAAGTGTTTTCTGCCCTTGGCTTTTCGCAGTTCTACCCATACCAATTCTACAGCTTCCAGGCTAATGTCTCTCCTTGCTATAGCATTAATCTCCTCTTTAACCAGCAATGCCACCCCACCTCCTCTTCCTTTCTGTTTATCCTTCCTGAATATCGAATACCCCTGCATGTTTAGCTCCCAGCCTTGGTCACCCAGGAGCCATGTCTCCGTAATTCCAACTACATCATATCCCTTAACTACTAACTAACTGCACATTCAATTCATCCACCTTATTACGAATGCTCCTCGCATTAAGGCACAAAGCTTTCAGGTTAGTTTTTCTTATCTCCCTTCTACCTTTTGCTTCTGTCCTCATTTTATGGCCCTGTCTCCTTGCATTGGTTCCCATCCCCCTGCCCTGTTAGTTTAAACGTGACGTTTCCTACGCTCGCTTTCCCATTAGCTGCACGCATACGCGTCCATGTTGTTGACTCCACCCCCCCACTGTTTAGTTTAAACCTACCCATGTAGCTCTAGCAAACCTGCCTGCCAGAATGTGGGTCCCCATCCAATTAAGGTGCAACCCTTTTGTACAGGTCACCCCTGTCCCAGAAGAGATCCCAGTGATCTAGAAATCTAAATGCCTGCCCCCTGCACCAACTTCTCAGCCACACATTCAGATCCCCTATCTCCCTGTTCCTACCCTCACTAGCACGAGTTACTGGAAGCAACCCAGAGATAACCACCCTAGACGTCCTGCTTTTTCAGCCTCCTACCTAGTTCTCTATACTCATGTTGCAGAACCTCCTTCCTCTTCCTACCCACGTCGTTTGTGCCTACATGCACATCTACTTCCGGCTGCTCACCTTCCCTCTCGAGGATGTTCTTAAGTCAGGCTAAGACATCTTGGATCCTGGCACCACGGAGGCAAGTTACAAAAATGATCCCAAGCTGCTTTAAGCTGCGCTACCGAATAAAGTAGCCGGAGCTATCATAAGAGATATCAGTTTTGTCGACTATAGACTTGATCAAAGAGGTAGGTTTTTAATTTAGTTCACAGATACAGCTGGGATACAGGCCCTTCAGCCCACCGAGTCCACATTGCCAATCGATCACCCGTTCATGCTAGTTTTATTTTATCCCACTTACTCATCCACTCCCTATACATTAGGGGCAATTTAGACAGTGTAAGGCAGCAATTCTACTGCTGCGCCACCGTGCTGCATGGGTTTGGGGCCAAATTCCTATATTTAGGACTAAAGTGGCTGAAGGCTTCACTGTGTAAAGTGAAATAATTAAAATAAGGGATGCACAAACTAGTTATTGAAGTGATGCAAATCTCTCAGAGAATGTCAGGCTGAACGAGATTCAGTTACACCTCACGCGGCCTCGGCAAGGCCACCAGCATAATCAAGGACTAGTCTAACCCTGGTCACTCCCTCTTCTCCCCTCTCCCATCACGAATGTGTGCTGAGCCCCCTCCTCTACTCCCTCTTCACCTACGACTGCACACCTGTACATGGTACTAACACCATCATCAAGTATGCAGATGATACAACGGTGATTGGCCTCATCAGCAACAACGATGAGTCGGCCTATAGGGAGGAGGTCCAGCTCCTAGCAGCATGGTGCACTGACAACAACCTGGCCCTTAACTCCAAGAAGACCAAGGAGCTCATTGTAGACTTCAGGAAGTCTAGGGGCGGCATGCACACCCCCATCCACATTAACGGGAGGGAGGTGGAACGTGTTTCCAGCTTCAGGTTCCTGGGGGTCAACATCTCCGATGACCTCTCTTGGACCAACAATACCTCAACTCTGGTCAAGAAGGCTCACCAGCGTCTCTTCTTCCTGAGGAGACTAAAGAAGGTCCATCTGTCTCCTCGGATTCTGGTGAACTTCTACCGCTGCACCATCGAGAGCATCCTTACCAACTGCATCACAGTATGGTATGGCAACTGCTCTGTCTCCGACCGGAAAGCACTGCAGAGGGTGGTGAAAATTGCCCAACGCATCACCGGTTCCTCACTCCCCACCATTGAGTCTGTCCAAAGCAAGCGTTGTCTGCGAAGGGCGCTCAGCATCGCCAAGGACTGCTCTCACCCCAACCACAGACTGTTTACCCTCCTACCATCCGGGAGGCGCTACAGGTCTCTCCGTTGCCGGACCAGCAGGTCCAGGAACAGCTTCTTCCCTGCGGCGGTTACACTACTCAACACTGTACCTCGGTGACTGCCAATCACACCCCCCCCCCCCCCGGACACTCCTCCCACCAGGATTTATTAGATTAGATTTATTTATTTACTGCTCATATTTATGTCGCTCTTCTAGGGAGATGCTAACTGCATTTCGTTGTCTCTGTACTGTACACTGCACAATGACAATAAAGTTGAATCTGAATCTGAATCTGAATCTGAAAGAGGCACAGAAATGTGAAAATGCACACCTCCAAATTCAGGAACAGTTTCTTTCCAGCTATTAACAGGCAACTGAACCATCCTATCAACATCTAGAGAGCAATCCTGCGCTACAATCTAAATCATTGATGACTATCGGACTATTTTTAATCGGACTTTAATGGACTTTATCTTGCACTAAACATAATTCCCTTTATCCTGTATCTGTACACTGTGGACAGCTCGATTGTAATCATGCATAGTCTTTCCACTGACTGGTTAGCACGCAACAAAAGCTTTTCACTGAAGATGGACACAAACTGCTGGAGTAACTCAGCGGGACAGACAGCATCTCTGGAGTGAAGGAATGGGTGACGTTTTGGGTCGAGACCCTTCTGCAGACTTTAGACAGAGCTTTTCACTGTAGCTCGGTGCACGTGACAATAAACTAAACTAAACTAGATGTGGGATGAGGTGAGAAAAGGGTAGTGAGAAGATCCCAGTCAGGAGTTAAGTTTTGGAATGTATGTATAGGGGTAGAGTGAGGGAGACAATCCAGAAATATATTGCAATAAAACACTGAAGATTGATTTGAGGATAGTTAAAATACTGTTTCTAAAGAGAACAGAAAGCAAAATGCACTTGCATAGTTAAATGCTGAGGTTGCACACATTTTAATGAATAAAATCCATAAGATATAATTTTCATTGGATTTATCTTTCATTTCCTATGTTGTTTAATTTAAAACAGGGTGGATATCAAAGCAATGAGAAGGAATTATGATATTCCCGCTTCCTGCAAATTAGTTTCAGCAGATCCCTATTCCAGCATTAGCTGTTCTTAACATAATACTGTTTTAAAGTCACTTTTAAAATATCTTCTTAAACAAAAATAAACTCTTTGATAAAGTAAGGGGGCTTTGAATGATTTTGTGAGCAAGTGATTCTAATTTGGAAGCAAGGATCAAAATAGTTGGTGTTTATTTTACCATCAGACATGAGAGGCAAAGGAGACTTTAGTGGAGGGCCGCCCAAATTGTGAATTGTTTTGAAATAAGAAGCAGAGGAAGTGATTCACTATTATGTGGGCCCATTGTGGCTTGTATGGGTAACTTGAAGAATGAAGGGAGAAGTATAAACATATTCAGTTCAGTGAAAACACAGAAGGACTTGGAGCTGACAGCTCCAGATGGTAAGCTAAACAGGAATAGATGGGCCACACAAGATCCCTCTGAAGATTCAAGTCGTCAAGAGAGTTTTATTGTCATATATGTCCCGAAATGAAATTCTTATTTGCAGTAGCACAACAGATATGTAAACATAGTATTCTGTACAACCCATAATAAACAAAAAAAATGTTCAGTACATGTTAAAAAAAAGAAACAGACAAATAAATGGACAATAATAGATTCTATAATAATGTAGAAGAGTGGCACAGTGGTTTGGCGGTAGAGTTGTTGCCTTGTAGTGCCAGGAACCGGGGTTCGATTCTGACTACGGGTGCTGTCTGTACGGAGTTTGTACGTTCTCCCTGTGACCTGTGGGTTTTTCCGGGTGCTCCAGTTTCCTCCTACACTCCCAAGACGCACAGGTTTGTAGGTTCATTGGCTTCTGTAAATTGTAAATTGTCCTTAGCGTGCAGGATAGTGCTAGTGTACAGTGTGATCGCTGGTTGGCGTGGACTCGGTGGGCCGAAGTGCCTGTTTCCACTCTGTATCTCTAAAGTCCCAAACTTTTTAACATCGCATGTTAGATTTTGCATCCAAATACTCTGCGGCAATGCATGTACACTAGCTCTATTTTCAAATACTAATTTGAATAGACAAATTTCTCTTCATAGTTTGAATGTACAGATCCTGCTAATGAGTCATTGAATCACAAAATGATTCAGTAGAGACAGAAGCATTATGATCATGCAAGAGTTGTCCAACTAGTTGCCATTGTTTGTTGATTATCCACAAATGTTTTCCCTTTACAAGTTTAGCTCAGTTTAGAGACATAGCATGGAAGCAGGCTTTTCGGCCCATCGACCTTTCACACTAGTTCCAAGCTATCCCACTTACTCATTCACTTCCTTCGTACTAGTTCAGTTTAGTTTATTGTCACGAGTACTGAAGTACAGTGAAAAGCTTTTGTTGTGTGCTAACCAGTCACCGTAAAGACAGTACATGATTACAATCAAGCCATTTACAGCGTATCGATACATAATAAGGGAATAACGTTTAGTGCAAGGTAAAGCCTGTAAAGTCCGATTAAAGATAGTCCAAGGGTCACCAATGAGGTGGATAGTAATTCAGGACAGCTCTCCAATTGTGGTAGGATGATTTAGTTGCCTGATAACAGCTAGGAAGAAACTGTCCCTAAATATGGAGCTGTGTGTTTTCACACTTTTATACCTTTTGCCCGATAGGAGAGGGGAGAAGATGGAATGGCCTGATAGCGCCTCGTCCTTGATTATGCTGCTGGCCTTGCCGAGGCAGCATGAGGTAGGGGCAATTTACAGAGGCCAATTAACCTACAAACCCACACATCTTTGCGATGTGAGAAGAAACCGCAGCGCCCGGAGGAAATTGAAGGGAGAACGTATAATCTCCACACAGACAGCACCCGAGGTCAGGATCGAACCTAGGCTCCAGTGCTGTGAGGCAGTAGCTCTACTGTGGTGCCCTATTGTTATTATTGAATCTTTCCCCATTGCCTTTCCAGACAGTGTATTCCAGGTGATGACAACATGGCACATTTTATCTTGTCATTCTATTCAGTTATCTCAAGTCTGGGCAAGCGTCCACATATGATTTTTAAAATATGTACATTTTTCTGGTCTCCTGGCCAACATTCATCTCTAAAGCAGCATCTCTGAAATAAATCATCTGCGGAATCTTGTCCGCAAATTAGCTACTCCACCTTTTACTTTACAAGAGTGACTACACTATAGAATGACTCTTGGCATGTCCTGAAGTTATTTAACCCTCCCTTTTCTTCATTGCTGAAGTTTTAATATGCCACAAAACAACCTCCATCAGCATGAATTTGACTTTGCCTGACGTTATGTGACAATGTTGGAATGTACGTTTTAGAATTATGTTGAAAGGAAATGTTAAAATGTAAAGTTTTCACATTTCTCCAGCAGAACAATTACATCCCATTTGACTCCAATACAGAACACTTTGGAATTCATGCGTGGTATTGTTAAACACTACAACCTACAAATAAGCTCTGAACCACATAGACTTTAGGGCATTGTCTTTTGTCTTTTTGCACTATTGCTGTGTGTGTTTGTGTGTGTGTGTGTTTTTGTAGGAATTGTTTTATCTATTCTGCATTAGTAATGCTGAAAATTGTATGATATTATGTGGGGATGGGAATGATCAGATCGTGCTGGGAATGCTACCGGCACGACATCCACAATTACCTATAATTAGCCACATTAAATGCATAGGAACAATTGTATTGCTATTCTTCTTCTTTCGTGTGGCGTGCACAGCCTAAAGTTGTAGGACAACTTGTTCTATTTGATCTTCTGTTTGTGCACGTCGAGTTGATTGCATTAGTCGAAACAGGGCGGACCACGTGAAGGTTGCAATCTTCCACCCCATTGCTATTCATTCATATACAGACATTGTAGGCACCCCTTCATGCCCTTGAGATGAGCGAAATGGAGAACAATCAACCATGTTACTTTATCTCTGCATTTCTGTAAAAGGACATTAATGAACCAAATGGGCTTGTAGACCCATAAGTTTTTTTCTTGGTTTCTGTTATTGATGCTAATTTTAAGTTCCAAGTATTTACTTAATTGAATTTGGACTTGAACTTGAACAAACATCACTAAATCATTAGTCAAGCCAAATATTTATGATTTTCCTACCAAAATTAGAGTATTATTAAACTAGAGAGCAGACTAATCACCAACTTGAGGGCAGTCCTGACCTACCATGGACCTCGTTGTAGACCCTCGGACTATCTTTAACCAGACTTTATCTTGCACTAAATGCTATTCCCATTATCCTGTAACAGTACATGGTGGGCGGATCGATTGTAATCATGTATAGTCTTTCCGCATACAACAAAAAAGTTTTTCACTGTACCTCAGTGCACGCGACAATAAACTAACGTATTATCAGTATAAATAAAGATTTGAATGGAAGCACAAGTACACTGTTTGTACTAATTATACCAAATCGCTCACCAGTGCCAGATATTTCATATAGAAAATCAAACAAAGCATTTCTCGATGGCGTATGATCTGTAGTATTAAAATAAATGTTGATGTAAGACACAGATTTAAATTTAGTTTCAGTTTAGAGATAAAGCGGGGAAACAGGTCCTTCGGCCCACCGAGTCCACGCTGACCAGCGATCTCCGCACACTAACACTATCTTGCACGTATTAGGGACAATTTACATTTATACCAATTAACCTACAAACTTGGATGCCAATGGAGTGTGGGAGGAAACCGGAGCTTCCCGGAGAAAACCCACATGGTCACAAGGAGAACGTATAAACTCCGCACAGACAGCACCTGCAGTGAGGAACAAACCCGGGTCTCTGGCGCTGTAAGGCAGCAACACTGCATCACCGTGCCACCTTGGAAGTGTAATTTTTTTAAAGCGAATCCTGAGACCAAGATATAAAATTTATCAGATGTTGTATCTATGAATTATGGACTTTTTAAAAACAGAATGCATAAATCCCAAGAGTAAATTAACTTAAAAATCACTCTATACAACTAACAATATATGTTTTGCTATCGTAATTAAAGTAACCAATTTGTCAGATTAAAATGTTGCAGTTTTGTCAAACCAATTTTGATAATCACTCCACAAGAGCCTTCGTAATTTGCCAAAAATCATTAAAAAAATGTAATCATTTTCTGGTTATAACTTTTCCAATCAGAGGGATTGAGTGAACTTTCTTAATCATTCGAAGGGTGTCAAAATATTAATTATCATGTGAAACAAATAAAATTGGTGCTTACAGCGAATCCTCAAATTTTTAATATTTACATACAGTAAGTCTTTGTTTCCAAACTTAAAACAAAAATCCATGGTGCCAATCTGATTAAGCTTGCTGATGACATGAGGTTGGTGGAGCTGTATATAGCGAGAATGGTTGCCTAGGGATACAAAGAGACATAGATCAGTTTGAACGTCAGGCAGAAAGGTGACAGATAGAATTTAATCTAGACAAGGACAAGATAATGCGTTTTGAGCCATCTAATACTGGCTAGACTTTAGAAGAAATTATGTGCTCAGTGACTTTGGGTTGCGAGTTCATAGTTCCCCACAAATCGTGCCACAGGTATCATAGGGTAGTGAATAAGGTGTTTAACTTGATTGCTTTCATAGGCAAGGAGTATTGAGTAAGAGTTGGTAAATTATGTTGCAGCTGTAAATGTTCTTCCCAACTGTTATCAGGCAACTGAATCATCCTACCATAATCAGAGAGCATTGCTGAACTATTATCGACCTCTTTGGTGACCCTCGGACTATCCTTGATCGGTCTTTGCTGGCTTTACCTTGAACTAAACGTTATTCCCTTATCATGTATCTATACACCGTAAATGGCTCGATTGTAATCATGTATTGTCTTTCCGCTGACTGGATAGCACGCAACAAAAGCTTTTCACTGTACCTCGCTACACTTGACAATAAACTAAACGAAGAACTAAGTCATTGGTTAGGCCACACTTGGAATATTGCATGCATTTCTGCTCACATAACAGTATTCAGGATGCAGAAGAGATTCACCAGGATGTTGCCTGAAATGGAAGGGCTTTAGTTACAAGGGGAGATTGGATATGTAGAGATTGTTCTCAATGCGTACTGACTTTATAGAAGTTTATAAAATTATGAGGGGCATAGATAGGGTAGATAGTCACAGTCGTTCCGCGAGGTAGTCTAAAACTGGATATATTGGTTTGTGAGAGGGGAAATATTTAAAGGCAATCTGAGGGGCAAGTTTTTTCACACAGACTGCAGAGGGTATATGGAAGAAGGTGTTAGAAGAGATGGTAGGTACAATCACATTTAAAAAATACTAGACTAAGTGGGACTCGTTGGGTCCCATGTTCACACGGGAGGGCTGGTCCCCCAACGCAATATTCCACTTCTCCACCAATTCCAATATTGGTGGCCAGTGGGGGGTGGGGGGGGGGGGGGGGATCTGGAGCGCTAGCATGGGTGTTGTGGGTCAAGTCAAGTCAAGCACAGTGAGTGCAGGGCCAACAATCCATTTCATGTCAAGTCAATCTATTTCAAGTCAAGTCAAGCACAGGGCAGGCGGGGCCAGCCAACAATACAATCCATTTGCTTTCATTTCAGGTGAGGTCAAGCAAAGCAAAGGCAAAGCAAAAGCAAAAGCACAGGGCAGGCGGGGCCAGCCAACAATACAATCCATTTGTTTTCATTTCAGGTGAGCTCCAGCAAAGCAACGGCAAAGCAAAATCAAAAGCACAGGGCAGGCCAAACAACTCATTTCATTTCAATTTCTATTTCAATTTCAAGCACAGGGCAGGCCAAACAACTAATTTCATTTCATTAAGGGCTAACAAATCATTTATTGCAAGCACATTAAGGGTTAACAAATCATCATTCATTGCAAGCACATTGCTGGCTAACAAATCATTTATTGCAAGCACATTAAGGGTTAACCACATAACCACATAAAGGGTGGACTCACAGTTCAGTGGACTCACAGCAGAGTCAGAGAACCTTGCGATCTTTCAGAGTTTCTGACTTGCGTCTAGGCATCCGGGGTTTTATAGTCCTGCCCTCCCCCCGGAAGGGGCGTTACCGTCATCATGGTGATTGACATGCGAGAGGACCAAGCAGCTGATCTCAGGATGTTTTAAACACTCATAACTTTTTTATTTTTCATCGATCGGAAAAATCTTTGGGGCTGCTTCAGCGGAGGAGGACTGAGTAAGATGGCTAAAAATCATAGCGATATAAGGTAGCGTTTTTTCTAAAATCAATATACAGCGCAGACAGGAAGTGGTCAAGATGAGACTTTTAGTTATATAGATAGATAGATTTCAATAGGTATATGGATAGCAAAGGAATATGAGCCAAATGCAGAATTCGCACCTTGGTTGGCATAGACAAGCTAAACGGCCCGTTTCTGTGGCGCATAACTCTAATTATCTCTGAAAGCAAATATTACTTATACAATGCACCTATTTAATAATAATACTATTTAAATGTACATTTCCATTTATGAATCAGATATTAAATGTCAATGTACATTAATTAGTACATGTATGGCGAGCCACGTGTTGTGAATCAAAAGTGATCTTTATTAAGTAATACAGAGAACAGCACACACGCTCCAATTTGCATGTGGCCTCACTCAAGAAAGTGGAGGAGATCCAGGACAGAAAGGTCAGTATGGGAGTGTGAAGGGGAGTTAAAATGTTTGGCAACGGGGAGATCATGTCGACCAAGGTGGACTGAATGTAGGTGTTCAGCAAAACAATCGCCCTGTCTATCACTTGGTCTCACCGATATATAGGTGTCCACACCAAGATCAGCGGATACAGTAGATGAGGTTGGAGGAGGTACAAGTGAACCACTGCCTCACCTGAAAGGATTGTCGGGATCCCTGGATCGTTTCATTAGTACGGGTTATGGGGAGAAGGCAGGAGAATGGGGTTAGAAGAGAGAGATAGATCAGCCATGATTAAATGGCGGAGGAGACTTGATAGCCACAAAAAACTGGAGTAACTCAGCGGGACAAGCAACATCACTAGAGAGAAGGAATGGGTGACATTTCAGGTCGCGACCTTCATCAGGTCTTGACCCGAAACGTCACCCATTCCTTCCCCCCCAGTGATGCTGCCTGTCCCGCTGAGTTACTCCAACTTTTTGTGTCTATCTTCGGTTTAAACCAGCATCTGCAGTTCCTTCCAACACAGGAGTAGACTTGATGGGCCGAATGGCCTGATTCTGCTATCACTTATGAACACGAGTTGGACGAGGTACAGTATAGGGACAGGTGTTGCATCTGAACACAAAGTGCAGGAGTAACTTTCCAAGTCTTTACATTTGTAATGGTTACAGTGTCTCCCAACAGCATCTTCTCACATAAAATATTTATGAGCACTGTAGATTATAATCTCTGATGTGCTTGAAAAGGTAATATTTGCTTGGAAGTATATTGGAAATGTGGGGATTCAACTAACCAGGGTCCGGGGTCCCTTGTCCCTCCGCCCGCCGCCGAGGGGCCGAGTGGTCTCATGATGGCGCGCGCTCGGCTCTATTCGTCGCCAACCGTTAAACTTCGGCTGGGCTCGGCCTCCGCCGACTCGGCATGACTCGTTCATCTTCGGCGGCGCTGGGCTGAGCTCGGCTACCTTCGGCGGCGCTGGGCTGGGCTCGGCCTCCGCCGACTCGGCTGGGCTGGACTCGGCCATCTTCGGCTGCGTTGGACTGGGCTCGGCCATCTTCGGCTGCGCTCGTCGTTAATCGGCCCCATTCGGCTGGGCTCTGCTCGGCCTCGATCGCTCACCTTCGGCCCGGCTCGGAGGATGGCCGCGGACCGGGACTATGAGGAGGAGGAAGTGTTGGTTTGACAGTTCCCTCTTCCTCCTCTCGAGTAATGAATGAAGAGACCCCCGAGCCACCGGCGGCCATGCACTGAGAGAGCGGCGAGCCGGTGTCCTGCGTGGTCCTGAACATGTCCTTTTTTAGGCGAAAAGGTAAGGGGAGAGGGGAGAGGGAGGGAGGCGGCGGCGGCGGCGGTGGTGGTGCTGGAGGAGGAGGAGCAGGCCTTGCTGCTGGCGGCAGCTAGGCCTCCAGGAACCGGCCACTGCTCCTGCCTCTACTGCAGGCAGGCGACACCCTCTCTCCACCTCAGCTCTGACTTCTATTCTCCAATATTGCTGACATCCCGTTGCATTCTTGCCGATGCAACGTGCATTCCTCCAAATATTGATGCATTGGCATCTAACCCGATCATTTCAACACTTAGAAGCACAGCAGGAACTTCAAGGGGTCTCTGCGACCCTCTCCCTGCCTTAGTATTAGAACATAGAGCAGAACAGCACAAGAGCAGTACAGCACAAGAACATACCCTTCGGCCCACAATGTCTGTGCCTTGCATGTTGTTAGATAACCTAATCTCACCTGCCTGCACGTGATCCATATCTCTCCATACCCTGCAGATTCAACCCTCAGATGTCACATTGGTATCCGGTTGTAGTGCAGATTAATTGGCCAAATTTAGTTCAAGAGCAGAGTTCAACTGCAGATGCTGGTTTAAACCGAAGATAGACACAAAATGCTGGAGCTACTCAGCGGGACAGGCAGCATCTCTGAATAGAAGGAATGGGTGAAGGGTCTCGACCCGAAACGGCACCCATTCCTTCTATCCAGAGATGCTGTCTGTCCCGCTGAGTTACTCCAATATTTTGTGTCTATCTTAAGTTCGAGAGTGTTTATTTGTCCTATGTACTGAAAATGAACCAATGACATTCTTACTTGCAGCATCAAAATAGGCCTGTAAACTCAGACTCATGGATAGTAAACAGAAAACAATCAATTAAAAGACCCCAAATTAGCGCAAAAAGTCCGACATTCTCAGCTGCAGCTTAATTCACAGCATTTATTATTGTGTGTGACATGAAGGCGTTGTGGCTTTAAGATGTGGGTTGAGGGGAATGTAATGGGTAAAGATGCCAGATTATGGACATCTCAAAATACTTGGCCAACTTTATGACTGGTTTGCACAAACATTAAATGAAGCGTGGGTTGCTTGTTCATGCAATTTACCTACCTCACCTGCGCAATATTCTAGTGTTTACAGAGTACTATGTTTACATATTCTGTTGTGTTGCTGTAAGTAAGAATTTCATTGTTCTGTTTGGGACATCTAACAATAGAATAGTCTTGTAAAATTGACCAATGACAAAGATGCTGATGAGGGTTTAAGCAATTGATGAGGTGTCAGAGTCATACAGCTCAGAAACAGGCCCTTTGGCGCACTGGCTCTATGCTGAACCATCATGCACTCGTTCAGGGACACGTCCCCCCTCTGTTTTGAGAGGTGGGGGACGACCCCCCCCCAAGTTTTTGTAATCCGGATTTTAAAACCCGGTGGAATCCCTGCTTTCCGCGAGACAGTGGGGGTGGGACTGCTGATCGAGGGCGCCGATTGGACGAGAGAGACGTTAGTCTCTCCAGCGATGTCTCGTCCCCACCCGAGTCCCCCCCCCCCACGGGTGGCCAGAGACGTCGGGAGTCAGACGGGACCCCCAGGCCCACAGCCAGCGCAGAGAAGCAGCACAAAACCCAACTCAACTCTGCCTGTCCCACCAGGTTAACCTACAGCCCTGCCTGGGCTTGCGGGAAATATGGCCCAGGTTTACAGCCAGCGCGGAGAAGCAGCACTGGTGTCCCGTCTGTCCAGGCAGGGCTGTAGGTTAACCCGGCGAGACAGGCAGAGTTGAGCTGCATTCAGCGCTGGATTGAGCCTCCGAAGCCTTGTGTGTGTGAGTGTGCGCATGCGAGCGCGGCCGCCAAGAAATTGTGTCCCCCGGTCCCCTCCATATTTTGATAGCGATTTCCGTGCCTGCACTCATTTACACTAATCCAACATTCCCATCAACTCTTCCAGATTCAACCACTCATTGTCATTGCCATGGAGCCATAGAGTCAGACAGCGTGGAAACAGGCCCTTATTTGACCACACCAACCAACAATCCCCATCTACACTAGTCCCACCTGCTTGCTTTTGACCCATATCCCTCTAATCCAATCCTATCCTATCCATGCACCTGTCTAAATGTTTCTTAAACATTCACTCGAGGGGAAATTAACAGTGTCTAATCAAACTACTGACCTGCACATATTTAAGATGTGAGAGGAAACTGGAGCACCTGGGGGAAACCTATATGTTGGCTCAGGGAGAATCTTCAAACTCCATGCAGACAACCCCAGAGGCCAGGATGGACCTGGGTCACTGGAGATGTGAGGCAGCTGCTCCATTAGCTGAGTCACCGCGCTGCCCTGGTGATGCTATGGAAGTGCACATTGAAATATTGTGAGGTCATGGAAATGTGGTCTGCAGCTCACCTTTGGGTCATACATGGCACGACGCCTGTGAACAGTTTTTTTTGGCCTCAAGCATTGCCAGAGAAAGGGATGGAATGGGTGGTTAGAAACAGGAGTTATGTTGGAGTCCAGCTTCAGGTTTTACAATGTGCAGGAAGGAATTGCAGATGCTGGTTTACACCAAAGATAGACACAAAATGCTGGAGTAACTCAGCGAGACAGGCAGCATCCCTGGAGAGAAGAAATAGGTGATGTTTCGGGTCGAGACCCTTCAACAGGCTGCCCCGCTGAGTTACTCCAGCATTTTGTCTATCTTCAGGTTTTACAATGCTTGGTTAAGAATACTAAACTTATTATATCAAATTAAAATTAATGAAATTTTCTCTGGAGTGTCAGAGATTGAGGGGTGACTTGATAGCTGTATATAAAATGATGAGCGGCATAGTTAGGGTAGACAGTCGGCAGCTTTTTCCCAGGGTGGAGATGCCCAATACTAGAGGACAAAGTTATGGTGAGAGGGGAAAAGTTTAATGGAAATGCGCGGGGCAAGTTTGTTACGCAGAGAGTGGTGGGGGCCTGGACAAATTGCCAGGGGTGGTGGTGGAGGCAGATATGACAGTGGCATTTCAGAGGCTTTTAGGTAGGAGCATGGAAGTGGATATGGATCACGTATAGGGAAATGAGATCAGTTTAACTTGGCGTCATGTTCAGTGCAAATATTGTGGGCCGAAGGGGCCGTGCCCGTGTTCTACTGTTCTATGTTCTATGTTTCTCATCTAGTGCTAATCAAAGATCCTATAGCAAGCAAGATAGACCACTCCTTCTAAAAGCAATGGGCTGACGTGTAGTACGCAACGGAGCGGAACGTGGGCCTTTTTTTCATCCATTTCAATGACCCGACCCGCAGTGTAATCAGCGTTGCGGGGGAACAGTTTGTGTTAATAAATTATAATTCTGAAAATGAGGAGAAGATTTTTCACAAATAACTTTTATTGTTACGAGGATGTTTCCATAACTGGCTTCCGTCTCCGTACTAGTATCCTATGGGATCTTGGGTGCAGAGATGGAAGCCGGTTACGGAAATGGGGTCGAAAATTACCCATGAATCTGCCCATGACCGTACTACGTCTTTTCTATCTTGCATGCTATAGGATCTTTGGTGCTAATGTCCACAAAGTATTGACACATAATTGGGGAGGAAGTAACATCAGAGAAGGAGAGGCTGAGGTATTGATGGGTATTGTCAGCATACATGTGGAGACTGGTGCATTTGGATAAAGCTGCAAAGGGGGCAGCCTGCAGATGAGGCAGACGGATAAAGGTACAGCCACGGGGAGATAAACTGTTGGTGCTTGGTTTCTCGCTACAACCGGGTAGATAAGAATGGGTGTAAGCAGAAGCAGTCCCACCGTATTGAATGTCTGTGGATGTTGTTATGCTCTGACGAAAGGTTCCGACCTGAAACGTCACCCTTCCTTTTTCTTCAGAGATGCTGTCTGACCCACTGTGTTACTCCAGCACTTTGTATCTATCTTCATCATGTCAATGGCTTCAGGCAAGTTATAGAGTCATACAGCACGGAAACAGATCCTTCTGCCCAACTTGCTCATGCCGACCAAGATGCCCCAACTACACAAGTCCCACCTGCCCTAGTTTGGCCTATATCCCTCTAAACATTTCCTATCCATGTACCTGGACAAAAGCCTTTCAAATGGTATTATAGTACCTGTCTCAACTACCTCCTCTGGCAGCTCGTTCCATATACCCACCACCGTCTGTGTGAAAAAGTTGCCGCTCAGGCTCCTATTAAACCTTTCCCCTCTCACCTTAAACCTATGTTCCCTGGTTCTTGATTCCCCTATTCTAGATAAAAGACTGTGCATTTACCCTATCTATTCCCCTCGTGATTTTATACACCTCTATAAGATTAGCCCTCATCCTTCTACATTCCAAGGAATAAAATACTAGTCTGCCCAACCTCTCCCTATAGCTCAGGCTCTCAAATCCAGGCAACATCCTTGTAAATCTTCTCTTCACTCTTTTCAGCTGAACATCCTTCCTATAGCAGGGTGACCAAAATGGAATAAATACTCCAAATGTGGCCTTTCCACCAGTGAGAACAGGAAGGAGGAGATGATGTTCGTTACAGGATGTCATTAGTGACTTTGAAGAGTGAATTTTCATTACTACTATTTCAAGGTAGAAGCCCGATCAGGTGATTCAGAAATGTAACTGTAAAATTGGGCATGTTTTCTGGTAAGCATCTGGCGTGTATGGACCGAACTGCCAGAGGAGGTAGTTGAGGAAGATAGTATCGCAACGTTTAAGAAACATTTTTATAGGTACATGGAAAGGACAGGTTTAGAAGGATGTGGGCCAAATGCCGGCAGGTGGGACTCGTGAAGATGGGACATGTTGGTTAGTGTGGACAAGTTGGGCCAAAAGTCCTGTTTCCACACTGTATGAATCTTGACTAAGACTCTAAGATGACCAAATCTCCCTACATTACAACACTGGCCGTATTAGCAATAATTAATTATGGGAATTTTAAGTCACTGTAAATTTGTTATCTGTGCTGCAAGCTTCGTGCCATGTTTAACCCCTAGATAACACTCAAACCGACCATTTATCTGCACTCTCAAGAGAATGCTGACTTCAAGCTGTGTAACATGGTTAGCCTCCACCCTATTTGACTTTGTGTATAGCTGACACATTATTCATCCATCACTCCTAGGATTTGGACACCCTATTCAGCAATGTCTCCGTTTTAAAAATTCTTACACAGATTTTTAAATCTCTTCATGCCTTCACTCTATGAACTTCAACCCTCCAAGTCTCTGCTCCTTATCTTTCATGTCCCCATTTTAATTTATTGTTAATGGTCGGTTATCAGGTCTTTACTGTTTATGCTGTGGAATTCCAGCCATAAGCATCTTTACCCTCTAATTCGCTCTTCTAGTTAGTTAATTTAGTTTATTGTTACATGTACCGAGGTACAGTGAAAAGCTTTTTTGTTGCGTGCTATCTAGTCAGTGTAAAGACTATACATGATGACAATCATGTTGCCCACTGTATACAAATACAGGATAAAGGGAATAATTTTTATTGCAAGAGTCCATAAAAGTTTGATTAAAGATAGACTGTCACATTAAAATATTGTTCTTTGACCAAGCTTTTAATCATCACACATGATAGTTGTCAAAAGTATGGGTGAGTAGTATAAATGGGAAACATGCCCTCAGGATAGGATGAAATACTTGGTCCATGTCTTTTCTTCTGCTCCTCAAATTTATCTGCTCTCTGAAAGCGTTGCCCATTGAAATTAATCCCGAGATCTCTCTGTTCACTTTTAAAGAATGTATCTGGTTGTAACCGAAGATAGACACAAAAAGCTGGAGTAACTCAACGGGTCAGACAGCATCTCTGGAGAAAAGCAATAGGTGACGTTTCAAGTCGAGATCCTTCTTCAGTGTATTCCAATTTTTTGTGTCTATCTTCGGCTTAAACCAGCTTCTGCGGTTCCTTCCTTCACGTTTTATCTGGTTGTAAAACAACTTTTACAGTTTCTGTTTATGTTAACATTCCTGCAGGTATTCAGAATTTTCCTTTAAAAAAAAAACCCCAGCTTCACGTGCAGAATTGTGTTCTGCCCATTGACTTTAATTAGGACCCCATACTGTGCGCCCGATATTTTAAAGGGTTTTGTGTGAAAGAGTCCCACAGAACATCTGTGGAACTTATGGCATCTGACTATTGACTATCTGACATTACCTCATGCTATTTCCTTCGCTCTATTGATGCTGCCGCACCCGCTGAGTTTCTCCAGCACTTTTGATTACCTCATGCATGTGCTGTTTGTTTTTGACTGAGGGCACAAAGCTCCCTTTTATGCAGTAGTACTTAATAAGAGCTAATTCATGGAATCATGGTCGTGCAGGAATGAATTAACCACCTAGAATGGACTTGAAAGAATGAAAATCTGCCTGATAAATCCTCTTGAGAATACAAAATGTTAAAGGACAACTGTTAACTTTTAGCGGTGGCACAGTACTTCAGCAGAGAGCTGATTCTTTACAGCACCAGAGACCCGGGTTTGATCCTGATTACGGGTGCTGTCTGTATAATAATAATAATAATTCATTTTATTTGCTGGCGCCTTTCTAACACCCAAGGACACCTTACAAGGCATAAAATCACAAAAATACAAAACACATAATCGGAGTAAATTAAATATAAAAACACCACAATACACAAATCAAGGACAGAATTCAATTACAAAAGCACAAAAAGAAAATAAGAAACACAATTTGAGGAGAGAGCAGAGGCAGCCAAACCGCGCCAGCGTCTACTCTCCCCTCCGACCGCCATCTTGAACAAAGACCAACAGACACAGCACACAAAAATTATCCCCCCACAATGACCACCACTGTGGGGAAAGGCACAATGTCCAGTCCCCAACCCCAGTTCACCCAAAGTCAGGCCCAATGAGGCCTCCGCTATTGCCTCTACGGAGGCCCGATGTTCCTGGCCGTCGGGAGCGTCCTCGCAGCGGCTGGAACGGCCGGTTTCCCAGCGGAGTCAATGGCACCTGAAGTCGACAGGGCCGCGCCGATTTGGAGCCACGAGGCTCCCGATGTTAAAGTCGGCGCCGCTGCGTCGCAGCCCGGAGGTGTTGATCTCGGCTCCAGCGCGTCGATCCAGCGCGGCGACCCAGGCAAGGCATTGCCCGCTACGCTCTGCGATGGCGCTCCAGCGCTGTGCCGCCACCGAAGCTGAAGGTGCTGGGCGGTCCCCGCCAGGAAAACGCCGCTCCATGCCCGCTGGTAGGCCACGAGGACGGGTCGACGGGGCAGCCTGGAGAAAAAGCTGCCTCACCGACCAGGTAGGGACCTAGAAATAGTTTCCCCCTTACCCCCCCACATTAAAAGTTAAAATTCCCCAAACAAACAAAGAAATAAAAAAGCTAAAAACTAAAAAAAAAAGTGAATTTAACGGACAGGTGCTGGTTAGCAGCCGTTCCTCCAAGATGGCTCCTCCTCGATGAGTTTGTACGTTCTCCGGGTTCTCCCACTGCCCAAAAACGTAGAGTTTTGTAGGTTAATTGGTTTCAGTAAAGATCGTAAATTGTCCCTATTGTGTAGTATAGAGCGAGTGTACAGGGATCATTGGTCGGCGCGGACTTGGTGGGTCTAAAGGATCTGTTTCCGCGCTGTATCTCTAAACTAAAATAAGATAAAATAGGACAGCATAGACTATAGTCTACATAGATGTAAAAGTGATATGACTCTTAAAATTCTTACTCATCACAAGCAATATATTTGTGACAAAAATAATTTTAAAACATTGTTTTTAGGTTGGGTTATCCTTTTGCCCACGATTGATTTCTTCAATCATAATATAGTCAACATTATGCAAACATAATCGCATAATCTAGCACTTTTCTATAAAATAATGTGAAATATATTTTAATTTGTGAGGGAGGACAAGTGAACAGAAGGCATCAACAGCCGTCGGTATTCATCAATGTGCTTACGATCTCTGTAAGATGAGACTCCACTTATTTTTAAGTCATTACTGCTGACTTTGCTCTTAAGATGATTCTCTCTTCTCCAAAAGAAAGATTCCCATTTATCTAGCATATTGTGGTGAATAAAATACGTTGGAAGCATGGCCATAGTTGTATAGTTAGTGCAGCAGCTTATTTGCATTGCACGAAGTCAACAACCACCTCAATCACAGTATAGTGGCGCAGCGGTAGAGTTGCTGCCTTCCAGCACCGGAGACCCGATTAGATCCTGTTTGGAGTTTGTATGTTCTCCCTGTGACTGCCTGGGTGTCCCCTGGATGCTCCAGTTTCCTCCCATATTCCAAAGACGTGCAAGTTTGTAAGTTATTTGGCTTCTGTAAATTGTCCCTAGTATAAAAACGAGTGTATGGGTTGATCGCTGGTCGGTGTGGACTCGGTGGGCCAAAGGCCCTGTTTCCATGCTGTATCTCTAAACTCTAATCCTACTTCCAGGAAAACTTCAGTACCTCAATCTCTGAACATTATCTATTTAGATGCAGTATATTTATTGAATTTCTGCATTGAAAAGCAACTTGGTGGCATCTAGAAGAATTTCTGATTGCTTTTGATCTTTCTGGTTACGTGGCTCAGTTGATTGATGAACCATCCACTTATCAGAAAGTTATGGGTTTGGGCTCCATTCTAGGGAACGGAATATAAAGTTTTATACCAATGCTTTAATGGAGGTGGCAGTATCTTAAATCTTTGCAGGGGCAGTAAATATATTTTATGGGTTAAGTAAAACATATTTCTTCAGCGTTCTACGCAATGTGTGGCCATTAAATAAAGAAGTTTGCATTGAGTTTTATATCCATGGAAGATCTTAGATAGGTCTTGGTTAAATGTCTACAATTTCTGGGAGACTTCAATAGAAAACAATTATCTATATTCCAAGCTGGAAAGGGCGCAGAGAGGATTTATGAGGATGTTGCCAGGACTCCTGGGCCTGAGCTACAGGGAGAGGTTGAGCAGGCTAGGACTCTATTCCTTGGAGTGCAGGAGGATGAGGGATGATCTTATAGAGGTGTACAAAATCATGAGAGGAAGAAAACACAAGAGTCCCTTGCCCAGAGTTGGGGAATCAAGAGCTAGAGGACATAGGTTTAAGGTGAGGGGGAAAGATTGAATAGGAATCTGAGGGGTAACTTTTTCACAGAGGATGGTGGGTGTATGGAACGAGCTGCCGAAGGAGTTAGTTGAGGCAGGTAGTATCACAATGTTTAAGAAACATTTGGACAGGTACTGGGTTAAGACAGGTTCGGAGGGATATGGGCTAAATGCATGCAGATGGGACATGTTGGTCAGTGTGGGCAAGCTGTGCTGGAGGGCCTGTTTCCACGCTATGACTATGACAATTACCTATGTTTACACAGTGCGTTTTAATGTAGTCAAACAGGTGGATGATCTAGTTCCCTACAGTATTATCATAAAAATTCAGGAGGAGGGATCACACTTGGTGTGTGTCATCATGTTTAGCAATGATTTAAAATCTTGAGAGATGTTACACGATCAAATCCTACTGATAAAGTAATGATCAAACCTTCAGAATCTCAAGCAGAACAGGAGGAGAGAAAACAGTGAATAGAAGACTTTAAAGTACCAGATATTTGCAGGTACTATCCATAACATGCAGGTATATTATAACGTTTAAGAGACATTTTTATTTTTTTAATTTTTTAATTTTTTATTTTTTTAAATTATTTTTATTAGAAGTACGGTAAATTACAATAATACACAACACATATATCTTAATACATTTTTTTTACCGCTTCATTTTTTTGAGCGTTAAGAAAGAGATAGAAGTAAGAAAAGTAAAGAAAGTGCGCAAGAGTCGTGAAGTGCAAGAGAGTGTTGGGAAAAGAAAGCCCCTTAGAAAAGAAGTTAGAGAAGGAAGTAAAGTAAGAAAGTAGACCCTATAAAAGAAAGAAAAAGAAAGTAGGAACAATCGCTCTATTATGACATTATACTCCGCAGAAAGGGGACTACCAACCAAGTCTGTTTTTGTTGTTTTACCTCCCATTACCAGGTCCTGATACCATTTATTTATTTATTTATTTTTAAAATTACTATTGCACCTCATGCTTGTAATAGGTCCAGAAACGTAGACCACGTCTTTTGGAATTGGTCTTTAAGAGACATTTTGACCGGCACATGGATAGGATAGGTTTAGAGGGATATGGGCCAACACAGGCAGGTTGGACTAGTGTAGTTGGTTAGCGTGGGCATGTTTGGCTGAAGGGCCCTTTTCCACACTGTATGACTATATTATACGAAGCTTGGCTTAAAATGAGTATCGCAAATCGAAGTCAAAACTATCGCTACATATAAAGTAAATTGAATTTTATATATTTTTAAAATTAGAAATATGATATGTAATTGGTACGATATATTAAAACAGGATTAAAGCTGAAGGATTAACTTCTGTGCTATAGTAGTCATTTTAGTGTCCTTGACTTTCCTGTGCTGTTATGAAATCGGTTCCCTACGATAGCACACAAATGCTCTGCATCTGAGCGGTGATGAAATGACGTAGAACTGCTCAAGGCAGATGCTTCATAAATATAGTCCAAGATGACCTTGTTGCGAAACTTGTCATTGTAAATTCTATGATGGGTAGATAATTCAAGCAGAAAATATGGAACATAATAGATAGAATTGTTCAATTTTAAACAATGAAGGGGATTGGCAGTATTCATTTGCATGAATTTGCTTAGATGACTATAAACAACTAGGTCAGAAGATTGCAATCTGTAGCACTGAAGTTATTATTGTGGTGGGGTAAAACACCTGACCTCGGTTCCCTAGTTCCTGAACATGAATATACTTGAATGCTGACGTATCTTATTAGCAAATGTTTTCTCTGAGGTATAAATGGCAAATAGTGACCTTGTCATTTGGGGGAAAATCTGTTTTGGGTGCTAGTGAATGTGCTATAAACCTCTGTTATTGATGCACTTTGCTTTTCATCCAGTCCAGATGCAAGAAAATTGCCATTAACTACATACATTCCCTCTGCATTCATCCTCCCAACACCTCACACTTGCTTGGATTAAACTCCCATCTGCCATTTCTCCGCCCATTTCTGTTGCCAATCTATAATCCCGCTGTATACTTTTGACAGCCTACCTCACAGTCCGCAACTCCACCAATTTTGGTGCTGTTCTCAAACTTATTAACCAACCCATCTACATTTACGCACAAGTCGTCTGTATATATCGCAAACAACAGAGGTCTCAGCACAGATGCCTGTGGAACTCCACTTGTCACAGTCCTCCAGCCAGAATAAAAGCCCTTCCACCTCAGCCCTCTATCTCTATGAGTATGCCAGTTCTGAATCAATTTTTGGGATTTCTCCGTCACATTTCCTTACTCGTGTGTCGGAAGAACTGCAGATGCTTGTTTACACCCAAGATAGACACAAAATGGCGCAGTAACTACAGAGTTAGGTCTCTCCTGACTCTCAATCTGAAGAAGGGTCTTGACACAAAACGTCACCTATTCCTTTTCTCCAGAGATGCTGCCTGATTTACTCCAGCAATTTGTGTCTTACTTCTAGACTATCAATCCTAGTACTGTTCCAGTAAAATAGAAACAGAAAATGCTGGATCCAGCATTTTGTGTCTATTTTTACCTTGCTCATCATTTTCAGTTGTCAGTCTGTCTCCAACATCCTACCTATAAACCTGTTTGAATGCATGATCACTGTTTATATAAAGAATTGTTTCCATGTGGGATCTTGCCTTTTACCAGTTTTACCCATGCCTCTATATCTTGTGCCATTAATTATTATAGAAGTGCTTACAATGAGCCTTTTCTACTAAATGGCCTTTCGCTCACATTGTGTTATTACTGAAGACCCCAGGGTCTAGAGTTGTTTTTATCCTGAAGTAATAAGTATGTCTTTGCATGGCATGTCATGCATGTATTTCCATACGATTTGGCGGCTGTGCAGTTATTACTGAGGTAGACCTTCTGCCTTTGATTGAAATTCATCTAAGTATTGTCGAAGTTCATGCTCATGTTCATAAGTTCTAGGGGCAGAATTAGGCCATTTGGCCTAATTTCATTGTTTGTGCTGAACCTGATGCCAATGTCCTCAATCTGCATGTGATCCATATCCCTTCATTCGCTGCATATCTGTGTGCCTATCCAAAAGCCTCTAAAATGCCACTATTGCTTCTGCTCCCATCAACCCCCTGGCAGCGTGTTCCAGGCAACCAGCACAATCTGTACTTAAAAAAAACAACTTGTCCCACACATCTCCTTACAACTTTGTTCCTCTCACCTTAAACCAATGCCCACTTGTCTTTGACATTTCCAGCATGGGAAAAAAGGTTTGACTGTCTATCCTATCTTTACCTCTCGTAATTTTATATACTTCTGTCAGGTCTCCCCTCGACCTCTGTTCCAGATAAAACAATACAGGTTTCCCAACCTCTCCTTGTAGCTTCTTCTTCTTCTTGCGTATGGCGTGCACAGCCTAAAGTTGTAGGATAACTTGTTCTATTTGATCGTATTTGATTGTGCACGCCAGGTTGATTGCATTTGTCGAAACAGGGCGGACCACGTGAAGGTTGCAATCTTCCACCCCTCCTTGTAGCTAATACCCTCCAATCCAGGCAGCATTCTAGTAAAGTTTTTCTGTGCCCTCTCCAAGATTGAAGGCCTGTGATCAGTGGAGTGCTGCAGGAGTCTGTGCTCGATCCACTGATGTTTGTTGTTACATTAACGATTTGGATGACAATGTAGTTTACATTGTTACCTAAATATGCAGATGACACCAATATTGGCGGTCTAGTTGACTGAGGAAAGGAGAGGAGAGGATGTTTCCACTAGTGGGAGAGTCTAGGACCAGAGGTCATAGCCTCAGAATCAAAGGATGTTTCTTTAGGAAGGAGATGAGGAGGAATTTCTTTAATCAGAGGGTGGTGAATCTGTGGAATTCATTGCCACAGAAGGCTGTGGAGGCCAAGTCAATGAATACTTTTAAGGCGGAGATAGACAGATTCTAGATTAGTACGGGTGTCAGGGGTTATTGGGAGAAGGCAGGAGAATGGGGTTAGGTAGGAGAGATAGATCAGCCATGATTAAATGGCGGAGTAGACTTGATGGGCCGAATGGCATAATTCTGCTCCTATCATTTATGAACGCTATTTGTTTCTACCTTTCTCTGTCATTTTCATATATGACAAATAATAGTTGTTCTATGCACTGTTGTAGAAGTAACAGAGCCAATTTGTCATAATCTTACTTCTCAGTTTTTGTTTAATTGGGAAGAGATTTTTTTTTCAGTCTATGCAGCTTCCATACAAACCAAATGATTTTCCTGAAATGTATTGAGTTCTTCAGGGTAGTCTTCGAGGTACAATGTTATTCAGCTTACATCTTCAATAACGTTTCCTTTATTTTGCGATCGAAAATATGAACCGATGATACCAAAGATCCTCTGACAATAAGGCCATGCAAGAGGTGGCACGGTGGCACAGCGGTAGAGTGCCAGAGACCCAGGTTCGATCCTGACAATAGGTACTGTCTGTACGGAGATTGTATGTTCTCCCCGTGACTTGCGTGGGTTTTCTCCGGAATCTCCGGTTTCCTCCCACACTCCAAAGACGTACAGGTTTGTAGGTTAATTGGCTTGGTATAATTGTAAATTGTCCTTAGTGTGTGTAGGATAGTGTTAATGTGTGGGGATCGCTGGCCGGCGCAGACTCATCTAAATTAAACTAAAGAATGCTTCAACTGTGCTCAGACATGGCCTGGAAAATAATATTTATGCCACACAAATACCATACACAGACCATCTCATCTCCAACAAGAGAGAATCTGGTTAACACTTTGTGACGTATCCCCCTGTATCAGTATCTCAGGCCATCATTAACCAAAAATGCAATTGATTTATCTACAGGCATTTTGCAGTAAGTGATTTGTCTTCAGACTTCCCAAAGTCTTTCCACAATTGGTACAGTGGTGCAGCTCGCAGAGCTGCTGCCTTACAGCGCCAGAGACCTCTGTCGCTGTCTGTGTGGAGATCGCACGTTCTCCCTGTCACCGCGTGGGTTTCCTCCGGGTGCCCTGATTTCCTCCCACATCCCAAACACATGCAGGATTGCAGATTAATTGGCCTCTGTAAAATTGCTCCGAATGTGTAGGGAATGGATGCAAAAGTGGTATAATATAGAACTAGTGTGAACGGCCGATCGATGGCCGGCATGGACCTGGTGGGCCGAAGGGCCTGTTTTCATGCTGTATATTTTAATTTCAATTTAACAAGGGGCAGGGCAGAGGAAGATTAAACACTCTCCAATTGTCTCGATGGACACAGCATCAATAAGCATAAGATGCTTGAATTTATCCAGAGCAAAGTGTAATACATATTTGACTCCTTAACTATCATCTTAAATATTCCCTCCCTTCTTCATCATTATGCCTGGATTGAAGTCTACAATTTTCATTGCAGCAACTTGATAAAGGTTTAGTTTAGAGATATAGCGTGGAAACACGGCCTTCAGCCCATCGAGTCCGAGCGAACAAACGATTACCCTAGACTAGTTCTATCCTACACACTAGGGATAATTTACAGAAGCCAATTGACCTACAAACAGGGACCACATTTGGGATGGAAACCGGAGCATCCAGAGGCAACCCATGCGGTGACAGGGAGTATGTACAAACTTCATACCGACATCACCCGTGGACAGGATCAAACCCAGGTCTCTGGCACTGTGAGGCAGCAACTCTACCGCGGCACCACTGTGCCGCCCTGTGTTATCGAGTCATACAGTGTGGAAACAGGCGCTTTAGTCCCAACATTCCAATGCCGACCAAACAAGCATCTAAACCTGTCCCACTAAACTACTAATGTACATGTTCTTGTATTGATTCCCTGATTTAGATTTCCCTGGACATAGATGGATATAGGCAGCTGATGCAGTGGAACGTCAATGTTTCACAACCCCTCAGTGTCAGGTAACAGCCTTACGTGGAAATATATTGCCAATTCTTAATCATTACTGAGCCCAAATACTAGCATTTCCTATCAAAATAGTGCTGAGTATTGCTTTGTTACACCGGCTACAGTAATTTGAGACGGAGGCTCACATGATAATTGGGGATGTGCAATAATACTCCGCTTGCTAGTGAAGCTCACATCCTCTGGACTGGCAATAAATGAAAGTCAGTTGAGTTTTAAAAGAGCAATATTCAGCAATTAACACAGTCTGTGTGTTGAATCTGGTAACCGTGTCTAGTTTAGAGATACAAAATGGATCCACTGAGTCCACATCCACCATCGATCACCCGTTCACACTAGTTCTATGTTATCCCACTTTCTCATCCACTCCCCACTCCCGAGCACCCAGAGGAAACCTACGCGGTCACAGGGAGAACTTGCAAACACCACACAGACAGCGCCCAAAGTCAGGATCGAACCCCGGTCTCCGGCGCTGTGAGGCAGCAGCTTTACCAGTTGCGCCACTGTGCCACCCATCTGTGTTGAATCAACACAGTTTATGTTTTGGTGTTTAGAGGAAAATAAAGTCCTGCTAGTGAATGTCTTGATTTCTTCACAGGCAGTTGGGCAAGCACACACATTTACAGCAAAGAAAAGCAGAACAGTGTTAAAATTTCAACCATTTTCTTGCACTCAATTTTAAAATATTCTCTGACCCCAGAGGTTGGCAGTAGATGAGAGGACAGTAAATTTTGTTTAATTGAATTCAGAGATAAAACTGATTGATTGATTGATTGAGATACAGAGCAGAAACAGGCCCTTTGGCCCACCGAGTACGCACTGGTCAGCGATTCCCGCACGCTAACACTATCCTATACTCACTGGGGACAATTTACATTTACACCAAGCCAATTAACCAACAAACCTGTATGCCTTTGGAGTAATGCCGTACCGTTATTCAAGAAGGGCAGCATGCTCAAGCCAGGTAATTAAAGGCTGGTGAGCCAAACATCTTTGTTCGGACAATTATTGAACAGGAGAATGCTCCTGTGGCTAGGCAAGAATTAATCGTGGAGATACGAGTCTGCAGCTGCTGCAATCTCTTGATGGAGAAACCTAACTGGTCAGGTGGCATCACTGGAGGGAATGGACAGACAATGTTTCAGGTTGGGACCCTTCTTCAGGCAGTGAAACTAGTCTATGTGAACTTCGGCAACGCCTTTGTCAAACTGGTCCACAAGGAAAGAGCTCACGAGTTATCTTTTAATCTAGCAAAATGGATCCAAAATTGGCTTGGTGACAGGAAGCAAGGAGTGATGGTTGAAGGTTGTATTTATGGTAATGACAGGTGGTGCAGCCTTAATTTGGAAAAGGGTGCAGAAGAGATTCACCTGGATGTTACCGAGGCTCCTGGAGTATAGGAAAAGGTTAGATAGACTGAGGTTAGATAGACTCCAGCCTGTACTCGCTGGAGTTTAGAAGGAATGACATCGTGTAAGAAGAACCTGCAGGTGCTGGTTTACACCGAAGATAGACACAAAATGCTGGAGTAACTCGGCTGGTCAGGTGGCATCTCTGGAGAAAAGGAATAGGTGACGTTTTGGGTCAAGACCCTTCATTATTGAGGTGTACAAGTCCTTGAGGGGTATGCATAAAGTAAACACTCACTGTCCCGTTCTTACAGTGGAGGATCCTATTAGATCTGATTCCTCTTTGATTCTCGGGTTCAATCCTGGCCCCGCGGTGTTATCTGTGTGGAGTTTTCATGTTCTCTTTGTAACTACTTTTGTTTCCACCTGACTGCTGTGGTTTCCTTCCACATCTCAAAGACATGTGGCTGTGTGGATTATTTAGCCAGTATACATTGCACCTCATGTTTGGGACAAAGACCTATCATTAATTGATTTGCCTCTGTACTCCACAATTTGAGATTTGTAGTAGAAAAAATCACATGTGGTTAAAGTGCACATTGTCAGATTTTAATAAAGGCTATTTTAATGCATTTTGGTTTCACCATATAGAAATTACAGCTGTGTTTATACATAATCCCCCCCATTTCAGGGCACCATCATGTTTGGGATACAGCAATGTCATGTAAATGAAAGTAGTCATGTTTAGTATTTTGTTGCATATCCTTTGCATGCAACGACTGCTTGAAGTCTGCGATTCATGGACATCACCAGTTGCTGGGTGTCTTCTCTGGTGATGCTCTGCCAGGCCTGTATTGCAGCCATCTTTAGCTTATGCTTGGTTTGGGGGCTGGTCCCCTTCGGTTTTCTCTTCCGCATATAAAAGGCATGCTCAATTGGGTTCAGATCAAATGATTGACTTGGCCACTCAAGAATTGACCATTTTTAGCTTTGAAAAACTCCTTTGTTGCTTTAGCAGTATGTTTGGGATCATTGTCTTGCTGCAGAATGAACCACCGGCCAATGAATTTTGAGGCATTTGTTTGAACTCGAGCAGATAGGATGTGTCTGTACACTTCAGAATTCATTATGCTACTACCAACAGCAGTCGTATCATCAATGAAGACACAGTAGGTGATGAGGTGGTAGTTGATCGGAATGCAGAGATGATAGATAACAGAGAACATGGAGTGGGAGTGAGAATAGTCTTGCTCTGTATCCTTGCATAGATTTGGTGGATGAAAATGGCCTCCAATGTCACGGAACTATGCATTGGGTTTGAACTATTGCTGTTTGTTCTCTGCATCAATGATGTGAGTGTGGACGTAGGAGGTCCAATTAGTAAGTTTACAGTTGACTTGAAGATTAATGGTTTTGTTGATGGTGAGGATGGTTATCTTTGGCTGCAGAAACATACTGATGAGATGGCAAGAAGTGCAGAGCAATGGCAGATGGAATTTAATTCTGAAAAATAAAAAAATTGGTTTAGTTTAGAGATACAGCGTGGAAACAGGCCCTTTGGCCCACCGAGTCTGCACCGACCAGCGATCCCCGCACATTAACACTACCCTACACACACTAGGGACAATTTTACATTTACACCAAACCAATTAACCTACAAACCTGTCCGTCTTTGGAGGGTGGGAATGTGATCAATGTGTTTTGGGAAGATTAAGAAGGTCAAGGTGTGTAGGGGTCTTGGTGCATGTGTCCAAAAATCCAAGTACATTAGGTCGGTGGTTGAGGTACAGAAGAAATGTCTTCATTCGTCAGACATGAAATATAATAGCAGAGAGATTATGAACAACATTAGTTAGGCCACAGCTGGAATACAGTGTGTTTTGGCGGTCAGTCTAGGACCAAAATATGGTTATACTGCAGTAGGTACAGAGGAGATGCATCAGAATGCCTCCTGTGATCGAGCATCTTAATTATACAGAGCAACTGGAATCCCAGGAATGATTGGGTTGACATATGACGAGCATTTGAGGGAGTGGGCCTGTACTCGCTGGAGTTTAGAAGGATGAGAGGGGACCTCATTGAAACTTACTGAAAAGGGAAAGGCCTGGATAGAGTGAATGTGGAGATGATGTTTCTACTAGATAGAGCGTCTTGGAGCAGAGGCCATAGCCTCAGAATAAAAGGGCATAACTTTAGAAAGGAAATCAGGGCTCGAAATTAGAGGTTGCCCGGGTGCCACTGACCACTCAAAGCGCCACCGGGCAACCTAAACACCGAGTCATTTTGCCCGGCTTGGCAACCAGATACTAGTTTGTACCGAAGATAGACACAAAAAACTGGAGTAACTTCGCGGGTCAGGCAGCATCTCTGGAGAAAAGGAACGCGATGTTTTGTGTCGGCGGTGACGGCTGTATTGCGTGGGAAGGATACTAGGTGCGGGGTGAGGAAGGGTTGGAGCAAACGACAGGCCCCGCACAGCGGCTCCATCTGCTCCTCCTCCCGTCCCCCGCCCGCCCTGATAAGGGCCTCTGCTTGTAAACCAGCTAACGGCGATAACCGCTTTCGAAACAAACCCTCCCGCACTCCGAGGCCGGGAGGAGGTAGGGAGGGGGAGGCCTCGGAGTGCGGGAGGGTTTGTTTTGAAACCGCCGTTAGCGGGTTTACAAGCAGAGGCCCTTATCAGGGCGGGCGGGAGGAGGAGCAGATGGAGCCCCTATCGTGGCCGCTGTGCGAAGCCCGTCATTCACTTCGACTCGTCTGAAGCAGCTGCACCAAAGATCTTATAGCTATAGGATCTCTGAGCTGCACCGCCCGGCCCCGCACCTTGCTGTTGGCTGGCGGAGGAGGGAGGCGGTGGCGAGGAGTTCCCAACGGCCAAGGCAGCGGGGCGATGTTGTCCGAGGAGCGCTGACCTTCCTTCCTCCCCACCTCGCCCCCCTTCTCCCTCTCTCTCACTCTCTCTTGTACGCCCCCTCCACCCCCTTATCCTGGGACCCCTCCACTCCATCCCGCACTGATCCCCATTCCCGCGTCTATTCAGTCCTCACTGACATCGCCTGTGCTCCTCTCCACATCTACCCCCCCCCCCCCATCTATTCGTCCTGCGCTGATCACCCTATCCACCTCGCATTGATTCTCCTGCCACCCCACCCACCCCATCCATCCTACACTGGTTCCCCAATACACCCTGTACTTACCCCTTTCCCATCCATCCTGCACTTCTCCTCCATCCATCCTGTACTAATCCACGCATTCATCCCGTACTGACCCACCCTCCATTTACCCTGCACCTTCCCCCTTCCCCTCATTCAACCTGTAGTGATCCCCCATTCATCCTGCACACCCTCCGATCCACACTGTACTGCCCCCCCCCCATTCATCCTGCGCTGATCTCCCCCCCATCCATCCTGTACTGATCCTCCCATTCAAGAAGAATTGGGGGAACCGTCTGAAGAAGGGTCTCGACCCGAAACGTTGCCTATTTCCTTCACACCATAGATGCTGCCTCACCCGCTGAGTTTCTCCAGCACTTTTGTCTACCCCCATCCATCCCATACTGAACCCCCCCATTCAACACCACTGACATCCCCTGTGCTCTCCCCTCACAATTT
>CM075982.1:29932475-30014360 GCA_038087875.1 Malacoraja senta
GGGTATCTTCATTGCTGTTCACAACACGTACATCTAATCTGAATGTCCGGTAATGTGGCGTTTTGACACCTTTAAACATATTACCAAAAGAACATTTGCTGCAGTTATGTCCTTTGGCCATCTCTTGCCAGTTAGTGTAATGTTTAACCTGTCAGATGGGTATAGTTGGTTTTAACAGCTATTATCATAAAATGCCTTTAGAAATGTCCTTGCAACCTGTATATTTGGTTACGGATAAATTATGTGGGAAACCAGAGTGTTTCTGTGCCAATAGCAATAACGACCCATGCTATGGCCATATGGTAATTTTCGGTCCTTCACAGAAAACATGCTTGCATCAATCTGTAGTGTGCATGGTTAAGTATAAATGTTACCATGGTCCAGGATTTATTGACACAGGTTGATCATACGCTGAATAATCCAACCACATTTTGGTTTGGAAGTGGAAAGAACTAATAGAAATTGCATTCATTGCAATGTGTAAAAAGAGTTGAGATATTGTATTATAATTTTGCTGCATGTCATTGTGGTATATATCATGTCTTGATTGGTGAATATGTTTAGTTTGTGAGTTATTTGAAGCAGAAATAATATGTGAATGTAGACAAAACTGCTGGAGAAACTCAGCGGATGCGGCAGCATCTATGGAGCGAAGGAAATGGGCAACGTTTCGGGCCGAAACCCTTCTTCAGACTGATGGTTTCGGCCTGAAACGTTGCCTATTTCCTTTGCTCCATAGATGCTGCCGCACCCGCTGAGTTTCTCCAGCACTTTTGTCTACCTTCGATTTTCCAGCATCTGCAGTTCCTTGTTGAACATAATATGTGAATGCTTCATTGAGCATAATTCCGACTGGTAACTACGCACTTCGTCCGAGCACATTATCGCACGCGTCATGCAAACCGTCTTAAATGACCACCTAAACTGTCATTTGGCAACCTAAAAAGCTGTCAAGTTTGCCCGGCTGGCAACAAGGTATAAAAGTTAAGTGAGAGCCCTGCTTAATGATCTTCCCACTCCCATATTCTTCCCACTCCTTGTTTAACCCTTTTAGCCTTTCTTCGACATACTTGGCTTGTTTTCCTTCAAATCTTTTGTGCTAGTTACCTTAGCTGTTTCATTTTGTAATGTTTCCGGTTCTAGCCACTCGCAATGTATTTCCTCTTGAGTTTAAGGGTTCAATGATGCTTTATTTATCATGCATGCAACTGCGCAGTGAAATTCTTTTTGCATATGTCACACATGCTGGCGCCGCCATTTTTGGTGCCATTATGCAAAGTCCGGACGGCTCACTGGAGCAGTTCCCGCGAACCGTTGTCCCTCTCCTCGCCCGGCCATCTTTGTGTACGGGGGTCGCCTCCCGCAGCCAACCTCAAAGGCACTGGAGGCATTGCCCCAGTTCACCCTCCATCCGGCCCACGCCCCTCACGTCCGACGTCTCCAGCTCCTTCCCGGTTATGCCGACCGACGAGCCTTCGGGTGAGTTACAATTAGATTTACCAGTGACTCATATAGGCAAATTACAGTTTTGTGAGAAGCAATTCAAAACATCATTATCTCGATCTCCTGATCAACTGCTTTCATAACCTGAAACACTATATTTTGAGTTGGTTGGAATACCTGTTGTTAGTGCACTGGAAGAATTGGATGAGAAAGCTTCCCTAATGCTTTTTGAATAATCTTTGCTTATTTCCCTCCTATTCCTGAGGTACCAAAACATACTCTCTACCGATTATTGGGAATGAGTATGAGGAAAAAGAATTGGCCTTGCAGTTTAAAACAATTAGGTCAGAAAACAAATTCTTGAGGTGCATAATGATTGTATAAATTGAAACTTACTGAATAGTGAAGGAGGAATTTCTTCAGTCAGATGGTGGTGAATCTGTGGAATTCATTGACACAGAGGGCTGTGGAAGCCAAGTCAATTGATATTTTTAAGGCAGAGATAGATAGATTATTGATTAGTACGGGTGTCAGGTTATGGGGCGAAGGCAGAAGAATGGGATTTAGCGAGAAGGATAGATCAGCCATGATTGAATGACGGAGTAGACGATGGGCCGAATGGCCTAAATCTGCTCCTATCACTTATAAACTGAAGAGAATGTCGGAAGACTTTTTGCACTGTTCATGTCTGTATATATATATTTTAATTATTCTGATTATAGTTTTTTGGAAAAAATTACTGAAAGCACCATTTTATTGGAGTAGTCCTTGTATCACTGTAGTAAGACAATGCACATTTTATATTTTTGTCTCTGGATTAACATTATTTTTTTGTATTAAGTGGTAAGAATGGGTGCAAATTGCTTTGTTGACATTTGTGCTATCCATTAGGTGACTAAATCTGCCCTGTCAGCGAAACAGGTTTGACAGCTTATGATTCATTCTCTGCAGTATTACCAATCAGTTTGTATTTTTATAAATTTGACATTTAGCACAGGGTGTAATGTATTGTTATGGATATATGTTTGTGAAAATTGCAGAGGTAGAAGTGTATAATTACCTACAGTGCCAAACAGAATTATTCTGTGTGGAGATATCAATTTTAGCTTATTTTGTTTCGTTTAGAGATACAGCGCGGAAACAGGCTCTTCGGCCCACTGAGTCCGCGCCATCCAAAGATCCCCATACTATTCTACACACACTGGGACAATTTACACATAGCAAGCCAATTAACCTACAAATCTGTACATTTTTGGTATGTGGGAGGAAACCAAAGATCTCGGGGAAGCGCTGTAAGGCAACTACTTTACCGCTGCTCCATGCTGCCGCCCGAATTTAATATTTTTGTTTTTTAAATTTCTCCCATCCTCTCCGAGTTAAATTTGAAGTAGATGCCAGCGCTGAGCAGTACCTAAAGTGCCACAATAATGCCTTCCAAAATATGAATAGCCTTAAATTAAAGAATTGCAGATGTTGGAACTCAGATAAAAAACCCAGAAAATGCTGGAAACACTCAGTAGAACAGAGAGCATCTGCAAAAAGCGAGAGTATTAACAAGAGTAGAGCCTCAACGATGCTTTATCTGTCACGTGCAACTGCAGAGTGAAATTCTTTTAGCATATTTCACACATGCAGGCGCCGCCATTATTCAAAGTCCAGTCGGTTCAATGCACTGGAGCAGTTCCCGCGAACCAACGTCCCTCTCCTCTCCTGGCCCGGCCATCTCTGTGTCACGGGGCGCCTCCTGCAGCCGACCTTGAAGGAGCTGGGAGCATTACCCCGGTTCACCCTCCCACCAGCCCACTCTTAGCGCCCGTTGTCTCCAGCTCCCTCCTTCGGGCAGGTTCCTGGTCCCACCAACCAACGAGTCTTTGGGCGGGCCCCGATGAGTCTTCGGGCAGATACCCAATCCCGCTGAGCCTTCGGGCGGGCCCCGACGAGCCCTTGGGCGGGTTACTGGTCCTGCCGATCAACGAACCTTTGGCCGTGTCCCCAGTCCCACTAACCGCCGAGCCTTGGGCGGGTCCCACAGACCGAAGAACATTCCGGGTGAACCTCGAGCCTTTGTCAGAACTGGGGAATGGAGAAAACAAATTTAGTTCCAAGTTGCACTGAGGTTGAGAGAAGGCTGATTAGAAAATATCTCTGAGGCCTGATGTGATTGGCACTTCCCACAGCTATGCATTTCATAGCTTTTACATTCCTTTGTTTGTGGTCCTCGTCTCTGAAAACGTTCATTAACCTATCCATCAGATGACTTTATCTGCAGCTACTCCTCATAAAAATCTCGGTCTCGGATAAATTTCCTCGCCATCTTTCCCTCACCCTCGCTGCCACTTAGAACTAAACTTGTTTTCTACATTTCCCAGTTTAAGTTTAATAAACTAAACTAAACTTGCTTTCTCCATTTCCCAGATTATGTATAGTAATCTCAACTAAACTTTTTTTTCCATTTGCCAGTTAACTTAACTTGTTTTCTCCATTCCCCAGTTTACGTTTAGCAAACTAAACTAAACTTAAAATGAGAAATGGAAGAAACAAGTTTAGTTCTAAGTAGTAGCGAATGTGTGAGAAGGACGATTAGAAAATATCACCGAGGCCAAGATTGTTAAGAAATGCATCACTGTAGGAAATGCCAAGCACATACTTAACCTGGCAGGGGAGTATTGGTGGCCATGATGGCCGTGCTCCCAGAATGAGGCTATCCCATTGCACTTAGGGCTGAAGCCTGCGATGTCCCCAAATGTGGGATACTCGACTGCAAAAATTTTGGTAGTGGGGAGACTGCATTTACACTTTTTTGGGTGGCATGGTGGCGCAGCGGTAGAGCTACTGCCTCACAGCGCCAGAGACCCGGGTTCGATCCTGATTACAGGCGCTGTCTGTACGGAGTTTGTAAGTTCTCCCAGTGACTTGTGTGGGTTTTCTCTGAGATCTTCAGTTTCATGCACACTCCAAAGACGTACAGGATTGTAGGTTAATTGGCTTGGTATAAATGTAAAATTGCCCCAAGTGTGTGCACGGTAGTGTTAATCTGCGGGGATTACTGCTCGGCATGGACTCGGTGGGCCGAAGGGCCTGTTTCCACGCTGTATCTCTAAACTAAACTAAAATTAGGCTGTACTGGTGGAGTGAGAAAAACAAGTCAAAATTATAGATTGAAGATCTATAGTGGAACTAGCCAGTTACCTGATGTTGCACAAATCAATCTTGAATCTAGAAGGTTGTAACGTGCCTAGAAGGACAGATAAGGTGCCGCTTGTCGAGGTTTTGTGCAGTTTTTTTAGTTTGTTGTCACCTGTATGGAAATGTGTAACATCTAAATAAAAATACGTTGGTGTATCTATGGGACTAGGTAGTTAGTTTAGTTTATTGTCATGTGTACTGAGGTACAGTGAATAGCTTTTGATGTGTGCTCTCCAGTCAGCGGAAAGACTATACTTGATTACAACCGATCCAGCCACTGTGTACAGATACATGATAAATGGGAATAACGCAGTGCAAGATTAATTCCAGTAAAGTTCAATTAAAGGTAGTATGAGGGTCTCCAATGAGGTAAATAGTAGTTCAGGACTGCTCTCTAGATGTTGGTAGGATGGTTCAGTTGCTTGATAACAGTTAGGCCTTATAACAATTGTGGAGACCACAGGCAGGTAGGAAACATGAGAAACTGCAGGTGCTGGAATCATGAGCAGAAAACAAAGTGTTGGAGGAACTCAGTGAGTCTGGCAGCGTCTGTGAGGGAATGGACAGACGATGTTTCTGGTCAAGCCCTTTCTTCAGATTCTTGAGTCTAAAGAAGGGTCCCAATCGGAAAGGTCCAGACTCTCAGTCTGAAGAAAGATCCCGACCCGAAACTTTGTCTGCCCACTCCCTCCTCAGATGCTGCCTGCCCTGCTGGGTTCCTCCAGTACTTCGTTTTTTTTAAACACATACATAGCAGGTCAATGCGGGAGTGGAATGGAGAATCAATGGTCGGCTGCCGTAAAAATTGCACTTGTCCCTTGTGTATAGGATAGTGCAAGTACTAGTGGGGATCGCTGGTCGGCACGGATTTGGTGGGACGAAGGGCTTGTTTCCGCACTGTATCTCTAAAGTCTAAAGGAACTGAGAGAATGGTCCTTACAGGAGATATTATGGGAGGACATATAGTTGAAATAGTTAAGGGACATCGGGCCTTGCAATGAATAATTGTGCTAACCCATCCCCTGAGAAGTGGAGATTTCTTTAGAGATACAGCGTGGAAATAGGCCCATTGGCTCACCGGGTCCACGCTGACCACCAATCGCCCCGTACACTAACACTATCCTACACAATAGGGACAATTTACAATTTTACCAAAGCCAATTAACCCACAAACCTGCACACCTTTGAAGTGTGGGAGGGAACCAGAGCACCCGGAGAATACCCACGTGGTCACAGGGAGAACGTACAGACAACACCCGTAGTCAGGATCTAACCCGGGTCTCGGGCACTGTAAGGCAGCAACGCTACCGCTGCGCCACTGTGCCGCCCTATAGGAGATCCTGAAAGGAAAAGAAAGATTCAAGATGGATTTTGAAAATGAGAGCAGGGTGCAAGATAAAGCATCACATTTTTGAGCTCTGCATGAGTGAAAGAAGCAACACTGATATAGCCATCAACGTGCTGGTAAAAGAGTTGGAGAAGGGACCTGAATAGGGATGATCAAAGACTGCTCCATGTTTCCTGTAAAAAAAAAGGATCTGGCTTGGGATTGTGTATGTTCCTGTGCACGAACATTGATCTGGAGAAAGTGAGTGAAGTTGTAGGAGTTGGATCCAGGGAACTGCAGATGCTGGTTTACAAAAAAAAAAGACACAATGTGCTGAAGTAACTCAGCAAGTCAGGCAGCATCTCTGGAGAATGTGGATAGGAAACATTTCGGGTTGGGACCATCATTCTACTGTCTGAAGAGGGATCCCGACCTGCAACGTCAACGTATCCATGTTCTCCAGAGATGCTGCCTGGTCTGCTAAGTTACTTCAGTGTCTTCTTTTGAAGAAGTTGTTTGGAGTGTGAACAAGCTCAGTCTGGATAATGAGTCTGTTTGTGGAGGGGACTGTTGGGGCTCTGTTCAAGGAAGAGGCAGAGGGTCCACCTTGTGTGGTAACACCTCCTTACCACACAAGGTGTTGTGCTGCAGCAAGCAAGAATTTCATTGTCCACTCTGGGATAC
This sequence comes from Malacoraja senta, assembly GCA_038087875.1. NCBI lineage: Eukaryota > Metazoa > Chordata > Chondrichthyes > Rajiformes > Rajidae > Malacoraja > Malacoraja senta. The sequence goes on from CM075982.1 coordinate 29,939,116, forward strand.
ATGACAATAAACTCTCTTGACTTCACTTGACTTGGGTGACAAAATGTTTCACTCTGGTGTTGGAGATGTCTACCTTTCTCAACTGCATCTTCCCCTCCATCCTAGTTGACAGAGAACGTGATGGCATTTCATCTATAATTCCCCCTTTGCCTCTTCTTGGAACATTGGTAAATTTAACCCCATTGATACCAGGGATTTTGGGAACTATTCAAGTGGCAGAGGGTATCAGAGTTGTCAAAGGGGCCAGAAGGAAGAGACAGCAAGATAAAGGAGTCAAACTAGGAAGCCATAGGTTTGGTGGAAAGAAAGACACAAAGTGCTGGAGTAACTCAGCAGGTCAGGCAGCATCTCTGGAGAACATAGGTCCCTACCCAAAACGTCACCTCTCCATGTTCTCCTGTGATGCTGCCTGACCTGCTGAGTTACTCCAGCACTTTGTGTCATTCTTTGTAAGCCAGCATCTGCAGTGCTTTATTCCTACAGAGGTTTGGTGGACTGCCTGGAGATTCCTGCTTGTGGTCGGAGGTAGAAGCTAGTGGTGGAGAAGGTGGAGTGGGTGGGGGTGGGAAGAGTGGAGGGACAATGAGAATAATGGAAGGTGTGGAGGGAAGATCTCCTAAGGCCTGTCACTCTGGGGGAACAATGGGCTGATGTTCAGTGGTGGAGTTATGGTTCTAACGATAATATGAGGAGCTGTCTTGCATTTGGCAGTAGAAAAAAATATCTGATGTAGCGCAAAAAAAAAGTTCCACACTGGAGTGATGTGAGCAATTTCTTTATAAAAAAAGAATATTGGGCTTTCAGAAGCGTTGCTGCCTTAATGTGCCAGAGACTCGGGTTCGATCCTGACCTGGGGTGTTGTTTGTACCAAGGTTGCACGTTCTCCCTGTGACCGTGTGGGTCTTCTCCATGTGCTAAGGTTTCCTCCCACATCCAAAAGACATGCAGTTTGTAGGTTAATTGGCTTCTGTAAATTATCTCGAGGGTGTGGGATTGAACTGATATATACAGTGGCTTGCAAAAGTTTTCATACCCCTTGAACTTTTCCACATTTTGTCACGTTACAACCACAAACGTAAATGTATTTTATTGGGATTTTATGTGATAGACCAACACAAAGTGGTGCATAATTGTGAAGTGGAAAGAAAATGATACATGGTTTTCAAATTTTTTTACAAATAAAAAACTGAAAAGTGTCGCGTGCAAAAGTATTCAGCCCCCCTGAGTCAATACTTTGTAGAACCACCTTTCGCTGCAATTACAGCTGCAAGTCTTTTGGGGTATGTCTCTACCAGCTTTGCACATTTAGAGACTGACATTTTTGCCCATTCTTCTTTGCAAAATAGCTCAAGCTCAGTCAGATTGGATGGAGAGCGTCTGTGAACAGCAATTTTCAAGTCTTGCCAGAGATTCTCAATTGGATTTAGGTGTGGACTTTGACTGGGCCATTCTAACACATGAATATGCTTTGATCTAAACCATTCCATTGTAGCTCTGGCTGTATGTTTAGGGTCGTTGTCCTGCTGGAAGGTGAACCTCCGCCCCAGTCTCAAGTCTTTTGCAGACTCTAACAGGTTTTCTTCCAAGATTGCCCTGTATTTGGCTCCATCCATCTTCCCATCAACTCTGACCAGCTTCCCTGTCCCTGCTGAAGAAAAGCATCCCCACAGCATGATGCTGCCACCACCATGTTTCACAGTGGGGATGGTGTGTTCAGGGTGATGTGCAGTGTTAGGTTTCCGCCACACATAGCGTTTTGCATTTAGGCCAAAAACTTCAATTTTGTCTCATCTGACCAGAACACCTTCTTTCACATGTTTGCTGTGTCCCCCACATGGCTTGTGGCAAACTGCAAACGGGACTTCTTATGGCTTTTTTTCAACAATGGCTTTCTTCTTGCCACTCTTCCATAAAGGCCCGATTTGTGGAGTGCACGACTAATAGTTGTCCTGTGGACAGATTCTCCCACCTGAGCTGTGGATCTCTGCAGCTCCTCCAGAGTTACCATGGCTGCTTCTCTGATCAATGCTCTCCTTGCCCGGCCTGTCAGTTTAGGTGGATGGCCATGTCTTTGTAGGTTTGCAGTTGTGCCATACTCTTTCCATTTTCGGATGATGGATTGAACAGTGCTCCGTGAGATGTTCAAAGCTTCGGATATTTTTTTATAACCTAACCCTGCTTTAAACTTCTCCACAACTTTATCCCTGACCTGTCTGGTGTGTTCCTTCACAATTGCCTTCACAGAACAGCTGTATTTATACTGAGATTAGATTACACACAAGTGGACTCTATTTACTAATTAGGTGACTTCTGAAGGCAATTGGTTGCACTGGATTTTATTTAGGGGTATCAGAGTAAAGGGGGCTGAAAACTTGCACGCGACACTTTTCAGTTCTTTATTTGTAAAAAAAAATTGAAAATCATGTATCATTTTCCTTCCACTTCGCAATTATGCGCCACTTTGTGTTGGTCTATCACATAAAATCCCAATAAAATACATTTACGTTTGTGGTTGTAACGTGACAAAATGTGGAAAAGTTCAAGGGGTATGAATACTTTTGCAAGCCACTGTAGGTGATCGCTGTTTGGTGTGGTCTCAGTGGGCTGAGGGGCCTTTTTCCATGCTGTATCTCTAAGCCAAACTGAACTATCCATCAAATTATCCATAGTGACCTGCAAGACTATGGTTCAGTTACAGGCATTCCCTTGATGCACGTGAATTTTGACAGTTGCCGTGGAAATGGATTAGACGGTCATTAAGCCAATTTCTACATGCAGAGATTATCTGCAAAGTTCTTGGTTTTCTCTTCAGTTACAGTCTGTGCTGTCTGATTGACACTTTAATAATGATGTGTGTCGACAGCCTCTAGCTGTTACTGTAAATCTGGACCGGTGAGGTTGGTATATGAGATCTCCCCATGTGGGAGGCATTCTGCTTGATGAAGAACTTGCACCTAAACATCATCATTCTCACTTGTCTGCCATTTTCTTATTTGGACTTTACTGTAGACTGTAGAGATACAGCGTGGAAACAAGAATTTTGGCCCTCCGAGTCCGCGCCGACCGACGATCACCCCGTACACTAGCACTATCTTACACACGGGGCAATTCATAATTTTACAGAAGCCAATTAACCTACAAACCTGCATGTCTTTGGAATTTAGTTTAGTTGAGAGATACAGCGCTGAAACAAGCACTTCGGCCAACCGAGTCCGCGCCGACCAGTGATCCCCGACCACTAGAATTATCCTACACTCTAGGGACAATTTACAATTTTACAGAAGCCAATTAAAAAACCTGTACGACTTTCTACAAGCATATGGTGCTACACAATCATAGAAATATAATGGTTCAGAAACAGGTGACGGGGGGCAGGATTATCAAATAGATATATTGCTTTCAATCTCCTTTCCTCTTCTCTTTTGTCTCTTTTTTCTTTCTTTCTTCTCTTCTTTTTTTCTCCTCATTTTTTTTCTAGGGCTATTTTGCTATCTCACGCAACACTTCATCTCAATCTTTCCTTTTGTAATCTTTCATTTCTTATTTTTGCTTTATTATTAAATTAAAAATAAGATGTATATGAAATGTAATATGTCAATAAGTATTAGGTACTTTGGTACCACATTATTGTACTTACTTCTAAAAAAATAAAAAAAAACTGTACATCACTGTATGAGGGAGGATACCGGAGCACTCCGAGAAAAACCACGCGGTCACAGGGAGAATGTACAAAGTCTGTACTGACAGCACACATAGTCAGGATCGAACCCAGGTTTCTTTCGCTGTAAGGCAGCAACTTGAGACCATGCCGCCTGTCTCTTGTCAAAAGGGCAGAGCAAGCTTGAGGGGCAAGTAGCCTATGTTCACACGAATCTGAATTCTCTACCGCTGCGCCACTGTGTTCAAATTAGTTGTGTTCTTCGCTTTTTTTAAAAGGTCAGTTGATGTGAGCTGACTTGTTCTATGAGTTGACTGGATAGTGTAAATTTGTCAGTTATTAGCAAGCTACAATGAATTACACCCATTGTAAATAACAGAGTATGAAATGGAGACTTCAAACTTATTTTCTTTCATGCACGGTAAATGTTATGATCTGTCATGCCAATTGTCTGATAGAATGTGGTTAACCTGAATATGAATTTTAAGGGAATTGGAAGAACGCATGCACATAAATGGTAAATGGCAAGGTAAATGCTAACGATGAAAACAAAAGCTTTTGCTGTACTTGTGACTGTAATAAACCGTTACGAATATTGTCTGAAATGTATAATTCAGATTTTTAAAAAATTTTGTACAGGTAAAGCCAAAGGGGAAAGAGAGAAAATACCAGAGACACAAACTATTAAAGGTAATTTTTTTTAAATGTACATTGATGTTGTTTGAATGGGAAGGAAATTTAGGGTAGATGCCATACTTGTCTCTCCATAATGACACTTTAGAATCCAAGAACTCTAAAGGGCCTGTCCCACTTTCACGACCTTATTCACGACCTTTTTTACTCGTGGACATTTTTCATCATGTTGAAAAAACGCCCCGACCTACTTGATGCCACGAGTACCTACGACTAGCATCACGGCCTGCTGCGACCTACCTACCGACCTACCTACGACCTCCTACGACCTCGTGATGACCATGCTGCGTGTATGAGTCAAGGGCAAACTCGGCAGAGGTCCTGAATTAGGTCATGAAAGTGGGACAGGCCCTTAAAGTTGCTGTGTTTCAACGCGTGACTCTTGATCTGAATGACTGTCTTATTGATTGATTGAAAGATACAGCATGGTAACAGGCCCTTTGACCCTCCAAGTCCACACTGACCATCGATCACCCATTCACACTAGTTCTATGTAATCCTAATTTTTCATCCACCCCCCTACGTGAAAGGGCGATTTCCAGAGGGCCTATTAATCTACAACCCGGCACATCTTTGGGATGTGGGAGGAAACTGGAGCACCCGGCGAAAACCCACGTGGTCCCAGGGAGAATGTGCAAACTCCACACAGGCAGCACCTGAGGTCAGGATTGAACCTGGGTCTCTGGCGCCGTGAGGCAGCAGCTCTACCAGCTGCACCACCTTACCGTCCTATTTATAATAGGTTTAATTGTTCATAATTTCCTTAAAGTGTTTGCTTCTAACAGTTTTTGGTGAATGATTAGCGATCGTGCCTTAATTGAGTTTATCCAACATAAGTGATATCATCTCGGTGGGCCGAAGGGCCTGCTTTCATGCTGTATCTCTAAACTAAAACTAAACTATCACTGCACCTAAACTTTTGAAATGTGTGCAGCCGACACTCACGGTATGGCCGTTTGGGTTATGGAACTTTGGTCTTACAGAATTTTCAGTCATGATCCATAAAATTAGATGCGGAATATAATTATTCTGGTCTTTGTGTGTGAGGGAAATTAAATAAACAGTGCAAAAAAAATCAAAAAAAAATCGTCGAGTCATACAGCGTAAAAACAAACTCTTCAGCCCAACTTATCCACGCTGGCCAGCTTGCCCCTTTTATACTAGTCCCACCTGCTGATATCCCTCTAAACCTGACCTATCCATGTTCCTGTCTAAATGATTCCTAAAAGTTGCAATTGTATCTGTACCAACTACCTCCTCCGGCAGCTCGTTCCATACCTTTGTGTAAAAAAAAAAAGTTATCCCTCAGATTCCCATTAAATCTTTCCCCTCAATGATCTATTCCTTCAACATGCATTTCTTGTTGCATGCATAAATGACGTGGCTTATTTGCGAGAGGAGGCATAGGGGCAGGCGTTGCATCTCCTGCGGGTTGCAAGGGCAAATACCTGAGGAGGTAGTGGCTTGGGTGGGATGGGATGAGTGAGCCGAGGAGTTGCGGAGGGTGCGGTCTTTGCGGAGGGCGAGAACAGGTGGAAATGGAAAGATGTGACTGTGGTGGGATCACGTTAGAAGTGACGGAGATGTCGGAGGATGATGCATTGGATGTAGAGGCTGGTGGGGTGAAAGATGAGGTCTATAGCCGACTTCCGAGGCCGACTTTGCGGGCAGGTATCTTGGTCCCCCGGCGGTCTAGTCGGACCATTCCGGTACGGTTTGACTCCTCTCGGAAGCCGTGACCTCTGTTGGTCCGGCAAAACAGATAATCGAGCAAGACTCTGGAACCAAGAGTGCCGGAAAATCGGTAGTGGACCCGTATAACCTCATATCTGTTAAGGTCTAAAGCAGGGGTAGGCAACCTACGGCCCGGATCCGGCCCGTAATCTGAAATCATCCGGCCCGCAGGCGTTTTTTTTCCAATTGGTTATCACAACCTGGGAACTGCAGCCGGTCCCGGGGCACACAGGCGACCTTGGCATTACAGGCAGTCCAGGAGCAGGTGAGCCGACCTGGGCGCTACAGCCAGTCCCGGGGCAGGCGAGCCGATCTGGGAACTGCAGCTAGTAGTGGGCACGAAGACAACATTCTGCAATAAACGTTATTGTTACATTGACAGTAAGTCAGCCTTTGTAAATCATAGTCCATTCCTTATGCAACAGTAATCTTAATCAACACGCCCTTATGTGAACAAAGCCACAATTGTTGCTGATAGAGGTTCTTTATCTGTTATATTTTATTTGTATGGATAGATTCACATAGGAATGTGATGGGTATTTTGCATTTTTAATGTGCCATAGAATTTGTTCCCATTTTCTGTATTTTCATAAGTTATAGGAACAGAATTAGGCCATTTGGCCCATCAAGTCTACTCCATCATTCCATTATGGTAGATCTATCTTTCCTTCTCCATTCTGTCTTCTCCCCATACCTCCGGCACCCTTACTAGTCAAGAATCTGTCAATCTGCGTCTTTAAAAAAAATCCAATAATCATGTGTTGTCTATCTGCTTAATCATGTATTGTCTTTCTGCTGACTGGATAGCACGCAACAAAAGCTTTTCACTGTTCCTCAGTACACATGACAATACACTAAACTGACTTGGCCTCCACTGCCATCCGTGGCAATGAATTCCACAGCTTCACACCCTAATTTTGCAAGTATGACTTTCCTACGTAATATATTTTCTTTATCTTCTTTTGTGCAGAATATTTAATGATATTTATGTTAATTTGTCCATTTTTAAAAATCCACTTTTCAAAATCATAGGCTGTGTAGTGAGGGAGAAAAAAAGGATTGGTAACTTGGAAATAATTTACCATGGCAATCGTGAGATGAGATATTTTAGTTTAGTGTAGAGTTACAACATGGAAACAGACACTGAGTCCGCGCCGACCAACAATCACCCATCCACTAGTTCTATCCTACACATTAGGAACAATTTACAGAAGCCAACTTACACATCTTTGGAACGTGTGACAAAACCGGAGCACCTGGAGAAAACACACCCAGTCACAGAGGGAACATACAAACTCTGTACAGACAGCACCCATAGTCACGATCGAACACGGTTCTCTGGCGCTGTAAAGCAGGAACTCTACCGCTGCGCCACTGTGGCACTGTCCTGCCCTTATTAATTTTTGTTTCCAAGGACAAAAAGGATTGATTCATGCGCTTCCTGAAGGACATTTTAAAAACTTAATTAGGTTTGATTTTTTTTCTCTGACAATACTTGAATTACAGTTTGGGAGCAATGATACAGGACTTGCCGGAATGTTTGAACCATGTTCTGAGGTGAAACCAATGACAAAGGAAGAAACTTGTATTTACATAGCACGTTATCTTGTACATCAATTCAATTTTTTGAGATTACTGAAAGCTTCTGTCTCGGTCTAAAAGGGTTTTGGATGCCATTTGCTGACCCATTCCTGATGTATTTTGGCGCCTGTCTTCACTTTCATCTTGTATCTCGAGCACACACTCATCTTCTCCCCATTCTTTGAATCTGCTATCCATAATCACAAATGTTCCATTTGTCCATGGTTTGTTCATCCTCCCTGAGCATAAGCTATCTCTTTAGTTTTTTAGTTTTAGAGATACAGCGCGGAAACAGGCACATCGGCCCACTGAGTCCGCACCGACCAGCGATCCCCGCACATTAACACTACCCTACAATCACTAGCAACAATTTTACATTTGCAGCAAGCCAATTAACCTACAAACGTGTACGTCTTTGGAGTGTAGGAGGAAACCGAAGATTTTGGAGAAAACCCGCGCAGGTCATGGGGAGAACGTACAAACGCAGTACAGACAAGCATCCGTCGTCAGGATTGAACCTTAGTCTGTGGGGCAGTAAGGCAGTAGCTCTACCGCTGTACCACCTTGCCACCCTCTTATGCTGTTGATCATTATATCCTCTTTTAACGTTTCTCAAAGCCCTCTGTGATTTGGGTGTCTATAGTTTAGATGCCACTCTATTTTCGTCATTTCTTTCGATTCTATTTATACTTATTGCAATTACTAGATATCTATATTCCAAGGCAAAAATTCCTAACATCGCTCTGTATATCTTTCCCAGACCTCTCCTTTTCATCATATAGCCCTTCAGTGTGGGTTCGCATGAAACAAAATGCCTGGCTTAACCTTTCCCATCTCTTCATAATTAGGCGGTTCCTTCTCTTCCAGCCATCTGTTGAACAATGCATTTGACGTATTGCAATACTGAAACATTGAGGTCATTTTTTGATTCCTGTAAACGTCTAAACATTTCTGTTCTTTGTATTTGCCTGCCTGCTTGACAGTTCAGATTCCTGTTGTCAATCTGGTTCTGTATGCTATTTGGTATTGAGCTGAATTTGTTTCCCTGCCTCCATTGCTGCCCTTTTTTCCCCTTCATAGACGACACAATGAACTCTGAGAAGCTCACTGGAAGTCCTTGGAAGATATAGACAAAAGCAAGAACATACAATATAATGTGGGAAAATGTGAGCTAATCCATTTGATTAGGAACAAAAAGAAAGGTGGTGTTATTTTTAAGTTATCTTTGGGATACATCAGCATCTGCAGTGCTTTGTTTCTATAGGACAGTACAGCATAGGAACAGGCCCTTTGGCCCACAATGTCTGTGCCAAAATGATTTATGGGAAATGAATTGACAAGCTAGGCCTACATTTTCTGGACTTTAGTAAAGACGTGACTTGATTGAAATAAGATTCTGAAGACTTTTGGTAGAGTGGATGTGGGAGGATGTTTCCACGTGGGAGAATCTAGAAAAAGAGGCTAAAAAATAACCCATTTAAGACACAGGAGAGAGTTTTTCTGAATGTTATAAGTTTTTGAATTCTCTTCCTCGAAAGCCATTGAGAGCAGAGTCTCAGGATACTTTAAAGGCAGAGGTAGTTAGATTAGGTGGGAGTGCAGAGTGGAGGTTACAATCACATTAATCAATCTCTTCATTTAGTTTAGAGATACAGCATGGAAACAGGCCCTTCGGCCCACTGAGTCCACGCCGACCAGCGATCACCCCATACACTAGTACAATCCCACACACTAGGGACAATTTACCAAAGCCTATTAACCTACAAACCTGTACGTGTTTAGAATGTGGGAGGAAACCTGAGCACCCAGAGAAAACCCACATGGTCAGAGGGAGCACTCGTAGTCAGGATCGAACCCGGATCTCTGGCGCTGTAAGGCAGCAACTTTACAGCTGCGCCACCATGCCACCTGTCTCGTGTTATAAGGGCAGAGCAAACTTGAGGGGCAAGTAGCCTATCTTATGTTCACATGTCTCTGAGTTATAAGATCATCTCCAGTCTTATTGAATGGGGGAGCAGGCACTAGGGCCTCGATACCCTTTTTGTGTTCATTCCATGTGTTATGTTCTTGCAATGTTTCATCGCTCTGCTGAAATGCAGGGACTGGATTTTATGGAAGATAGGGACAGGGATGTAATACTGCGACTTTATAAGGCACTGGTCAGATGGCATTTGGAGTATTGTGAGCAGTTTTGGGTCCCACACCTGAGGAAGGATGTGTTGGCATTGGAGAAAGTCCAGAGAAGGTTTACAAGAATGATCCCAGGAATTAGTGGGTTAACATATCATGAGCATTTGACAAAACAGGGCCTGTACTCGCTAGAGTTTAGAAGGATGAGGAGGGGACCTCATGAAACTTACCGAATAGTGAACGGCCTGGATAGTGGATGTGAAGAGGATGTTTCCACTCGTAGCCTCAGAATAAAAGGACGTACCTTTAGAAAGAAGATGAGGAGGAATTTCTTTAGTCGGAGCATGGACAGACGGCTGTGGAGGCCAAGCCATTGGGTATTTATAAGGCACAGATTGACAGATTATTGATTAATAAGGATGTCAGAGGTTATGGGGAGAAGGCAGGAGAATGGGGTTGAGAGGGAAAGATAGATCAGCCATGATTAAATGGTGGAGTAGACTTGATGGGCCGAATGGCCGAATTCTGCTCCTACGACATGAACTTTGGAGCTTTTACTTTTGAACCTTACTGCTCACTTTTCATAGTTTGGAACAACAGCATTGTTTGCTTATTGTCCCAATCCTACCAGTACATTGATCTGAACCAGATTCCATTGTCAGCCTGTGCCTCGAGGAAATCATTTTCAGCACCTTTCATTTTTCAAATACCTTTAATGAGTTTGCTCAATTACCTGCTCCGTCAACTGTTACTGGAAGCTATTTTCACATTTTTCAGTCATGTCAGAGGAACTAACACATAAATTGAATCGAATATAGCTTGCAATCCAAATATAGATTGGCAAACCTCAATACGAACAGATTATTACAATGTGTGCTGTGTTCTCAATGTAACAGGCTGCTTATTTAATGAAGATAGACACAAAATGCAGGAGTAACTCAGCGGGTCAGGCAACATCACTGGAGAAAAGGAATAGGTGTTTTGGGTCAAGAAGAGTCTTGACCCAATACATCACCTATTCCTTTTCTTCAGAGAATCTGCCTGATCCGCTAAGCTACTCCAGCATTTTGTGTCTATCTTTGGTGTAAACCAGCATCTGCAGTTCCTTCCTACACTGCTTATTCAATGAAGTTCCTTAATCATAGTGTTGCACAGATGGTTTTATTAAATCTGACCAAGTATCCTTGAGTTGAATAGTTAACTCTCCACAAAATCTGCGTGGCTTGCTCAGTATTTTCAGCATTTTCTGTTTTTTTAGTTTTGTTGTCAGCTGTTATTATTTATTTTTACATTTTCAAAATATTACTTATTGCACACATTCAAATGTATTATTTAAAAATCATGACAAATAATTACAATGATGTGACTAGTATTAAAATAGAAAGATTATACTTTTTTTTAGCACAGTGATTCTAGTGTTTGCTAAATTATTCAGTGCTTTTTTCAACAAAAAAAAATGATTCAGTGCCTTTTAATACATTCAAAGCTTTCAGCAAAGGGGGCGGCGTGGTGGCGCAGCTGGTAGAGCTGCTGCCTCACAGCGCCAGAGACCTGGGTTTGATCCTGATCTCAGGTGCAGTCTGTGTGGAGTTTGCATGTTCTCCCCATGACTGCGTGGGTTTTGCTCCGCTTTCCTCCTACGGCCCAAAGCCATGCGGGTTTGTAGGTTAATTGGCCTCTGTATATTGTCTCCAGTGTGCAGGGAGTGAATGAGAAAGTGGGATAACATAGTTAGTTTAGTTTATGTCACATGTACCGAAGTACAGTGAATAGCTTTTGGTGTGTGCAAACCAGTCAGCGGAAAGACATTAGGTAGACAAAAGTGCTGGAGAAACTCAGCGGGTGTAGCAGCATCTATGGAGCGAAGGAAATAGGCAACGAAATAGTCTACCTTCGATTTTTCAGCATCTGCAGTTCCTTCTTAAACAAAGCGGAAAGACATTACATGATTACAATCGAGCCCTTCACAGTGTACAGATACATGATTAAGGGAATATCATGAATAACGTTCAGTACAAGATAAAGGCAGTAAAGTCGGATCAAAGATAGTCCGAGGTAGATAGTAGTTCTGGACTGCTCTCTAGTTGTAGTAGGATGGTTCAGTTGCTTGATAACAGCTGGGAAGAAGCTGTCCCTGAATCTGGAGGTGTGTGTTTTCACATTGCTATATCTTTTGCCCGATGGGAGAGGAGAGAAGAGGGAGTGGCCAGGGTGCGTCCCATCTTTGATTATGCTGCTGGCCTTGCCGAGGGAGTGTGAGGTATAAATGGAGTCAATGGAACGGAGATTGGCTTGTGTGATTCTCTGCAATTTCTTGCGGTCTAGGATGGAGCGGTTCCCAAACCTGTTCCCGAAGGACCTGTTTCCGTGCTGTATCTCTAAAATCTATAATGAAACTGGGTATTATGGAAAATAGTATTTAGATTATGGTGCCCGGCTCCACTTTTAATTTGAGTTAACTTTTCCTATGAGGATATTGGCACAGATGAGTCAGGTATGGGAACATAGATTATTTTTAACCTCAGATTTTTTTTTTTAATAGAACTTGGAAATGGAGCATCAACATTTCCTCACATTAAGGAATTTAAAATGGAATACCAGACTCTTTGAACTAGATTCCCTTGTGTTGTTGGCTTCCGCGGAGCCGCCTGCTAAATTGTACTTGCCCCAGAGTTACATAGCTGAATAACATCATTCTTGTGGCAGTGTCACTGTAATTTCAATAAGGCGCAGAGATGAAGTGATATATTTATGCAATTCTATTGCAGCCATTTCCTTCCATTATGATTTATATTAAAGTGTGTTGGCAGACATACAATACTGTGAAACGCGCCAGATTAAACTGGAGAGGTCAATTGGTTAAGGTTTTATCCTTCGAGATGCGATGTTGTGAAGCTGCAACACAAGTGAAATGTTAGCTATTATTATTCTGTCACTGATATCAATATCATTTCGAGCCATTTATCGTTAAACTTGGTTAACTGTACAACTCCTCCCCCTTCTGTTGTGGGGTAGACTGTCCCCTTTCCTCCCCCCCCACCCCCCCCAATTTCCATGCTATATCCCTCAACTAAACCAACCTCGATTTCCCCATGGACATTTTATCACAAGGTGTTCTATAAGACAAAGTTTCTCAGGAACAAAAAAATTATGTTACTTTCAGCAGATCCACATTGAGTAAGACTGACATGAAATGCTGGAGTAACTCAGCGGGACAGGCAGCAACTCTGGAGAGAAGGAATGGGTCTGAAGAAGGGTCTCGACTGGAAACATCACCCATTCCTTCTCTCCAGAGATGCTGCCTGTCCCGCTGAGTTTGTCCAGCATTTTGTGTCCACCTTCAATTTAAACCAGTATCTGCAGTTCTTTCCTACACATTAAGACTGAATCTAGCACCCTCGGTGGTGTTGGACTAGCAAATTTTTTGGTCTTTTAATTCTCTTCTTTTAGATGGATGTGACATTAAAATAATTTTCCAATGAAACTGGTAAGATTAAAGGGGGAAAAAAGGACATAAATTGCCTGGAGTAACTCAGCGAGTCAGGCCACATCTCCAACATGGATAGAACCAGAAGGTGAGCGGGCAAAGAATTATTAGAATCTGAGGGATAACCTTTCCACACAAAGGGTGGTGGGTGTATGGAACGAGCTGCTGGAGGAGGCAGTTGAGGCAGGTACTATCGCAACGTTTAAGAAACAGTTAGGCAGGTACATGGATGCGACCGGTTTAGAGGGATGCGGGCCAAAGGCAGGCAGGTACGATTCGCGTAGATGGGACATGTGGGTCAGTGTGGGCAAGTTGGGCTGAAGGGCCTGTTTCCACACTGTCAGACTCTGAGGTAACCATGTTCCATCAGGATTTCAGAATAGTCATATTGCAGATTATCAGATTTTAACTGTATCCCTCCATGTTTCAGCTATCCATTCTCCAGAAATGATGCCTGACCCACTGAATTACTCCAACATTTTTTTGTAAACCAGCATCTGCATCCCTTGTTTCTAAGATTTAAAGGGATTGCAGGATCCGGGGAAGCGCTAAGCAGAAAGTTGGAACTGGGGTCCCAGTTGAGCAGCGGATAAGTGCACAAACCTGCTGAACCATCAGCATCTCCGAATAATCATATTGCAGATTATAACAAGATTTACTGTACTTGCCTCAGGCCCCAGGCATAACTTCCAATTTGTTGGAATTCCCCGTTTTCTCTCTCGCTCCTTTATTAAAAAGTCGGGTTACATTGGCTACCCTCCAGTCCACAGGAACTGATCCAGAGTCGAGTGAACATTGAGAAATGATCACCAATGCGTCTACGATTTCAAGGGTTACCTCCTTGAGTACTCTGGGATACAGACCATCAGATTCTGGGGATTTATCTGTCTTCAGTCCCAACAGTTTACCCAACACTACACCATTTTCTGACTAATGTGGATTCCCTTCAGTTCCTCCCTCCCACTAGATCCTCAGTCCCCTAGTATTTCTGGGAGATTGTTTGTGTTTTCCTTAGTGATGACAGAACCAAAGTACTCATTTAACAGTTCTGCCATTTCCTTGTTTTCCATTATAAATTCACCTGTCTCGGACTGTAAGGGACCTACATATGTCTTCACTAATCTTTTACTTTTTAAATACCTAAAGAAACTATTACAGTCAGTTTTTATATTCCCCGCAAGCTTTCTTTCATGCTCTTCCCCCCCCCCCTCTTAATTAATCCTTTTGTGTAGAGGAGGTTGGGGGTTTAATTGTTAATGTGTACATGACTGAGGGGTAGATGGCGAAATGTTTTGCGACAGATTGGATGTTGCGCTTGGTGAGCCAGGGATGAACAATTTCTGGAGTTTAAATCTTTGCCATTGCATCTCCACTGTCAACCCTTTAAGTATAATTTGCCCATCTATCCCAGCCAATTCCCGTCTCATACCTTAAGTCTCCTTTATTCAAGTTCAGGACCCTAGTCTCTGAATTAACTGTGTCACTCTCCATCCTAATGCAGAATTTCACCATATTATTTAAGAAGGAACTGCAGATGCTGGAAAATCGAAGGTAGACAAAAGTGCTGGAGAAACTCAGCGGGTGCAGCAGCATCTATGGAGCGAAGGAAATAGGCAACGTTTCGGGCCGAAACCCTTCTTCAGACTGATGAAGGTTTCGGCCCGAAACGTTGTCTATTTCCTTCGCTCCATAGATGCTGCTGCACCCGCTGAGTTTCTCCAGCACTTTTGTCTACCTTCCACCATATTATGGTCACTGTTGCCCAAGGGGCCTTGCGCAACAAGATCGCTAACTAATCCTTCCTCATTACACAATACCCAGTCTAGGATGGCCTGCCCTCGAGTCGGTTCCTCTACATTTTGGTTTAAAAACCCATCCTGTATACATTCCAGGAAATCATCCTCCTCAGCATAGTTGGTTGGCCCAAACTATATGTAGATTAAAGTCACCCATGATAACCGCTGTCCTTTTGCTACATGCATCCCTACTTGATGCTATCTCCAACCTACCTGCTGCTGTTTGGTGGTCTGTACACCAATTCAACAAGCATTTTCTGCCCTTGGCTATTTCGCAGTTAGTTCTACCCATACCGATTCTACAACTTCCAGGCTAATGTCTCTCCTTGCTATTGCATTAATCTCCTCTTTAACCAGCAATGCAACCCCACCTCCTCTTCCTTTCTGTCTATCCTTCCTGAATATCGAATACCCCTGCATGTTTAGCTCCCAGCCTTGGTCACCCTGGAGCCATGTCTCTGTCATTCCAACTACAGTGGCTTGCAAAAGTATTCATACCCCTTGAACTTTTCCTCATTTTGTCACGTTACAACCACAAACGTAAATGTATTTTATTGGGATTTTATGTGATAGACCAACACAAAGTGGCGCATAATTGTGAAGTGGAAGGAAAATGATACATGGTTTTCAAATTTTTTTACAAATAAAAAACTGAAAAGTGTGGCGTGCAAAAGTATTCAGCCCCCTTTAATCTGATACCCCTAAATAAAATCCAGTGCAACCAATTGCCTTCAGAAGTCACCTAATTAGTAAATAGAGTCCACTTGTGTGTAATCTAATCTCAGTATAAATACAGCTGTTCTGTGAAGGCCTCAGAGGTTTGTTAGAGAACATTAGTGAACAAACAGCATCATGAAGCCCAAGGAACACACCAGACAGGTCAGGGATAAAGTTGTGGAGAAGTTTAAAGCAGGGTTCGGTTATAAAAAAATATCCCAAGCTTTGAACATCTCACGGAGCACTGTTGGAAGAGTGGCAAGAAGAAAGCCATTGTTGAAAAAAAGCCATAAGAAGTCCCGTTTGCAGTTTGCCACAAGCCATGTGGGGGACACAGCAAACATGTGAAAGAAGGTGTTCTGGTCAGATGAGACAAAATTGAAGTTTTTGGCCTAAATGCAAAATGCTATGTGTGGCGGAAACCTAACACTGCACATCACCCTGAACACACCATCCCCACTGTGAAACATGGTGGTGGCAGCATCATGCTGTGGGGATGCTTTTCTTCAGCAGGGACAGGGAAGCTGGTCAGAGTTGATGGGAAGATGGATGGAGCCAAATACAGGGCAATCTTGGAAGAAAACCTGTTAGAGTCTGTCTCCTTGCATTGGTTCCCATCCCCCTGCCCTGTTAGTTTAAACGTGACCGTTCCTACGCTCTCTTTCCCATTAGCTGCACGCATACACATCCACGTTGTTGACTCTACCCTCCCACTGTTTAGTTTAAACCCACCCGTGTAGCACTAGCAAACCTGCCTGCAGAATGTGGGTCCCCCTCCAATTAAGGTGCAACCCATCCCTTTTGTACAGGTCACCCCTGCCCCAGAAGAGATCCCAGAGATCTAGAAACCTAAATGTCTGCCCCCTGCACCAACTTCTCAGCCACACATTCAGATCCCCTATCTCCCTGTTCCTATCCTCACTAGCACGAGGTACTGGAAGCAACCCAGAGATAACCACCCTCGACGTCCTGCTTTTTAGCCTCCTACCTAGTTCTCTATACTCACGTTGCAGAACCTCCTTCCTCTTCTTACACAAGTCATTTGCTCCCACAGGTGTAGTGGTCAGAGACACCAGCAGTGCCCCTGACTTCCCACATCCTGCAACAAATGCACTGCAATAACATTCCTGCCATCACAAGGTTAAATATTTAAATTACACACACAACAGATTCAAGTGTAGCCTCCTCGCCGAAGACTCTTGAGCCAAAGACTCGCACTTTACCTCACCAAGGCCGCACCTAACAGGCCGCTCCCTTAGATAATAGACAATAGGTGCCATTCGGCCCTTCGAGCCAGCACCACCATTCAATGTGATCATGGCTGATCATCCCCAATCAATACCCCGTTCCTACTTTCTCCCCATATCCCCTGACTCCGCTATCTTTAAGAGCCCTATCTAGCTCTCTCTTGAAAGTATCCAGAGAATCGGCCTCCACTATTCTCTGAGGCAGAGAATTCCACACACTCCCAACTCTCTTAGAATGTTCTGAGAAAGATCTTAGAAAGCACGAGTTGAAAAAATATACAAAAGATCATTATAATAACCCAGTAGATGTATTGGACGAGGCAATGCAGATAAAAGCGGAATCAGCAAACTTAATATCATATTTGTATAATATTATTTTAAATGTACAAATACTACCTACGGAGGGTATCAGAAGAGACTGGGAACAAGAGTTAGCTATTAAAATTTCAAAGGAAAGTTGGAATGAATACTTATTAAACGTGCATAAATGCTCGATTAATGTAAGACACACTTTAATACAATTTAAAATTTTACATAGATTATATTATTCGAAAACTAAAATTCATAAAATGTTCCCAAATGTATCATCTATTTGTGATAAATGTCAATCCCAAGAAGCTACTATAGCGCACTCATTCGTCTTCTGTACAAAAATTCAAAAATTTTGGAATGAAATTTTTGAAATCTTTACAAAGTTATTTAAAACAAGACTGATACCCAAAGCAGAATGGATTATCTTCGGAATAACGGAAGATGATCCAGAACTAAATGTGTTTCAAAAGAAATTAATGGACTATGGGTTAATAACTGGAAAAAAGCTAATTCTAAAATTTTGGAACAAGGCTCCAATACCAACTATAAATATGTGGATTTCAAATATGTTTGAAACATTACACCTAGAAGAGATAAGACTCCTCCTAGCAGGTAAACCAGATCACTTCCACCTGACGTGGTCTGCATTTATAGAATTATTACAAACATAGGGTGCAAAAGTACTTAAAAAAAAATAAAAAATTGAGGTCAGGTAAGGGGGGATGATAGTTGAAGAGTTGGTATGTCCTATTTACGTAATGCTCAAAAAAAAATTTGTTTTTCTTTTTTTTTTCCTCTCTCTCTTTCTCTTTTTTTTCCTAGGGCCTATTTCTTAACTCTTTTTCTTTTTTTTAATTTCGCTCTTATAGGGTCTTCGTCCTTTTTTGTTGTTACATTTTCTACACTTTTCTACACTTTCACTTTTTCCTTCACTTTCTTCTTTCTTTCAATCTTTTCCTTTTCTAGTGTAAAAAAATAAATAAAGGGAGTACATTAATTGTAAGAAGATATAAATGACGAGTATTAATGTATGTGGTTGTAATGTAATGTACTAATAAATAAAAATTTAAAAAAAAGCACGAGTTGGAGTGAGGAGTGGGATTGGTGATCTTATTTGGTCTTGAAGTACTACAATGGAATCCTTTAAGGGCCTGTCCCACTTTCATGACCTCTGCTGAGTTTGCCCTTGACTCATACTCGCAGCATGGTCGTCACGAGGTCGGAGGAGGTCGGAGGTAGGTCGTAGCAGGCCGTGATGCTAGTCATAGGTACTCGTGGCATTTACCAAGTAGGTCGGGGCGTTTTTCTAGCATGATGAAAAATGTACACAAGTAAAAAAGGTCGTGAATTGGGTCGTGAAAGTGGGACAGGCCCTTTAGATGGACAAACTTTCACTTTATAATCTATTGAACAGATCTCGGAGTACTATCTCCATGCTGCAGCCAAAATATTAGCCTAACTTGTAAGGTCCATTCTTGGAATGTTATACCCAGGCCAAAATGTACCTCGAGGAAAAGGATATTGGTTTCTGCGCAACTACCCCAAGCACCGTCATTGTCAATAAGCTTACAGTAGTGTATTACTACTAATGCACAAAGCTTGATCTATGGTTAGAGCACATGAGTTTACATTTCCGTAGTTTCTCTCGATAGCATGCTAAATAATTTAATCATGTAAGTTAAGCGATAAATAGTGGCTAGGACATCAGAAGAGATTCCTAGAAAGTTCATCTGCTGCAGCTGAATTTTTTTTCCAAAGATCCCATAGAATAATTTGAAGAGCATGGATGCTCACCAGCCTTTTACTTTCGTTTAATTTAGAGATACAGCGTGGAAACAGACCCTTCAGCCCACTGTGTCAGCGCCAGCCAGTGATCACCCATGCACTAGTTCTATCCTATATGCTAGTGACTATTTCCAGGAGCCATCTATCCTACAAACCTGCACATCTTTGGAATGTGGGAGGAAATTGGAGCACTCGGAGAAAACCCACGCGGTCACAGGGAGAACGTACAAACTATGTATGGACAGCACCCGTAGTCAGGATCAAACCTGGGTCTCTGGCGCTGTAAGGCAGCAACTCTACGGTTGCACCACAGAGCCATCCCATTTGATAGTTGTTCCTCAGCCAGTACTTCTGCGATGTAAATTGGCTCTAAATTACAATGGGAAATCCTGAAATTCCAAAAGTGTTTACTTAAATGTGAATTTTATTCTTTGAAAAAGATTTGATTGGAGCCATCATTGGTTTCAACGAGGTGATACTTTATGGTGAGATGATTTGGTTTGCGTGAAACTAAAAGGCTTTGGACTGAAATGTCCATGTTTTTGATTTGACGTTGATCCCAGGCGCAACTGCTAACTTGTTCTAGAGAGCCTAAAAGAGTAGGAACAGCACCCGTACAAGTCCAACCGAATGTAAACCTGTATGGATGGGGTTAATTCCGCTGTTAAATCATGGTTTCAACACAAACACGGTGGCGTAGTGGTAGAGTTGCTGCCTTACAGTGCAAGAGACCGGGGTTCAATCCTGGCTATGGGCGCTGTCTGTACCGAGTTTGTATGTTCTCCCACGTGACCTGCGTGGGTTTTCTCCGGGATCTCTGGTTTCCTGCCGCACTCCAAATACGTACAGCTATGTAGGCTAATTGGCTTGGTAAAATTGTAAATCGCCCCTTTTGTGTGTACGATGGTGTTAGTGTACAGGGATCGCCAGTCGGCATGGAATCGGTGGGCCGAAGGGCCTGTTTCTCCAGTGTCTCTCTATCTCTAAACAAATATGGTGATTAAATGCATTTATAAAACATGGAAGGATGTAAAACTCAGCTTTGGAACGCCTGCCAATTCAGAATGCCACTTCTCGCTGTGTGCGACCTTTTAATTCATTCAAATTATGCCATTATGGGATCTTGTTACAGCAGTTATTCTGATAACTTGTGAAATGAAGAGTGGCTTTATGATTGTTTGTTTTCAAGTGTGTTAAGCCCAAGTTAGTGAAATGATGCTTTTCCCAAGGCTGTTCGAATCCTAAATTTCAGAAGGTCACGTTACTTTGCACGAAAAAGTACCATTGAATTTCAACAAAGGGTGTTGGTGCGACTAACTTAGCTGCTGAACAGTAAATTTATACTTGTCAATTGCACTTACGTGTTGTCAATATTTCCTGTTTTAAGTTACATTCAGAAATTGTTGGTGCTGTGAACACGATGAAATATCATCTGTTCACTCTAATTGAACAATTACACCACCTGCATTGTAGGCATTCTTCTAAATCAGTGCTTTGCAACTCTTTGGAGCTAAACTGCAATTAAGCACTCGAAGAGGGCTCTTGGAGGTTCAAATGCATTGACGGTGTGGATAAGGGGATTATTGTCTTTAGATTTTAGAGATGCAGCGTGGAAACAGGCACTTCGGCCCACCGAGTCCGTGCCGACCAGCGATACCCATGCATTAGCACTATCCTACACACTAGGGGTCAATTTACAATTTTTACCAAAGCCAATTAACCTACAAACTTGCACGCCTTTGGAGCACCCGGAGGAAACCCACGCAGTCACAGGGAGAACGTGCAAACTCCGTACAGACAGCACCAGTAGTCAGGATCGAACCCAGGTCTCTGGCGCTGTGAGGCGACAACTCTACCGCTGCATCATTGTGACACCGAATTATGTTGTGTAGATATTTGGAGGCTTTTTTTGCTATTAATTTATATTATGGCATGGAACCTTTAAAAATATATATATTCAGAATTGACATTCTTGAGCTTTGAGAAACTTTCCTGAAGGGGAATTAAACCTATTTCTTCTCCTAAGATACACACAAAATGCTGGAGTAGATCAGCGGGTCAGGCAGCATCTCTGGAGAACATGGATAGGTGACATTTTGGTTCAGGACTGAAATATTGGTGCAACATAGAAAGCATACCATCGGGTTACACTGCAGCTTTGTTTCAGAACAGCTCTGCCCAAGACCCCAAGAAATTGCAGAGAGTCGTAGATGGAGCCCAGTCCACCTCACAGCCCAGACTCCCCAGCAATGACTACATAGCCCAAGCTCCCCATCATTGACTGCACAGACCAGACTCCCCACCACTGACCCCATCTACACTTCACGCTGTCTCAGAAAAGCAGCCGACATAATCAAAGACTTGTCATTGGCCATTCCTTCTTCTCCCTACTTACATCGGGCAAAAAGAACAGAAGCTTGGAAGCGCACACCACCAGACTCGGGAACAGCCAATTTCACACTTCTGAATGGTCCTTCCATAAGCTAGGGTATAGTCCAATTCATCTCTACCCATTGGGGACTTTGGGCTTTGCCTATAGAATTGATGCACTACAATGCTGAGAACTATATCCTGTACTCCGTATCTTCCCCTTTGCATTACCTATTGTGCTTGAGTTTGACTTGATTGTATTTATGTGTAACATTATTTAATCTGATTGGATAGTTTACCATGCAAAGCTTTTCACTGTACCTCTGTACACGTGACAATAATAAACCTAAACCTAAATTTCCAGAAGGCATTTGAGAACATGCCACATCAAAGGTTATCATGGCAAATTAAGATTGATGGTGTCGGACATAACATGTTGGCATGGAAAGAGATTGGCAGGCTGACAGGAAATAAAGTTGGCAAAATATAATAAACAACGAGATAGGCTTCTGCTTTTTATAATTTAAATGGCTCAAGTAACAAGGATGTAGTCACTAAATTTTCAGACAATACAAAGCTAGGTAGGAGAATAAGTTGTGAAGAAGAGTGGCCACGGATAGATATGGATAGGTTAAGTGATTGAGCAAAGATTTTGCTAATGTATTATTAGGGGAAAAATATTAAGTTATTTATTTGAACATTAAAATCAAGAAGAATATTACCTAAATGTTGAGAGATTACCTCACGCTGCCTCGGCAAGGTCAGCAGCATAATCAAAGAGGAGTCCTGCCCACGCTACCTCTTCCTTTCCCCCCCAGACGTACGGGCCTGTAGATTAATTGGCATGGTATAAATATAAATTGTCCCTAGTGAGGGTAGGAGAGTGTTAATGTGCCAGGGATCGCTGGTCGGTGCGGACTTGGCGGACCAAAGGTGTATCTCTAAACTAAACAAAAACCTGGAATTCAAACTTTTTGGAAATGAATGAGTGGCAATAAAGTCCCACTCTTCCCATTGTTATCTTTAAAAATGGATGTTAATTATATCAGTATAATTGCGGAGAATTGTAGACACAGCCCAGACCATCACACAAACCAACCTCTCCCATTGAATCCATTACACCTCATGCTGCCTTGGCAAGACCACCAGCATAATCAAGGACCAGTCTCGCCCCAGTCACTTCCTCTTCTCCCCTCTCCTGTCAGGTAAGTGGAGCAGAGGTGTGGAAGCGCATATCTCCGGATTCTGGGACAATTCTTTCCCAGCTATTATCAGGCAACTGAATCATCCTTATCAACCACTAGTCCAGAGTTACTATCTACCTCACTGGGAACCCTTGGGTTGCCTTTAATCGGACTTTACTGGACTTTATCTTGCACTAAACGTGATTCCCTTTATCATGTATCTGTACACTGTAAACGGCTCGATTGTAATCATGTATAGCCTTTCCGCTGACTGGTTAGCACGCAACAAAAGCTTTTCACTGCACGTCGGTTCACGCGACAATAAACTAAACTAAACTAATTTGGGTTAGTCTTCCACAAAGTCACTGACTGTGTTTCATTCGTAGACCGCTTTGTTTCTATTACAGTCCCAGCTCCCATTCCTGTTACAACCCCATCCCCGAGCAAGAAACATGCACTTTTGGAAGCTGCGGGACCAAGCAACGTGGCCATCAACGTCATCTCTGCCAACATGGACTCATTTGCACGTGGCAGAACGGCAGTTCTCAAACAACAACCAATTCACATGGAAGCTGCCCACTTTGGAGACTTGGGTAAGATTGACTCGCATTGAGTCCACGATGCATATTTCAAATAATGATTATCTCTGTATATTCTCAGTTGATGTTAGAACGATAATGTGATCTTTTTGAAGTTTTGGTGCCTTTACTGTCCATGGGGTTAGGGTTTGAGACCAGGGAAGAAATAATAATAATAATAATAATAAATACTTTATTAATCCCCTTATTCAGGGGAAATTCAGATGTCCTTGCAGCACACTAATAAAAATACAACATAGCATTAAAGAAGAAGTTTAACATTAAACATAAAAACATCCCCCCACAATGGTTCCCACTGTGAGGGAAGGCACAAAGTCGAGTCCCCATCCCCATGTCCACCCATAGTCGGGCCTATTGAGGCCTCCACAGTCGCCGCTACGGAGGCCCGATGTCCCAGGGCGACTGTGGAGGCCTCAATAGTAGATGCATAATCTCTGTTCGTGTGGCTAGTCTGTGGTCAGGGCCACAATTGCATTGCTAATTTTCTAACTATAAGCTAACTATAAAATTACTAAAGCTACAATGATGTAACATTTTTAAGACTGTCAATAAATTAATTTAACAATGTGCCATGTATTGTTCAAAATATTAGGGAGATTACCTCTAGAAGTTAAGGAATTACATTTATATTCATTTACATCTGATCCTTTAGAAAGTATTTAAAACCTCTTTGGATATTGCTCTAATTGTCCTTTTAGTGTTCATAGAGTTGCATCTACGTCAAGAGTGTTTTATTGCCATGTGTCCCAGATAGAACAATGGCATTCTTATTTGCAGCAGCACAACACAATATGTAAACATAGTACACTGTAAACAGTACAATAAATGAGAAAAAAAAGTCCATTGTGTGTGTATACATAATAATAATAATAATGGATGGGATTTATATAGCGCCTTTCTAATACTCAAGGCGCTTTACATCGCATTATTCATTCACTCCTCAGTCACACTCGGTGGTGGTGAGCTACTTCTGTAGCCACAGCTGCCCTGGGGCAGACTGATGGAAGCGTGGCTGCTAATCTGCGCCTACGGCCCCTCCGACCACCACCAATCACTCACACACATTCACATGCAGGCAAAGGTGGGTGAAGTGTCTTGCCCAAGGACACAACGACAGTATGCACTCCAAGCGGGATTCGAACCGGCTACCTTCCGGTTGCCAGCCGAACACTTAACCCATTGCGCCATCTGTCGTCCATATTCACACACACACACACACACACGCACACGCACACGCACACGCACACAAACCAGACAATAATAGTCTATGCAGTTCAGAGCTTATTTGGAGGTTGTTTAAGAAGGAACTGCAGATGCTGGAAAATCGAAGGTAGACATAAATGCTGGAGAAACTCAGCGGGTGCAGCAGCATCTATGGAGCGAACAAAATAGGCAACGTTTCGGGCCGAAACATTGCCTATTTCCTTCGCTCCATAGATGCTGCTGCATCCGCTGAGTTTCTCCAGCATTTTTGTCTACCTTATTTGGAGGCTGTAGTGTTTAATAGCTTAATGGCTGTCGGGAAGAAGCTGTTCCTGAGCATTACAGTTTTCAGGCTCTTGTACCTTCTTTCTGATGGCAGGGATAAAATGAGTGCGTGGCCAGGGTAGTGTGGGTCTCTGATGATGCTGGCTGCCTTTTTGAGGCAGCGACTCCGGTAAATCAGTTAGATGGTGGGCAGGTCAAAACCCGTGAAGGACTGGGCAGTGTTGCACTGGGTACTTGCAAAATTAGTCATCCCGATGTAACTGTAATGAGTGTGTAAAATATTACCCACTGTTCCAGGGAAAACAGACCCACCCTATCCAATATCTCCTTAGAACAGAGGGTCTCCAACCCAGGCAGCATCCTTGTGAACCTTTTATTTTTTGCTCCCACTCTAGTTTAATCACATCTTGTGGTGGCCAGGACTCCCCATGCAGTCATTTGCATATGTTACAGGTGTGACATGGTGTCCCAACTTTGCATTTAATGCCTCAGCTGATAAAGGCAAGCATGCCATATGCCAACTTCACCCTGCCTACCTGTCCTGCCACTTGTCAGAAACTATGCACTTGTACCCCTCGGTCTCTCTGTTCAATAACACTTCCCAGGGCCCTGCTGTTCATCGTGTTTGTCCTGCCTTGGTTTAACTTCCCAAAATGCGTCGCTTTGCTCTTGTGTCTTAAATTCTTCCTGCTGTTCTCGTGCCCACTTTCCCAGTTATAGAGTCATAGAGTCATACAGCATGCAAACAGGCCCTTCAGCCCAACTTGCCCACGGCGACCAAGATGTCCAATCTATGCTAGTCCCACCTGCCCGCATTTGGCCCATATCCCTCTGAACCTTTCCTATCCATGTTCCTGTCCAAATGTCTTAAATGTTGCAGTACCTGCCTCCACTACCTCCTCTGTCAGCTCGTTCCATGTACCTACCTCCCTATGTGTGTAAAAAAAAAATGCCCATCAGGTTCCTGTTAAATCTTGCCCCTCTCACAAACCTATGTCCTCTGTTTCTTGATTCCCCTACCCTGGGTAATCAATATCCTGCCGTTGATCCTGGGTTGATCTATATACTGTTGTAATCTCAGCTAACCTTCTTCACAGTTCACTACACTACCAATTTTGGTGCCATCTGCTAACTTACTAATCATGCCATCTACATTCTCATCCAAATCATTTACGCATATGATAAACAACATTGGACCCAGCACCAATCTCTGTAGCATGTCACTGGCCTCCAATCTGAAAAACACCCCTGCACTACCATTGATGTGTAGGAAGGAACTGCAGGTGCGGGTTTATACCGAAGATAGACACTAGTGCTGGAGTAACTCAGCGGGGCAGGCAGCATCTCTGGAGAAAAAGGATGGGTGACGTTTCTGGTCGGAACCCTTCTTCAGACTCTTCAATCAGACCCTGAGTGTGGAAAAGAAAGCTAGAAGAGAGGAGAGGCAGGACAAAACATGGCAGATAATAGGTGTACACAGGTGAGGGTTTTTTTTTGGTAAGGCAGATTTGTTGGACAAAGGCCAGAGATGAAAAGACAGGTGTGAAGCAGCCCAGGAGTATAACGAGTTCTGAATTGTGAAGCTTGAGGATAGAAAAGTTGTGAATTGTGAAGTTGGAGAAAGGAATGTCGATGAAGGGGGAGTGGACAAGGTCAGCCAGGGTTCAGGGGAGGGGCTTGAGGGGGGGAGTAAGAAAGGGGGGAGAAAGAAGATGGGGAAGGGGGTGTCTGTAGAAGTTACAACACATCCAGGGTTAACTTGCATCTTTTCTACTGAGCTGTGCTGCCTTCTCTGAATTTCTAAACATTCACTTAATGCTTCAATGCAACCAGATGTTTGCACAACTAATGTCTGTGTAGCTTTTACAACATGAGATGCCTGTAGACATCTGCCAGCAGTGAAGCTTGCAGCGAATGCTTTACAAGGTCAGACATTGAAGAATTACTCGGTGATTGTTGCTGTCTGGACCTCCAAGCGGAAACGCATCAGGGGCGATACATGAATTCACCACATGTAACGCATTGTAAAATGTTCCGCCATTTTGGCATCTCTCTCAGAGCTTGGCTGAGTTTGGTTACCTGCAGAGTAGCAGATGGCAGAAGTTGAACGTATTCTATTATTTCATATGTAATGACGACCCTAGTACATAATAGAATAATTTGGTCTTGCATTTTTGGCAAACAAAATCAGATTTATTGCATAAAAATAAAAAGCTTTATTCCATTCTGGAAGATATTAACTTTTGTATCACATCCACCAACAAAAGGCTCGGCAACCAACACATTTTAAAATGACAAAAACAAACGCAAAGTGCTGGAATAACTCAGTAGGTCAGGAAGCACACTTGGAGAACATGGATAGGTGATGTTTTGGATCAGCACCATTCTTCAGACCCTTCGACTTCAGAAGGGTCCTGACCCGAATAGTAACTTATGACTGCGTAGCCGGTCATAGTGCGAACTCCATCATCAAGTTCGCCGACGACACCACTGACGTGGGACGTATCACTGATGGAGACGAGTCAGAGTATAGAAGTTAGATCGACCGATTGACCAAATGGTGCCAGCACAATAACCTGGCTCTCGAGAGCACACTTGAAATCTTCCCCGGAATTCTCCCCGAAAATGTGGTGCCAAAGCTGGATGAGGTGGGCGATCTCGACCTCATCGGGATTTCTGCGGCCGATCGGCTGGTCGTTTTTGCACCATGCAGTTGGTACTCTCGAAGTCCAGCCCGGCCGGAGCCGGCAGATCCGTTCCCACACCCGACTTCCGCGGCCGACTGCAGGGCCGGTATCACGGCTCCCCGGCGGCGAGGCGGACCGTTTCAATACCGTTGACCTCCTACTGGACTCTAGCTCATTTTCAGCAGATTTGGCAAATCTCGGGTCAGCAGGGGTTGGCTCGGTAGTTCTGCCGAGAAAGTGGCACCTTCGCCCTTGGGCGGCCCCGATCCGACCCTCATTGGCACTTCCAAGGGCAACTCGTTAACCAGCGCCCGGGCTGTCCATGCTAGAAATGCAAGTTTCACTGTAAAATTACTTTACATTTAACATGTTTTTTTAAAAATTTCTAGCAGTCTATGATGCTTTAGAGACAGGGGAAAGGTATAATTAGAGGTGTATTGTTGTACAATTATTACGTGACCTCTAGGTCTGGCAAAATGGATAATAAGGCAGGGTTGTGGAACCAAGGAATGTCACTGGTGGAGCTGTATTATCTTTGGGATTAATCTTTATTTTATGCACAGTTCTCTGGTTTTGACAAACAAATCTGTTGGTGTCATTATGTTATTGTCCTGAATAAAAAGGCTCTCCTTTTAATCTGTTTATTTTACATAGGTCATTCTTCCCTGAACTACAAAACCGAAGAGACTAACTCCAGACTTTCAAAGACCCTTGACCAGGTCTTGCAGGACAACATTGCCCGTCCATATAACATCCAGTATATGGAAATGCAAGGAGTTGGACATATAGTTAAATTCTGGTTGGAAGCAGAGAGTTTCCGGGCTACAAGCTGGTCACGCATCAGAGCCCACAGCCTCAACGTAGTAAAACATAGTTCTTTAGCAGAGCCTGCCTCTCCTTCAAACAGACGTCGTAATGTTGATGGGGCAGTATTGCTCGACTCCAGCACTTCACTTGACCCAGAGACAAAGGGTGATCTGCTCCCCAGCAGTGGACAACTTAGCGTCGCCAATCCCACAAGCTTGGACTGCATAGATAGAACTAAAGCACCTCCGAACCACTCCTTAAACCAGAGTGGCAATGACCTGAATCTCTTGCACATTGGGACATCGCGAGCAATAACTATTCAGGCAGAGGATGCAAGTCGAGTATCGATCAAATCTACATCCATGGAATATCCACACTCAACAGACCTTAAAGGACTTTCAGACAGACTAATGAAGAGTAAGTGCTCTTATATTACTTTCCTTCATAAATTCTAGATTTGTGCAGGTGTCAGGAAAATGGGGTTAAGAGGGAGAGATAAATCAGCCATGATTGAATGGGGGAATAGACTTGATGGGCCTAATGGCCTAATTCTACTATCACTTATGATCTTATGGTCTTATGAGATCACTATAGAGTGTATTTCCTCTTCAGAACTATGTCTTCTTCAATGGTAGAATTGACATTGTTGTTAGTGCATAAGGTTACTGAATCATTGCTGGCTAGTTAAACAAGTGCAAAGACAAACATAAAATTCCCTCTTTGTAAATATTCATGAATTCTGTGAGCCGTTGACCCCAGCATAACTCTACAACCCAGCTTCTATCCCTAGCCTGAGTTTAGTTGAAGTGGAAATGATATGTAAAAGTTGCAAGTCCGTTAGTTTAGTATAGCTTAGAGATACAGCATGAAAACAGGCCCTTCAGCCCACACAGTCCACGTACATTCTCCCCTTGACCTGCGTGGGTTTCTCCGGGTGCTCCGGTTTTCTCGCACACTACAAAGACGTGCAGGTTTGTAGCTTAATTGGTATTGGTAAAATTGTAAATTGTCCCTGGTGTACTTAGGATAGTGTTATTGTGCAGAGATCGCTGGTCGGCGCGGATTCGGTGGGCCGAAGGGCCTGCTTATGCCCTGTATCTCGAAACTAAACTAAACAACCTGGTAGCATTCATAATTGAGCAAGGAAGTGAGTTTCTGCCTTGATATCTGTGTTTGCATTGATTCTTAATGATACTTTACTGCAATGCAAGAAAGTGCTGCAAACAGAAACCCTTTTTAGATTAGACTTTAAATTTTAGAGATACAGTGCAGAAACAAGCCCTTCAGCCCAACGAGTCCGCAATGACCAGCGATCACCCCATACACTAGCACTATTCTACACACTAGGGACAATTTACGGAAGCCAATTAACCTACTAACCTGTACGTCTTTGGAGTGCGGGAGGAAACCAGAGCACCCGGAGAAAATTCATGTGGTCACAGGGAGAATGTACAAGCTCCGTACAGACAGCACCCGTAGTCAGGATCGGACCCGGGTCTCTGGCGCTGTGAGGCAGCAACTCTACCGCTGCGTCACCGTGCCACCCCAAGGATGAGGCAGTAAAGGATAGCACATTGTTTAATTGTTTGCATAGTTTCTATGACACTTTGAAGAATAACAAGTTATCTTTGTCAGAATTCTTCCCTCATTTAAAACTTTTAAATAAACCGTGTCGAGATTCTCCAGTATTATTTCCTCAACCTGCAACACTAAACAGAATGACTGATAACCTATTGGAGGAACTCAGCAAGCAGCATCTGTGGAGTGAACTGTGCAGAACACTTTGTGGATCAGGAACCTTCTTTAGACTGATAGAGGGGAGAAAATCGGTAAAGAGAGGTAGGAGTGGGGCAAAACCTGGCAAGTGTTAGGTGGATATAGATGAGAAGGGGTGATGGTCAGATGGGAGGAATGGTGACAAAGGCGAGACGTGAAATGTGGAAACAATGGAGTGCCGGATCAGGAAGAAAGAGGAGGAGAGAAATGTAGGGCTCGAAGGGTCGAATGGCCTACTCCTGCACCTATTTTCTATGTAAAGCTGGAGGGAGGAGATGGGTGGAAGGGGAAAGAGGGGGATAAAAGGGAGAAGGGGGACTTAGGAGTAGGGAAGGGTGGGAGATGGGCAGAAGGAAGAGGGGAAAAGGGCTGGGTGACTGGGATCCCAGTCTGAAGAAGGGTCTCGACCCAAAACGCCACCCATTCCTTCTATCCAGAGATGCTGCCTGTCCCGCTGAGTTACTCCAGTGTTTTGTGTCTATCTAGGGTGACTGGGGTAGTGGGAGAAAGGTGTGAGCACCAGGGGAGAGGGTCTGGAAGTCGAAATAAGGGTCCCTGCCTTACACACCGCCTGTCCATTTCCCTCCACAGTTGCTGCCACGTCCCCTGAGTTCCTCCAACAATTTGCTCAATCTGCAATCTCTTGTCTGTGATAATCTCTTGTTTGCAGGAAATCGCGTGCACTGCGTTATAGACTTGATTCTCTTTTATAAGTTGCAGAATTTCGGAAGTACTTTGGTCGGTGGTCAAGTTTAGCAATGTACTGCAAAACCTCAATATTCTCACTCCCTGGGAACCCTGATGGTGACAGACTGGCAGTCGGTGCAGAATATTGAATATTACTCCCATAGATTCTCCAATGCACCTTTAATTCCGGGATAGATACAAACTGCTGGGGTAACCTGGGCAGCATAGTGGCAAAGGGGTAGAGTTGCTGCCTTACAGCACAAGAGACCTGGGTTCGATTATGACTGCTGTACGGAATTTCCACGTTCTCCCTGTGACCGCGTGGGTTTTCACCCGGGTGCTCCAGTTTCCTCCCACACTCCAAAGACGTGTAGGTTTGTAGGTTAATTGGCTTTGGTAAAAATTGTAAATTACCCCTAGTGTGTGTAGGATAATGTTAGTGTACGGGGTGATCGCTGGTCAGAGCGGACCCGGTGGGCCGAAGAGCCTGCTTCCCACGCTGTGTCACTAAACTAAACTCAGTGGGTCTTGCAGCATCTCTGGAGAACACGGATAGGTGACGTTTCAGGTCGGGACCCTTTTTCATTTTGAGTTTGAGTAAAAACTAGAGTCTCGAGATGGGTCCCGACCCAAAATGTCACCTAACCACGGAGTTACTCCAGCACTTTGTGTCTATCTTTGGTATAAACCAGCATCTGAAGATCTTTATTATTGCACTTTTAATAGTTTTATTTAGATGTTACACATTTCCATAACTTTCCAACGGCCCTGGTGTCGTTTTAAGAGGGTCCCAGGTAAGTTTAAAGTGAACACGGGACACAGCCAGATGCTAAATCAGGACTTCCCAACATTTGGATGGTGGATTACTGGAGTTTTACAGTAATGTTACCCTGTTTTTATGTGTGTGGTTATTTAAACCCTATTATGTGTGTGGTTATTTTATCCGTGTTATTTTTCAGTTCCTTTTCTTTTACTATCTCGTGAGCACCTCATACACATTCTGAACCACCCATCCTCATCGCAACCAAAACAAGAGCTTTTCAAAGCTAGCATTTGAATAATTGTAGTTTCTACATTTTAAGAAAACCTATATCAATTGTGGTCAATTTTACCATGTGGGCACTCAAAACCTTAAATTAATAAATGCCCAGAGTAGGGGAATCGGGAACCAGAGGACATAGGTTTAAGGTGAGGGGGGAAGTTACCTGAGGGGTAACTTTTTTACACAAAAGGGTGGTGGGTGTATGGAACAAGCTGCTGAATTAGGTAGTTGAGGCTAGTATATCACAACTTTAAGAAACATTTAGACAGGTACATGGATAGGATAGGTTTCGAGGGATATGGGTCTAATGCAGACAAGTGGGACTAGTGTAGATGGGGCCTGTTGGTTGATATGGGCATGTTGAGCCGAAGGGCCTGATTCCACGTTGTATGACTAAATGAAGAACAACTGTCAGAAGAAAATCCCCAAATATAATAGGATCAGTAAAAGACAATTTTCTTGAATTGATGCAGAGAGCATGAATAATGCTTAAAACCTGAAATTTTAAATCTTTTTCCTACCTGTGGCATCATTTTATGTGAAGTTTAGTTTGGAGATTCAGCATAGAAACAGGCTCTTCGGCCCACCGAGTCCATGCCTGCCATCGACCACCTGTTCTTTGTGATCCCACTTTCACATTCACTCTCCACATACTAGGGGATCATTTAGAGGCCAATTAATCTAAAATGCGCACATCTCTGGGATGTGGGAGGAATTCGGAGCACATGGAATAAACCAATTTATCTGATTATGTACCCGTCCGAAAGCACACAAGTTCACAAATTATAGGAGTAGAATTAGACCATTCAACCCATCGAGCCTACTCTGCCATTCAATCATGTCTGATCGCCTAATCATATTTTCCTGCCTTCTCCTCATAACCCTTGACACCCCGTTCTAATCAAGAATTTGTCTGACTCTGCCTTAAAAGTATCCACTGACTTGGCCCCCACAGCACTCCGTGGTAATGAGTTCCACAGATTAACTTCCCACTGACTAAAGAAGTTCCTCCTCACCACCTTTCTAAAAGAGCGCCCATTAATTCTGAGGCTGTGACCTCTGGTCCTAGACTCTCCCACCAGTGGAAACATCCTTTCCACATCCACTCTATCGATGCCTTTCACTATTCTGTATGTTTCAATGAGGTCCCCCCTCAACCTTCTAAACTCCAGTGAGTAGAGGCCCAGTGCTGTCAAACACTCATCATATGCTAACCCACTCATTCCTGGAATCATTCTTGTGAACCTCCTCTGGACCCTCTCCAGAGCCAGCACATCCTTCCTCAGATATGGGGCCCAAATTTGCTCACAGTGCTCCAAATGCGGCCTGACCAGCGCCTTATAGAGCCTCAACATTACATCTCTGTTACAAAACATATAATCCAGAAAGGCTCTGGAACCAAGTAGCAATGTTACAAAATTTTGAGATTTAAAAAATAAAGTCTGCAATTTATCCCATCAGATAAAGCATAAAAAGAAGTTTAATTTGACACCTAATTCACTTTCATATCTTCAGTATTAAAGAAGTTATGGCCATTTTCATACTCGGAAATTAGCATCTTGTTCCCTATTGCTTTTCCATTGACTTAACACAAAAGCTGTGATCGAGGACAGTTAAAAGCCCATAACTTTCTTAAAAATTAAGATAACTGAAAGAAATTTTCAGTTATTATAGATTGAAGCATTCTGAAACAAATATGAAACAATCTTACTTAGAAGACATGAAAGTAAAGCATATAATTAGTTAGTTACCTAATTGTAGCTAATTACAAAATTCAATTACTAGATCTAAACATCTATCAATTTCTTAAGAATAGATTAACATTTTTAAATAGCCTAAGTGTCCAAATAACATTCACACAATAATTCACAATATAACATAATTTTTAAATCGCATTTTCATGAATTTACAGGCCAAATGGAAGGAATTGAATGTTTAATACCTGTAAATTAATGGGCATTTAAATCATCTTGTGAGTGAGGATTTCTGGAACGCGATCTTTTGGAACGTTCATTTGCGGTGAATTTAACCCCGTATTGGCATGAAAAATACTGCCGTTAGTTCGGGGAATAAAATCACCGTTTCGCATGAAAAAATGTGAATTAAAGGCTTCTTAAGAAGCACCTTTATACATTTAAAGAAACCACTTTCGTTTACCTGTCCCGTGTGTGAAATCCGTCCCCGTTATCGGCATTGACGCTTCAGGAGCTGCTTTTAAAATTACTCCAGCGCTGACATTGACGATTTAATAAAAATAAAACATTCACAAAATGCCACTAGGAACGATTTTTCAGCAAAAGGTTGTACTCCAACGAAATATAATTCAGGACAAGGGAGGAGAAACCGCGTTTTAACCCCGCCCCCCCCCCCCCTTAAAGGCGCCAAAATCGCGCACACGGCCAGTGGCAGAATTACAGCGCGACTGAAGGTAAGTTTTGTAACATACCTAAACCAAGGGTGCCGGGAAATCGGCGGTGGACCTGTATATAGCAAATCTTGTAATTTGTGACACAGACAAAGTCAAATGATCAGAGGTTCAAGTAAACAAATGCATTTGCAACAGTCCCAGCAATAAAATGTCAACACTTTACTCAGCTTGCTTCAGGTAATTTGCCCTGGTATAGTACGCAATGGTTCATTTAAGCAGCACCTTCTGTTTCACCTGATATGATAAGCTGCCATTCTTATGATGATTCTGCAGTGCTGAGGAGATTGTATTTAAGAGGACGTAAATAAATAATATGGTTTGCATTTAAATGATCGCTTAATGAGTAACGCATCCTATGAAATGGAGAAACCATGGACAAGGGCAATTGTTTAGACATTGAGTGGTACCTGACAAAAAGTTCACCGAAAAGAAACCCATCATTTAGTTTAGTGAATATGTTGATTTTTATATCTATTATCACAATTGTTGCTGACACTCTTAGTGGAGAAAATTGCAGTTCCTATCTTAAGCGCTATATAAATAAAATGTATTATTATTATTATTATAAGTTGTGCTTAATACCATTCTGGTGTGTGTGTGTTTTCATGATACGCATGGTGTACACTTCTAACCTTGATTTTAAAACTTGTTGATCAATAACTCTTCTTCCATGTTCTTTCTATGTGTGAAAAAGCAATCGCTGTAATTAATGCACCTGAGGGTTTTCCTTTTTATCAGTTTAACTAATTATTTTTCTGCTTTCAGGTATAGAACGTGATGCAGTGAAAATATTTACGAAATACATTTCACCGGATGCTTCCAGGCCAATTCCTATAATAGAAGCAATGAGGAATGACATAGTAGGTAAGTGGCCAACTTATTTATTCCTCAAAATAGGAGAAGGGTTTGCCTGTCTAACAGCCAACTAAATTAAATGTCTGTCCTTCTCTCCAGAGATGCTGCCTGTCCCGCTGAGTTACTCCAGCATTTTGTGTCTATCTTAAATTAAATGGGCTTCATGTTGCAAGTTAATCAAATAAGAATAACAATATTAGATTTATCTTTCCTCTTTGGTTTCTTCTTGTTCATCAGAATCCCTTTTTTTTTGTTTGCTACTGCTACTTCATGTGAATTGTTAAGTCAGTGTCTTTAGTTTAGTTTAGGTAGTAGATACAGCGTGGAAACAGGCCTTTTGGTCCACCGAGTCTGTGCCATCCAACGATCCCCATACATTAACTCTATCCTACACGCCAGGGACAATCTACAATTCTTACCAAAGCCAATTAACCTACAAACCTGCACGTCTCTCTAATGTGGGTGGAAACCGGAACACCTGGAGAAAACCCACAAAGGTCACGGGGAAAACGTACAAACTCCGTACAGGCAGCACCCCTAGTCAGGATTCAACCCAGGTCTCAGGCGCTGCAAAGCAGCAACTCTACCGCTGCACCACCGTGCTGCTTTATTGTGGTCATGAAGGCCAGCAGACTGCATGCTTTCTTCACCATCTTATTTACCTGTGCGGCCTTGTTAAGAGATCTTTAGACTTGTACAGCAAGGACCTGTTACTCAGTATTCTTTAAACCTTTACCATTTGAGGTGTGGGCTCTAACTTTATTAGACCTCCCGAAGGCATCACCTTGAACTTATCAGGATTAAGGTCTATCTGCCATTGCTCTGCACAGTGCACCCGCTGATCGATATTCTTTTGTAATTTAGAACTATCCTCCACACCAGCAATAGCACCGCCAATTTCCATGTCAAGCGACTTTGAGTCCTGAAAAGCGCTATATAAATAAAATGTATTATTATTATTATCTGTAAATTTACTAGTAATACCTCTGCCATTCATAACAAAATCATTAATTGGTTATTAGCGGTATGAACGTTGATTTCTCTCATCAAGTAACTCCTGCATTCCTCTATCCCCCCCCACTCTAGCCGTCCTACCTGTTCCACTGTTCGCATCCTTGTATCCCTGTCGTTAGCACACCTTCCTCAGCCAACAATGGGCCATTATGGACTCCACCCTGACTGAGGTCATCTGTTGCCGGCCCTGTTTTGTTCTAGCCTTCTCCATCTTTCAGTCTGTAGAAGGGTTCCGACCCGAAACGTCACCCGTTCCTTTTCTCCAGAGGTGCTGCCTGACCCGCTGAGTTACTGCAGCATTTTATGTCTATCTTCGTTGTAAACCAGCATCTGCAGTTCCTTCCTGCACATTAATGTATACGCCAGATGGTAAGAGTATCTGCACTGATCCCTTCAGCACACCTGCTCACAGGCTTCCACTCACAAAAGCTGCCCTTCACCATCACCCCAGTCTTCTATTCCCATATCAACCTTGGATCTAGTTGCCAACTGGTCTTGGATCCCATGGGCTTTAATGTTTTGAACAGCCTTGCATGTGGGACTGGCAAATACCTTGCTACGTCCATGTAAACCACACCAGTCACCTGATAACAGCTGGGAAGAAACTGTCCCTGAATTTGGAGCTGTGCGTTTTCACACTTCTATGCCTCTTGCCTGATGGGAGAAGGGAGAAGAGAGAGTGAGACTCGTCCTTGATTATGCTGGTGGCCTTGCCGAGGCAGCGTTTTAGACTTTCCTACCCTGGAGAAAAGACTACGGCTACTCATCTTATCATGCCCCTCATGATTTTATAATCCTCTATAAAGTCGTGCCTTGGCCTTTTCCACTTCAGGGAAAAAAAGACCTAGCTTATCCAGCTTCTCCTTATAACTCAAACCCTCCAGACCCAGTAACATCCTTGTAAATCTTTTTTGCACCCTTTCCAGTTTTATGCTATCCTTCGTTTGACATGGTGACCAGAAATGTACACAGTGCTCCTCCATAATTGTCCTTACCAACATTTTGTTCGACTGTAATGTGATTTTCCAACTGCTGTACTCAGTGGGCAGGTGCTATAGACCTGCACGGGAAGGTAGACGCTCCCGCCCCCACGAGTCTCGGGCAGATGGGGCTCGTCAGCCTGGGAAGGCAGTCCATCTAGGAAAGGGAAAACTCTGATTTAAAACCTCCACTGCCTTGTGGCCATATCCAGTCATGGAATAAGCTCCAGGATTAAACCTCAAGAAAATCCGGTGTCGGAGCCCCTAAGGCAGTTTGTCGTTGTCTACAACCTCGCTCTGGCAGCTCCTGCGACGGCGCTGGTGCCAAACTGTAACGGCCCTGCTGTTCCTTTGGATCGATCAGCGACGTGGAAAGGAGGGACGTGCTGCATGGGCAACAGCCTGTCCTCCATATGACATCGCCCAGGCTTGCATCCGACCAATATAGTACTCAATATAGACACAAAGTGCTCGAGTAACTCACCGTTACAGTAAAAAAAGGATGGGTCAGAACCCTTCTTCACACTCTTTTGCTCCTGAACTCAATACCCTGCCCGCCAAAGGCAAGCACACCAAACACCTTCTTCCCCACCCTGTTTCGCTGCATGGCCATTTTCACGGCACTGTGTATCTACGCCACATGTCTCTCCATTTTACAATCCCCTTGACAATTTATTGTGCAAATCCAGCCCTGATTTGTCTTATCAAAGTGATATTTTGTGGCCCCTCTGCCTTCCTAATTTTCTACAATTTTTACTTGTGTTCGACATCTTTTTCTCATCATATAACTTTTCATAAATGTAAAAAAAACTTCTACATCCCAGTGGTATGAACATTGAATTCTCTAATTCTAGATCAACGTACACTTCCTTTCCCCCCACCTTCTTCGACTAAACATCAGTACCACAGTTTGCAACGATGTATCCCTCTTCTGATCACACCATCCGCAGCCAACAATAGGTTTGTCGGGGAACCTCCCTGCCTGTTGTCATCTGTAGCCAGCCCTGGTTTGTCCTGGTCTTTACTTGCTTCCGGCTCCCCTGACAATCCATCTGATAAAGGGTCCCGACCCGAAACGTCACCCGCCCATGTTTTCTGGAGATGTTGCCTGACCCGTTGTGTTACTCCAACATTTTGTGTCTATCTTTTCATAAATGTATATCATTTGAGATTGTTCACCCTCTCCTGGGATCAAGTACATGTCAAATGTGGAGTGACTCTGTTCCCATGGATGCAGCAGCTATGATTTGTAGGACTGTTCTGTCACTCTCTTCCTTCCTCCTTGTTTTGACCATGCTGTATCTGGCCCTCAGTTTAGTTTAGAGTCCACGCCGGCCATCGATCTCCATACACTAGCACTATCCTACACACCAGGGACAATCACAATCTTTACCAAAGCCAATTAACCTGCAAACTTGTGTGTCTTTGGAGTGTGGGAGGAAAGTGGAGCACCCGGACAAAACCCACGTGGTCACAGGGAGAACGTACAAACTCCGTACAGACAGCACCCGTCGACAGGATTGAACCTGGGTCTCTGGCGCGGTAAGGCAGCAACTCTACGCTGCGCCACCGTGCCGCCTCTATCCAGTTGACTACTCTCTGTGGCCATCTGACAAATGAATAACTGCAAACAGAAACTCGTGGGTGTGTGTCTGTCATTCCAAGCACAGTTTGGTATTGTGGTTGCTGTGGTAATATCATGAACTGCTAAACTCCACTGGGTAGCTGGAAGAGGAAATGGATTCAGTGACGTATCAGCACACTAATTAATTGAATGGAACCCTATTAAATCTGAAGAAGGGTTTCGGCCCGAAACGTTACCTATTTCCTTCGCTCCATAGATGCTGCTGCACCCGCTGAGTTTCTGCAGCATTTTTGTGTACCTATTAAAACACTTGCTGTTTGTTTGCTTGTATTCTGTAAGAATGTTTACTGTATTCCTGATTTTGCTGTAGCCATTGAGTTGAAACTTGGGAGGCTGTGAATTTTCCCCATGCATCAAGGGCAGTGATGTGCAGGTGGATGGGGTTAGTTTAATTTGGTATCATGGTCCGCACAGATATTGTGGGCCAAAGGGCCCTGTGTTGTTCTGTTCTGTGTCATGTAAAGCTGTCATGTTGTTGAAATATACATTTATATACTGATGCTCAGTAGTAAATCTAATATGAGATTAATACTGTCCAAGATTACATCGCACCAAAATGGGGTCAGGTTTCTAATTTGCCAATTCCTTGAAAAAGAAAAATTTCAATTCACCTTCGATCAACTTTAAAACACATGATAAAGAGACCATCATGTTTCTAATTCAAATATGAACACTTTCAAGTATTCACAGGGATCTGAATTATGTTCCCATCTTTTCCTTGCTAAGCCCCTAGTTTTTTTCTGGCTTTGATTTTTGGGGGTGATAATTTATACCAGAAGATAACTGTCTACCATAGTTGCAGAACGCAATAAGCAAACAGCATTTGATTACCATAGAGAGGTACTGTTTAAAAAAAAAAAATCTTCGTAAAACCTAAACATAGAAACATAGAAAATAGGTGCCCTTCATCCAACTCAGTATCCTGTACCTGCCTTCTCTCCATACCCCCTGATCCCTTTAGCCACAAGGGCCACATCTAACTCCCTCTTAAATATAGCCAATGAACTGGCCTCAACTACTTTCTGTGGCAGAGAATTCCACAGATTCAGCACTCTCCGTGTGAATTTTTTTTTCTCATCTCGGTCCTAAAGGACATCCCCCTTATCCTTAAACTGTGACCCCTTCTTCTGGACTTCTCCAACATCGGGAACAATCTTCTTGCATCTAGCCTGTCCAACCCCTTGAGAATTTTGTAAGTTTCTATAAGTTCCCCCCTCAATCTTCTAAATTCCAGCGAGTACAAGCCGAGTCTATCCAGTCTTTCTTCATATGAAAGTCCTGCCATCCCAGGAATCAGTCTGGTGAACCTTCTCTGTACTCCCTCTATGCAAGAATGTCTTTCCTCGGATTAGGAGACCAAAACAGTACACAATACTCCGGGTGTGGTCTCACCAAGACCCTGTACAACTGCAGTAGAACCTCCCTGTTCCTATACTCAAATCCTTTTGCTATGAATGTTAACATACCATTCGCTTTCTTCACTGCCTGCTGCACCTGTATGCCTACTTTCAATGACTGATGTACCATGACACCCAGGTCTCGTTGCATCTCCCCTTTTCCTAATCGGCCGCCCTTCAGATAATAGTCTACTTTCCTGTTCTTGCCACCAAAGTGGATAACCTCACATTTATCCACATTATACTGCATCTGCCATGCATTTGCCCACTCACCCAGCCTATCCAAGCCACCTTGCAGCCTCCTAGCATCCTCCTCACAGCTAACACTGCCCCCAGCTTTGTGTCATCCGCAAACTTGGAGATGTTGCATTCAATTCCCTCGTCCAAATCATTAATATAAATTGTAAATAGCTGGGGTCCCAGCACTGAGCCTTGCGGTACCCCACTAGTCACTGCCTGCCGTTCTGAAAAGGACCCGTTTACTCCTACTCTTTGCTTCCTGTCTGTCATCCAGTTCTCTAT
Organism: Malacoraja senta; assembly: GCA_038087875.1. Taxonomy (NCBI): domain Eukaryota; kingdom Metazoa; phylum Chordata; class Chondrichthyes; order Rajiformes; family Rajidae; genus Malacoraja; species Malacoraja senta. The sequence continues at coordinate 29,979,737 of CM075982.1, forward strand.
TCACATCAATACTGAACCCCCAATACCGTGTGCTTTAAGTTTTCATACTAATCTCTTATGTGGGACCTTGTCAAAAGCCTTCTGAAAGTCCAGATATAACACATCCACTGGTTCTCCCTTATCCACTCTACTAGTTACATCCTCGAAAAATTCTATAAGATTCGTCAGACATGATTTACCTTTCATAAATCCATGCTGAGTTTGTCCAATGATTTCACCACTTTCCAAATGTGCTGCTATGCCATCTTTAATAACTGACTCTAGTATTTTCCCCCACTACCGACGTTAGAATAACTGGTCTGTAATTCCCCGTTTTGTCTCTCCCTCCCATTTTAAAAAGTGGGGTTACATTAACTACCCTCCAATCCTCAGGAACTACTCTAGAATCTAAAGAGTTTTGAAAAATTATCACTAATGCATCCACTATTTCTGGGGCTACTTCCTTAAACACTCTGGGATGCAGCCTATCTGGCCCTCGGGATTTATCGGCCTTTAATCTATTCAATTTACCTAACACCACTTCCCGACTAACCTGGATTTCACTCAGTTCCTCCATCAGTCCCCTGCTATTTCCGGCAGATTGTTTATGTCTTCCTTAGTGATGACAGAACCAAAGTAGTTATTCAATTGGTCTGCCATGTCCTTGTTCCCCATGATCAATTCACCTGTTTCTGACTGCAAAGGACCTACAATTGTTTTAACTAATCTTTTTCTCTTCACATATCTTTAAAAGCTTTTGCAGTCAGTTTTTATGTTCCCTGCCAGTTTTCTTTCATAATCTATTTTCCCTTTCCTAATTAAGCCCTTTGTCCTCCTCTGCTGGACTCTGCATTTCTCCCAGTACTGGTCCCATTAAAGTGGCTGTCCCATTGTGGCGACCTAATTGGCGAGTTTAGAAGAGTTTGACCTCGACTCATACTCGCAGCATGGTCGACACGAGGTCCTAGGAGGTCTTTGTAACTCTCCTTCATGCTCGAGAGTAGTCCCCACGTACTCGCGGCCTCAGCTAGGTCGTGGCGTATTTTTCAACATGCTGAAAAATGCCCGCGAGTTAAAGAAAGGTCGCCATGGAAAAATCAATATTTTTTTAACTTGTAGGTTTAGTTGAAGTAGGTCGGCATGTTATTCGTAGGTAATCGAGGGTAGTCGAAGGTAGTCGAAGGTAGTCTTCAATATAGTCGAAGGGAGGTCGTCTTCACTCTCCACTATTCGGTGTCCAATTTTCCCGAAGCTAGTCGAAGCTGGTCTTCAACATAGTCGAAGGAGGTCGAAGGAGGTGTTCTACATAGTCGAAGGAGGTCTTCAACATGACACTTTTTAAATCTCTCCTAAACTCTTCTAAACTCGCCAATTAGGTCGCCGCAGTTGGACAGCCCCTTAAGGATTCCAAAACTGGATACAGTTGGAAATCTAAAATACAGATAAAAGCCTGACTTGGTCACTGTCAGTGTGACATTTGCATTCACCTCCCTTTAAGTAAGTAAGTAAATAAGTTTATTGGCCAAGTATTCACATACAAGGAATTTGCCTTGGTGCTCCGCCCACAAGTAACAACATGACATGCAGTGACAGTTACGAATGACTCAGAAAACACTAAACATTAATAATAATAAAACATTAATGATAAAACACCATTGATCAAGCATGTGGACCAACAAAATACCAGATCACAGGGAGGCTACAGATTTTTGGCTGTTGAGTAGAGCAACTACTCGTGGATAAAAACTGTTTTTATGTCTGGCTGTGGCAGCTTTGACAGTACGGAGTCGCCTTCCAGAGGGAAGTGATTCAAAGAATTTGTGGCCAGGGTGAGAGGGGTCAGAGATGATCTTGCCCGCTCGCTTCCTGGCCCTTGCAGTGTACAGTTCATCAATGGAGGGAAGGTTGCAGCCAATAATCTTCTCTGCTGATCGGACGATTCGCTGCAGCCTCCAGGTGTCGTGCTTGGTGGCTAAGCCAAACCAGACCATGATGGAGAAGGTGAGAACAGACTCTACGATGGCCGTGTAGAATTGGACTATCATTGCCTGTGGCAGATTGTGCTTTCTCAGCTGCCGCAGGAATTACATCCTCTGTTGTGCCTTTTTGACTGTGGAGTCGATGGTAGCCCCCCACTTAAGGTCCTTGGAGATGATGGTTCCCAGGAACTTAAAAGATTCCACAGATGTGACTGTGGTGTTGTTGATGGTGTGTGGGGTGAGGGGAGCGGGGGCTCTCCTAAAGTCTACAATCAGTTCCACTGTCTTAAGAGCATTGAGCTCTAGATAGGACTGTGACACTTCCTATCTGTAGCAGATTCCTCCCCATCCTGGATCAGTCCAATCAGGGTTGTGTCATCCACAAACTTGAGAAGCTTAACAGAGGTATCTGTGGAGGTGCAGTCGTTGGTGTAGAGAGAGTAGAGGAGAGGAGAGAGTACGCAGCCTTGCGGTGCTCCTATGCTGAGTGTTTGCGGGTCCGAGATGTGCTTTCCCAGCCTTACATGCTGCTTCCTCTGTCAGGAAGTTGGTGATCCACTGACAGAGGGGTTCAGGCACAGTCAACTCGGAAAGTTTGGAGTGTAGTAGCTCTGGCACAATGGTGTTGAATGCAGATCTAAAATCAACAAACAGGATCCTCGCATAGGTCCCCTGGCGGTCTCGGTGCTGTAGGATGAAGTGCAGGCCCAGGTTGACTGCATCATCCACAGATCTATTGGCCCGATATGCAAACTGCAGAGGGTCCAGCAGGGAGTTTGTGATATTTTTCAGCTTGGCCAGCACAAGCCTTTCGAGTATCTTCATGACTACAAAGGTCAGTGCGACAGGCCTGTAGTCATTAAGACAAGTAATCCTTGCCTTTTGGGGTACAGGGACAATAGTGGAGACTTTGAAGCAGGCAGGGAGAGTACATGTTTGCAGGGACTGGTTAAAAATGTCTGTATAGACCGGTGCCAGCTGTTTGGCACAGAACTTAAGAGTAGAGGGGGGAACATTGTCAGGTCCTGGAGATTTCCGGCTCTTTTGTCCTCTGAAAAGCCTCTCCACCTCCTCTATTTTTATTGTTGATATTGAATAAGTGATGTTGTGCAGCACAGAGGGTGTGGATGATTGGGTGTGAAGTGGTGATTGGAGGGGGGTGGGTGTAGAAAGGCACAGTCTTTGCAGACTGAGGTCAGGCTGTGAGTGGGTGTGAAGTGTTGGTTGGGGTAGAAAATGGTCCAGTCTTTTCATACTGAAGTCTTGCCTTAAGTAGGTGTTTATCTGAGAATCAAGCGTTTAATTATCCTGTATATCGGCAACGGAACAATGACATTCTTCAAAAATTGTTACTTTGTTGCCCGTGAAATGTCCATTTTAAACATCGTTTTGGATAATGAAAGGCCCATATAGAGTAGACATGGAAAGGATGTTTCCAATATTGGGAGTCTCAGATCAGAGGGAACAGCCTCAGAATAAAAAAACATACCTTCAAAATGGGGATGAGTAGGAATTTCTTTAGCTACAGGGTGTTGAATTCATTGCCACAGACAATTGCAGAGGCCAGGTCGTTGGGTATATTTAAGACGGAGATTGATAGGCTCTTGATTAGGAAGGGCGTTAAAGGATATGGGGAGAAGGCGGGTTGAGAGGGAAAATAGATCAGCCACGATTGAATGGCGGCGTAGACACGATGGGCTGAATACCCTGATTGTGCTCCCATGTCTTATGGTCTTAAATATTCTATTAGAATTACTTGGATTGATTTTCTTGTCTTCACTCTGTGGAACTTCCTTTCCAAACTCTCACCACAAGTACAGAACTTGACTTCTTTTGAGTTGTTATCTTTTAACTTCCTGTCACCAGAAAGGTTGTTGCAATAGTAACAAAGGTTCATTTTGTTAATCCGTTTGAATTTTGGACTTCTAGGCTTGTTACTTGACTTGCACATCTGGTGCATGCCAGAAAGAATGGAGCATATTTTTAAAGACTCCTCAGCCAGAATGCACTTTTAATGATCATTCATCTAAAATTGCTCTTGATGAGTTTGCAAAGATCTTACTCCACAAGTGGTTAGAGCTGGAAGCTGGTAAACATTTTGCTTTCGCTTTCACCCTTCTCAGAGTTATTTCTTCAAAGATTGCCTTCGCGATACTGTTTTCAGCAACATTAGAAACAGCCTGCGGTTAAAAATATGTCATTCCAGTTCCACATTTCCATTGTGAAGTTGCAACTGTCCTAAATAAAATTATGCTTTTGTTTCAACAGCTAAGATATGTGGAGAAGATGGACAAGTAGATCCGAACTGTTTTGTTTCCGCACAAGCTGTGATGTACATTATGATGGACAAAGAGTGAGTACATTTAATTAATATTATTAATACGAAAATGGTTCAGCTGATTAAAGAATACTAACTCCTGGAAGAATCGCATTGTAGTTTGTCTTGATGTTGAAATGGAACTGGTATTCAATTTGATCTGCGGAAAAGTGTTTAGTTTAGAGATACAGTGCAGAAACAGGCAGAGATATTTGTTTAATTTCTACATGAAGTAACCAGGTCTCATTATACACCAATAAGTGTATCTGCTGGAAAAAAACAAAAAACTCTGTAGTTTTCAGTGGGAAGACGTGGAGAGAAATAATGTGAAGCATTATACCATTTAATGCTGACCAGTATTTTGGAAAACAAACGTGACATGGTCAAAAAACACAAAGTGCTGGAGTAACTCAGCTGGGTCCGCCAGCGAATCGAGAGAACATGGATATATGACGTTTCAGATCGGGACCCTTCTTTAAACTGACTGTGGTAGTGGGGAGAAAGAATTTCTTCAAAGTAGGCGTTCCATGCAGAGATTTCACAGTGGAGCAGTAAAAAGTAAACACAAGCAACTGTTTTTTGCTCGCGTTTCCAGCATCTGCAGTTCCTCGTGTCTTCATGTTTAATGGTGCCTGTTGTAAGTTCACGGCCTCGACAGATGGAGTAGCACTGTACGATTGTTTTATTTAAAAGAAACTGGTATCCTCGTGTTCCAGTTTCTGGCACAAAGTGCAGCAAGCAGCTTTGGTTCAAGTTCAAGTTCAAGTTCAAATTTATTTGTCACATGCACCATAAGGTGCAGTGAATTGTAATTTACCATGCAGCGTTACAATTAAAAAAGGACACACTATACAACATAATTCAACACCGACATCCACCACAGCATTCCTCACTGTGGTGGAAGGCAATACAGTTCAGACAGTCCTCCTCCTCCTCCTCCTCCTTTATTCACCCGTGGTCGGGGCCCTGACCCTCCGTAGTCGCTGCTACGGATGGCCTGATGTTCAAGCCCTCTGGTCAGGATGGTCAGAACGCCAGCGTCGGGACAAGTCGAGCACACCTGGTTAAAAGTATAATTGGATGCATGACATTTCTTACTTTAAGACTTTTGCCTTCCATCACAGTGAGGAGGTGTCTGGTGAACTCACTGTGGTGGATGTTAAATTAGTGTTTATTGTGTGTCTTTATTATTTTAAAATTATATGTATGACTGCAGGCACGAAATTTTGTTCAGACCGAAAGGTCTGAATGACAATAAAGGATACATTGATTTTGACTTTTGACTTTGACTATTGTTCTCCCAACATGTAAATGTTTGTCACTTACCCAATATCAGCTGACCGACTTGCAATATCTAGGCACCATTTATATTAAGAAAAGCACAGCAGCAGCAAGCTCTATTCACTTCCAGCAGATACTCAGAAATTGTAGCCAAATTAAGCTAACGTCATAATTCTAAATATGAGAACTTTCGTAAAAGGAAGACATGAACATGAGAACGGACTTTAGAGATACAGCATGGAAACAGGCCCCTCGGCCCACCAGGTCCGCGCTGACCTGCGATCACCCCATACACTAGCACTATCCTGCACACTGGACAATTTACAATTTACCAAAGCCAATTAACCTACAAACCCACACATCTTTGGAGTGTGGGAGGAAACCGGAGCACCTAGTGAAAACCCACGCGGTCACATGGAGAACGTACAAGCTCCGTACAGACAGCACCCACAGTAAGGATTGAACCCGGGTCTCTGGCGCTGTGAGGCAGCAACTCTACGGCTATGCCACTGTGCTGCACTAAATCACACATCTGTTCCTTAGTTCATTGATGAAATGCGTAACAAAACTCTCATGTAGAACAGGAAGCCATTCTTTATGGTTGGCGACTCAGGAGATGGGTGGAAGAGGAATTCCTGCTGATTTAGTATGTGGTGAAGCCTGTTTACTCTTTACCCTCAGCCAGACAACATGTACGCTTCTTGTTCCAATAATAACTTCATTGTCAAGGAGGAGATAAATAAGAAACAAAAGGGCCCATTGGGGAATAAAATGGTAATCAGTAAGTGAGATTGTGTATGAAAACTTATCACCTGTATTCTCCATGGAGAAGGACGTTAGTTGGGAAATTCAGGAGGGTGAAGAACCATACAGAATAATTGAACATTATAAAGGTGAAGGTTGCGGATGTCTCAGCAAACATAAAGGTGGATAAAACCCCTGAGCTTGAAGGGATGCGTGCCAGGGTGTTAAGGGAGGAGATTGCTAGGAATTTTCATACCTTCTCTTGACACTGAAGATGTGCCAGACGACTGTTGGACAGGCCTGGACAGAGTGGATGTGGAGAGGATGTTTCCACTAGTGGGAGAGTCTGTGACCAGAGGGCATAGCCTCAGAATGAAAGGTTAGTCCTTTGGGAAGGAGACGAGGAGGAGTTTCTTTCGGGAAGGAGACGAGAAGGCGTTTCTAGGGCGGTGAATCTGTGGAATTAATTGCCACAGAAGGCTGTGGAAGCCGTCAATGGATATTTTTCAGGCAGAGATAGATAGATTCTTGATTAGTATGGGTGTCAGGGATTACGGGGAGAAGGCAGGAGAATGGGGTTAGGAGGGAGAGATAGATCAGCCATGTTTGAATGGCGGAGATGGGCCGCAAGGCCTAATTCTGTTCCTATCACTTATGAATTTAAGAACAAATGTGGTAGTTTTTGTTACAAGAAGGGCAACAGGGATAAACCAGTTAATGGTCGACTTCATTATGTGGTGAATATTGAATTATTAGAAAAATTGCGAGCAATCTGTTTAATCTGGATTTTGGAATGGGAGGGAGGGATCAAAGATAGTTAATGTGGTTTTAAGATCCTCTCTCACCAATTTTGTATTTTGGGAGGTGACGAGGAATGTCGATGAGGTTAATGTAGTCTGCATGGACCTTTGACAAGGTTCCAAGTGGTAATTTGCAAATTAGATCCAAATTATTTGCTAATAAAAGCCTATGACCAATGGTGTACCAAGGGATCAGTGCTTGGACTCTTGTTTTTTTTCGTGCACATTAATGATCTGGGTTTAAATCTAGGAAAATAAGAAAGTTCACAGGTAACCTAAAGATTGGAGGTTTTTATACTAAGGTGGGTATTCTTTGGCTACGGACAATATTGATGAGTTGGTACAACGGGCACAGCACAGACAGGTGGAATTTTATCCTGTTAAGCGTGAGGTAAGCAATTTAGTGGAACTAATAAGGCACAAGGAGTGATATGGCCCAAGGAAGGATTGTGGAACAGAAGGGCCTTAGACTACATGTTCAAGCATCCCTGAAAGCAACAGACAGGGAAGAGGAGTCCACACCTGGAACAGCGGATTCAGTAGGTGAGGTTGGAGGAGGTGCAAGTGAACCTCTGCCTCACCTGAAAGGACTGTCGGGGTCCTTGGACAGTCGAGGGAGGAGGTATAGGGACCCTTGGATAGTGTCGAGGGAGGAGATATAGGGACAGGTGTTGCAGGGACTGCAGTTGTAGGGGAAAGTACTTGGGGAGGGCGTGGTTTGGATGGGAAGTGATGAGTTAACCAAGGAGTTGGAGAGGGAACGGTCTCTGTGGAAAGGGGTGGAGATGGGAAGATGTGACTAGTGGTGGGATCCCTTTGGAGGTGGCAAAAATGACGATAAGGAAGTTAGAAGGCATGTAGGATAGAACAGTACAGCACAGGAATCACTTCGACCCATAATGTCTGTGCCGAACATGATGACAAGTTAAACTGATCTCATCTGCCTGTATGTGATCCATATCCCTCGATTCCCTGCACTTCCATATGCCTGTTTAAAAATCTCTAACGTCACCATCGTATCTGCCACTACCAACATCCCTGGCAATGCATTCCAAGCCTCCACTACTCTCAGTGTAAAAGCCTTGCCCCGCACATCTCCATTCAACTTTCCCCCTCTCACCTTATAGCCATGTCCTCTAGCTTTGGACATTTCCACTCTGGGGAAAAAAGTTCTGACAGTCTACCCTATCAGTGCCTCATATTAAATGCCTCTCTCAGGTCACCCCTCAACCTCCAACCTCTGATACTTGCCTTCATTAGCTTGGGCATACAGTTGAATAGGGAAGGTTATGGTCCAACACCACTGCTTGAGTACCCTGTGTAGTTCTGCCCACAATACTATTGGAAGGATGTGATCACACTTGGAGCAGGTATAAAGGAAATTCACCTGGCTGTTGCCTGGACTTGAACAGCAAGCGGAAGAGTTGCTGCCTTACAGCGAATGCAGCGCCGGAGACCCGGGTTCGATCCTGACTACGGGTGCTGTCTGTACGGAGTTTGTACGTTCTCCCCGTGATCAGCGTGGGTTTTCTCCGAGATCTTCGGTTTCCTCCCGCACTCCAACGACGTACAGGTTTGTAGGTTAATTGGCTTGGTAAATGTAAAAATTGTCCCCAGTGGGTGTAGGATAGTGTTAATGTGCAGGGATCGCTGGTCGGTGTGGGCCGAAGAGCCTGTTTCTGCGGTTTATCTCTAAACTAAACTAAAAAAAGCTCAGCTGTGAGGAGAGACTAGATCAGCTGCATTTGTTTTTCTTGGAGTGCAGATGGCTGGTGGGGAGAGGATTGAGATATCCATAATTATGAGAGGCATAGAATGGACTAATAGAACCTTTTCTCTTTATTGCCGTTAGTTTTAGTTTTCATTTTAGAGATACAGCGTGCAAACAGGCCCATTCGTCTCACCGAGTCCGCACCCACCAGCAATCACCCATGCACTAGTTCTATCCTACATACTAGGGACAATTTACAGCAGCCAATTAACCTGCAACCCTGCACGTCTTTGGAATGTGGGAGGAAACCGGAGCACCCAGAGAAAACCCACACCGTCACTGGGAGAATGTAAATCTCCGTACAGACAATGCCCGAGTTCAGGATCGAATCCTGGGTCCCTGGCGCTGTAAGGCAGCAACTCTACCACTGCGCCACTGTGCCTGGACTGGAATGCCTCAGCTATGAGGAGCGACTGGATAGGCTAGATTCGTTTTTCTTAGAGCGGAGAAGGCTGAGGTGGGGAATTGAGATATCCGAAGTATGAGAAGCATAGAAATAAATGTTTCCCCTTATAGGAGTTGCTATTAACCAGCGGATGCAGATTTATAGTGATGGGGAGGGAATGTAGAAAGGGTTTAAGGAATAATGTTTATACCCAGACTATGGTTGAAATATGAAATTTGTTGCCTGAACCGCTGGTGGAGTCAATATCTCTCACAAGATTTAAGAAGTATTTGGATGTGTACTTGAAATACCGTGGCATAGTGCAGGCCCAGCGTTGGAAAGAGTCTATAGGAAAAGTTAAGAAAGACACCAGAATTAACGGGACAGAAAGCTCACGAAGGGACAGGAGAGTATGGCCAAGTGAAATGGGAATCGATGTGAAAGGTGAGGTGAGTAATGGATTAAAAGTATTATATCAATGTGCGAAGTATAAGAAGAAAAGTGGATGAGCTTGAGGCTCAGTTAGAGATTGGTAGTTATGACATTGTGGGGATTGCAGAGACATGGCTGCAGGAGGATCGGGACTGGGAACACGTCCCATAGAAAGGACAGGCAGGTGGGCAGAGGAGATGGGATAGCTCTGTTGGTGAGGGATGAATTTCAGTCCCTTGCGAGGGGTGACATAGGGACTGACGATAGTCACTGTGGATATAATTGAGGAATTGTAAAGGTAAGAAGACACTAATGGGAGTTATCTACAGGCCCCCAAACAGTAGCCTGGATATAGGGTGCAAGTTGCAGCAGGAGTTAAAATTGACATGTAAAAAAGGTAATGCCACTGTGGTTATGGGAGATTTCAACATGCAGGTAGACTGGGAAAATCAGGTTGGTTCTGGACCCCAAGATAGGGAGTTTGTAGAGTGCCTCCGAGATGGATTCTTAGAACAGTTTGTATTGGAGCCTACCAGAGAGAAGGCAATTCTGGATTCAGTGTTGTCTAATGAACGAGATTTAATAAGGGAACTCAAGGTAAAGGAACCACTTGGAGGTAGTGACCATAATATGATAAATTTTAATCTGCAATTTGAGAGGGAGAAGGTTAAATCAGAAGTGTCAGTGTTGCAGTTGAGCAAAGGGGACTATGAAGGCATGAGAGAGGAGCTGGCCAAGATCGACTGGAAAAGGATCCTAGCAGGAATGACAGTGGAACAGCAATCTCCCGGATGTACTAGAGGACAGAGGATCTAGGGAGACAGAGGAACTGAAAAAGTTGCATTAGGCGAGAAATAGTATTGGGTAGACTGATGGAACTGAAGGCTGATAAATCCCTCGGGCCTGATAGTCTGCATCCCAGGGTACTCAAGGAGGTGGCTCTAGAAATTGTGGACGCATTTGGTGATCACTTTCCAATGTTGTATAGAATCAGGATCAGTTCATGTGGATTGGAGGATAGCTAATGTTAACCCACTTTTTAGGAAAGGAGCGAGAGAGAAAACAGGGAATTATCGGTGGTGGGGAAGATGCTGGATTCAATTATTAAAGAAGTAATAACGGTGCATTTGGATAGCATTAAAAGGATTGGTCCAAGTCAGCATGGATTTATGAAGGGGAAATCTTGCTTGACTAATCTTCTGGAATTTTTTGAGGATGTGACTAGTAAAATGGATGAAGGAGAGCCAGTGGATGTAGTGTATCTGGACTTTCAGAAAGCCTTTGATAAGGTCCCACACAGGAGATTAATGGGCAAAATTAGAGCACATGATATTGGGGGTAGGGTATTGACATGGATAGAGAATTGGTTGGCAGACAGAAAACAAAGAGTAGGAATAAACGGGTCACTGTCAGAATGGCAGGCAGTGGCGAGTGGAGTGCCCGCAAGGCTCGGTGCTGGGGCCGCAACTATTTACAATATATATTAATGATTTAGATGATGGGATTAAAAGTAACAATAGTAAATTTGCAGATGACACAAAACTGGGTGGCAGTGTGAACTGCGAAGAGGATGCTAGGAGGTTGCAGGGTGACTTGTACAGGTTGAGTTAGTGGGCAGATGCTTGGCAGATGCAGTATAATGTAGATACCTGTAAATGTGAGGTTATCCACTTTGGCGGCAAGAACAAGGCGGCAGATTATTATCTCAATGGTGTCAGATTAGGAAAAAGGGAAGTGCAATGAGACCTGGGTGTCCTTGTACACCAGTCACTGAAAGTAAATATGCAGGTACAGCAGGCAGTGAAGAAAGCTAATGGCCTTCATAACGAGAGGATTTGAGTATAGGAGTAAAGAGGTCCTTCTGCAGTTGTACAGGGCCCGGGTAAGACCACATCTGGCGTATTGTGTGCAGTTTTTTCTCCTAATTTGAGGAAGGACATCCTTGCTATTGAGGTAGTGCAGCGTAAATTCCCGAGGTTAATCCCCAGGATGGTGGGACTGTCATATGAGGAAAGATTGGAAAGACTGGGCTTGTATTCACTGGAATTTAGGATGAGAGGGAATCTTATGGAAACATATACAATTATAAAAGGACTGGACAAGCTAGATGCAGGAAAAATTTTCCCAATGTTGGGGGAGTCCAGAACCAGGGGCCACAGGGGCCATTTAAAACTGAGATGAGAAAAAACCTTTTCACCCAGAGAGTTATGAAGTTGTGGAATTCTCTGCCACAGAAGACAGTAGAGGCCAATTCACTGGATGAATTTATAAGAGAGTTAATAGAGCTCTAGGGCTAGCGATATGGGGAGATGGCAGCCACGGGTTACTGATTGTGGATGATCAGCCATTATCACAATGAATAGCAGTGCTGGCTCGAAGGGCTGAATGGCCTCCTCCTGCACCTATTTTCTATTTCTATGATGGCCAGTAGCTGAAGAGCTTATGATTCTGTAATGGAGTAGCAGCATAAGTTCATACGTTCCAGGAGCAGAATTAGGCCATTTGGTCCGTCAAGTCTACTCTGCCATTCAATCATGGCTGATCTATCTGTCTCTCTAAATCCCATTCTCCTGCCTGCTCCCCATCCACTAGTCAAGAATCTTTCAATCTCCACCTTAAAAACAACAGGATGTTTCATTTAAGGACATCAACAAATGGTTATGATTTTGTGATGTGTAGGAAGGAACTGCAGATGCTGGTTAAAACCGAAGATACACACAAAATGCTGGAATAACTCAGCAGGACAAGCAGCATCTCTGGAGAGAAGGAATGTGTGACATTTCAGGTCGAGGCCCTTCTTCAGACTCAACCATTTACTCCAGTTACTCAAGTTACTCCAGCATTTCGTGTCTATCTATGATTTTGTGACAATCCACTGTTTCCTTGCTTCTATTCCAAAACGACCTGTTTTATTAAATTGATTTGTCTTGAAAGCTCTATGCTTGCTGACTCAGCATTACCATTCACCCTTTGCACGTTATAATGAGAGAATTTTAGAATAGTCAAATCTTGCTATAGACAATAAATATCAGAGATGGACACAAAGTGCTGGAGTAACTCAGTGGATCAGGCAGCATCTCGGGAGAAAAGGGCCAGATGATGTTTTGGGTCGGGACCCTTTTTCAGACTGGCTTGATTTGGTGGGGTATCGTTGCCAGTTCCAATACGACTGCCTGTGTTTTCCTGGGCAAACGCCAACAAGTTTGGATTTTCACCCATGCAGGCTTGAACACAGAAGTCCTATACTTGCTCAGTTGTCTTGGGCCATATTTTGCAGCTGGATTCCTTGAGGAGTCTGTCGTGGGAGTCCAGAGTTTCCCAGCACTTGAACCTTTCCCAGGAACAGTATCACCATTCGTTTAGTGAATGGTTAACAGGTTTGGTTAATTCTTTGTCCTGTGCCCACCTCCCTTCCCCTCCCCTCCCCTCTACCGACCCACCACAATTAGTCTGAAGAAGGGTCCCGACCTGAAACATCATCTATCCATGTCCTCCAGAGATGATATTCAATGTATTCAAGAGAGAGTTAAATTTAGCGCTTAGGGCTAACGGATTCAAGGGATATGGTGAGAAAGCAGGAACGGTGTACTGATTTTCGATGATCAGCCATGATCATATTGAATGGTGGTGCTGGCTCGAAGGGACGAAAGGCCTACTCTTGCACCTTTTTTCTATGCTGTCGGACCCGCTGAGATACTCCAGCACTATGTGTCGTTTTTGGGGTTAATTTATACCTAACTCAAACAATTCAACATTACAAAACAGCTTTGGCTCATTCAATGCAAATCAGGTGTTAAGGCGAGCATTTGGGTGGGCTACCGGTCCCGCTGACCGGCAAACCTTCGGGCAGGCCCTCAGTTACGCTGACCGACGAGGCTTTGTGTGGGTCCTGTCGAGCCTTTACAGCAGTACTGCGAGCAAATATGGGCCCCATATCTGAGGAAGGATGTGCTGGCTCTGGAAAGGGTCCAGAGGAGGTTTACAAAAATGATTCCAGGAATGAGTGGGTTAGCATATGATGAGCGTTTGACTGCTCTGGGTGTCTCCTCGCTGGAGTTTAGAAGGTTGAGGGGGGACCTCATTGAAACTTACAGAATAATGAAAGGCATAGATATAGTGGATGTGGAGAGGATGTTTCCACTGGTGGGAGAGTCTAGGACCAGTCATAGCCTCAGAATAAAAGGACATTCTTTTAGAAAGGAGGTGAGGAGGAACTTCTTTAGTTATTCTGTGGAACTCATTGCCACAGAGGGCTGTGGAGGCCAAGTCAGTGGATATTTTTAAGGCAGAGATAGACGAATTCTTGATTAGAACGGGTGTCAAAGGTTATGGGGAGAAGGCAGGAAAATGGGATTACGAGGCAGAGATCAGCCATGATGGAGTGGTGGAGTAGAGTCGATGGGCCGAATGGCCTAACTCTACTCCTATAATTTGTGAACTTGTGAGCCTTCGGACGGGTCCCGCCCACGACTCTCTAAACAGTACAATGAGTAGATGGAGCTCTGATGCCAACCACAGGGAGTGTTTACTGCAGATAAACTGTAAAGCAAAGAAAACTATTTTGCACCAATGAATCCTGTTGTGTTTAACAATACAATAAATTAGCCTCTGTATACTACGAACCTTGCGTATATTTCCCAGAGTACAAGAGCATCAAGTGGAAGTCATTGCCCGCAAAAATATCTCCATTCCACCATTGGATAAGCAAAGAATTTAATTTCTCTTTCGTCGCCTTCACTCGGGTACAGAACTCAAAGCCCCAAACGCGACAAGACATTTTTGATTGCTATTGGTGCTAGGATGCCTCCCGCATTAGTGTTACTGATGGATTAACAATAAATAAGATTGTAACGTAATTTTAGTTTCTCCTCCATGGGCCCAGATCACGAGGCTGAGGGAATCGTGGCGATGATTTATTGCCATCTTGTGGTTAAAAGCGAAACTCAATCTAAGCTGTGATTTTATGCATTTCATCTCCTGCTGCGTCACATTTTATGAATTTGCAGGCCAGGATTTGCATTCACCCGTGAGCAGCCCCTTCCCGATGCTGAAGACTGAAATCATTTTCTTTTCCCTGCTATACTCGTAGTGGTTCCGGCATCATTGGCTCCCAAGTGAAGAAATCACAATGTCTACTTTTACACGTTTATAGGAACGTGGAAGTTGATTCCAGTTATGTGGACGTAGGGCTTACCAACCTTTTTCGTCCCGTTTACCTCTGGCAACTTTAATAGCACTTAACAATGTTATTTCACTTATTTATGAACAACTAATGATGAACAGATACCAGAACCAAACACAGTCAGTCAATGAGAAAAAATATGTACAAATCCAGAATCAACAAATTTACCCCCTGTGCAGGTGAAATTTACCCCAGGTTGGGAACCCTTGGTTGAAGGTGAAGAGAGGGCATAGGTTTAAGGGGAAAAGATTTAATAGGAATCTGAAGGGTAACTTTCTCACACATGTGTGGATGTGTGGAACAAGCTGCCAGAGGAGGTAGTTGAGGAGGGACTATCCCAACATTTAAGAAACAATTAGACAGGTACATGGATAGGGCAGGTTTGGAGGGATATGAGCCAAACGTGGGCAGGTGGGACTAGTGTAGCTGGGACATGTTGGCCGGTATGGGCAATTTTGGCCAATGGCCCTGTTTCCACACTGTATCACTCTATGATTCTGTGTGGTTTTGTTTTGTTTTAGTTTAGAGATACAGAGCGGAGACAGGCCCTTCAAACCGCCGAGTCCGCGCCGACCAGCAATCACCCTGTACACAAACACTATCTTACACAAACTAGGGACAATTTACAATTATACCAAGCCAATTAACCTACATACCTGTACGGCTTTGGAGCGTGGGAGGAAACCAGAGCATCCGGGGAAAACCCACAAAGGTCATGGGGAGTACATACAAACAAGCACCCGTAGTCAGGATCGAACCCGGGTCTCTGGCGCTGTAAGGCAGCAATACCGTTGCACCACCGTGCCGCCCAATAGTTTAGTTTAGTTTATTGTCACATTTATCGAGCCATCCACAGTAAACAGATACATGATAAAGGGAATAACGTTTAGTGCAAGATAAAAGTCCAATCAAAGATAGTATGTGGGTTTCCAATGAGGTAGATGGTAGCTCAGGACTCTCTAGTTGTTGAGTCATACAACATGGAAACTGGCCCTTCAGCCCACTCGCCCATGCCAACCAAGATGCCCTATTTATGCTAGTCCTATTTACTCTCATTTGGGCACATGCCCCTCTAAACCTTTCCTATCCATGAAAATGTTTTTTAATTGTTGTTATTGCACCTGCCCCACTACTTCGGAACGCACTCCAGCTCTGTAATTGGGCTCTGTACGTTGCCTCTAGTGCGTAGAGAATGGATGAAGTGGAATAACATAGAACCGGTGTGGACTGGGTCAGTGTGGACTTGGTCGGTAGAAGTGCCTGTTTCCATGCTATATATCTAAATTAAAGCAAACTTGTTAATATACACACATTATAACTTTGTGATTGTGGGGTGGCACGGTGCGTTGCGGTAGAGTTGCTGCCTCACAGTGCCAGACACCCGGGTTCGATCCTCACCACGGGTGCTGTCTGTACAGAGTTTGTATGTTCTCCTCGTGACCTGCGTGGGTTTTCTCCGGGTGCTCCGGTTTCCTCCCACACTCTAAAAATGTACATATTTGTAGGTTAATTAGCTTCGGTAAATTGTCCCTATTGTGTGTAGGATAGTGTTAATATGCGGGAATCGTGGGTCGGCGCGGACTCAGTTGGCCAAAGCGCCTGTTTCCATGCTGTATCTCGAAACTAAATTAAACTGAGCTATGTATTTATTCTCATATCCTTTTTTAATATATTCATGGTCCAATGCCATTTTTCTTGTAGTTGCCTTGACTTTATGCTGGGTGTGATTGATCTAAACCCAGATAGTCTGCAACATCTGATCTAAACTGCCTACAAATTCCAGGATGAAATGCAGCTTTGTTTACATGTGATTTTTGCATTTAAGGTTATAATACAGCTGTAGTGATACATCTAACAACTAATGCCAAAGATCTAAAATATTTGGGGGGGTTTTCTCTGTCCACAAATGTGTTTCCACTATTTTATTAGCTTAGTTTGGAGATAAACTATGTGGATGTGGATAAATGTGAGGTTATCCACTTTGGTGGCAAAAACAGGAAAGTAGACTATTATCTGAATGGTGGCTGATTAGGAAAAGGGGAGATGCAATGAGACCTGGGTGTCATGGTACACCAGTCATTGAAAGTAGGCATGCAGGTGCAGCAGGCAGTGAAGAAAGCGAATGGTATGTTAACATTCATAGCAAAAGGATTTGAGTGTAGGAGCAGGGAGGTTCTACTGTAGTTGTACAGGGTCTTGGTGAGACCACACCTGGAGTATTGCGTACAGTTTTGGTCTCCTAATTTGAGGAAAGACATTCTTGCCATAGAGGGAGTACAGAGAAGGTTCACCAGACTGATTCCTGGGATGTCAGGACTTTCATATGAAGAAAGACTGGATAGACTCGGCTTGTACTCGCTAGAATTTAGAAGATTGAGGGGGGATCTTATAGAAACTTATAAAATTCTTAAGGGGTTGGACAGGCTAAATGCAGGAAGATTGTTCCCGATGTTGGGGAAGTCCAGAACAAAGGGTCACAGTTTAAGGATAAGGGGGAAGTCTTTTAGGACCGAGATGAGAATTCCCTGCCACAGAAGGTAGTTGAGGCCTGTTCATTGGCTATATTTAAGAGGGAGTTAGATGTGGCCCTTGTGGCTAAGGGGATCAGGGGGTATGGAGAGAAGGCAGGTACGGGATACTGAGTTGGATGATCAGTCATGATCATATTGAATGGCGGTGCAGGCTCCTACACCTATTTTCTATGTTGCTATATAGAAATACAGTGTGGAAACAGGTCCTTCGGCCCACCAAATTCGCGCTGACCAGCTCTTCCCGAAAATTAATACTTTCCTACACACAGTAGAGACATACCAAGCCAATTAACCTAGAAATCTGTATGTCTTTGGGATGTGAGGGAAAACCGGAGATCCCGGAGAAAACCCACAGGGAGAACGTACAAACTCGATATGGACTGCACCAGTCGTCAGGATCAAGCCCGGGAGTCTGGCGCTGTAAGGCAGCAACTCTACCGCTGCGACATCGTGCCGCCCTTGTTATGTTTTCAGTTTAGATTTTCAGCATTTTTATGGAACATGAGGATTATAAATTATTTTTATGAACCTAAATATCACCAGTTGCACATTCCCGACCAATTGGTTTGCTTATCATTGTCAGTCACAGCTTCGCTGACATTTTCTTTGGGTTTACCACGCACAGGTCACTTATAAAGGTGTAGAGCGATGCATTTATAATTGAGAGCAATAGAAAACTAAGATGGCAGCGTTTTTGTTTCAGTTTTCCAGCGTTTTCAGGGTTCCTTCCAAAACAAAAACGTAAGTGGGTCGGTTCATAAGTTTGGAGACAACATAAAAATTGGCAAGAAAGATTTTTAAAGTATTCACCTGGATTTTGGCCAGTTAGAAATGTGGGCAGAAAAATGGCAGAGGTAGTGCAACCCAGACAAGTGCGAGGTGTTGCATTTTGAGATGTCGAAAGTAAGAGGAATTCACACAGTATATGGATGGACCCTACGAACAACTGATATACAGAGGGATCTTGGAGTGCAAGACCATAGCTCCCTGAAAGCGGCAACATAAGTTGATCGAGTGAACTTATCATATGATATATATATGACAGAAGATATATGGTATGCTTGCCCTCATCAGTCGGGGCATTGAGTATGAGGCAGGAAGTCATGTTGCAGCTTTGCATAACTTTGGTTTGACCTAATTTAAAGTATTGGGTGCAGTTCTGGTCGCCCCATTACAGGAAGGATGTGGAGGCTTTGGAGAGGGTGCAGAGATGGTTTACCAGAGTGCTGCCTGGATTAGAAGGTATTAGTTAGAAGTAGCGATGAGATAGATTTGGATTGTTCTCTCTGGAGCGACAGAGGCTGGAAATGACCTGATGAAAGCATATACAATTATGAAAGGCAGAGATTGGGTGGATGGTCAGAGTTCTTCGTCCAGGTGGGTTGGAGCTGTCAAATATTAAAGGTGATAACTTTAAGACGAGAGGGTGAAAGTTTCTTTGCACAGAGGATGCTAGGTGCTTGGAAAACACTGTGGGGGAGGACACATACAACAGCCACATTTGAGAGGCAGAGGCAGGAAATTGACCCATGAGCAACCTGATGGGATTAGTTTGGATTGCAATCATGATCAGCATAGTGGCCAAAGAGGCTACTGCGGTGCTATTCTGTCCTATTCCCTGCTTGCAGAAGATGAGAATGCATTTGTTAACTGCAGTTTGTTAAGTAAAATGAGATCCAGTATTGACATAACTCTCGACCTGGTAAGTGTTCTGCCAAATATTTTGGCCGCTTCAGCCAAGTACGAATGATAACATCTACCCCTGCAAACAGATCTATTAGAAGGTCACACTGAGAGTCCTGTAAACAATAGTCCGTTATTGAGCAGTTGCAGAAGAGCAGAGGCGTTTAGTCGCTAAGGAAACTGGATGAGCAAAACATTCGATTATTAAAAAAAAGGTGCTTCAGCCAAGTATAAGATGAAAAGCTTAAAATGATGTATTCTATGAAAATTAAATAATTATATTTGAAGGCAGTGTTAGAACGTAAAACGTAGAACAGTACAACACAAGAACAGGCCCTTTGGCCCACAACGTCTGTGTCGAACATGATGCCAAGACCATCTCTTATCAACCGGCACATGATCCCTATTCCTCCATTCCCTGCATATCCATGTGTCTATCCAAAAGCCTCTGAAATGCCATTATCGTGTTTTTGCTTCCACCACTACCCCTGGCAGTGCGTTCCAGGCACTTGCCACCCTCTGTGACAAAAGAAAAGTTGCCCCATACATCTTTAAACTCATCATATGTTGTTTTTGATTGTGTTTTAATTTACACTCTTTGTAAACCAGATGCTTCCTCAGTAAGTATTGAAACTAATCAATTTTGAGGTAATTATTTTCAGGTTAATGTTTCAGATATCATTCTCCACCTACTGTGTGAAAATATATGTTGACCTTATTATTTTTCATTCTCCTGCAGGCACTTTACAGAGTTTTTACGGAGTCACCATTTTTGTAAATATCAAATTGAAGTGTTGACTAGTGGCACTGTTTACCTGGCTGATATTCTTTTTAATGAGTCAGCACTGTTCTATTTCTCAGAGGTAAGAAGCAAAATAGAGTGGAAAATTATATGGCTCATATTTTAGGTATGGCATTGATTGCTTGTGTAAGGAACAGCACACAAAAAATGTTTGCACTAAATGAAGCTGTCATTCATCAAGGACGTGTAGCGGTGCTTACTGAATATTTGCAAATCTGCCGACTGTTTTGGTGTAGTTTGTGAAAGATGAAGTTCTTTTAAAGAATGTGCTGCTTAAAACAACCACAGCCTGGATTTATCTGAAGATAGACACAACCAGCGGGTCAGACAGCGTCTCTGGAGAAAAGGAATGGGTGACGTTTCGGACCGAGACCCTTCTTCTGATTTCTCCCATTAGGATTACTCCTATTGTTTTTGGAAAGTAATGCGAGCCAATGGAATCCGAAGCAGGATGGTGGAACGTTGGTGAAAATGGGCAGGAAAGAGAGTTGAAAGGAGATGAGGGAGGTGAAAAGGTGGAACGCCAGATAGATTAGAGAGAAGATGACAAAAATCAGGGCTATATGGCCGAAACCATAGCTGCAAGTACCAGAGGTTTGGAGATATTGGAGTTTAAGGGACAGAATTCAGAGAAAGTCATTTGGTGAGATTATGGGGACACAGGCCCTTCGGCCCAACTTGTCCATGCCAACCAAGATGCCCCATTTAAGCTAGTCCCATTTGCCTGCGTTTTGCCCATATCCGCCTAAAGCTTTCCTAGCCATGTATCTGTCCAAATGGCTTTTAAAAGCTGTTATGGCACCTGCCTCAACTACCTCTTCTGGTAGCTCGTTCCATACACCCACCATGCTCTAAGTGAAAAGCTTGCCCCTCAGGTTCCTATTAAATCTTGCCTCCTTCATCTTAAACCTATACCTTCTGGTTTGTGAATTCCCCTGGGTAAAAGACTGCATTCACCGTATCTGTTTTCCGTGTGATCCTAAGATTTCCTATTTCAGAGGGAGAAGAGGTTTATTGGCACAAAGGCCTGGAGAGTGAAAATCGAGAGAGATAAAGTTATGAGTTGAGACTATTCAATGCATTATGGATAGTTGAAATGAAGGGGTAATGGCCAAAATTGATACTTGTAAGCGACAATTAACTTGAATAATAAAGCAAAACCAAGTTTAATGAGCTAAGTGAAAGAATGAATAGACAGATTAAATGCTCGTTCTAAACAGGAGAGCTTTGTAAATGTACAGCTATGGTATCTTAAAGGGAAATTAAGGTTGTAAAAATAAAATCATTATATGGATTTCACTGACAAGACAGCACGGTGACGCAGCGGGAGAGTTGCTGCCTTAAAGTGCCAGAGACCCGAGTTCAATCCTGACTGCAGGTGCTTATGTGTACGGAGTTTGTACGTTCTCCCCGTGACCTGCATGGGTTTTCTGCGGGATCGCCGGTTTCCTTCCACACTCCAAAGATGTACAGGTTTGTAGGCTAATTGGCTTGGTATAATTGTAAATTGTCCCGGGTATGTGTAGGATAGTGTTAGTGTGCGGGGATCGCTGGTCGGCATGGACTCAGTGGGCCAAAGGGCCTGTTTTTGCACTGTATCTGTAAACTAAACTAAATCTCAACTCAACTAAACTCCTCAAAACAATATTTACACTTTCAATAGCACAGTAAAGTAGGCTACTGTGCTATCTATGCCCACCATGATCTTTTACTTTAGATGTGGTAAAACTGAGCATTAAAGTCCTCCCTTAGAAAATGACTGCGTTAGCTGGTTATTGTTCAATTGGCAGCGTTTTCACATCCAGGTCTTAAAATAGTAGGCAAAACCACACGACAGGTACTATGCATCTTATTATGGAAGCGACTTTGATGTAGCATTGAGGAAATGGTGCAGTGTTAAAGTTGTCACCTTACAGAAGGTACTGTAAACTAGGTTGTCCTCCAGAGATGCTGCTTGACACGCTGAGTTACTACAGGGCTTTATGTTTTTGTTCAGGATTTCAGCATCTGCAGTTCCTTGTCAACCTGCCAAATAACAAGCTGCTCTTTGGAGTCTAAAGAGATCTTCCACCATTTTACACTCAAGGACAAGGGAAGATAGGTTTACAGTGGGAGGGGAAAGATTTGATAGGAATCTGAGGAGCAACTTTGGTGGTTATATGGAACGAGCTGTCAAAAGAGGGAG
Organism: Malacoraja senta; assembly: GCA_038087875.1. Lineage (NCBI taxonomy): Eukaryota > Metazoa > Chordata > Chondrichthyes > Rajiformes > Rajidae > Malacoraja > Malacoraja senta. Next base: position 30,001,808 of record CM075982.1, read on the forward strand.
TTGAGGCAGGTTTCAAATTTCACTACACCAATTGGTGTATGTGACAATAAATGTCCTTTGTCCTTTGTCTTTTGGTACTATAGCAGCCTTGAAAAGGCATTTGGATAATAGAAACATGGATAGGAAAGGTTCAGAAGGAAATGAGACAAACGCGGGCAGGTGGGACTAGAGTAGATGGAGCATCTTGGTTGGCATTGGCAAGTTGGGCCGTTTGGCTCTATTACTGTGAAAAATAAGTTGCACCTTCACTGCTGCCGGCTTTTCTTTGCGCAAAATGGTTACTGCTTTCCTCTGTTTAATAATGGCCTCTTGATGCTCCCCAAAACATTGGGTTTGCGTCGGAACTTTGGAGATTATCTTTGTAAACAGCACCAAAAAATGGCGACATAGTGTTTGTGGGTTGTGCTAAAATATTTCGCTGTGCTGTGCGCAAGTGACAATAAAGAACCACGGAGAATTAATTTAATTGTTCTGCTTTCTTTTCCTTCCAGTACATGGAGAAAGAAGAAGCTATAAACATCCTGCAGTTTTGGTTAGCAGCGGACAATTTCCAAGCTCACCTTGCTGCTAAAAGCGGGCAGTATGATGGTCTAGAAGCACAGACTGACGCCATGATTTTGTATGACCAGTGAGTCTTGCTCATTTTGCCGTGCAGGCCATGATAGATTGGGCATTGCATTTGATGGGGAAGACTTGTGCACGTGCATGCCAACTCTGGGTTACGTTTCCAAATCTCTAGGCTAAAGCAGTGATTTCAAAGATAATGTTCAGAAGCCTTGCGATTATGCATGAAATATGTCACCTCTAGCTTTGTAAAATAAAACATTTTGAATTAGTATCATCAGAGAAACTCTTCATATGACCTCAATGGGTGTTTGTTGTTTAGATGTAGACACAAGGTCAAGTTGGATGCTTGATTAGTACAGGCGTCAGAGGTTATGGGGAGAAGGCAGGAGAATAGGGTTAGGAGGGAGAGATAGTTCAGCCATGATTGAATAGCGGAGTAGACTTGATGGGCTGAATGGCCTAATTCTACTCCAATTCCTTATGACAAAGAACTGCAGATACTGCTACAAAAAAAGACACAAAGTACTGGAGAACAGCGGTTCAGGCAGCATCTCGGGAGAACATGGATAGGCGACGTTTCAGGTCGGGACACTTCAGTCTGTAAAAGGTGTGAAACATCGCCTATCCAGAGATGCTGCCTGACCTGCTAAGTTACTCCAGCACAGTGTTTCTATTGTATCGCTTTTTGCCACCAAATCCCATGGCAATTCATGACAAAGATGATGAAGACAATGTCCTTTGAATGAATGAAAGTCACGGTGATAGTCTTTGTTTTGTGTACCCAAGGTATGCAAAGAGTCACTACATATAGAGCACCGACAATATTACAAAGTATTCAATTTTACACAAACCATTTTTAATACATTCGGTTTGTGGTCCCCACTAGTTCTCGGCAGTTACCCCACGCCAGGTTCTCCTTTATTCTTTCCCCCTCCCCTCATGGCAGTTCCCCCAGGCCGGGTCCTCCTTTGTTGGAGTATTGTGTGCAGTTTTGGTCCCCTAATTTGAGGAAGGACATTCTTGCTATTGAGGGAGTGCAGCGTAGGTTTACAAGATTAATTACCGGGATGGCGGGACTGTCATATGCTGAGAGAATGGAGCGGCAGGGCATGTACACTCTGGAGTTTAGAAGGATGAGAGGGGATCTTATTGAAACAAGATTGTTAAGGGTTTGGACAAGCTAGAGGCAGGAAACATGTTCCTGATGTTGGGGGAGTCCAGAACCAGGGGCCTCAGTTTAAGAATAAGGGGTAAGCCATTTAGATCAGAGACGAGGAAACACTTTTTCTCACAGAGAGTTGTGAGTCTATGGAATTCTCTGCCTCAGAGGGTGGTGGAGGCCGGTTCTCTGGATACTTTCAAGAGAGAGCTAGATAGGGCTCTTAAAGATAGCGGAGTCAGGGGATATGGGGAGAAGGCAGGAACGGGATACTGATTGGGGATGATCAGCCATGATCACATTGAATGGCCGTGCTGGCTCGAAGGGCCGAATGTCCTACTCCTGCACCTATTGTCTATTGTTCTCGGCGGTACGTCCGTCCTCCGGCACCCACGTAGTCCGTCCTGGACCACCAGCGCCTTCCTCAACCTCGTTGTTTGTGGCTGTAAAATGATGATGTTTCTAGTTGTGCCTTCATTTGGCACACTGGCGTCAATGAGGCTTTACCTGAACATTCATCACCATCCTACAGTCATTTAGTAGCAATGGTGTGCTACATTTTGAACTGGGTGGTGTTATTATGCCACTGACTTGGTGTTACACACTTGTCTTCAGGTACTTTTCTTTGCAAGCGACGCACCCTTTAGGATTTGATGATTTTGTCCGAATGGCAATAGAGTCAAATATCTGCAGAGAAGGAGGACCCCTTCCTGACTGCTTTACCACTCCATTAAGGCAAGCCTGGACAACAATGGAAAAAGTGAGTTGGCTTGTTTTGACTTCCATTGAGTCTTATTGAATATCCAAGTTCAAGAGAGTTTATTGTCATGTGTCCCTGATAGGACAATGAAATTCTTGCTTTGCTTCAGCACAACAGAACATAGTAGGCATTGATTACAAAAACAGATCAGTGTGTCCATATACCATTATATAAATATATACACACATGAATAAATAAACTGATAAAGTGCAAATAACAGATAATGGGCTATTAATGTTCAGAGTTTTGACCGAGCCAAGTTTAATAGCCTGATGGCTGTGGGGAAGTAGCTATTCCTGAACCTGGACGTTGCAGTCTTCAGGCTCCTGTACCTTCTACCTGAAGGTAGCAGGGAGATGAGTGTGTGGCCAGGATGGTGTGTGTCTTTGATGATACTGCCAGCCTTTTTGAGGCAGCGACTGCGATAGATCCCCTCGATGGAAGGGAGGTCAGAGCCGATGATGGACTGGGCAGTGTTTACTACTTTTTGTAGTCTTTTCCTCTCCAGGGCGCTCAAGTTGCCGAACCAAGTCATGATGCAACCAGTCAGCATGCTCTCTACTGTGCACCTGTAGAAGTTAGAGAGAGTCCTCCTTGACTCTCTCTAACTTGAGCGTGTTTCAAATATGTTATTTCAAATGGAAGTTAGATCACCTTGGAAGTTTTACGAGACCAACCTATGTTAATCATCTGCATTTTAAAATACATTTCCCCTCTTCTATCAGGCAAGAGGCACAGAAGTGTGAAAACACACACCTCCAGATTCAGAGACAGTTTCTTCCCAGCTGTTATCAGGCAACTGAATCATCCTGTCACCAACAACCAGAGAGCAGTCCTGAGCTACCATCGACCTCATTGGAGACCCATGTGCTATCTTTACTGGACTTTATCTTGCACTAAACGTTATTCTCTTTATTCTGTATCTGTACACTGTGGACGACTTGATTATCATCATGTACAATCTTTCCTCTGACTGGATAGCAAATGACAAAAAAAGCTTTTTTCTATACCTCGGTACACTTGACAATAAACTAAACTCAACTAACTAAAAATATTTGAACAGAAAACAAATGATATAAATAGCGGTTTTATATATACTGTGAACAAACTTTTCTGCTTTCTTGTACTTTTAGTTACGGATTTATTTTTAAAATGATGAATTCATCTTCATGACATTTCGTAGAACTGTATGTAAAATCAACTTGACTTACTGAACGTTATGGTCATACAATGCGGAAACAAGCCCTTCAGCCCATTCAGTCTGTGGTAACCATCGAGTGTCTAATTAGACGAGCCCCACACCTTTCCCCATCTATACTCCCCATATCTCCTCAACTCCAAGGTAGGCACAAAATGTTGGTGTAACTCAGCGGGACAAGCAGCATCTCTGGAGAGAAGGAATGGGTGACGTTTCGGGTTGAGACCCTTCTTACATGTTTCCCTCAACTCCTCTCAGATTCCACTATTTATCAGCACACTAGTGGCAATTTACAACGGCCAATTAATCCAGCAAAGATATAGTATGGACACCTAGTCAAAGCGTGGCACTGTGGCACAGCGGTAGAGTTGCTACCGTACCATGCCGGAGACCCCGGTTCAATCCTGACTACGGGTGCTGCCTGTATGGAATTTGTACGTTCTCCCCGTGACCTGTGTGGGTTTTCCGGTTTCCTCCCACACTCCAAAAACGTATAGGTTAGTAGGCTAATTGGCTTGGTAAAATTGTAAATTGTCCCCAGTGTGTGTAGGATAGTGTTGATGTGCGGGGACCACTGGTCGGTGTGGACTCGGTGGGTAGAAGGGCCTGTTTTCACTCTTTATCTCTAAACTAAACTAAACACAAAACCTAATCTTGCAGAGTAATTAACAGAGTAATTGACTAATTAGTAGGAAGGAACTGCAGATGTTCAAGAAGGAACTGCAGATGCTGGAAAATCGAAGGTAGACAAAAGTGCTGGAGAAACTCAGCGGGTGAGGCAGCATCTATGGAGCGAAGGAAATAGGCTGCAGGTGCTGGCTTAAACCGAAGATAGACACAAAATACTGGAGTAACTCAGCAGGACCGCAGCATCTCTGGAGAGAAGGAAAGGGTGACGTTTTGGGTCCCGAAACGTCAACCATTCCTTCTCTCCAGAGGTGCTGTCTGTCCCGCTGTGCTACTCTAGCATCTTGTGTCAATCTTTGACTGATTAGTATCTGAGCAGAAGAGTTTGGTTGCATTTGAGCACTTGGAACCAGGAAGTAAGAATTATAATAGCCAAAGGCACAAAATGATTCCAGTTGGGATAATGTAGAAATATAGTTACCCGATCAGCTGATTTTTTTAAAAGGAGAAAGGTCTATTACTGCGTTTGAAAGCCATAAATGTTGATATATGTTAAGATTTTGCTCTTTGTACTGTTAACTAACCTGCCACTTTACACCTTTTCAGGTTTACTTACCTGGTTTCTTGTCTTGTAATTTGTACTACAAATACTTGAACGATCTCATCCATTCAGTGCGAAACAATGAATTTACAAAAGCCTATACTTCACTTCCTGGTCAAGGACCAAATAGCCCTCACGAACAAGAGCCGAGCATGGGCGCCACTGATGGCAGTGTGCCACAGGTAAGGAAAGAACGCATTGACTCGTATCGGCATTTGTAGCCCAATTGTTTCTGATGTAGACGCCATGTTTACACATTTAAAAGGATGAATTAGGATGATTAGCATTTATTACAGGTGAGGAATAACACAGAGTCTTTTGCCCCGAGTAGGGGAATCGAGAACAAGAGGGCATAGGTTTAAGGTGAGGGGGGAAAGACTTAATAGAAAACTGAGGGATAACCTTTTTTTACACAAAGGGCGGTGGGTGTATGGAACAAGCTGCCGAAGGAGGTAGTTGAGGCAGGTACTATCATAACGTTTAAGAGACATTTGGACAGGTAGATAGATTTGGGCCGGTGGGACTAGTGTGGATGGGGCATGTTGGTTGGCGTGGGCAAGTTGGGCCAAAGGGCCTGTTTCCACGCTGTCTGACTGAACAATCCAAAGAGATTTGTTCCAGGCACCATATGAAATAACCAACTGGATAATCTTAAGGTACTGAAAACTTCATACCTTAGCTTTATAATATCTTAAATTGCACTGCAGCAAATGAAATATACTATTTCAAATATACTAATTATTGTACGTAAATGCAAAACTTCCCACAAGCAGCAAATGTGGCTCATGATAAGGGTGGCACAACCTTATCATGGGGACCCAACTCAGACAGTGGAGCACATAGTCACCAGTTGCCCCAAACACCGGCCACCGAATGGTGAACGAGGTCTGATTGACCTGGACGATGACACGTTGGCCTGGCTCGCCTCAACGGAGCTGCAGGTCTAAAAGACACACGACAGAAGAAGAAGAAGGCGGCACAGTGAAGCAACTGGTGGAGCTGCTGCCTCTCAATGCCAGAGATCTGGGTTCAATCCTGACCTTGGGTGCTATCAATGTGGAGTTTGCACGTTCTCCCAAGGGTTTCCTCCGGGTGCTCCTGTTTCCTCCTACATTCCGAAGACGTGGGTTTGTAGATTAATTAGCCTCGATACAATTACAACTAAATGTTTTAGTTTTAGTTGTTAGAGATACAGCCCTTTGGCCCACCGAGTCCGCGCTGACAAGCGATCACCCCGTACGCTAGTTTTATCCCACACACAAGGCACAATTTGCAGAAGCTAATTAACCTACAAACTGGAAACGGAGAAAACCCACGTGCTCACATGAAGAATGTACAAACTCCGTAGTCAAGGTTGACCCTGGGTCTCTGAAGTTGTAGGGCAACAACTCTACCGCTGCGTCACTGTGCACACTTATGTAGCATTGAATGTGGAGGGAGTGGATGCAAAAGTGGGATAACCTAGAACTAGTGTGAATGGGCAATTGATGGTTGTTGTGGATTCGATGGGCCGGATTCTATGCTGTACCTTGCAATCAACTCAATCAATCAACCTTTATTGGTGTTATGTGAAGGAGGAATCTGTGCGTGGTTGACCTTGGGTTAATCATCAGCACAAACCTCAAGACTTTAGCAAAATAGGCATTAATGAACAAGTCCCACTGGAAGAGGTAATTGAATTTGAATTTGGAAATCATTTCAGGTTAAGATTGAAGCCTAATGCCTGACTGATCAGGTAGAATGTAGAAACAAGGAACTGCAGCTGCCAGTTTACAAAAAAAACACACTCCGTGCTGGATCAGTTCAGTTGAGTTTAGTTTATTGTCACGTGCACCGAGGTACAGTGAAAAGCTTTTGCTGCTTAAGGGCCTGTCCCACTTGGCCGTCATTTGCGCGTAAATTATGCGACATCATTTACGTGTCACGACGCATGATGCGCGCGATGTGACACGCACGTGATGCGCGATGACATAGGCAGTGACACGAGGCCGCGCGCGGCATCGCAGGATTTTGTGATGTACAAAATCTTCGCGCGCCATCTGCGTGATGCGCAAATGCCGGCCAAGTGGGACAGGCCCTTTACTATCCAGTCAACAGAAAGACAATACATGATTACAACCGAGCCATTACAATGTATAGATTGCATGATAAGGAGTAACTCAGCGGGGTCAGGCAGCATCTCTGGAGAACATGGATAGGTGACGTTTTGGGTTGAGACTGATTCATTGCTTCTTCAGATTGAGAAGGGTCCCGACCCAAAACATCACCTGTCCATGTTCTCCAGAGATGCTGCTTGACCTGCTGACCTGGTGAAATTAGTTACTGGATGGCTAATAGAAATGAGTCATTTAACACAATAGGCCCCTGCCATTCTCTGTGATATGAACAAACCCAGCATGAACAAGCAGTTACAAAACAATGCTTTTTGCTGTTTTATGATTTATCTGGATATTGGACAAACTGCATTTGTAATCCCCAATCCTTTCCACTCGTCACTTTAATTTCATGTTTCATGTGTTTTGTGATTTTATGACTGTTGGCAGATCAATTTCCCTCCTGGGATAAATACAGTTGTATCATACATGCAACTTTTTTTTTCTCTGTACAATTTTTACCCTCTTGTCAATATTTAAGTTCCCCTCTAACTGCACCAGCAGTATAATTTTTGCTTCAATGGTGAAACTAATTTTGTGTTCTATTTTTTTAAAATAGCATGGTGTCAGAAAGGCGGCAGTAAAAATCTTAAAGAACTTTGATGAAGCAATAGTGGTCGATGCTGCCAGCTTGGAGCCGGAATCTTTATACCACCGGACCTTCGCAGGGTGAGTCACTGCTGCAGATGTCGAGGCCGAGCGGATTATGTTTTGCTGTCTTGTCAAAGTCAAGGTGAGATGTGACAGAAAAATAGTCTGGTCAGCTTGGGCAGTCTGCCGGGATCGAGCATGGCTATCACTCTGGATCTGCGCGTAAGGAGGTAATTGATGGAGGAAATGTGGGCTTTTCCATAGATGGGACATACGTGCCTCTTGGAGCCAGGTCCACTTAGCCCAGTTTTCCATCCGGCCCACAGCCAACAATGGATCATTGTGGGCTCCACCTTTCCTTGATCTTTGTTACTTTTGGCATGTCTTCCATTCATTTGTTCTATATCTCTCTATATCACCATCTGTATCTCTCGTTTCCCTTTCCCCTGACCCACAGTCTGAAGAAGGGTCTCGACCCGAAACGTCACCTATTCCTTTTATCCAGAGATGCAGACTGACCCGCTGAGATGGTTTGAGTCTTTGGTTTAAACCAGCATTTGCAGTTCCTTCCCACACAACTTCTTATCCTCAGTCTTATCCTTTGACCACCTGATGATGTCCTCCGATGAAGGAGCTTGAAATAGTGTCATGCAGCAACAAGGTCCCAGAACAAAGCAAACTAAGTGGAATCAAGGTCTTAATGTTGGCCATGTTGGTGATGCTAAATTGATTTGCTTTTTCTTCCGTGGATTTGGAGGATTTCGCGAAGGAGGTGTTGGTGGTATCCCTGTAGTGCCTTGAAGCACATACTAGGTCCAGGTTTATCATTGTCACATGTACCGAGGTAGGGTGAAATCCTTTGTTTTGCATGCTATCCAGTCAGATCAGATAATATTATGGACCAGTACAATCAAGTCCACCTCAAGTACAATAGGTAGATGGAGACAAATTTCTAAGGGCAGCCAAGGAGAGTCTTGCACAGACCGTGAAAGATGTAGTCAAAAGTTTTAGTCGGTTGAAAAAGGCCACTTCTCTTGGTGTTTGCATGCAGGATTGCAGATCATGTTCGAAGGTGTCTTCAACTGCACCAAATCCACACTTTTGGGAACAGTTTTTTGGCAACTGGGAGGAGACAGTTTAGGAGAAGTCCCTGTGACGGAGAGCTAGGAGTGTTCTTTGTAGATCCAGCAGTATGATTTACTTCTGAAGAAGGGTTTCGGCCCGAAACGTTACCTATTTCCTTCGCTCCATAGATGCTGCTGCACCCGCTGAGTTTCTCCAGCATTTTTGTGTACCAGTATGATTTACATGATGAGGGAATAACGTTTAGTGTAAGGTAAAACCAGCAAAGTCCGATCAAGGATAGTCCGAGGGTCACCAAAGAGGTAGACAGTAGTTCAATACTGCTCTCCGGCTGTGCTAGGATGGTTCAGTTGCCTGATAACAGCTGGGAAGAAACTGTCCCTGAATCTGGTGTAGTACGTTTTAACACTTCTGTACCTTTTTCCTGATGGGAGAGGGGAGAAGAGGGAGTGGCCAGGGTGTGATTGGTCCTTGATTATGCTGCTGGCCTTGCTGAGGTAGCGTGAGGTATAAATGGAGTCAACGGAAGGGAGGCTGGTTTGTGTGATGGTCTGGGCTGTGTCCAGACGCAAAGTGCTGGAGTAATTCAGCAGGTCAGGCAGCATCTCCAGAGAACATGGATAGGTGATGTTTTGGGGCGGGACCCTACTTTAAACTGATTGTAGGGAGGCAGGGGAAAAGAAAGCTGGAAGAGAGGAGAGGCAGGACAAAGCCTGGCAGGTGGACACAGGTGGGGGGGGGGGGGGGGGGGTTTATAGGCAGATATTAGGAACAAAGGCCGGAGATTAGAACAGAAAGTGTGAGACGAATAGATTGAAGAGTTGCGAATTGTGACGCCAGATGAAGTAATGTAGGAAGAGGGGAGGAGAGAAATAGGTGTGAATAGGTGGGCACAGGGGAGGTGGGTGATAGAGTAAGGGGAGAAGGGAGGGGAGGGGGGATGAAGTTGAGGGCACAATCATCAAGGACTATCACAGTTGAGGAGGTATTTGAAACATTTTTTCCAACAATGTTGACCACCTCCCTGTCCTCCAAGGTACCTTGACTCTCAGCAATGACGTGACGGAAGAACTTGGGTACTGTGACATTGAACAGGGCAAAATAGTTTACTGGACGAATGTCAAACCTGTGTCAAGAGGAGTTCTCTCATTTTATCTCCCAAATTGGGTAGTTATTCACATGCGAATCTTGTGGGGATAAGAGGAGGATGAATATTAATGTTTTATTGAAAATGGCTTACAATAAAGCTCCTGCAATTTACTCAGAGGCACCAGAGTTCTTAAGGCACAAATGACAGACGGCTTTCAGTATAAGCTAAAGTGCAGCTTGTGTAACAATATGCCGTTTCATTGATTTTATTCCTTTCTTGAGCTCTAAATATTTATTGAAATGGGTTCCATTTGACATTCCTAATTATTGTACAAAAAAGATCATCTATTTTTCACGTGACATATCATGACTAAGACTGAAGGACCGAATGCACATAAGAAGATGACCTACACAAAATGCTGGAGCAACTCAGCGGGACAGGCAGCATCTATGGACAGATGGAATGGGTGATGTTTCGGGTCGAGACCCTTCCTCAAGAAAAGATGATTTTTTGTGCAACAGTTAGGAAAATTAAATGGGGCCCAATTCAATGGTTCAGTGGTGCTTTATTGTCATGTGTGCACTGCATAGTGGTATTCTTTCTGCATAGCTCACACATGCATGAGTCGCCATCTTTTGGCTCCGTTTACAAAAAGTCCAAAGGCCAGTCCGCACGCTCGATGTACTGGAGCGGTTCCCGTTTCAGGTAAGCCCAATCAATAAATATTTAGATCGCAAAAGAGGAGAAAATAATCAACGAAGCTGCACTTTGTTATGTAATTGTGAATTATATCCACCTACACTTTAGCCTAAGAAAGACACAAGTGCTGTAGTACCTCATATGTCAAGCAGCATCGCTGGAGAACGTGGATAGGTGACGTTTTGGGTCAGACTTTTCTTCAGACTGATTGTTGTAGGCGGAAGAAAGCTGGAAGAAAGATGTCAGGGGTAGGACAAAGCCTGGCAAGTGATGGGAACTGCACCTCATATTTCACTTGGGCATCTTGCAACCCAGCGGTATGAGTAATAATATCTCTAACTTCAAGTAACCCTTGCATCCCCTCTCCGTCCCTCCCCACCCTAGTCGTCGTACTAGTTTCACTGTCGTCCTGTTGAGTTTCACTGTCTAACTCGTTATCACCCATTCCACAGCCAACAATGGACCAACAATCCACCTTTCCTTGATCATCGACACTTTTTGCATATCTTGCATTCTTTTGTTCTACATCTCTCTATATCACCGTTTCTTTCTCTCGTCTCCTTTTCCCCTGACTCTTAAGTCTGAAGAAGGGTCTTGACCTGAAATGTCCCCTATTGATTTTCTCCAGAGATGCTACCTGATCCACTGAGTCACTCCAGTGTTTTGTGCCTATCTTCTGTTAAAACCACCATCTGCAATTCCTTGCATCTCAAGTGATAGGTGAACACAGGCGAGGGGGAAGATAGGCAGATTGTTGGACAAAGATGAAAGGACAGGTGTGAGCCCAAAAGGATAAAGAGTTGCGAGTTGTAAGGCTCGGGGATAGAGAAGTTGTGAACTGTGTAGCTGGCGGAGCGGATGCAGGTGGAGAGGCTGGGCTAGAAGCCAGTGAAAGATCAGCCAGGGCTCAGGGGAGAGGAGTGGGGGGGGGGGTGGGGGGAGAAACGTGGGCGGGAGGGGGGGGGGACAAACGTGGGGGGGCCTTGAGGGGGAAGGAGAGCTGTTTGTGGGATAGTAGAGTTGCTGCCTTGCAGCGCCAGAGAACCGGGTTCGATCCTGGCAAAGGGTGCTGTCTGTACAGAGTTTGTACGTTCTCCCCATGACCACATGGATTTCGTCCGGGTGCTCTGGTTTCCTTCCACTCTCCAAAGACCTACAGGTTTGTAGGTTAATTGACTTCGGTAAAAATTGTAAATTATCCCTAGTGTGTAGGATAGTGTTAGTGCACAGAGTGATCGGTGGTCGACACAGACTTTGTGGGCCGAAATGCCTGTTTCCACACAGTATCTCTAAAAAACCTAAAATTCACCGCACTCCAAGAAATCTCTATGTACCTCAGTTTTAAATAACCAGCTTCTCATTTTATAGCTATACCCCCTTGTTTTTTTACTTTCCCACAAGTGAAAACATCCCATCATCTACCCTGTCAGGCCCTCTTGATCTTATATATTCTTTTCAAAAATAAAATTTATTCGGAATAAAAAATATACATTAAACAAAAACTCTTCATAGATGTCTATACACAGGGCCTGTTTCCGCACGGTATACACAAAATGCTGGAGTAAATCAGCGGGTGAGGCAGCATCTCTGGAGAGAAGGAATGGCCGATGTTTCGGGTCGAGACCCTTCTTCAGCCTATTTCTGCACTGTATCTCTAAACTAAACTAAATTGGAGAATTCAATGTTTGTACCATTAGGTTGCAAGTTTGTTTTCCACTTTAGCCTATATTTCAGGTTCTCGTTTTCAGCAATAATCTGGGTGCCACCCAGAGTTTTGTCATCGTTACTTCCAAGCATGCAAGAATGTGAAGAGCAGGCAGTAAATTGTTATAACAGGTTCCTGTCAGTTGTGTAAGAATTCTTTTCTGATTTATTTTCGTAGGCGTATGACATTTGGAAAGATAAATGAACTTGGCCAGTTTATAAGAGAGTCTGAACCGGAGCCAGATGTAAAAAAATCCAAAGGTAATGTTCACCCTGGTTGTTTTCATGTGGGAATGAGCTTCCTGATTTATCATCAATGTC
>CM075982.1:30014560-30129625 GCA_038087875.1 Malacoraja senta
CGTCACCGGGAATGCCATTTCAATCTCCGACACCAATTATACCACCGATGGTGTCCCCGGTGGTGAATAATGGAAATGGTCTATATCGTACACATTCTGGTCGTGTTTGTAAGCCCACTGTAAAGTACCCGGGCTAAGTTTGACCTTCCTCCAGCTTATTATCATTTACTTGCATTCAATTCTTTAAGAGGGAGGATGTAGATTATTTATTTATTTTATATTTTATTATTATTTTTTAATTTTAAACAGGGACAGTGCATAATGATAAACATTTACATGTAAATATGCAAGCTTATAGGCAGTAGCTAATTTCCATCTTTAGTCCCTTTGGCAGGTTGATGTTAAATAAACAAGGTTTAAAAAAAATATATTTTTATTTTATTAGAAGTGAGTACAGTAATATGCCTAATAAGGTGCCTAATATATATTTACAATACATTTTATATACAGATTCTTATTTTTTTTTTTTAATAATGAAAGAGAAAAAGAGAGAAAACGTGTGATATATGGTGTGTGAAAAGGAAAAAAGGGGGAAAGAGGGAAAGTGAAGAAAAGAAAAGGAGAGAGAAAGAGAAAGTGTAAAGAGTAGGAAATTAAGGAGATCGTTATTTATATTCTTGACCATCCTTCACCCAGTCCTGAAACAGTTAGTTTCTACGATTGTGTTGCACCATATGCTTCCAAAAAGCCGATAAATGGAGACCAACTCGTTAAGAATTGGTCTGATTTATCTATTAGGAGGAATCGCATTTCCTCAAGATGTGCGGTGTCCAACATGTTTGAAATCCACATTTTAAGCGTTGGTATGGGTGTATTTTTCGGGTTTTTTGCTGTTATTAATCCATAATTAAAAAATGAATTTTGAAACGTGTTCAATTTGTTCCTGTCTTCCATTACTCCAAATATAATCATTTCAGTATTAGGTTCCATTTTTATCTTGAATAATTTTGTAAATATTTCAAAGATATCACTCCAGAATTTATAAAGTTTTATGCAGGAAACAAAAGAGTGTGTTATAGTGGCATTTTGGGATAAACATTTATCACAAATGGGGGAAGTATTTGGATAGAATTTATTCAGTCTAGTTTTTGAATAATATAATCTATGTAAAATTTTAAATTGAATTAAGTTATGTCTTACATTAATCGAACATTTGTGTATATATATCAAATACTTTTCCCATGTTTCCTTCGTGATTTTTATCATTAATTCTCGTTCCCAATCTTCTCTAAGTGCCTCTGTCAATGGTAGTTCTATATTTAAAATACTATTATATAAATATGATATTAATTTCTGTGAGTCAGCCTTAATATTCATTGCTTCTTCCAGTGGGTCTAAAGTTATATTTAGATATCTTTGTATGTTTTTCTTCATGAAGTCGCAGATCTGAAGATATTTAAAATATTGGTTATTTTTCAGTTTAAATTTTAATTGTAATTGTTGGAATGATAACAGATTTCCCATTTCATACATATCACCGATCCTTTTAATTCCCATTCTTTCCCATTGATTATATGTTTTATCAATAAGAGATGGTTTAAATGAAGGATTATTCACTATTGGCATTAACAATGATAGGTTTCTTAATTTTAAAGATAATTTTATTTGTTTCCAAATTCTTATTGTATTATGTATAATTGGGTTATTCTTATATATTGTGTTGTTCAGTTTTATTGGGGAGAAGAGGATCGCTCCTATGTTACAAGGAGAACAATCCTCTTTCTCCATTCTTATCCATTCTGTCTGTTGGGTAGGACTGTCCAACCAATAAATTATATTCTTAATATTCACTGCCCAATAATAATACAAAAAGTTCGGAAGGGAAAGTCCCCCAACATCTTCGGGTTTACACAAGTGTTTTCTTTGAATTCTATGTGATCAATATTCCCAAATAAAATTGGTAATATTAGTCTAGTTTTTTGAAAAAGTTTTTGGGTATATATAATGGTATAGATTGAAATAGGTATAATATTTGTGGTAAAAAGATCATTTTTATAGCGTTTATTTCTGCCTGTTAATGACAACGGAAGTGTTTTCCAGATTTTAATCAACGCGTTCAGTTTATTTAATAAAGGCATAAAATTAGCATTAAATAATGCTTTGTATTTTCTAGTAATTTGAATACCCAAATACTTAAATTTTTCTGTTGCAATTTTAAAGGGGAATTTTAATAGATGTGTAGATTCTTGAGGTTTTAACATCATGATTTCACTTTTATTCCAATTTATTCTATATCCAGAAAAAGATCCGAATTCCTCAATTAAATTTAATAAGTTTGGTATGCTCGTTTGTGAATTTGTATATCGTCTGCGTATAATGAAATTTTATTATTTGAGTCCTCAGTATTATATCCCCAAATATTCGGATGAGTTCTTATACTTTCAGCCAAGGGATCTATCATAAGGGCAAATAGCCCCTCAATAATTGAAATTTTGGAGATAACATATTATTAGTTAATATTCTTGCCGTCGGTTTATCATATAATAATTTTACCCATACAATAAAATTCTCTCCCATATTAAATTTTTGCAGTACTTTATATAAATACTGCCACTCTACCTGATCAAATGCTTTCTCTGCGTCCAGAGAAACAATTGATATATCTTCTTCCTCCGTTTTATGTGAGTACATTATATTAAACAGGCGTCTCAAATTATTAAATGAATGTCTTTTGGGTATAAACCTCGTTTGATCTGGATTTATCAATTTACTAATGTATTTACTCAATCTTCTTGCTAAAGTCTTTGCTAAAATTTTCTGATCTGTATTTAAAAGTGATATTGCTCTATATGAGCCCGGTTCTTCTAAATCTTTATCTTTTTTTGGTATAAGCGTAATAGTTGATTCAGCTAATGTTTCTGGTAGTTTATTTTCTTTAAAGGCGTGAGTATATAAATTAAGTAAACGTGGAGCCGTTATCTCGTGAAATCTTTTATAAAATTCGTTACTAAAACCATCTGGTCCAGGCGTCTTACCATTTTTCAACGATTTTATTGTTTCTCCTATTTCTTCATGTGTAATCTGAGCTCCTAATTCCTCTTGTTCCGAGAGATCAAGTTTTGGAAGATTACAGTTATCTAAAAAATTTATAATTTTACTATCTTCTGTTTTAGCTTTAGATGTATATAGATTTTGATAAAATTGAGCAAATCTATTGTTAATATCTTTAGGTAATGTTAGTAATTCACCTTTCTCTGATTTAATTTCAGTGATAGTATTTTCCTTTTCTTGTTTTTTTCAATTGACGAGGTAAGAGTTTATGTGGCTTATCACCAAATTCAAAATGTTCCTGTTTTGTAATTTGGAATAATCTTACTCTTCTTGCCGATAAAATTCGATTAAGTTTAAATTTCAATAGTATTATCTTATTATGTTTATCTGTAGTTGGATCTTTGGCATTATCTAACTCTAATTGTCTAATTTCTTGTTCTAACATCAGTTGTTCTGTCTTATTATTTTTATTTTGAAAGATTTGATATGAGATTATAACTCCTCTGATAAATGCCTTGAAAGTTTCCCATAATAAAGAAGGTGAAATACCTGGTGTTTCATTTGTCTCAAAAAAAATGTCATTTGTTGTTTTAAATATTTATAACCTTGTGGGTTGTTAGGATTTGTGTGTTAAACCTCCAGAAAGATTTTTTACCCGGCATTCCCTCAAATTTTAATAGAAAAGTCAACGGGGAATGATCGGAAATAATACTATTGTGGTATTTAGGATTAATTGTATACGGAATTAATTTTGTATCCACTAAAAAATAATCAATTCGTGAATAAGTTTTATGTACCGATGAGTAAAACGAATATTCCCTTCCAGTTGGGTTAGCAGTTCTCCATACATCTGTTATATTAGTATTTTTTATATATGTATTTAGAAGTTCACTAGTCTTAGATTTTAAGTTACCCCTCCCTTGTTTTACTGATTTGTCTAGATATGGGTCTAAAACAACTTAAATAAACAAGTTAAACACATCACAACACAATCAATCAATAAGAAAAAAGAAAAAAAGAAAAAAAAACCCAATAAAATAAGAAAAATAACAATAAAGACTACAATAAACAAAAAGACAAACAATGCTGCTTATGACAAACCAGATAGCGGTGAATAATTTTAAGGTAGATTATGAGTGCAGTATTGATTTTCCAGTAACCATGTTTTTAGATGTTTGGTAAATGAGATAAAGGTTGGCAGATCCCGTGTGACGCTTGGTGTCGTGTTCCAGGTGTGCGACGCTCGAGATGAAAACACCGACTGCCCAAAAACACTTTTCCTAAATGGGACTAGACAATCACCTCTGGAGCCTGCTCTAGTCATACTGCTCACATACCGTGAGTCATACCATGGCTCCGCCCACAGGTTTAATAGAAAGCTCTTTACCTTTCTCTCTCAGTCTAGTGCTGTATGCTGAAGTGAAGTTACCTATGCTGAATTGCTAATAAAAGACTTTGGATTCCATTCACTGTGTGTGAGTCTTGTCAATCCAACAAATAGGAAGAATTAAAGTGTCCAGCAACCGGGAGATCAGGTTGGTTCACGCGGGCTGAGCGAAGGTGTTTCGCGAAACGATCGCCCAGTCTGCGTTTGGTCTCGACGATGTATAGGAGTCCACACTTTGAACAACGGATACAGTAGATGAGGTTGGAGGACGTGCAAGTGAACCGCTGCCTAACCTGAAAGGACTGTCGGGGTCCCTGGACAGAGTCGAGGGGGGAGGTATAGCGACAGGTGTTGGATCTTCTGCGGTTGCAGGGGAAGGTACCTGGGGAGGGGGTAGTTTGGGTGGGAATGGATGAGTTAACCAGAGAGTTGCGGAGGGAATGGTCTCTGCGGACGGCGGAAAGGGGTGGAGATGGGAAAATGTGGCTAATGGTGGGATCCCGTTGGAGGTGGCGGAAACTTTGGAGGATTATGTGTTGTATGTGACGGCTGATGGGGTGGAAGGGAAGGACTAGGGGGACTCTGTCTCTGTTGCGAATAGGGGGGGGGAGCATGTGCGGAGCTACAGGGTAACAAGGAGACATGAGTGAGGGCCTCATCTATAATGGGGGTGGGGAACCCCCATTCCCTAAAGAATGAGGACATCTTGGATGTCCTAGTATGGAACACCTCATCTTGTGCGCAGATGTGGCGTAGACAGTGGAATTGGGAGTAGGGGATAGAGTCTTTGCAGGAAGCAGGATGGGAAGAAATGTAGTCGAGATAGTTGTGGGAGTCAGTGGGTTTG
The DNA here is from genome assembly GCA_038087875.1 of Malacoraja senta. Classification (NCBI taxonomy): domain Eukaryota; kingdom Metazoa; phylum Chordata; class Chondrichthyes; order Rajiformes; family Rajidae; genus Malacoraja; species Malacoraja senta. The sequence continues at coordinate 30,019,786 of CM075982.1, forward strand.
TAATAAATAGTCTATTTCCTGTGATGGAGATGGGCCAAGTAACTTTGAGTGCAGGATGAAAATTGGTGGTGAAGTTGATGAAGTCCATGAGTTCTGCATGGGTGCAGGAGGTAGCACTGATGCAGTCGTCACTGTAACGGAGATAGAGTTCGGGGATAGGGCCAGTGTACGCCGGGAACAGGGATTGTTCGACGTACCCTACAAAGAGGCAGGCATAGCAGGGGCCCATGCGCGTGCCCATAGCTACGCCTTGGACTTGGAGGAAGTGGGAGGAGTCAAAAGAAAAGTTGTTGAGGGTGAGGACCAGCTCCGCTAGGCGGAGTAGAGTGTTACTAGAGGGAAATCGATGGTTCTGTGGTCGAGGAAGAAATGGAGAGCTTTAAGGCCTTCCTGGTGGGGGATGGAGGTGTGGAGTGATTGAACATCCATAGTAAAGATGAGGGAGTGGGGGCTTGGAAAGCGGAAATCATTAAAGAGATGAACGGTATGTGAGGTACCTTGGACATAGGTCGGGAGAGATTGGACCGGGGGGATAGAATGGAGTCGAGGTGCGTGGAAATCATTTCCGTGGAACAGGAGCAGGCAGAAACAATGAGCCTGCCAGGGTAGCCTGGCCCGAGCCAGGGTTACAGGGTTTTTCGGGGTTACGTCCGTGCCCGGATGGTACTAGAGAGGGACTATGCGCTGCCCACGGGCACCCTGGGGGATTTCCGGGACCGCTGGGCACCGCGGGAAGGGTGTAATGTATCCTTAATAAGGATGGTGATACAGTTGTACAACAGTTTATTTGTTATTTAAGAATATTTGTTTTACTTTGAATTATGGTGGTGGGTTTGTTTGTAGTGTTTTGTATTGTACGTATCATTTTTGTAAATACGTGATTGATTAAAATTATTTTTGATTTAAAAAAAAAAGTGTACCGAGGCAGAGCGGCGAGGGGAAGGACCCGGCAGGCTGGCCTGGCTCGGCGCGGGCGGGCGGGCGGACGGAGGACCTACCGGTAGGACCGGTCGACCCACACACCGGGGAGTCCAAACTCAGGCCCAGAACATCGACACCGTCCACCACAGCGGGCCGGGGTGAACAGAGTCGGCACCTTGTGGCAACTCTTTTGGGTATTGTGTATGCAAACACGAAAAATTTCACTGTACCTTCACAGTAACATGTGACAATAAAGTATCTGTGTATCAATCTAATAACATATCTATCTATCTATCTATCCATCTATCCATATATCCATCCATCCATCTATCTATCTAAGTATCTTTCTACTTATCCTCATATTCCCATGTGTCTTGTACTCAATGACACATTTTAAACAGCGGTAGAGTTGCATTCGATCCCGACCACGGGTGCTGTCTGTACGGACTTTGTACGTTCTCCCTGTGACCCGCGTGGGTTTTCCCCAGGTGCTCCGGTTTCCTCCCACACTTGAAAAACGTAACGGTTTGTAGGTTAATTGGCTTGGTATAAATATAAATTGTCCCAAGTGCGTGTAGGATAGTGTTAATGTGCGGGGATCGTTAGTCGGCGCGGACTCGGTGGGCTGAAGGGCCTGTTTCGTGTTGTGTCTCTAAACTAAATAATACTAAACTAATCTAAACACTATGGTGTTGAAAACTGCACTACAATGCTGAGAGCCAAGCTACCGTGCTGAGATATTTGCTACAATAATGAGAACTATACTATAATACAACATGCTGGAGTAACTCAGCGGGTCGGGCAGCATCTCTGGAGAAATAGGACGGGTGCCATTTCAGGTTGTCAAGGTAGGGAGAGAGTTTTGCAGGTTAATTCAAGAACCTGTTCCTGAACCTGGTGGTATGGAACTTCAGACTTCCATATCTCATGCCCAAAGGTAGCAGTTAGAAGAGGGCATGGCCTGGATGGTGGGAATCCTTGATAATAGATGGCAGAACCTCCTGTAGATGCCTAGTGACTTTAGAGACACAGTGTGGAAACAGGCCCTTCAGCCCACCGAGTCTTCGCTGACCCAGTGATCTCTCATTGACCTTCCTCTCCAATAGCTAAGTAGGAGTGGGCTCACCAGGAGGAGTGCATTGAGTCAAGGGAGCAGCCTGCCATTACCTTCTCTGGGGCATTTACAGATGGGCAGTAAATACCGGCAGTGCCAGCAATACCTAGACCTCCATAAATATATATTTATCCACCTATTACCTGCCACGCACTGTCCCCCCACCCACTCCCTACAATCAGTCCGAAGAAGGGTCCCATCCTGAAACATCACCTATCCCAGTTCGCTAGAAATGCTGCATGACCCGCTGAGTTACTCCAGCACTCCAGGGCGGCACAGTGGCGCAGCGGTAGAGTTGCTGCCCTCACAACGCCAGGGACCCGGGTTCAATCCTGACATCGGGTGCTGTCCGTGCGGAGTTTGCAACATTCTCCCTGTGACTATGTGGGTTTTCTCCGGGTGCTCCGGATACCTCCCACATTCCAAAGACTTGTGCATTTGTAGCTTATTTGGCTTCTGCAAATTGCCCCTGGTGTGTAGGACATAGAGCTAGTGTACAGGGCGATCACGGTCAGTGTGGACTCTGGGCCGAAGGGCCTGTTTCCACACTCTATTTCTAAACTAAACCACACACTTTGTGCCCTTTCGTGTAAACCGGCATCTGCCGTTTCTTGTTTCTATACATATTTAAGCATTGCCCACCTACCTAAATTTCATTTAGATTCCTAACATCAGGTTTAACATGAACAATACAGGAACTCTACATAGAAAACAGAACAATGCAGCACAGGAACAGGCCCTTCGGCCCACAATGTCTGTGCCGAACATGATGCCAAGACCAACTCTTATCTGCCTGCACATGATCCGTGACCCGACATTTCCTGCATATCCAAAAGTGTCCTAAACGCCAACTATCGTATCTGCCTCCACCACCATCCCCGGCAGTGCGTTCCAGGCACTCACCACCCTCTGTGTAAAGAAACTTGCCCCGCACATCTCATAAGTTCATAAATTCATGTGATAGGAGCCGATTAAGGCCATTCAGCCCATCAAGTCTACTCTGCCATTCAATCATGGCTGATCTATCTTTCCCTCAACCCCGTTCCCTGCCTGCTGCCCATAATCCCTGACACCTGTACTAATCAAGAATCTATCTATCTCTGCCTTAGAAATACCCACTGCTTGGCCTACACAGCCTTCTGTGGCAAAGAATTTCACCACTGACTAAATAAATTATTCCTCATCTCCTTCCTAGAGGTACATCCTTTTATTCTGAGGCTGTGGCCTCTGGTCTTAGACTCTCCCACTAGTGGAAACATTCTCTCCACATCCACTCTATCTAGGACTCTTTTAAACATAGCCCCTCTCACCTTAAAGCCATGCCCTCTAGTATTTGATTTTTTTCCACCCCATCTGCCCTATCTATCCCTCGCATCATTTTACATACTTCTATCAGGATTCCCCACAATCTCCGGCGTTCCAGAGAAAACAATCCAAGTCTGTCCAACCTCTCCCTGTAGCTAATACCCACTAATCCAGGCTTTATTCTGGTAAAAATGCGTCGGCATGGATACGCAGGGAATGGAGCAGAAGAGTTTAGTTTAAATTGGCATCATGTTCAACATGGACGTTATGGGCCGAATGGCCTGTTCATGTGCTGTACTGTATTGACGACTGGCATTAGCCTTACGAATGATTCAATGGCCCAATAACATCATACTCAGGAATTTAAGCACCAAACTGAACTGAACCAAATTAAACTAAACTAATAACAACATCCAAATGACATTTGGACAGACACGGGTAGAGTTTGAACGAATTTGGGCCTATAGGACTAGTTTAGATGGAGCACCTTGGTGGGTATGGACTAGGTGGGCCGAAGGGCCTGTTTCTCAGCTGCATGACTGTCCAGAAGTTGCCATGTTACCCAGGCCTTGTTCCTGGCCTTGGTGTTACACGCTTTCCTCGTGGAACTGTTCATTAAAGTTAACTGATTGCAAACGAGTCGCCCCGCCTCTTGATAACAGCATCCAATCTCCAGCAGGGAGAGTCAACGAGGGACACAATCTCCCTTCAAAAGCAGCGCGGGTCTTCATAGGGGCTATAGCAGCAGTTAGTTGTACGGGATGGGGACTTTAGTGATGCTTCTGTTCCTCTGGGGACATGTCTTTAGGATCAGCACTCTGGACGCCTTTCTCCACTACCGGAGCCATGTCTCTGTGCAATACTTTGATTACCCCGAGGAGATTAATTGCTCGCCAACCGGCCTCCGAGTGCGGATACGAAATGATTCCTTTCAGGGGATGTCTATTAGACTTTCAATCGTGGGTAAGTCACAGCGACTGGTGTGGTTCAAGCTGAGCAGTGATTAGACTTTGCTCTATGTTTAATAAGGAGCTGCAGGCTTCGCTCTATTGTTGTGTTGTGTGTATAAAATGAACGAAAAACGCTTTTTCGTTTACTGATACTGAACGCTTTTCGTTTATATAAAATGGAAAACGTTCAGTATAAAAACAAGGAAAGTACAAAATATAAACGAATAAAGTTTTATTTATATATAAATTAAAAACGTTATTCCTTTATATTTTGTACTTTTTGTTTTCATACTGAATGTTTTCCATTTTATATTTGCATTTGCTGCTGCAAGTAGAAATGTCATAGTTCTATTTGGGACATGCCTTTGCTCTGTTAGTGTGTGTATAAACGTTCAATTATTTTCTAAAAACACTTGTATATATTTTTTATTATATATACTTGTACAGTGTGAAAACCAGGGTTTTGGCCCAACTTAACATTGACCAAAATGTCCCATCTACACTAGTCTCACCTGCCTGCATTTGGCCCATATCCCTGTAAGCCTGTCCTATCCATGTACCTGTCTAATTGGTTCTTAAACATGGTAATAGTCCCCACCTTGACTACCTCTGGTAGCTCGTTCCATACACCCACCACCCTTTGTGTGAAAGTTCCCCCATGGATTTGTATTAAATCTTTCCCCTTCACCTTAAACCCATTCCCTCTGGTTCTTTATTTCCCTGATTCTAGGCAAGAGTGTCTCTACCTGATCTATTTCCCCTTGTGATTTTGTACACCCCTAAGATCACCCATCCTCCTGGCCTACTCAACCTCTCCCTATAGCTCAGACCCTTGGGTCCTGGCAACATCCTTTTAAATTTTCTCTGCACCCCTTCCAACTTGACAACATCTTTCCTATACCGAATGTGTACATTTTCATGATATATTGAATGTTTTTTCATTTATAGAGTGCTATGTTTACACATTCTGTTGTGCTGCTGAGAGTAAGAATTCCATTGTTCCGTTTGGAACATGTGCCAATAAGGCTCAGTTCTAAATATGCTTTTTAAATTTTGTTCTTTTAAATTTTCAAATGAATTATTTATATTTCCCTTGAGTGAAAGATTGGAACAACTTGCTTGCAAAGGCACCCATTAATAATGTTTCTGTTCTGCTCCTGAGGAAAAACAATATTAATTGTCAGCATGGAATTATAAAAAATAAAAAATAAAAAGTATTCTATTGTTGGCCTTGCTTGATGCCAAGTACTGTCATTGGATCATTGAGAGCATATAAAAGTTTGGCTAAATATGAATAAACTGATTTTAGTGTGTAGGAAGGAACTGCTGCTGCTTTATACTGAAGATAGACACAAAGTGCTGGAGTAACTCGGTGGGTCAGGCAGCATCTCTCGACAAAGGATGGGTGATGTTTCAGTCTTAAACTGTCTGATCCAAAACATCACCCATCCTCTATCTCCAGAGTATTGCCTGACCTGCTGAGTGACACCAACACTTTATGTGTATCTTCAGTATAAAGCTGCAGTTCCTTCCTACACACTAAAATCAAAGTTAAATGGTGTAGTGGTAGAGCTACTGCTTCACAATGACAGCGCCCCGAGTTTGATCTTGGGTGTTGACTGTGTGGTGTTTGCCTGTGCTGCCTTTGACCGTAGGGTTTCCTCCATCCTAAAGCTGTGCAGTTTTGTCAAATAATTGGCTTCTGTTAAAGATTCCCTGGCTGTAGTGTGTAGGATGCCAAACTGGGATAAGATGGAGCTAGTGTATGGGTGATCGATGGTTGGCATGACCTCGGTGGGCCAAAGGGCCTGTTTCCATGCTGCATCTCCAAACTACCCATATCCCCATTAGTAATGTTTAGTCTGCAGTGTGTTCTGTTTTTAGTTTATCATTTATACAGTGACTAGCTTTTCTTGCAAACTAACCAGTCAGCACAAAGGCAATGGATGTTTATAATTAATCCCTCCAATGAAAAGATGCATGATAAAGGCAATAACGTTTAGTGCCAGATAAAGTCTGAGGGTCTCCAGTGAGGTACAGCGCTCTCTAGTTGGTAGCGTGGTTCTGTTGCCTAATAACAGCTGGGGAGAAACTGTTCCTGAATCTGGAGTTGTGCATTTTCACACTTCTCTACCTCTTGCCTGATGGGAGAAGAGGGGGTGCCCGGGGTGCAACTTGTCCTAGATTATGCTGGTGGCCTTGCTGAGGCAGCACGAGGTGTCGATCTAAGGGAGGCTGGTCTGTACTGTGGGCACAGCTTAGTTGCCTTGTGTTCAATTTAGAAGCTGGCATGACTTGTAACCACTTTCTACACTAACCAGTTGTGTAGATGGAAGTAAGGTGGTGTCATGAAGCACATTGTCTTTCTCCAGATAACACTGGTGTGCCGAGGGACCTACGTTCACTCGACAATTGCAGCTTCGCAACCATTCCAGAAACTAATGGATCCTTGCTCTTCATAACTCCATATAATGGCTGCTTTGTGCATGTGGTGGTGAGTATGGGCCTTGTTGGGTGGTGCAAAGGTAGTGTTGCAGCCTTGACCTGGGTACAATCCTGACTATGGGTGCTGTCTGTACAGAGTTTGTGTGTTTTCCCTGTGACCATGTGGGTTTTCCCCTGGTGCTCGGGTTTCCTCCCACAGTCCAAAGACCTCCAGGTTTGTAGGTTGCTTGGCTTCAATGAAAATGATAAATTGTCCCTAGTGTGTAGTGGTAGCTGGTTGCTGCAGACTCGGCGGCCTGAAACATAGAAACATAGAAAATAGGTGCAGGAGTAGGCCATTCGGCCCGTCGAGCCTGCACCGCCATTCAATATGATCATGGCTGATCATCCAACTCGGTATCCTGTCCCTGCCTTCTCTCCATATCCCCTGATCGCTTTAGCCACAAGGGCCACATCTAACTCCCTCTTAAATATACCAAATGAACTGGCCTCAACTACCTTCTGTGGCAGAGAATTCCAGAGATTCACCACTCTCTGTGTGAAAAATGTTTTTCTCATCTTGGTCCTAAAAGATTTCTTGCTTATCCTTAAACTGTGACTCCTTGTTCTGGACTTCCCCAACATAGGGAACAATCTTCCTGCATCTAGCCTGTCCAACCCCTTAAGAATTTTGTACGTTTCTATAAGATCCCCCCTCAATCTTCTAAATTCCAGCGAGTACAAGCTGAGTCTATCCAGTCTTTCTTCATATGAAAGTCCTGACATCCCAGGGATCAGTCTGGTGAACCTTCTCTGTAATCCCTCTATGGCAAGAATGTGTTTCCTCGGATTTGGAGACCAAAACTGTACGCAATACTCCAGGTGTGGTCTCACCAAGACCCTGTACAACTGCAGTAGAACCTCCCTGCTCCTATACTCAAATCCTTTTGCTATGAATGCTAACATACCATTTGCTTTCTTCACTACCTGCATGCCCACTTTCAATGACTGGTGTACCATGACACCCTGGTCTCGTTGCATCTCCCCTTTTCCTAATCGGCCACCATTCAGATAATAGTCTACTTTCCTGTTTTTGCCACCAAAGTGGATAACCTCACATTTATCCACATTATACTGCATCTGCCATGCATTTGCCCACTCATCCAGCCTATCCAAGCCACCTTGCAGCCTCCTAGCATCCTCCTCACAGCTAACACTGCCCCCAGCTTCGTGTCATCCGCAAACTTGGAGATGTTGCATTCAATTCCCTCGTCCAAATCATTAATATAAATTGTAAATAGCTGGGGTCCCAGCACTGAGCCTTGCGGTACCCCACTAGTCGCTGCCTGCCATTCTGAAAAGGACCTGTTTACTCCTACTCTTTGCTTCCTGTTTGCCAGCCAGTTCTCTATCCACATCAATGCTGAACCCCCAATACCGTGTGCTTTAAGTTTGTATACTAATCTCTTATGTGGGACCTTGTCCAAAACCTTCTGAAAGTCCAGATATAACACATCCACTGGTTCTCCCTTATCCACTCTACTAGTTACATCCTCGAAAAATTCTATAAGATTTGTCAGACATGATTTACCTTTCGTAAATCCATGCTGAGTTTGTCCAATGTTTTCACCACTTTCCAAATGTGCTGCTATCCCATCTTTAATAACTGACTCTAGCAGTTTCCCCACTACCGATGTTAGACTAACTGGTCTGTAATTCCCCATTTTCTCTCTCCCTCCCTTTTTAAAAAGTGGGGTTACATTAGCTACCCTCCAATCCTCAGGAACTACTCCAGAATCTAAAGAGTTTTGAAAAATTATCACTAATGCATCCACTATTTCTGGGATGCAGCCTATCTGGCCCTGGGGATTTATCGGCCTTTAATCCATTCAATTTACCTAACACCACTTCCCGGCTAACCTGGATTTCACTCAGTTCCTCCATCTCATTTGACCTGCGGTCCCCTGCTATTTCCGGCAGATTATTTATGTCTTCCTTAGTGAAGACAGAACCAAAGTAGTTATTCAATTGGTCTGCCATGTCCTTGTTCCCCATGATCAATTCACCTGTTTCTGACTGCAAGGGACCTACATTTGTTTTAACTCATCTTTTTCTCTTCACATATCTATAAAAACTTTTACAGTATGTTTTTATGTTCCCTGCCAGTTTTCTTTCATAATCTATTTTCCCTTTCCTAATTAAGCCCTTTGTCCTCCTCTGCTGAACTCTGAATTTCTCCCAGTCCTCTGGTAGGCTGCTTTTTCTGGCTAATTTGTACGCTTCGTCTTTTGTTTTGATACTATCCCTGATTTCCCTTGTTATCCACGGATGCACTACCTTCCCTGATTTATTCTTTTGCCACACTGGAATGAACAATTGTAGTTCATCCATGCAGTCTTTAAATGCCTTCCATTGCATATCCACCGTCAACCCTTTCAGAATCAATTGCCAGTCTATCTTGGCTAATTCACGTCTCATACCCTCAAAGTTACCTTTCTTTAAGTTCAGAACCCTTGTTTCTGAATTAACAAGGTCACTCTCCATCCTAATGAAGAACTCAACCATATTATGGTCACTCTTGCCCAAGGGGCCACGCACAACAAGACTGCTAACTAACCCTTCCTCATTGCTCAATACCAGTCTAGAATAGCCTGCTCTCTCGTTGGTTCCTCTACATGTTGGTTTAGAAAACTATCCCGCATACATTCCAAGAAATCCACTTCCTCAGCACCCCTGCCAATTTGATTCACCCAATCTATATGTAGATTGAAGGCACCCATTATAACTGTTTTACCTTTGTTGCACGCATTTCTAATTTCCTGTTTGATGCCATCCCCAACTCTACCACTACTGTTAGGTGGCCTGTACACAACTCCCACTAGCATTTTCTGCCCCTTAGTGTTTCGCAGCTCTACCCATACTCCACATCCTCCAAGCTAATGAAATGCCTCTTTCTGTGCTGTATCTCTAAAGTGGAGATTGACTGGTTCTTGATTAGTAAATAAGGGTGTCAAAAGTTACAAGACAGTACTGGAGTTACTCGAATGCGGTGTTACGAGTGGCGCAGCGGTGGAGTTGCTGCCACGCAGCGCCTGAGTCCTGCGTTCAATCCTGACTGGGTGCTGTCTGTATGGAGTTGGTACGTTCTCTCGGACTGTGGGCTTTCTCCAGGTGCTCCAGTTTCCTCCCACACAAGACCTACATGTTTGTAGGTTAATTGGCTTTGGTAAATTGTTCCTTGTGTGTGTGTAGGATAGTGCTGGTGTACGCTGTGATCGCTGGTCGGCGCAGACTCGGTGGGCCGAAGGGCCTGTTTCTGCGGTTTCTCTAAAGTAAAACAAACTGGCATTAAATGAATTGATCAACTGAGTCTTGTTTTTAATCTTGCCATGTATTAATACTACCTGTTGACTCCATCTAGAATAACACAGTGAGCATGGAACTGAGGATTGATGGAATTGATGAATCAAAGAGGATTATTGTTATAGAACGCATTCCAGTGAACTGTTCCCGGCAATCTCAAATAGATCCAGTGACTAGTAAGTTGAATATTTTGTAATTGCAAACCAGGAAAATGAGCTTTCTGTTTGCATACACTTTGTATTCAGTTTAGAGTTCATGTGAGAAGTTTTCTGTGTACTCGAATCAAGAGACAAAATTCCAATGTGTTAATGACTGGTATTTCACTTGATCTTGTTTTGTTTTTTAAAGCTAACTTAATACTTTACAACCATGCACAAAGCTGGAGTAACTTCATCTGCAGGATAAATGACTAAAAATGTAATTATTGTGGCCTTGTCAGACATAAGGCTTAGCACTACACGCTACAAATCCCAGTTGTGGAGACATCGTTGTCTCGTTGTAGGACATTGATCATTCTTTTTATTCTGGATTTTAATTTGTGTATTGTGTTTTTTTAATATATAATCTATGATGCTTTTATAAGTGATATACTAAGATTTTATATGCACTTTATGATTTTGATATGCAATGTAATTTTATGTAATGTCCCTTGTCTGGACCTTGAGTCTGAAATAAAATGTATTATAACTCAGCAGGACAGGCAGCATCTTTGGAGAGAAGAAATGGGTGACGATTTGGGTCGAGACCCTTCTGTTGAATCACTAGCTAGTGCTAATATTTCTAATTGTGGGAGGTGTTTGGAGATGCCCCAATTGGTCAAACTGACAACATTGAGTTAGAGCGGTAGAGTTGCTGCCTTGCAGCACCAGAGACTCTGATTCACTCCCGACTTCCTGGTACTGTCTGTGCAGGGTTTTCTCTGGATGCTCATATTTCCTCCCACCCTCAAGACTTGTAGGTTAATTGCCTTTGGTTTAAAAAAAAAAGTTATTGACCCTAGCCCATAGGATAGTTGGTGTAAGGGATGATTGCAGGTCAGTTAGCTGAAGGGCCTGTTTCTGCGTTGTATCTCTACACTAAATCCAGCACAGTCGGTGTATGAGTAGTTGGCCAATGCTTGATCCAGAGTAGCATGATTTTGCAACTGAATGTAATCTCGTAGTTAAACAGTCCAGTCACTTAACATGTACTAATGTTGCTACTCCTGCAGGTCTCGTTACTCCAGTGTTTGTGAAGCCAACCATGATCGGCACTCCCAGCGTTGTTACTCGAGTCGTGAAGCCAGCCAATGTCACCATTCATTCTGGTGCTGTCACCCCCATCGTTGTGAAGCAGTTGAGTCGTGCCACTCCAGTGGTCACGAAGCCAGCCATCATCGCCACTCCTAGTGCCATTACTCCTGTTGTGAGACCATCTCGCGTCACCACTCCTAGTGCCGTCACTCCCATGGTTGTGAAGCCAGCCAATGTCACCACTCTTGTCATTACTCCAGTAGTGAAGCCCACCAGTGTCGCCACTCCTGCAAGTGTCACTCCATTGGTTGTGAAGCCTGCTGGTGGTACTACTACTGCAGGCATGGTCACTCCGCTCATGAAGCCAACCAATGCCACTCGTCCCGGTGCCATCCCTCCTGTGAAGCCGTTCAATGTCACCACTCCTGCAGGTGTGACTCCCGTGGTTGTGGAGCCAGTCACTGCTGTCACTCCTGGTGTTGTCACTCCAGTTGTGAGGCCAGCTAATGTGACCACTCCTGGTGTTGTCACTCCAGTCTTGAAGCCAACAAATGTCACTGCTCCTGGTGTTACTCCCATGGTTGTGAAACCAGCCAATGGTACTACTCCTAGAGGTATCGTTACTCCAGTAGAGAAGCCAACCAATGTCACCACTCCTGGTGCTGTTACTCCCATGGTTGTGAAGCCAACTAGAGCCACTGCACCTGGAGAAGTCACTCCTGCTGTGAAGCCACCCCATGTCACCACTCCTGCAAGTGTTACTCCTGTGGTCGTGAGGCCAGCCAATGTGACTACTCCTGGAGGTGTTGTTACTCCACGAGTGAAGCCAGCCAATGTAACTTCAGCAGGTGTTGTCACTCCAATCTTGAAGTCAACCAATGCCACTACTCCTAGGATCATCACTCCTGTGGTTGTGAAGCCAGCCAACATCACCACTCCTGGAGTCGTCACTCCAATTGCAAGGCCAACCAATGTAACTGCTGCAGGTGTTACTACCATGGTTGTGAAGCCAACCAATGTCACTGCCCTTCGAGTCAGCACTCCTGTTGTCATGAATACAGCACATGCCACTACTCATAGTGTTACTCCAGTTGTGAAGCCAGCAGTTGTCACCACTCCCATGCTTGTGAAGCCAGCCAATACCACCGCTCCTGGTGTTACTCCAGTCGTGAAGCCAGCCAGCATCACCACTCCTAGAGTCATCACTCCTGATGTCATGAAGCCAGCTGATGTCACCACTCCTGGTGTCGTTACTCCTATGGTTGTGAAGCCAGCCACTGCCGCTACTCCCAGAAGTGTTACTCCAGTTGTGAAGCCAACCAATATCGCCACTCCTGGTGTTACTCCTGATGTGAAGCCAACTAATGTCACTGCTCCAAGAGTCATCACTCCTGTGGTCATAAAGCCAGCCATTGCAACCACTCCTGGTGTCATTACTCCAGTTGTGAAGCCTGCCAACATCACCACTCCTGGAGTCATCACTCCTGAGGTCGTGAAGCCAGCTGATGTCACTACTCCCAAACGTGCTACTCCAGGAGTGAAGCCAACCAATGTCACCTCTCCTGCTGTTACTCCCATGGTTGTGAAGCCAACTGACATCGCCACTCCTAGAGTCATCACTCGTGAGGTCGTGAAGCCAGCCAATGCCACCACGCCTGGTGTCATTACTCCAGTTCTGAAGCCAGCCAGTGGCACCCCCTCGGGTCAAAGAATCGATGGAGGTATGATTTGTGTAAACACTTAAGCCATGGTTAATGCCTGGGGTTGAAATACAAATGGCAGCTTCCATTATATTGCCAGTAGCCATAATAGAGATAGAGCATTGTTGCATTTGATTCAATAATACAACTTGGGAATAAATAGACCTCTGCCATCAAAACAGTCAAATACTGCTCCCATTTGATGCTTTAAGTATGAAATGCCTGCAAAGACAATACTACTGCTAATGGGAATTGTGAAATAGAACATCTAGATTCTTGTGTGACCTTTATGGCCAAGTTACTAGCACTGGGACAATGTCTAACATTTAGGTTTTGGCCTTTAATCTTTCACCTTTAAAGTGGCATCACGGGTAGATGTGATGGTCGAGAAGGCTTTCAGCGCATTGGCCTTTGTCGGAGTATTGAGGGCAGAAATTGGGAGGCCATGTTACAGCTGTATGAAACATTGAAGCCATGTTTGGAGTATTGTATTTAGGTTTAGTCACGATGTTATATGAAAGATGTTGTCAAGCTGGAAAGGGTGCAGAGAAGATTTACAAGGAAGTTGCCAGAATTCTATGGCCTGAGCTATCGGGAGAGGTTGAGAAGGCTAGCACTTTACTCGTTAGAGCGCTGGAGGCTGAGGAGTGATCTTATAGAGGTGTATAAAATCATGAGAGGAATAGATGAGGTAAATGTAGTCTTTAGCCCAGGGTAGGGGAATCGAGAACTAGAGGACATGGATTTAAGGTGAGCAGGGAAAGATTTAATTGTAACCTAAGGGGTAACTATTTCTCCACAAGGGGTGATGGTTGTATGGAACAAGCTACCAGAGGAGGTAGTTGAGGTGGGTAACATTACATTTAAGAGACATTTATTATGTCATAAGGGATAGGAGTAAAATTAGGCCATTTGGCCCATCAAGTCTATTCCACCATTCAATCATGGCTGAACAATCTCTCTCTTAATCCCATTCTCCGGCGTTCTCCCCATAACCTCTGACACCTGTTGGCCAGTATGGACAAGTTGGGCCGAAGGATCTGTTTCCACACTATGACCATAATGGCTTCTTCCCTTCTGTCAGGCTTTTGAACATGTGGATAGGATGAGTTTAGTTATGGGTTGAGTATGGGCAGATGGATCTAGAATAGATGGTCCATGTTGGCCGACATGGGCTAGTTGGGCTGAATGGCCTATTTCCACGCTGTATAGAAAACATAGAAAACATAGAAATTAGGTGCAGGAGTAGGCCATTCGGCCCTTCGAGCCTGCACCGCCATTCAATATGATCATGGCTGATCATCCAACTCAGTATCCCGTACCTGCCTTCTCTCCATACCCTCTGATCCCTTTAGCCACAAGGGCCACATCTAACTCCCTCTTAAATATAGCCAATGAACTGGCTTCGACTACCCTCTGTGGCAGAGAGTTCCAGAGATTCACCACTCTCTGTGTGAAAAAAGTTCTTCTCATCTCGGTTTTAAAGGATTTCCCCCTTATCCTTAAGCTGTGATCCCTTGTCCTGGACTTCCCCAACATCGGGAGCAATCTTCCTGCATCTAGCCTGTCCAACCCCTTAAGAATTTTGTAAGTTTCTATAAGATCCCCTCTCAATCTCCTAAATTCTAGAGAGTATAAACCAAGTCTATCCAGTCTTTCTTCATAAGACAGTCCTGACATCCCAGGAATCAGTCTGGTGAACTTTCTCTGCACTCCCTCTATGGCAATAATGTCCTTCCTCAGATTTGGAGACCAAAACTGTACGCAATACTCCAGGTGTGGTCTCACCAAGACCCTGTACAACTGCAGTAGAACCTCCCTGCTCCTATACTCGAATCCTTTTGCTATTAAAGCTAACATACCATTCGCTTTCTTCACTGCCTGCTGCACCTGCATGCCTACTTTCAATGACTGGTGTACCATGACACCCAGGTCTCGCTGCATCTCCCCTTTTCCTAGTCGGCCACCATTTAGATAATAGTCTGCTTTCCTGTTTTTGCCACCAAAATGGATAACCTCACATTTATCCACATTATACTGCATCTGCCAAACATTTGCCCACTCACCCAGCCTATCCAAGTCACCTTGCAGTCTCCTAGCATCCTCCTCACAGCTAACACTGCCCCCCAGCTTAGTGTCATCTGCAAACTTGGAGATATTGCCTTCAATTCCCTCCTCCAGGTCATTAATATATATTGTAAATAGCTGGGGTCCCAGCACTGAGCCTTGCGGTACCCCACTAGTCACTAGTATGACTCTATGGATAAGATCAGCTGCCATTTAAGATTCTGTCTCGACTGAATAGTACAGCTTTGGCTGGTTCTCATTGCATGGTATTCATTCTAACCTCTGCAGAGAAACCAGCAATATGTGCTGTTGATGCTAAAGACCGCCTGCCCTGTAGTGACATCCCGCTGGGTGAGAAGGCTTGTAACGCCAAAGGATGCTGTTATGACCCAGATGATGAGGCAACTGCTTGCTTTTATGGAAAAACGGGTCAGTTTTAATCTAAATGTGTGCTTGTTCATGAACCAGATGGTGCACTCAGTCTGGATAGCCTAAAGGGCCTGTCCCACTGTACGAGGTAATTCAAGAGTTCTCCCGAGTTTTCCCCTGATTTGAACTCGAAGAATGTCCGTAGTGGGTCCGTAGGAGTTTGTGGATGTATCGTAGCGGCTCCTAATGCTAACGGTAGGTACTTGGGAAATCCGGTAAACTCGTGACGTTTTTTCAACACTGAAAAATGTCCACGAGTATAAAAATACTCGTGATGAGAAATTTTACTTTTTACTCGTACGAGCCACTACGAGACATCCACGAACTCCTACGGACATTCTCCGAGTTTGAATCGGGGGGGGGGAAAACGCAGGAGAACTCTTGAATTGCCTCATACAGTAGGACAGGCCCTTTAATCAACAATTTTGTACTTGGAATAAGAGGTTCGTGCAATAAAACATAATGGGAGATAATTAATGTCTGAGATTTGAAGAGCTTCCTTCAGAGGTAACCACCACTTGAAATAGTTGCCCTCAGGAAATACCTCCTTGAAAGTGGCTTTATGGGTGGATGGGGTGGTCAAAAAGGCTTTTGGCACTTTGGACTTCATCGGTCAGGGTATAGACATTGGGAGGTCATGTTGCAGTTATATAAGATGTTGGCCATATTTGGGGTAGTGTTCAGTTTTGGGCACCATGTTGTAGGAAAGGTATTGTCAAGCTGGAAAAGGTGCAGGGAAGGGTTTACAAGGATGTTGTCAGGATTTGAGGTCCTGAACTATGGGGAGAAATTGAGCAGGCTAGGACTCTATTCCTTGGAGCACATGTTGGCCAGTATGGATAAGTTGGGCCGAAGGGTCTGTTTCCACACTGACTATAATCACTTCTTCCCCTGTTATCTGGGCTTCTGAACAGCTCTTCCATAAGCTAGGGTACTGTCCAATTCGCCTCTACCCCACGGCGGACATTGGACTTTGCCTATGGGACTGGAGTGTTGCATGTTGAGAACTATATTCTGCGGCTCCATCTTCCCCTTTGCTCTGCCTCTTGTGTTTAAGTTTGAACTGATAGTATGTGCTGTTCGGATAGCATGCGAAGCTTTTAGCTGTGCCTCTGTACATGTGACAATTGTAACCCCAATTCCATTCTATTCCCAGCTTATATTGACTGTGCGAATGAGGGGCTATTCACAATTGTAGTCCCCAAGGTTGCGACAGTGCCGTCACTTGATCTTGCCTCCGTCGTGTTGGTGAACGGCACGAGTTCTGAGTGTGCTCCCGTAATGCGGACAACGGAGTTTGTCATCTTCAGCTTTCCCCTCGATGCATGTGGGAGCATACAAACTGTAAGTTTCTCGCTCTCTCTTTGGTTTGGGGGGGGGTGTTGAGGTTGGCATGCAGGCGGCAGGAATTGAGCGTTCTTGTTTCGTAGGTGACTGGGTCCATCGTGACTTACCAAGTGGACGTGGTAGCAAGGAGGAAAATCCAGAAAGGAGCGCGCGGCTCAATAACCAGAGACAGTACCTTCAGGTGAGACTTGCAATGGACCAGATCCAGCCTTTGGCTTTAACTTCCTGGAAATGATCTGATCTGAATTTGGAACCAGGATTGGATCCGTGCAAAGCTGTGTTGATCACCTTGTTGTATCTCCATAATTTAACTTTCATCTTCATGATTTGCTGAAACTCTTTTCCTCATCTGGCCACTCCATCAGATAGACACAACGCTGGAGTAACTCAGCGGGACAGGCAGCATCTCTGGAGAGAGGAATGGGTGACATTCCATGTTGAGTTCACTCTGGGCAGCACGGTTGCATAGCAGAGCTGCCTCCTTGCAGCACCAGAGACCCGGGTTTGATCCTGACTGAGTGCTGTGTGTATGTTCTCCCTGTGACCTGTATGTGTTTCTTCAGATCTTTGGTTTCCTCCCACACTCTAAAGGCATGCAGGTTTGTAGGCTAATTGGCTTTGTATAAATGCAAAATTGTCCCTAGTGTGTGTAGGATTGTGTTAATGTGCAGGGATCGCTGTTCAGTGTGGACTCGGTGGGCCAAAGGGCCTGTTTCCACGCTGTATCTCTAAACTAGAGCCTTGACCTGAAACGTCACCCATTCCTTCTCTCTGCCTGTCCCGCTGAGTTACTCCAGCATTTAGAGTATCTTCAGTGTAAACCGGCATCTGCAGTTGCTTCCTGCATGCTTCATCTGCCCACTCGTGCTGCATTTAATCCTGGTCATACCACAACTTGATAACAGGAACTTGTTCTACTTGTACTGGTGTTAAAGCCATCTGAGTTCTTGCTTTCCACCTTGTTGGATGTGGCTCTCTGAACAAAGACAGCACTGGAGTAACTCTGTGGGTAAGACAGAATCTCCAGGAAAACATGGTTGGGTGGTGCAGTCGTTCAGGATAACCTGGGTCACTATAACTTGTGAATGTATGAACATGAGTTCTGATTCTATAACATTTATAACTCTCTTTGCAGGTTGCATGTGAAGTGTTACTTGAGCAGCAGTGAGAACGTCCCCATAACACTGAGAGTGAACACCCTTTCTCCTCCCTCCCGTGTGATCTACGATGGTGTCCTCTATTTGGAAATGAGAATAGCTGAAGGTGACCGTGCCTTGATCGTCATCTCCATCTCCAACCCGGTTCTGGGTAAACTTGTCCTGATCTAATCTTGGTCTGTTTCTGCAGACCTGTCCTACACCACCTGGTTTGCTGATGAGGACTACCCGATAGTGAGTTACCTCCGCGAGCCGGTGTATGTGGAAGTGCGCCTTCTCCACAGGCAGGACGCCAACATTGCACTCGTACTGAACCACTGCTGGGCCACCCAGACGCAGGACCGCCATCTTGGCAAGCAGTGGAGCATCCTTGTGAATGGGCAAGTCTAACTCTAGACAGTGGAGCAACTCTTGGTTAATTGAGGGCAGGCTTCTATTTGGCCCATATCCCTCTAAACCTGTCCTATCCATGTACCTGTCTGATTGTTTCTTAAAAGTTGCGATAGTCCCTGCCCCAACTACCACCTCTGGCAGCTCGTTTCATGCACTCGCCACCCTTTGTGGGGAAAAAGGTTACCACTCAGATTCCTATTAAATCTTTCCCCTGCACCTTAAACCCATATTCCTGATTTCCCCTACTTTGGACCAGTCTACTCATTCTTACAGACTATATAACAGATGTTGGTTATAGTGGAAGGAGTGACTGCTAGGTGGCGGCAAAGACAATACCACTAATTTCTAAAGAAGAGTGGCCGTTACTTCCTCTGTTTGTATAAACTTTTGAAATCCAATCCATGATGGAATATGTGAAGACCTGCAGGAATTGGCTTTATCATGCTTTCAGTAGCTTTCATATATCTCTAAATATAACATTTAAAATGTATGAATGAACATCCCCTTCCATGGCTCGGTGGTAGAGTTGCTGCCTTGCAGCACCAGACACCCAGGTTTGATCATGACTACAGGTACTATCTGTACAGAGTTTGTACGTTCTCCCTGTGACCGCATGGATTTTCCCCAGTTTCCTCCCACACTCCCAAGACCTACAGGCTTGTAGATTAAATGGCTTCAGTAAAATTAAAATTGTAAAAATGTTTGTATTGGGTGATAGCTGGACGGCACAGACTCGATGGGCCGAAGGGCCTGTTCACTCTATCTCTAGAGTCCATGTGTATTTGGTTATGGGAGACAGTTGGCCATAATGGACGCTATTCTCCCATGGTCTGTTAGAATGTGGCTTATCTGTACTGTGAATTAATGCAATAAAAACCTTGTACTCCAGAACATAAAGCCGTTTTCTCTTTCTCTAGATGTCCATACTATGGGGACAATTATTTAACCCAGCTCCACTCGGTTGTTGCAACTCCTGAAGTGTTATTTCCAGCACATCACAAGTGGTTTGAGGTGAAAACGTTCCAGTTTGTGGATGGGAATACACGAGCCCTACTGAGTGGCGAGGTTAGGATGAACTTTGTGCAGGGCTATTGATCACACAACTTGGGCTGTGCCACTTGATGTAAATGTGTTTGTTTGTTTGTAGGTTTACTTGCATTGCAGTGCAACTGTCTGCCCCTTGTCTGATGTGGAGTGTGTCACGACCTGCCCTACTGGTAAAAGTAAGCAACTGATCGTGATTCAAATATTCTTGCTAATCTGATGTACGTGGGTATGGCGATACTTTACTAGACTGTGTAAAACAAAGATTCTGCTGCATTTGCACACAACGATAAAAGAACCATTGACTTTTACCTGCACGTAACTTCTGAACAGTCCTTCCATAAGCTAGGGTGCAGTCTTTATTTTCCACCCATCTCATTGTACACACTGGACTTTCATAAGTGGCAGGAACAGAATTAGCTCATTCAGCCCATCAAGCACACTCTACCGTTCAATCATGTGTGATTATCTTTCCCCCTCGACCCCCATTCTCCTGCCTTCTTCCCATAACCCCTAACACCTGTGTAATCCAGAATCTATCAATCTCTGCCTCTAAAAATATCTATTGTTTTAGCCTCCACAGCAGTCTGTGGCAATGAATTCCACAGATTTGCCAACCTCTGAATAAAAAATCAAAAAAAATCTTCCTAGTCGTCTTTCTAAAGGTGCATCCTTATTTTGAGGCTATGGCCTCTGGTACTAGACTCTCCCACTAGTGAAAACATCCACTCTATCCAAGCCTTTTGCTATTCAGGAAGTTTCAATGAGGTCCTCTTCATCCTTAAACTTTCTCTGGAACTGTTGCACTCAATGGTGGCAAACTAATATATTCTGCATGCTAGCACGTTTTTCTTTTCTCTACCTTTTTCTACGTGTTTGGCCTGATTGAATTTATAGCATTATCTGATTTGAGATGGCACAAGTGTTTTTTTGCTGTACCTTGGTACACGACAATATATGGATGTTATTGGGGGGGGGGGGGCAGGAGAATGGGGTTGAGGGAAGGATGGGTGCACCATGAATGAATGGTGGGGTAGTCTTGATGGGCTGAGTTGTCTAATTCTGCTCCTGGAACTAAATTTTACCGCTAAGCTAGCTTTTGCCTTTTGGCCCACTGTCTTCCCAGTCTGACGTGACTGGTCCTGACCCAAAATGTGATCGATCCTTTTTCTCCAGAGATGCTGCCAGGCCCACTGAGTTACTCCAGCACTTTGCATCTATCTGAAGTGGCTCTGAATTTGCTTTCCCCCTCCTTGCTCGATATCCAAGAATTCCACTGGTGAATGAATCACTAGTGTTTCCACTTGATTGGAACAGCAGTCTAAATATGTTTTGTAAGCTAGCAGGATTTCAGTCGGCTCATGTGCAGAAACCTTTCTCTACAGGAACGGTCAGAAGTTCGGGGGACTTTGTGCCAATTGAATCCCGTGACCAACGTCTGGTGACTTTGAAAAAGTCCATAATCTTCTCTCCTGAAGAGAAGACTGCTGCAGTGTCTTACCAAGCAAACGGTATGAAATGTTCTATCTATTCCAAAACACACAAGCAAATTTAATGCAGTCTATTTAAGATTTCTCCAAGGTCCAAACTAGCTAGTTTTGTGTTCAAGCTGTTTTCTATCACTGTTCGTGCATCATACAACATGGAAACGTGTCCCAACTTGCCCATCCCAAACAGTAGATATTATTGATGTTTCTATTGATAACAATAGATGCTGCTGTACTTCAGACTTTTATTGTTCAGTTGAGCTTGTTGCCAAATATCAAGCCATCAATGTTTGCACTTGAAGTGGAGGATAGCTTTTTTGCCTGTATCTGCCTCTATAGTAAAACGGGCCAGTTATATTGAATTGCAAATGCTCTAATTATAGCTTGGACTGCCATATTCCTGAAGGTAGTCACATAACCACATTGCATATCTGTGCCCTGACATGGAGCATTTTATGCTGGTGTCCAGAACCACCATTTGGACAACTTTTTGGTAACGCTCATCTTAATCATTAGGATAAATTATAGAAACATCAAA
This sequence comes from Malacoraja senta, assembly GCA_038087875.1. NCBI lineage: Eukaryota > Metazoa > Chordata > Chondrichthyes > Rajiformes > Rajidae > Malacoraja > Malacoraja senta. The sequence goes on from CM075982.1 coordinate 30,041,257, forward strand.
TGGAAACTCTGGACTTGAGGGTCCCAATGTAAAATGTCTCCTCTCCATGATCTCCAGAGAGATCCTCTGGTGCAGTCGTAGTTACTGCCTTGCAACACCAGAGATCCAGGTTCTATCCTTGCTACAGGCGCTGTCTGTACAGAGTATGTACATTCTCCCCATGGCCTGCGTGGGTTTTCTCTGGGAGCTCGGGTTTCCTCCCACACTCCCAAGATGTGCAGGTTTGTAGGCTAATTGGCTTAGTATAATTGTGAATTGTCCCTTGGACTGTAGGATAATGTAAATGTGCAGGGATCGATGGTCAGCATGGATTTGGTGGGCTGAAGGGCCTGTTGCTGTATCTCAAACTAGAAATATGCTGCCTGACTGAGTTACTCCAGCACTGTCATGGAGTCGTACAGCATGGAAACGGGTCCTTTGGCCCAACTTGCCCTCACTGGCCAACGTGTCCCAGCTACTAGCCCACATGCCTGCGTTTGGCCCATATCCCTCCAAACATGTCCTGTCCATGTACCTGTTTCTCAAACGTTGCGGTAATACCTGCCTCAACTAGCTCCACTGGCAGCTCGTTCCATACCCCCAGCACCCTTTGTGGGGGGGAAATGTTACCCCTCGGCATTCCTATACAATAAATGGAGCAGTTACATAGATACATAGAAAATAGGTGCAGGAGTAGGCCATTCGGCCCTTCGAGCCTGCACCGCCATTCAATATGATCATGGCTGATCATCCAACTCAGTATCCCGTACCTGCCTTCTCTCCATACCCCCTGATCCCCTTAGCCACAAGGGCCACATCTAACTCCCTATTAAATATAGCCAATGAACTGGCCTCAACTACCCTCTGTGGCACAGAGTTCCAGAGATTCACCACTCTCTGTGTGAAAAAGTTTTTCCTCATCTCGGTCCTAAAGGATTTCCCCCTTATCCTTAAGCTGTGACCCCTTGTCCTGGACTTCCCCAACATCGGGAACAATCTTCCTGCATCTAGCCTGTCCAACCCCATAAGAATTTTGTACGTTTCTATAAGATCCCCTCTCAATCTCCTAAATTCTAGCGAGTATAAGCCAAGTCTATCCAGTCTTTCTTCATATGAAAGTCCTGACATCCCAGGAATCAGTCTGGTGAACCTTCTCTGCACTCCCTCTATGGCTATAATGTCCTTCCTCAGATTTGGACTATAATGTCCCTCCTCAGATTTGTATCATTACAAATGATCAGTTGTATCATTATCCTTCCAATGGTGTTGTTATTAAAGTCAGCCTTTCTATCTCTCTACAGAAAATGTTGCTGCCAACATCCTCCTTGCTGCAGCTGTGATATCACTGACTCTGGCTCTGATTACTGGACTTGTTTTATGTTGGAACTGTAAACAAATGCACAAATCGTAGTTTAACCGTGAAGTTTGCTCTGATATGCAGCAAGATATTGAGCCCCTTTAATTCAAATGTCGCTGAACAATTTGGAGTTGCTTTCTCCAGAACAGTTATGTCCTTGACAGTTTGGGCCAGGATCAAACTTGGTGTTAATTGGTTTTCTGCTGCTACAAGATGATATCCTTTGGTGTTTTGTATGTTTTTTATATATGATTATTTCTAAGGTGAGTATTTCTGGGGCTTTGGATTTGTGCATACTGTACCATAAACAAAAAATAAATTCTTGACTCTATTCACTGTCTTGGCTGCAAATATTTAAACCTTCCACAGAGGAGGGTTTGGTTCTATACTTGACTGCACAAATCGTGAGGAATAGATCGGGTAGACGCACAGTCTCGTCCCCAGAGAAGGGAATCGAGAACCCCAGGACATGGGTTTAAGGTGAAGGTGAGGGGGGAAGATTAAATAGGAACCTGAGGGGTAATTTTTTTTCTCAAAGGGTGATGGGTGTATGGAATGAGCTGCTGGAGGAGGTAGTTGCAGCTGGGACTATCACAATGTTTAAGAAAACTGTTAGACAGGCACATGGATCAACACTCACTAAAATCAACAACCCCACTCTCACTATCGACGGCACCACTGTCTCCCCATCTCCTCAGGCACGCAACCTTGGCGTGACCTTTGACTCGACCCTCTCCCTTGCGCCTCACATCCGCCATGTTGTCAAATCATCATTTTTTCACCTCTGCAACATTGCAAAAATCAGATTGTCTCTCACACCCCCCGCTGCTGAAAGACTCATCCATGCCTTCATCTCCTCCCGACTGGACTACTGTAACTCTCTTCTTTTCGGAATCAATTCCAGCAGCATCAAACGACTCCAACTGGTCCAAAATGCAGCCACTCGACTCATTACCCACACCAAATCCTGGCACCACATCACCCCAGTTCTCAAAGAACTTCACTGGCTTCCCATTTCCCACCGGATCACCTACAAAATCCTGGTCCTCACCTACAAAGCCCTCAACAACCTGCCCCCCCCTTTATCTCATTGACCTCCTCTCCCCCTACCAACCCTCACGGTCCCTCAGATCCACATCAGCTGGTCTCTCCATTCCGAAATCAAACCTCTGCACTTTTGGAGGCAGAGCCTTCTCCAGGGCAGCTCCCAGGCTCTGGAATTCCCTCCCACAACCGGTCTGAAATTCTGAGTCCCTCACCATCTTCCAGTCCTGCCTCAAGATCCATCTCTTCACCTCTGCATACCCTTAGTCCCATGTTCCCCTCCCCTCTGTCTTACTGCTCTATTTTGTTTTGTTTATTCCTGACTCTCAATTGTAAAGCGACTTTGAGTCCTGAAAAGCGCTATATAAATAAACTATTATTATTATTATGGATGGGACTGGTTTGGAGGTATATGGGCCAAACGCAAGCGGGTGGGAATAGTGTAGATCGGACATGTTGGGCTGAAGGGCCTGTTTCCATGCTGTGACACTATAACTTTGACTGGAGCAAAAATCTGAAATTGTTACAATGGGGCAAGATTTCCACCAACCAGTGCCTTGTGGGATAAAGTATAATACGTAATGTCTGTTAACAATTGTATTGGTACAAAACTTCAGGTCTGGAGGCCCAGTTACCCGTAGGTGTTCCAATTGTAATAAGACTATGTAGTATTCCACTTGGGCTGCTTAAACTCAACAGTAAGGAACTACATCTTGTATTTCACTTGGGTAGCTTGCCAAGCCAATAGTATGAACCCTAAAGATATATGCAAAGTGCTGGAGTGACACGGCATCTCTGGAGAAAAAGGATGAGAGTTTTGGATCGGAACCCTTCGAATTATTGAACTTTCCAATTTTGGGTAACCTCTAACCTGCCCCTCTGCCCCACCTGGACTCTCACCTGTTTCTCCCTTCTGCCACTGCCTACATTCCTCTCCTCTGGCTTCACAATCTGCAGCTCTTCTAACCTGTCTCTTGCCTTCTGTTCTTGTCTGTTTCAACCATCTGCTGATCAAACCCCTCCCTTCCCTATTACCTGCCCCACTATGTCCTTGTGCCTCTCCTTCTCCAGCTTTCTTCTTCCCTGCTACAATCCTTCTGAAGGGCCTTGACCCAAAACATCACCTATCCATGTTCCCCAGAGATGCTGCCTGACCTGAGTTACTCCAGCACTTTGTCCTTCTGTGCAATAAGGATAATTGTAGTGCAATGCTAGCTTGATTTCTATACACTACAGTGGTTGAGCCTGTACTTTATTGAACACTCTTCAGGCTGGTGCCTTTGTGTCAGCCAGTCGCTCTTCTAAACCTGACCATTGAAATATCAGAAACATGATTTTAAGATGCATGGGAGTAACTTGGAAACTAGGTGCAGGAGTAGGCCATTTGGCCCTTCGATATGGTCATGGCTGATCTCCCAAATCAATAGCCCGTTCCTGCTTTCTCCCCATTTCCCTTGATTCCGTTAGCCCCAAGAGCTCTATCTAACTCTCTCTTGAACATCAAGTGAATTGGCCTCCACTGCCTTCTGTGGCAGAGAATTCCACAGATTCTCAACTCTCTGGGTGAAAAGGTTTTTCCTAATCTCCGTCCTAAATGGCCTACCCCTTATTCTTAAACTGTGACACCCCCCCGGGTTCTGGGCTCTGCCAACATCGGGATAAAAATTCCTGCATCTAGCCTATCCAGTCCCTTAATGTTATTTTTTTATAAAATAAGATCCCCTCTCGTCCTAAATTCCAGTGAATATAAGACCAGTCAACCATTCTTTCATCGTATGTTGGTCCCACCATCCCGGGAATTAAGCTGGTGAACCTACACTGCACATCTCAATAGCAAGAATGTCCTTCCTCAAATTAGGAGACCAAAACTGCACACAATGCTCCAGGTGTGGTCTTGCCTAGGTCCTAAACAACTGCAGTAGGACCTCCTTGCTCCTATACTCCAATCTTCTCCCTATGAAGGCCAACATGACATTAGCTTTCTTCACTGCATGCTGTACCTGCATGCTTACTTTCAGTGACTGATGTACAAGTACACGCAGGTTTCATCACACCTCCCCTTTTCCTAAACTGACGCCATTCAGATAAATCTGCCTTGTTCTTGCCATCATTGGATAAACTCATTTATCCACCTTATACTGCACCTGCCCACTCGCCCAACCTATCCAAGTCACCCTGCAGCCTCATAGCATCTTCCTCTCGGCTTGCACTGTCACCCAGCTTTGTGCCAGCTGTAAACTTGGAGATGTTACATTTAACAGTGACTTTTATCGCATGGACAAAGAACTGGCTTTCTGATAGACGACACAGGCTCAAGTGGTGCAGCTGGGTGAGCTGATGCCATGCGGTACCAGAGACCTGGGTTCGATCCTGACCTCGGGTGTTGGTGTGCAGTTTGCATGTTCTTCCTGTGAACACATGGGTTTCCTCCGGGTGCTCTGGTTTCATCCCACATCCCAAAGATGTGTGGGTTTGTAGGTTAACTGGCCTCCAAGTTGCCCTTATAGGGTGGTACCGCAGTAGGGTTGCTACCTTCCAGTGCCAGAGACCCGGGTTTGATCCTGACCAAGGGTGCTGTCTGTACCGAATTTGTACGTTCTCCTTGTGATCGTGTGGGTTTCCTCCCACACTCCAGACCTACAGTTTTGTAGGTTAATTGGCATCAGTAAAATTGTAAATTGTTCCTGGTGTGTACAGGGTGGTTGCTGGTTGGCTGGAGGGCCATGCATCTCTGAATTCTAAAGATGGGGTTGTGTTGGAAGGACAACTGAAGGAGTTTCTTCTATTGCTCTCCCTATGAGTGTCTGCCAGTGGAGGTTTTCCCCTTTAACCCATACTGAGTGGGTTAACTAGCCTCTGCCCCCTAGTGGAGCTTAATGGTATTATCTGGTGAGAACTTTCAGTTTAATTTATTGTCACGTGTACCGAGGTGCAGTAAAAAGCATTTTGTTGCATGCTAGCTAGTCGGTGGAAGGACGATACATAATTACAATCGATCCATTTACAGTGTATAGATGCATGATCAGGGAATAATGTTTAGTGCAAGGTAAAGCCAGCAAAGTCTGATCAATCAAGGATATTGGAGGAACATCAGAGGTAGATGGTAGTTTGGGTCTGCTCTCTGGTTGTGGTAGAATGATTCAGTTGACTGATAACAGCTGGGAAGGATTCGGGCAGCACTGACATAGCAGTATGGTGACCCGGGTTTGATCCTCACTGCAGATGCTGTCTACGGAGATTGTAACTGGGGTTCCCCCCCAACTCTCAACACGTGCGAGTTTGTAGGTTAATTGGCTTTAGTAAAATTGTGAATTGTCCTTGGTGTATAGGTTAGTGTTATTGTACAGGGTAATCGCTGGTCGATGCAGACTCTGGGCTGTAAGGCCTGTTTCCACACTCTATCTCTAAGTCTAACCAATGGGTTTGTGTAAAAGATCAGTGCAGAATCTAAGCTGGAAGGCCTGTTTCTGTGTTATTTCACTCTGTGATTGAGCATCCATATTTGTTCTGGACAGCATGCAAATGGCCCAACTCGTCCACACCAACCAAGGTGCCTACCTGAGCTAGTCCATTTGACCCGAGTCTCTAAACTAGAACTTTTTAAACAATTTCAGTGTCATTCACCCTTGAGTCTTTATCACAAATTTTCATTCGTCTCTCAACTAAATTGTCTTATGCTTTTTGGTAATTTCCATCTTATTCTCCCTTGTGTATAAATTTTATATAATTAATTTTATCACATGAGCAAAAAACATAAATTAACTCATTTCTTAAGTGTTTATTTTATTCAACTTTTTGAACATCCTGAAAATGTGTTTTTTTTAAACTAGGAGTGAAAAAAAAAGTTTTAATTACCATGAGTTGGCAAATCATTCGATTACAATGATAAAACCATTCCAGCGTCTAAGTACTGGGCTTCAGCCCCATCCTATCCTTTCGGGCTTTGATTACTGCAGTTTTTTTCCTTGGAAAACGAGTTTAAAAAAACCTTATGGTCTTCCCTAAAAGATTATATTGCAGTAAATTTGGGAAATATCCTGCTACTTTGAAATGAGAAAACCATAGGTTGAGAGAAAACATCTCAAATTTCCAGCTCCACTGCCACTAAAACCAATAAGAGCTTACTAAACCACTTTAATGGCAATGCCTTTTAAGTATAGAAAAATATATATAAATGGCTGAATAAATTAAGTAATTCACCCCAAAATTTCATTCACCCTTCGGTGAACCGTTCACCAGTTTAAGAAGCATTGTGGTAAACCATTGTGGTGAAATGTTGATCTGCATACTAGCCTCCTACCACAAGGTGGTGGTATTTTCACCTTTAATCAGACTTGGTAAATACACAGGGCTAGTGAAAAAAAATGGAATTACTTACTTTCTATCAGTGATGCCAAGAATAGCTCTGCACAAGTCTCTTATTCCAAGTATAATCTAATTGTACCAATTAGAGGCCTGCGCTTGGAATACTCCAGGATGAAATCACTCACGATTGGGAAATCTAACAGACATTTGTATGGGAACGAACTGCAGATGCTGTTTTTTACTGAAGATGGATACAAAGTGCTGGAGTAACTCAGCAGTTTGGGCAGCATCGCTGGAGAAAAAGGAGGATGACATTTTATGTCGGGACCCTTCAGACCATTTGTGTCAATACTCAATATCTTATTGAAACGTATAAGATTATTAAGGGTTTGGACACACTAGAGGCAGGATGTTGGGGGCGTCCAGAACCAGGGGCCACAGTTTAAAAAATAAGGGGTAAGCATTTAGAATGGAGACAAGGAAACACTCTTCCCACAGAGTTGTGAGTCTGGAATTCTCTGCCTCGGAGGGCGGTGGAGGCCGGTTCTCTGGATACTTTCAAGAGAGCTAGATAGGGCTCTCAAAGATAGTGGAGGCAGGGGTTATGGGGAGAAGGCAGGAACGGGGTACTGATTGTGGATGATCAGCCATGTTCACATTGAATGGCGGTGCTGGCTCGAAGGGCCGAATGGCCTACTCCTGCACCTATTGTCTATTGTCAACCAAATTGCTGCAGAATCCTGTCCGCTTAAATGGTCCACTCCAGTCAGACAATGCCAAAGCCAGATGAGCAAGGGGCTGCAGTCTAAAGTAGGGACGATAGTTCATGCTCATATGTTCTAGGAACAGAATAAGACCATTCGGCCCATCAAGTCTACTCTGCCATTCAATCATGGCTGATCTATCTTTCCCTCTCAACCCCATTATCCTGCCTTCTCCCCATAATCTCCCTGACACCCTTACTCATCAAGAATATCCCATTCATGGAAACATACACTCCACATCCAGGCCTTTCACTATTTGGTATGTTTCAATGGAGTCCAGCCCGCATCTTTCTAAACTCCAGGTGCCAGATGTTGTTGGTTGTGGGGGTTTGCACTTCATCATCCACCCTGGACAAAGATACAGGCGGATACGAGGTTGGTCAAAGTTCTCAGGAAGCAGACGTTTGGGGAAGATATATCCACCAGAAGGTAGAGAAGCTGAACGGTCCTTCCATCAGCTAGGGTGCTGTCCCATTCACCTCTACCCCATTGTGGACATTTGACTGTGTCTATGGAACTGGTGCGCTACAATGCTGTCACCATCATCCAGATCATTGATGTACATGACAAACAACAGTTGACCCAACACAGACCCCTGAGGCACCCCACTAGTCACCGGCCTCCAACCTGACAAACAGCCATCCACCATTACTCTCTGGCATCTCCCATTCAGCCACTGTTGAATCCATCTTGCTACTCCACCATTAATACCCAACAATTGAATCTTAACCAACCTTCCATGAGGAACCTTGTCAAAGGCCTTACTGAAGTCCATATAGACAACATCCACTGCTTTACCCTCATCAATTTCCCTAGTAACCTCTTTGAAAAATTCAAGATTAGTCAAACATGACCTTCCAGGCACAAATCCATGTTGACTGTTCCTAATCGGACCCTGCTTATCCAGATGCTTATATATATTATCTTTAAGTATCCTTTCCATTAATTTGCCCACCACTGACGTCAAACTAACAGGTCTATAATTGCTAGGTTTACTCTTAGAACCCTTTTTAAACAACGGAACAACATGCGCAGTACGCCAATCCTCCGGCACTATTCCCGTTTCTAAAGACATTTGAAATATTTCTGTCATAGCCCCTGCTATTTCTACACTAACTTCCCTCAATGTCCTAGGGAATATCCTGTCGGGACCTGGAGACTTATCCGTTTTCATATTTTTCAAACGTGTCCGCACCTATTCTTTGAATCTCAGTTTCCATTGCTACTCTGCTTGTTTCCCTTACCTCACATAATTCCATATCCTTCTCCTTGGTGAATACCGAAGAAAATAAATTGTTCAATATCTCCCCCATCTCTTTTGGCTCTGCAGATAGCTGTCCACTCTGACTCTCTAATGGACCAATTGTATTCCTTGTTATCCTTTTGCTATTAATATAGCTGTAGAAACCCTTTGGATTTACTTTCACCTTACTTGCCAAAGCAACCTCATATCTTCTTTTAGCTTTTCTAATTTCTTTCTTAATATTCTTTTTACATTCTTTATACTCCTCCAGCACCTCATTTACTCCATGCTGCCTATAATTATTGTAGATTTCTCTCTTTTATCTGAACCGTGTCCAATTTCCCTTGAAAACCATGGCTCTTTCCAATTTTTACTATTTCCTTTCAACCGAACAGGGACATAAAGATTCTGTACTCTTAAAATTTCACCCTTAAATGTCCTCCATTTCTCTTCTACATCCTTCCCATAAAACAACATGTCCCAATTCACTCCTTTCGCATCTCCTCAAAGTTAGCCTTTCTCCAATCAAAAATCTCAACCCTAGGTCCAGTTCTGACCCTCTCCATAATTATATTGAAACTAATGGTATTGTGATCACTGGACCCGAAGTGCTCCCGACGCATACCTCCGCCACCTGCCCCGTCTCATTTCCTAACAGGAGGTCCAACACTGCCCCCTTCTCTAGTAGGTACCTCTATGTATTGCTGCAAAAAACTATCCTGCACACATTTTACAACTCCAAACCATCCAGCCCTTTTACAGAATGTGTTTCCCAGTCTATGTGTGGAAAATTGAAATCTCCCACAATCATTACCTTGTGCTTACTACTAATATCTGCTATCTCTTACATATTTGCTCTTCCAATTCTCGCTCCCCATTTGGTGGTCTATAATACACCCCTATAAGTGTTGCTACACCTTTCCCATTTCTCAGTTCCACCCAAATAGCCTCCCTAGACGAGCCCTCTAATCTATCCTGCCAAAGCACTGCTGTAATATCTCCTTCACAAGCAATGCAACACCCCCACCTCTTGCCCCTCCAATTCTATCACCCCTGAAGCAACGAAATCCTGGAATATTTAGTTTCCAATCACAGCCCTCCTGCAACCATGTTTCACTGATCGCCACATCATACTTCCAGGTGTCAATCCAGGCTTTAAGCTCATCCACCTTTCTTACAATGCTCTTAGCATTAAAATGTACACATTTAAGAAACCCCACCACCACTTATTCTCTGTTTATTATCTTTTGCTTCTTTCTCCCCTACATTTTGGGTCTGAGTGCTTCCCTTCTCTGCCTCCTGCCTCCCACATTTTCCACTAGCTTTCTCTATTTGAGTCCCTCCCCCCAACCGTTCTAGTTTAAAGTCTCCCCAGTAGCCTTTGCAAATTCTCTCTGGATATCTTGGAATAGTTTGACGTAAAATCCATAACGATGGTTTACTTTTCCAACTGGTGTACGTATCCTTAAAGCCTTGCCAAAGGAAATCAAATTAACACTTGCTCTCTTCTGTTCGAAGAATACCATCTGGCGAACCACCCCACAAATGGGCGCACGGTGGCGCAGTGGTAGAGTTGCTGCCTCACAGCGCCAGAGACCCGGGTTCGATCCCGACTATGGGTGCTTGTCTGTACGGAGTTTGTACGTTCCCCCCCGTGACCTGTGTAGATTTTCTCCGAGATCTTCGGTTTCCACCCACACTCCAAAGACGTACAGGTTTGTAGGGTAATTGGCTTGGTCTGAATGTGTGTGTGTGTGTAGGAGAGTGTTAGTGTGCGGGGATCGCTGGTCAGTGCGGACTGGCTGGGCCGAAGAGCCTGTGGCCGTGCTGTATCCCTAAAAAAAAAAAAATTGACAAGGGGATAAAATGATCCAAAAATGTCACATGAAATATTTGCATGGGCATCGGACTCAACGGACAGCTGTTAACATCAGGGCAAACCTCCTGAAGGTGGGATTACATTACTTTATTCTTTTTAATCCTGTTAAAGGGATAAAACTGCTAAATATGATTTCAACATTTGTTTTTATATGGAGAAAGTATAGAAATTGAATCTCAATATGTGATCAAAGCCATCATATACAAATGAAAATATTGGGACCACGATTCATAGATACTTTGTGAACAAAGAAACGTCCTACTATTAGGCATTTATTCACAAGTGTTACCAAGAACACTGGCCCATGCTACTGAATATCATTGGGCAGATGATTTATTAAACCTTTGAACGCTGACATTTCCTCTCCAGTTCTTTATTTACCCTTTGCAAACAAATTAGATTTTTGATGTTTCTGGGGAAGGAAGTTCATTTATATATCCTTTGCACTCAGGCTGTCAAGACTAGTCATTAAAACAGCAATCGGAACCTATTATTGATGAAGACACAAAGTGCTGGGAGTAACTCAGTGGGTCAGGCAGCATCTCTGGAGAGAGAACATGAACCGGTGATGTTTTGGGTCGGGACCCTTCTTCAGACTGTAGTGGTGTGGAACTGGCTGGAAAATCAGTCTGAAACGTCACCTATCCATGTTCTCCAGGGATAAGGTCCTAAGTGATGGAAGAAGAATTAGGCCATTTGGCCCATCAAGTCTACTCCGCCATTCAATCATGGCTGATCTATATCTTTCCCTCTCAGTCCCATTCTCCTGCCTTCTCCCCGTAACCCCTGACACCCGAACTAATCAGGAATCTATCTATTGCTGTCTAAAAAATATCCATTGATAGGGTCAGAATGGTTCAGCACAGGAACCTGACTAATACTCGGGCTAAAGAATGGATGAAATGCTATACTCTGAAATGTACGAATATATCTCGAATGAAGTTTTTTATTTTAATAAATTTTTCCATTCTTCTTTAACCATCTTTTTCTTTTTCTTTTTTTTTTTCTCTTTTTCTTCTCACTCTTTTCTTTCTTTACTTCATCTATCTTTTTAGTTCTATCTAGTTTAAAAAAAAAAAAGCAAAAGGTATTGGAGACAATGTAATAATAATTGATAATATTATCAATTTAAAAATGTAAGACTGTAATGATGTTAATAGGTTGTGTACTTTTCTCCAATAAAAAATATTTTCAAAAAAAAAAAAAAAAAAAAAATCCATTGACTTGACCTCCAAAGCCTTTGTGGCAAAGAATTCCACAGATTCACCACCCTCTGACAAAATAAATTCCTCCTCATCTCCTTCCTAAAGGAACGTCCTTTAATTCTGAGGCTATGACCTCTGGCCCTAGACTCTGCCACTAGTGGAAACATCCTCTCCACATCCACTCCATCCAAGTCTTTCACTATTCGGATGTTACCTGGCTGGATGAGTGTCTTTTTTTTTTTAAATCCTGCATCTGCAGTTCTTTGGAGTCCTGTGACTAGTGGTGTGCCTCAGGGTTCGGGTGCTGGGCCCGTTACTGTTTGTCATCTACATCAGTGATTTGGATGAGAACATACAGGGCAAGATTAGCAAGTTTGCTGATGATACAAAACTTAGTGGTTTTGCAGATAGTGAAGATAGTTGTGAACGATTGCAGCAGGATCTGGATCGATCGGCCAGGTGGGCGGTGGAATGGTTGATGGAATTTAATACAGAGAAGTGAGAGGTGTTGCATTTTGGGGCATCTAACAAGGGCAGGACCTACACAGTGAATGGTAGACCTCTGGGTAGTGTTGTAGAGCAGAGGGATCTAGGAGTACAGGTGCATGGTTTCTTGTAGATAAGGTGGTCAAAAAGGCTTTTTGCACTTTGGCTTTCATCAGTCAGAGTATTGAGTATAGAAGTTGGGAGGTCATGTTGCAGTTGTATAAGACGTTGGTGAGACTGCATTTAGAATATTTTCAGTTCTGGGCACCATGCTACAGGAAAGATACTATCAAGCTTGAAAGGGTTTGGAAAAGATTTACAAGGATGTTGCCAGGACTAGAGTGTGTGAGCTATAGGGAGAGGTTGAGTTGTCTGGGTCTCTATTCCATGGAGCGCAGGAGGATGAGGGGAGATCTTATGGAGGTGTATAAAATCATGAGAGGAATAGATCAGGGTAGATGCACAGTCCTTTACCCAGAGTAGGGTAATCGAGGACCAGAGGACATAGGTTCAAGGTGAAGGGGAAAAGATTTAATAGGAATCCGAGGGGTAACTTTTTCACACAAAGGGTGGTGGGTGCATGGAACAAGCTGCCGGAGGAGGTAGTTGAGGCTGGACTATCCCATCATTTAAGAAACAGTTAGACATGTACATGGATAGGACAGGTTTGGAAGGATATGGACCAAGCGCAGACAAGTGGGACTAGTGTTGCTGGGACATTGTTGGCAAGTTGGGCCGTAGGGCATGTTTCCACACTGTATCACTCTATGATTAATTTTAGGCAACCTCTCACTAACCACCCCCCCCCCCCCCACCTTTCTCCTGCACCCCACCTGGACTCCAACCTGTTTCACCCTCCTGCCATTTTCCTCCCTCTGGCTTCACAATCTGCAACTCTTTAAACCTGTCTCACACCTTCCCTTCTTATCACTGGCCTTTGGCTCCAACCATCTGCCGATACAAGCCAAGTCAATGGATATATCTAAGGTGGGGATTGATAGGTTCTTGATTAGTAAGGGTGTCAATGGTATTGGGGAGAAGGCGGGTAGAATGGGATTAAGGAGGGATAGATCAGCCATGATTGAATGGCGGAGTAGACTTGATGGGCCGAATGGCCTAATTCTACTACAACTTATGAAAACCCCACTCGCCTATGTCGACCTATTACCTGCCTCTCCCCTTTTCCAGCTTTCTTCTCTCCCCCCCCCCCCCCTCTACACTCAGTCTGAAGAAAGGTCTCACCCAAAACATCACCTATTCATGTTCTCTGGACATGCTGCCTGACCCGCTGAGTTACTCCAGCATTATGTGTCCTTTCGTGTATTAACCAGCATCTGCAGTTCCTTGTTTCCATGTGTTATACACTATCTTGCACATTAAACATCGATGATGTGTGAAGATTGACATGAGATAATGTGGAGAATCAAAGGACCGTTTGTAAAGTTCTCCCCACCCCCACCCTCGCCATCCCACCACTTCCACTGTTCCCATCCTTGTATCCCTCCCGTTATCTCACCTTCCCCGGCCAACAATGGGCCATTGTGGGCTCCACCCTTCCTGAGGTCATCTGTCGCCAGCCCTGTCCTGGCCTTTTCTCCCCTCCAGTTTATCTCCCCCCACCCCCCTCCCGCCACGTATACTTTCAATCTGAAGAAACATCACCTATTCTTTTCCTCCAGAGATGCTGCATGACCCACTGAGTTATGCCTGCAGTTCCTTCCTACACATACTGTCTTGGACTATTTGACCTCCCATGTTGTCAAGCTGAAAAGGGCGCAGAGGAGATTTACCAGGATGTTGCCAGGACTCGAGGGCAACATCCTGGTAAATGGGGAGGGGTTGAGCAAGCTGGGGCTCCTTGGAGCGCCGGAGGATGCAGGGCGATCTTATAAAGGTGTATGGTAAAATCATGAAAGGAATAGATCGGGTAGACGCGCATAGACTCTCTTGCCCAGAGTAGGGGAATCGAGAACCATAGGACATAGGACATAGGGAAAGATTCAATAGGAATCTGAGGGGTAACTTTCTCACACAAAGGGTGGTGGGTGTATGGAACCAAGCTGCTGGAGGAGGTAGTTGAGGCAGGGATGGCACCAACGTTTAAGACATAATTACACAGGTACATGGATAGGACAGGTTTAGAGGGATATGGACCAAGCGCAGGCAGGCGGGACTAGTGCAGATGGGACATGTTGGCCGGTGTGCGCAAGTTGGGCCGAAGGACCTGTTTGCACGCTGCATGATTCTCTGTCCCTGTCTGTGGAAAAAGAGTTGAACTACATTGTAAGGATACCAACAGCAAAGCTGATCCTGGTCACCATTTAAAAGGCCTTGAAGCCTCCTGGAGGTTGAGTAAACACCATGAGCTCTTACACAACTCAAACCAGTGAAGAGGTTGCATATTGAGTGCATTCTGCTGCGGGGGTCTCTGCAAGATCCACCTCATTGCTTAGAGGCTTGAATTGTACTCGCGATGGAACAGTATCTGCAGCACAAATTAGAGGCAGGCGTGTTTAGTTTAATTTAGTTCAGTTTACAGACACAGCGTGGAACCAGGCCCTTCGGCCCACCGAGTCCGCGCAGGCCAGCAATCCCCGCACACCAACACTATCCGACACACACCTGGGGCAGTTTACAGTTTTACCGAAGTCAATTAACCTACAAACCTGCACGTCTTTGGAGCGTGGGTGGAAACCGGAGCACCCGGAGAAAACCCACGCAGGTCACGGGGAGAACTTACAAAGTCCGTACAGACATCACCCGTAGTCAGGATCAAACCCGGGTCTCCGGCGATGTAAGGCGCCAACTTTACCGCTGCTCCACTGTGTGTTCAGAATCTTTGTAACACTGGAATCTGATTATTTTTTTTGGTGATATTTAATATTTTCAAAGGTTTATTACAGTCACCAGCTGATTTGTTTCAATAAATAAATTATTGAATTAGTGATTCAGCGCCCACCTCTCTCTCCCCCCCCCCCCCCCCCTCCCACCCCCCCCCCCCCCCTCATCTTGGACAAGAAGCACTGCAATATTTTCAGCAAAACAACAAAGAAAAGTGCTGGAAGAACTCGGCGGGTCAGGCTGTATCCGCGGAGGGCAATTCAATTGTCAGTTGACGTTTTGGGTCAGAGGTTCATAAGTTATAGGAGCAGAATTTGGCCATTCGGCCCATCAAGTCTACTCCGCCATTCAACCATGGCTGATCTATCATTCCCTCTCAACCACATTCTCCTGCCTTCTTCCCGTGACCTCCTTGGGTTTTTCCGGGTGCTCTGGTTTCCTCCCCCACTCCAAAGATGTACAGGTTTGTAGGCTAATTGGCTTGGTAAAGTTGTAAATTGTCCCCAGTGTGTATAGGATAGTGCAAGTGTGCGGGGATCGCTGGTCGGTGCGGACACTGAAGGCCGAAGGACCTGTTTCCGCGCTGTATCTCTAAGCTAAGCTACACTGTGGAAACAGGCCTTTCGGGCCACCAAGTCCACACCGACCATTGATCACCCACAAGCTACTTCCATGTTATCCACTCACATCCAACACACTAGGGGCAACTTACCGAGGGCCAATTAACCTGCAAACCTGCACCTATTTGGAAAGTGGGAGGAAACCGGAGCACCTGGAGGAACCCCACGTGGTCACAGGGAGAACGTGCAAACTCCACACACAGACAGCACCCGAGGTCAGGATTGAACCCGGGTCTCTGGCGCTGTGAGGCTGAGGCTCTACCCGCTGCTCCACTGAGCCGCCCAAAACGCAATTGTTGTATCAAGTTTAGTTTAGAGGTACAGTGTAGAAGGCCCTTCGGCCCACCGAATCCATGCTGTCCATCGATCCCCCGTTCACACTAGTTCGACATTATCCCACTTTGTCATCCACTCCCTACACACCAGGGGAAACTTAGCCTATAAATAGGTATGTTACAAAACTTACCTTCAGTCGCGCTGTAATTCTGCCACTGGCCGTGTGCGCGATTTTGGCGCCTTTAAAGGGGGGGGCGGGGTTAAAACGCGGTTTCTCCCTTGTCCTGGAAATATTTTGTTGGAGTACAAAACTTCGCTGACAAAATCGTTCCTACCGGCGATTTGTGAATTTTTTTTAAAAATTAAATCGTCAATGTCAGCGCTACAGTCATTTTAAAAGCAGCTCCTGAAGCGTCAACGCCAATAACGGGGACGGATTTCACACAATGGACAGGTAAACAAAAGTGCTTTCTTTAAATGTATAAAAGTGCTTCTTAAGAAGCCTTTAATTCACATTTTGTCATGCGACACGGTGATTTTATTCCCCGAATTAACGGCAGTATTTTTCATGCCAATACGGGGTTAAATTCACCGCAAATGAACGTTCCAAAAGATCGCGTTCCAGAAATTCTCACTCACAAGATGATTTAAATGCCCATTAATTTACAGGTATTAAACATTCAATTCCTTCCATTTGGCCTGTAAATTCATGAAAATTAGATTTAAAAATTATGTTATATTGTGAATTATTGTGTGAATGTTATTTGGACACTTAGGCTATTTAAAAATGTTAATCTATTCTTAAGAAATTGATAGATGTTTAGATCTAGTAATTGAATTTTGTAATTAGCTACAATTAGGTAACTAACTAATTATATGCTTTACTTTAATGTCTTCGAAGTAAGATTGTTTCATATTTGTTTCAGAATGCTTCAATCTATAATACCTGAAAATTTCTTTCAGTTACCATAATTTTTAAGAAAGTTATGGGCATAACTGTCCTCGATCACAGCTTTTGTGTTAAGTCAATGGAAAAGCAATAGGGAACTAGATGCTAATTTCTGAGTATGATAATGGCCATAACTTTTTTAATACTGAAGATATGAAAGTGAATTAAGTGTCAAATTAAACTTCTTTTTATGCTTTATCTGATGGGATAAATTGCAGACTTTATTTTTTAAATCTCAAAATTTTGTAACATTGCTACTATAAACACGCACGTTTGTAGTTCCCCCAGCACTTTGAGTTTGGCTCAGGATTTCAGCGTCTGCAGTTCCTAAGTGTCAGAGCTGTGCAGGATCTGCCAGCTTGGGTTGTACCACCTCAGACGAGGCTGTTCTTACACTCCCCATCCCTTTGGTTGTGTTTGACCTGGGGCAGCCTTGAGGTTGAGGTCGAGGGAGAAGGCCCAGGGCAAAGTCTAGCCTGGCGATGAAGAACGTTGACTCCACTGAAGAGGCTACACACTTGGGGTATCTACCCTGCTGGCCCACAGTCAAGGATTCCACAACCCTCATTGTCCACCACGAGGGTCACCTCCTGAGGTGCCCTTTTAACCTTCTGGAGGAAGTTCTCTCCCCTTCCCCCTCCTCCTCCCCTCCCCCCCCCGGTCTTCAAATCACCAAAAAATAACGAAGAGGGCACCTCCGGGTCACTTCTGGGGGTCTTCTCCGTTGCTATCATCGTCGGTGAGGGGGATCTCCGTATCTGCCGGAGGTCCCAGAAGGTCCAAGGGTTTTGAGGCTCCTTGGGTTGGAGTTCTGGGCGGCTTCCAGCCGCTGTGGTCCGAGATGGACGGCTGGGACCGGGGCTGGAGATGGGGATGGGGTTGTGGATGGGGATGTTGTCGTCTCGCCTGCAGGAATAAGGCAGGGTCGGGCATGGCGTCCCAGCCAGGGAGGTATCTCTGCTGGTTGCAGCTCCTGCCTGGAGCTCTGCCTCCTCCGCTGCCACAGACGGTGGCGGGCGCTCTGCAGTGGAGTTTGTGGGTCTTCTTCAGCGTGTAGACGGGGGATGAGGGGATGGCTCTGTCGGGAGGTTGGTCAGGGGGCCGGGAGCCGCCCAGCCTGAGCTTGACGTTGTGCAGCTGGAGGGTGAGTCCGGCGGCCGCCTCCGACTGGCGCTGCAGCTCGCTGCTCAGCATGGCCATGCGGTGGCCCCGGCGCTTCAGCTCGTCCAGGAAGAGGCGCTCCCGCCGTCGCATGCTCCCCTCCAGCGCCCCGATCAGCGACTCCTTGCGCTGCAGCTCCCTGCGCAGCGCTGCATTACGCTGCTCCCTCTCCCGCAGCAGCTGCTCCAGCGGCCCACAGTCTAACGCTCCCTCACTCTCAGCTTCTGCAGGGGAAAGGGAGAACGTGTGAGAGAAGGGAGGGAGGGAGAGGGAGGGATGGAGAGTGAGAGGGATCATGGCTGCCTCTTCATTACATCAAAACAATAACAAGGTTTCCAAGGAATAAAGGTCATGCTAACCTTGCTGATCATTTTGTTTTTCAATTGATTTATCTTTATAAAGTTATGATGTGAACTGTTAAATAAAAATGATAAATAACAAATCTAGGGTTAGGGTTAGGGTCAGTCGGTCGGTCAGTCTGTCGGTCAGGCTTGTCGGTAGGCCTATGGATGCTGTGGAGGATCGGTCAGGCTGCCGGTGAGTGGTGAGAGTGGCCGGGCCTCCAGTGAGTGCTGCGAGGGGTCGGTCGGGCTGTCAGGCCGGTGTTGCAGCAAACGTGCGGGCGGTCTGACGGAGCCGGCGCTATGGTGGTGCTGAAGGCGGCCCGGGTGGCGTGTAGGGCAGTGCTGCTCCCCACCATCATCACCACCAGAAGGGCATGCTGGCCGAGGTGGACGCGCTGCGGGGCCACACGTACGGAGCCCGCAGCCAGTCCCAAAGCGGCTCCAGCTCCAGCCGTGGGCAGCTCTGGAAGGGGGATGAGTTGGGGTTACGGTTAGGTATTTTCTTGTCAGTGGAAGATGCCTTAGCCTTCCCCCAGCCTGGCACTGCCCCAGTCCCACTATGGCCGTGACCCCCACTCTGCCCACTGGCAGTCAGTGGGGTTCAGTAAACGGGGGAACCCACAGGAACTGCCCCCACACACTAATTAGGCGGGTTCAGGAGCCGGACCTCTGCGGCAGTCTCATTCAAAATACACACTCACATATATATTATATTATTTTTATATAATATAATTATATATGATTACAGTCATATTCACAAGTCCATAATAATATATGGTTTAAATAGACTGCAACACGGAAATAGGCTTCCATGGTGTAACATGGGCGTAGAACAGTAGATGGCGCTTACTTTTTCGATCTCATTTTCTAATTAGTTTAATTAATTAATGTGCAACTTTTGGCACTGACGAGTTATGACTTCCTTCTCAATTATATTTTATCTAAATCTGTGCAAAATCTCATGTAGTCCGAGACATGAAAGTTGATTTTGGACACATTTTTGATGCTCGGCCCACAGCCTATTTTGCATGTTTTATACTTTACTTTAGAAATGCAGCCTGGAAAAAGAACCTTCGACCCACAGAGTTGGTGCCGACCGTCGATCACCTCGTACACTAGCATTAACCTACACGCCATGGACAATTTACAATTTGCTGAATCCAATTAACCTAAAAAACCACCGTCTTTAGAGTGTGGGAGGAAACCGGAGAAACTCACAGGGAGAACGTACAAACTCCGTACAGACAGCACCCGTGGCGAGGATTGAACCCGTGTCTCCAGCGCTGTAAGGCAGCGACTCTACCGCTGCGCCACCGTGCCGTCCTACAGATCTATGCTATCCAGATGCACTATCCAATCGGATCAGATATTCCTTTTTATATTAATGCAAGCAAGTCAAACTCAAGTGCAATAGGTAGAGCAAAGGGTGCAGAGTGCAGAATATAGTTCTCAGCATTGTAGCGCATCAGTTCCACAGACAGCGTCCAATGTCTGCAATGGGGTAGAGGTGAATGGGACAGTACCCGA
The DNA here is from genome assembly GCA_038087875.1 of Malacoraja senta. Taxonomy (NCBI): domain Eukaryota; kingdom Metazoa; phylum Chordata; class Chondrichthyes; order Rajiformes; family Rajidae; genus Malacoraja; species Malacoraja senta. The sequence continues at coordinate 30,061,237 of CM075982.1, forward strand.
GCTTATGGAAGGACCGTTCAAAAGCCTGATAACAGAGGGGAAGAAGCTGTTCCTGAGTCTGGTGGTGCCGCTTTCAAGCGTCTGTACCTTCTGCCTGAGCGGGAGCGGGGAGAAGAAGGAATGACCGGAGTGGGACAAGTCTTTGATCGTGTCGGCTGCTTTTCCACAGCAGCGTGAAGTGTAGATGGAGTCAGTGGTGGGGAGTCTGGTCTGTGCGATGGACTAGGCTACATCCACAACTCCCTACAATTGCTTGTGGTCTTGGACAGAGCTGTTCCCAGACCAAGCTGTGATGCAGCCCGACAGTGTGCTTTCTACGGTGAGACTGTAATAGTTTGTAATTGTCATAAAGTCATACACCATGTAAATAGGCCTTGGCCCAACTTGCCCACGCCGACCAACATGCCCCATCCACACTAGTCCCACCTGCCTGCATTTGGTCCTCTAAGCATTTCCTATTCATGTAGTGGTCTAAATGTCATAAGGTCATACGGTTATCCAAGCCTTTCACTATTCTGTATGTTTCAATGAGGTCCTCCCTCATTCTTCTAAACTCCAGCGAGTACAGGCCCAGTGCTGATAAACGCTCATCATAGGTTAACCTACTCATTCCTGGGATCATTCTTGTAAATCTCCTCTGGACCCTCTCCAGAGCCAGCACATCCTTCTTCAGATATAGTTCCCAAAATTGCTCACAATATTCCAATTGCAGCATTACCAGCACCTTATAGAGCCTCAGCATTACATCCCTGTTTTTGTATACAAGCCCTCTTGAAATAAATGCTAACATTGAGTTTGCTTTTCTTTACTACCGATTCAACTTGCAGATTAACATTTTGGGAATCCTGCACCAGCATTCCCAAGTCCCTTTGCATCTCCGATTTCTGGATTCTCTCCCCATTTAGAAAATAGTCTACCCCTTTATTCCTACTACCAAGATGCATGACTCCACACTTTGCTTCACCATATTTCATCTGCCACTTCTCTGCCCACTCTCCCAACCTGTCCAAGTCCTTCTGCAGAGTCCCTGCTTTCTCCACACCACCTGCTCATGATTTTATACACCTTAGACAGGTAAGGCACATGGATAGGACAGGTTTGGAGGGATATGGACCAAGCGCAGGCAGGTGGGACTAGTGTAGCTGGGACATGTGAGCCGGTGTGGGCAAGTTGGGCCGAAGGGCCTGTTTCCACACCGTATCACTCTATGACCCTATGACCTCTATAATATCACCCCTCATCCTCCTGCGCTCCAAGGAAGAGTCCCAGCCTATTCAACATCTGTCCTATCCATGTACCTGTCTAAATGTTTCTTAAACGTTGCAACAGTACCTGGAGTCTTTGGAGACTGCTGTTTTACTTTGTACTATGCTGGTAGGTTTGTTGGTGTTATTTTGTATTAATCATATTATTCTTGTAATAATTGATGACATTTATTTGTGTTAAAAAAAACTGTGCAGTCAGTCCACTGTGCGTTGGAGTGCAGACTGGGCTCCCATCAATCAGCTTGGACGTATCAACCCCTCTGCCACCTCCGTGTCTGAAGAAGGATCTCGACCCGAAACGTCACCCATTCCTTCTCTCCAGAGATGCTGCCCGTCCCGCTGAGTTACTCCAGCATTTTGTGTCTATCGTCGGTTTAAACCAGAATCTGCAGTTCCTTCTCACTCATGTTTAGTGTTTTGTTCAGTTTAGTTTAGTTTAGAGATACAGCGCGGAAACAGGACCTTTGGCCCACCGAGTCCACACCGACCAGCGATCCCTGCATAATTAACACTATTCTACACACACTAGGGACAATTTAAATTTACACCAAGCCAATTAACCTACAAACCTGCACGTCTTTGGAGTGTGGGAGGAAACCGAAGATCTCGGAGAAAACCCTCGCAGGTCAATAGACAATAGACAATAGCTGCAGGAGTAGGCCATTCGGCCCTTCGAGCCAGCACCACCATTCACTGCCTTCTCCCCATATCCCCTCTCTGCTATCTTTAAGAGCCCTATCTAGCTCTCCCTTGAAAGTATCCAGAGAACCTGCTTCCACCGCCCTCTGAGGCAGAGAATTCCACAGACTCACAACTCTCTGTGAGAAAAAGTGTTTCACACAGTGAAAAAGGTCACGGGGAGAACCCGTGCAAACTCTGTTCAGGCAGCACCCATAGTCGGGATCGAACCTGGGTCTCTGGCGCTGTAAGACAGCGGCTCTGCCACCCGCTTTGTGTAAGTTCGCTGTTTATAAGTTCACAGAGAATCCTTTGTGAGCAGATTCATATATCAAAACTTAAATAGGTCAGCGTGTGATAATAGTAAGATTAAACGAGAGCTTACATAAGTTTGAAGTTTGATCTATATTTTATGAGGAGTTACGTAGGTGATTACGTGAAGAACCCCACCAGTGCGCCTGCGCGTCAATCTTCAAAGCAGCGGTGTGAAATCACAAAAAACAACAACCGAAGTAATATAGTCTCATAATAAAACGAGTAATACAAGAACTTCCATCTGACCTTTATGATAGAGGGTTGGGCCGTGGTGGGCACGTAATCACCTACGTAACTCCTCATAAAATAAAGATCAAACTTCAAACTTAGGTAAGTTCTCGTTTAATCTTACTATTTTACTTCGGAGTCACGTGAGTGACTACGTGAAGATTTTAAAGCTTTGTAATTTCATGCCGTGGATCAATCCCGGCTTCTCACTGCATAGATTGACTCGGAACGAGAATAATCAATCATGCATTCATAATAACATTTGTACCACAAATGCAGTAATTCATTTCAATAATGAAATGAATCAGATACCCTTTAAACCAGAGGAATTTACACAGAACTTAAAATAGTTTCTGCAAACAACCCCGCATTAACAATAGGCCGATGGTAAAAATGTTGAAACATCATTGGACCACCCGGCGGCTGCGAGGATATGGTCGACGGTGCCGTCTTTTGCCCTGGCCGCCGACGTTTCTGCTGCCCTAGTCGAGTGAGACGTAAAAACATAAGTGTTAATACCAGCAGCTGTTAAGACTTCTTTTATCCATCTGGAAATAGTCTGTATTGAAACTCTCTTGTGTGGTTTCTTGTGTGTGATCAACAACCCAGTTTCCGTATTCTCAAATTCTTTGTGACCTCAATGTATTGTAATAAATATGTCTTAATACAGAGACATGGATCATTTGGATATGCTGCTAGCATAATTTTAAATCCTGTCACACCTGGCCTAATTTACTTTAGTAGATCATAGATATAGAATGTAACCTTGTCTTCAGTTACTTCCATACTGTCTATTTGTAATTTTCCAAGTGTTTGCACTCGTTGTGCTGTCACTCATGCCATAAGCATGAATACTTTCATACTGAGCTTGACCAAAGGTAAAGACACACTTGATGATCATTCACAAAGTAGTTTCAGTACCACACTTACATCCCAGATCGTCACGTACCTAGGTTTCGGTGGTTTGGAATTAAAGATTCCTTTCATTAGTCTGGAAACAATTGGGTGTGACCCAATTGAGTTTCTTTCTGAATCCAGAACCAAATATGAGGACAATGCACTTCTGGTTGAATTAATTGCACTACAACTCAGACCTTCATCATAATAAAGTTTTGACAGAAATTCTAAACATTTGAAATATCTGCAGTACTTTATTGCACATTCTTTTGTACACAGAACTCTTCCCATTTCTTAATATAAGAAAGGTACTGTTTTTGAGTGCTCTTCCTCCCGGCTGCCGTAAGCATGTCAACAGTATGCTCAGACAGTCCTCGTCCCAGAAAAGGCATTCTTAAAACCTGCAAATCAACAAATCCAAACAATGATATAATGGATGTTGTTACCCTGTTACAGGGTGCAGCAATAAATTACTCCTTTTTGGGACTTTCATCAACATTTGTGTTGTTAATTCTAATATCAACAGATACCATGGCTGTGTAGGCCAATCTGGTACTACCAATACCCTTGAAGCAGCATCTTGCCTGATTTTAAGCAAACATTGGCTTATGAGGCAGAAAGGTGGAAATATATATGAAAACATACCACCCCAATGTAGCGAGAAAACATCAATCGCCACTGCTCCTGGATCTGGTTTCCATGAGACATATCTCGATAGCTGATGATTCAAGTCGATGTCGGTCATTCCAAATCTGATTACTATATCATTGAATACCTCTTGATTCAACATCCATTCTTTATTATCATGGAACTTTTCGTGACCTGGTGTCTGCTATCGTGTTCATTCTACCTGGTAGACAGATAGCTGAAATCCAAATGTTCTTTTCAATACACCAAGACCCAAGTTGATTTAACCATTTTGTCACATGACACCAACTTAATTCCACCCATATCATTAATATAGGCAACTACTGTTGTGTTTATTAATTTGAACTTGAACCTTCCTTTTAGTTGTGTTAGAACCATAAGCTTGGAGTCCATAGAAACCTCCAAATAGGTAATTCCCTATGTCTGCAGTAACACTAACTTTTCCTGATTCCATCTGCCTCCGCAGCTCCATGTTAAGTCAGTTGCACCCCATCCTAGTGCACTGGCATCAGTTTGTAATATCATGGAAGGTTGTTCAATCAGCACTTTGCCTGAACTGCTTGAGACATGTAGAATCCACCACTGCAGCTTAGAAACAGCATTTGTTGTTACTTGCATGGTTCTATCAAAATGACCAGCATTTACTCTCAGTGCCTGTTCTTTAATTCTCTGCAGCTGTTGATAATGTAATGGTCCATACTGGACTGCTGGGAATCTACAAATTTTCCCAGTACTCGAGCCACCTGTCTGATTAGAGGTTTTTGCTCGTTTAACAGATTACTGCAATCTTTAATAAACTCCACCCTTTTTTCACTGGGCAAAGTAATTTGCATTTGGGCTAAATCAATTGTGAACCCCAAATAATTAATCGAGGTACAAGTTTTTAACCTTGATTTCTTTGGATGAATTTAGAAACCCCCAAACTTTGAAAAGTTTGATTTTATTACTGCAACCGATGCTTCTGTTGACTGTTTTGTCCTTCCTATAATCAGGACATCATCCAGGTATGCCATTAGTACATGCCCCTGGCTCTCAGCAACCCCAGAATTGATTTTAACAATTTTATGAATATTCTGGGAGGGAACGTTAACCCTTTAGGCAGAGCTTTGAACTGCCCTAATTGGTTCATCCATGTAAATTTAAGATACTTCATATCTTGCAAGTGAACAGACACTGAACAAAAGGATTCAGACTTGTCAAGTCTATAATAATCCTACATCCTCCATCCTTTTTTGATCAAGGGAATATATTTGACCCAAATTGGTGAATTTGGTAGACAGATTCTTTAATAACACCTTTTATATATAGGGTTTTGAAGCGCAACTTGAACCTCCATTACTTCGCAAAGTGGAGAGTTCTGCTAGGAACATGCTGGACAGGCAAATCATAATTTGGATTGAATTCAATTCGAAATCCTTGTATATTATTCAGAATTACCACATCTGAAGTAATCTTCTTCCAATGTTTATAGAAGAGACTAATCTGCCTCCAACGTTTGGACTTAATCCAGTTAGTATGTTCCCCTGAGAACCAGGTCCACCTACCTCTTGAGTCATTTGAGTATTCTGAGATCCCTGGATTCTCCCGGAAGCACCACCACTGGTCCTTACTCCCGCTGCAGGCCGCCAGCTACGTCCCTGCGTTGATGAGCGACTTGGTCCTGGTCTAGGATCCGTATAACGTCTGAAAGGACACTTCCTCTTTACAGACTTTGCAACCATTGATGTTTTTATCAATCCTGTTTTCGCTTCATCTTCCAACTCTTTAATACGTCTCCCGAGATCCTCTCCAAAGAGTAAGTTGGGTAATTGTATATTACTTGGTTTGCAGAGTGCTGCGAATTTCGGATTCATAGTAGGCCGTATAGCACTTTCCTCAGATAATTGATCTCGAAGTGGGTGCTGCATAGCAACCCCAGTGCTTGCTGATGCAACTTCGTCATCTTCTGGCTGTTACCTGCTATTCTGGTAAAAGCAGTTATTCCAGAACCCAGCAGCTTTAATATTCTCTGCAACTGATTCCAGATAATTTGGTTCACTGCTGCAGCTTTCAGCAACCCACAGTTACTTGGGGTCTCCTGCTTTCTTGCACTCTCATCCATCTCCTGCTGTTCCAGCTAATGGTAAACCAAGTAATTTATTAAGGAGGCCAGTTCTTCTCCTAATGGCTCTCCTGACCCTGACGGGGCAGCGAATCCTACTGCCAGGGTTGGAACATCTGGCAGCTGCCGTTCATCGCCTTGTACAGCCTCACCGTCAGAGTCGGGGTCTGAAATCTCATGACCCGTAGCACGCTCCTCATTCCTGAGGGTGCATTCCATCAATCCTGAGCCAGGTGCTGTTAAGCTGCTCCTGCAGCTTGGATTACAGTACACTCCTTCCTGAGTGAACTTTGCTCCAACAGCCTATGAAAAAGGCTTTCTATTTGGGCAATACGCTCGAAAGCAGTATCTTGCCCTGTACCAGGAGCTGTTTGAGCTGTTTCCAGCAGCTTGGCTTTCAGTACACTCCTCCCTGAGTGAACTTTGCTCCAACAGCCTATGTAAAAGGCTTTCTATTTGGGCAATACGCTCGAAAGCAGTATCTAGCCCTGGAGCTACTTCCATTGCCTGGGCCTCCCTCCGTGGGCCGTTGGGATTTAAACTTTGTCTTTTGCCCAACAGGCGCTGACTGTGTTTTCACCAGCCCCAGGTCCACAGTCGCTATGCTCACCGCTGGCGACTGTACCGGGGTTTAGAGGCGGTTGGTCTCTAACCGCAGACTCCCGACTTTCCCGACTTCTGTCGGCTGTGTCGCTCGCCTCTTCCCCCTGTCCGTTTTTTCCATGGCGTCTGTGGAAAAAATCCCCATAGACCCACAGTAAACGGACCTGGAAAACATGAAAAAAGTTTCTACTTACCTTGTAGTTAAAAAACTACAAACCACTGTAGGAGCTCTGCTCCTCACGTCCGTTTGCGTCAAGGCGTCTGACGTAATGACGCGCAGGCGCACTGGCGGGGTTCTTCACGTAGTCACTCACGTGACTCCGAAGTAAAATTGTGTTGCCTCTCTTCAAGGTGAAGGAAGTTGCTGTCTGAGGCGATGAATTGCTGCTATCAGATGTCACTAGGCTTCTGCTACTAGTGTCAGGCCCCTGTTAAAACCTCACATTCTTTGCTCACAGTCTTCCTTGTTTTTCCTCCCATTCTGCCCTTATTTTACTCTCCCTAATCCATTTTGAAAGTGGATATTTTAGAGGCAGAGTGTTAGCAGAGGTGCTGGCTTGCGGGGCCAGAGACCCCGGTTCGATCCTGACCTCGGCTGCTGTCCGTGTGGAGTTTGCACGTTCTCCCCGTGACCGCGTGGGTTTTGTCCGGGGGCTCCGGTCTTCTCCCACATCCCAAAGACATGCAGGTTTGTACGTTAATTGCCCCTGGTGTGATAGAGTGGATGAAGAAATTGAATTCTTAGTTTAGTTTAGTTTAGAAACACAGCGGGGAAACGTGCACCGGCTCATTGAGTCCGCGCCGACCAGTGATCACCCCGTATACTAACACGATCCTATCCACTAGGGACAATTTACAATTTTACCAAACCTGTACGTCTTGGGAGGACGTTTGGGAGGAAATTGGAGCATCCGGAGAAAACCCCCAGGGTCACAGGGAGAGCGTGCAAACTCCGTACAGACAGCACCCGTAGTCAGGATCAAACCTGGGTCTCTACCGCTGCGACATTATGCCACCCTAACATGCGGTTAACAGAATTAGTATGAAAGGGGTGATCGATGGCCGGCGTGGATTCGGTGGGACGGAGGGCCTGTTTGCATGCCCAGGTTCAATCCTCCCCTCTGCTGCTGGCTGTGTGGGGTTTGCACATTCTCCCTGTGTCTGCAGTGGCCCGGGTGCCCTGGTTTCATCCCACATCCCTAGGACGTGCATGACAGGAGGTTAAATGGCCCTCTGTAAATTGTCCCTAGTGTGCAGGTCAGTGGTAAAAACTAGGGTGAGTTGATGGTAATTAAAGAAAATTAATAATGGGATTCATGTCAAATTGATGTTAAATGGGCAGTTGGCCCATTGACCTAATGGACACAATGAGCTCAAGGTCCTGTTTCCATGCTGTGTCCCTCCAGTGGTGCAGCAGTTGAGTTGCTGCCTCACGGCGCCAGAGACCCGGGTTCGATCCTGACCACGGGTGCTGTCTGTATGGAGTTTGCACGTTCTCCCTGTGACAGCGTGGGTTTTCTCCGGGTGCTCCGGTTTCCTTCCACACTCCAAAGACGTGCTGGTTTGTCGGTTGATTGGCTTCTGTAACTTGTCCCTAGTGTGCAGGATAGTGCTAGCGTGCGGGGTGATCGCTGGGCGCACAGACGGGCCCCCGAGGTCAGGATCGAACCTGGGTCTCTGGGGTTGTAAGGCAGCAACTCTGCCGCTGTGCCACTGTGCTGCCCTGATCGCTCGGACTCTGCCATCAGCACATCAGCCATCTGCCCAGAGTAGGGGAATCGAGAACCAGAGGACATTGGCTTAAGGTGAGGGGGGGATAGATTTAATAGGAACCTGAGGGGTAACTTTTTCCACAGAAAGGATGGTGGGTGTATGGGACGAGCTGCCGGAGAAGGTAGTTGAGGCTGGTACTATCGTAACGTTTAGGAAACATTTAGACAGGTACATGGACAGGACGGGATTAGAGGGATATGGGTAAAATGCAGGCAGGTGTGACTGGTGTAGATGGGACATGTTGGTTGGTGTGGGCAAGTTGGGCTGAAGGGCCTGTTTCCACACTGTGTGACTCTATGACTCTCCCCCGCCCACTGATACCCAGTCTGAGCAGTTGGTTTACTGCTTATTCTATCCCCAGGTTGACTGACACCTCCTGCCTTTAACCTGTCTCTTCAAATCAGTCCATTTTTAGTTTTAGGGAGAGTATTGAAACCGTTAGCATACGCCAGGATTGGCTGATTATTAATATGTATCGACGCTTCCTTACCCAACTTGTTGGTAAACAAAGAGGACCCGACCCACAGACATTACTGTGACATTTTAGTTTTGGTTTAGAGATGCAGCGTGGCCCACCAAGTCCTCGCTGACCAACACTCACCTGTGCACTAGGTCTATTTACAGAGGCCACTTAACCTTAACCTACAGGGCGGTCACGTTGGCGCACAGTAGAGTTGCTGCCTTACAGCAAAATGCAGCGCCAGAGACCCGGGTTCGATCCCGACTACGGGTGCTGTCTGTATGGACTTTGTTCTCGCTAGAATTTAGGAGATTGAGAGGGGATCTTATAGAAACGTACAAAATTCTTATGGGGTTGGACAGGCTAGATGCAGGAAGATTGTTCCCGATGTTGGGGAAGTCCAGGACAAGGGGTCACAGCTTAAGGATAAGGGGGAAATCCTTTAAGACTGGGATGAGGAAAAACTTTTTCACACAGAGAGTGGTGAATCTCTGGAACTCTCTGCCACAGAGGGTAGTTGAGGCCAGTTCATTGGCTATATTTAAGAGGGAGTTAGATGTGGCCCTTGTGCCTAAGGGGATCAGGGGGTATGGAGAGAAGGCAGGTACGCGATACTGAGTTGGATGATCAGCCATGATCATATTGAATGGCGGTGCAGGCTCGAAGGGCCGAATGGCCTACTCCTGCACCTATTTTCTATGTATCTATGTACGGTCTCCCCGTGATCTGCGTGGGTTTTCTCCGAGATCTTCGGTTTCCTCCCACACTCCAAAGACGTGCAGGTTTGTAGGTTAATTGGCTTGGTGTAAATGTAAAATTGTCCAAGTTGGCGATATGCAGAGTACTGCCCTGCCGACTACAAAGTTCAGAAGGTTCAGAAACCTGCACGGCTTTGGGGTGTGAGAGGAAACCGGAACACCCGGAGGAAACCCACGCGGTCTCAGGGAGAAGGTATAAACTCCATACAGACAGCACCCGTAGTCAAGATCGAACCCGGGCCTCCGGCGGCCAGGATCTACCGCTGTATCTTTCAATTCAATTTAGCTCAGTTCATACCTCAGACTAGTTTAGTTTAGAGATACAGCGCGGAAACAGGCCCTTCGGCCCACCGAGTCTGCACTGACCAGCGATCCCTGCACACTGGCACTATCCTACACTGGGGACAATTTTTACATTTATGCCAAGCCGATTGACCTACAAACCTGCACGTCTTTGGAGTGTGGGAGGAAACCGAAGATCTCCAAGAAAACCCACGCCGATCACGGGGAGAATGTACAAACTCCGTACAGACAAGCTCCCGTAGCCAGGATCGAACCCGGGTCTTTGGCGCTGTAAGCACTGTAAGGCAGCAACTCTACCGCTGCGCCACCCTGCCGCCCTGTTCTTTGTTTCCCAGTTCCTTGCTTCAACTTTGTAATCTTTAGCTTTTTGGTTAATGAATTAAGCGAGATTTCCCCTGAGTGCTCACAGAAATGAATAGCTATGATTAAAATGCTTCAGGTACACATATATCCTTTGCCGTGCACTGTTCCATGGGTCTTAGATTGCATTATGTGCTGGTGGAAAAGGAATTTTAGTCAAGGCAGCAATATTTATCCAGTTCATTCTGATAACCCTTACGTATCGTGTGAAATCCTAGAAGCACAGGACAGCTCGCATCATTTCCGATTGGTGTGTGCATATTGAAGATTAATATGAGAAAAAAGGACATAAAGTGCTGGGGCAACTCAGCGGGTCAGGCAGCATCTCTGGAGAACGTTTTGGGTCTGGACATCCAGAGGAGCGGGTGTGGAGATGATGGTTCCATTAGTGGGAGAGTCTAGGACTAGAGGTCATACTGCAGCCTCAGAATTATAGGACCTTCTCTTAGGAAGGAGATGAGGAGAATTTGTTTGGGTTGGGACCCTTCTTCATGCTGAAGGGGAAGGGATGGGACAGGAGATAGGAAAAGGCTGGAACAAAGCAGGGCCCCGCAACAGACGACCAAGGATGGGTGGAGCCCACAATGGCCCATTGTTGGCTGGGGAAGAGGTGATAACGAAGGGATATAAGGATGTGTACAGTGGAACTGGTAGGATGACAAGGGTGGGGGGGGGAGGGGGGGGAGTAAGGGGGGTGGGGAGAAAGGAAATGCAGGGATTGCTTGCAATTAAATAAATCAATATTCATACCGCTGGGCTGTAAGCTGCCCAAGCAAAATATGACATGCTGTTCCTCCAATTAGTGTATTTCCTCACTCTGACAGTGGATGGAAAGGTGAGGTCTTCAGACTGATTAGAGTCATACAGCGTGGAAACAGGCCCTGCAGCCCAGCTTGGCCATTATGGTGGGGGGGGGGTGAAGCTGGAGGAGAGGTGGGGGCAGGCCAATCCTGGCGAGTGATAGGTAGATACAAGTGAGGGTGAATGTTTAATAGGCAGATGGTTGGACAAAGGCCAGAGATGAAGAGGCGGAAATTCCCGGGATGGCGGGACTGTCATATGCTGAGAGAATGGAGCGGCTGGGCTTGTACACTCTGGAGTTTAGAAGGATGAGAGGAGATCTCATTGAAACATATAAGATCGTTAAGGGTTTGGACACACTAGAGGCAGGAAACATGTTCCCGATGTTGGGGGAGTCCAGAACCAGGGGCCACAGTTTAAGAATAAGGAGTAAGCCATTTAGAACGGAGACGAGGAAACACTTTTTCTCACAAAGAGTGGTGAGTCTGTGGAATTCTCTGCCTCAGAGGGCGGTGGAGGCAGGTTCTCTGGATGCTATCAAGAGAGAGCTAGATAGGGCTCTTAAAAATAGTGGAGTCAGGGGATATGGGGAGAAGGCAGGAACGGGGTACTGATTAGGGATGATCAGCCTTGATCACATTGAATGGCGGTGCTGGCTTGAAGGGCCGAATGGCCTACTCCTGCACCTATTGTCTATTGTCTATTGAAAAGTGTGAGCTAAGGGCCGAAGTGGAGTGAATTGTGAAGCCAGAGGAGGGAATATAGGTGGGAGGGGCCAAGGGGAGGATGACCTTCCATCTTAAGGTTAGGGAGAGACCTCCTGTGACAGAGTGGAGCTGGACATCTCGAGGAATGCTGAGGAATGGAGGGCTAAAGTTACTGGAACGGAATAAGAAGCGTTTAGGAAACGAGTTGCCACAGTAACTTGGCTTCATGACAAAGCATGGCTTCTGTGTTTGCACTTTGCAGCCCACATTTGATGCAATGGGAGCGGTGAACAGCTGAGGCCACAGAGGGCGGCATGGGTAGCGCAGTTGCTGCCTCACAGCGCCAGAGACCCGGGTTCGGTCCTGACCACGGGTGCTGTCTGTGTGGAGTTTGCACGTTCTCCCTGTGACCGCGTGGGTTTTCTCCGGGTGCTCCGGTTTCCTCCCGCACTCCAAAGACGTACGGCTTTGTCCCTGCTCCAATTTCTCAGTAAAAGGATGAGAATACCTGACAACAACTCATCCGCTCAGTGTGTTTATATTTAGCTGGAAAAATACCTCGTGCCCAGAAGCAGTCCTGAACTGAAGGAAAGATTACATTGGATGCTGTCGTATGAAGTATGTAGGTTAATTGCAAATTATCCCTAGTGTATAGGATAGTGTTAGTGTACGGGGTGATCGCTGGTCGGCACGGACCTGGTGGGCCCAAGGGCCTGTTTCCGCTCTGTATCTCTAAAGTCTAATAAGTAAAAGGCTAAAGTCTAAAGGTTGAAGGGGAGAAAAGAAAATGTGGTTACCTAAAATTGTACAATTCAATGTTAGAATGGAACACGGCCCTCCAGGTTCACGCTGACCATTCATCACCTGTTCACACTAGTTCTATGCTATCCCGCATTTTGTCTAACCCAGTGGGCACAAGTGGAAATCCTTACTAGAATTAACCCAGAAGAGTGGATGTGGAGAGGATGTTTCCACTAGTGGGAGAGTCCAGGACTAGAGGTCACAGCCTCAGAATTAAAGGACGTTCTTTTAGGAAGGAGATGAGGAGAAATTTCTTTAGTCAAGAGGGTGGTGAATCTGTGGAATTCTTTGCCACAGAAGGCTGTGGAGGCCAAGTCAGTGGATATTTTTAAAACAGAGATAGATAGATTCTTGATAAGTACAGGAGTCAGTGGTTATGGGGAGAAGGCAGGAGAATGGAGGGTTAGGAGGGAGAGATAGATCAGCCATGATTGAATGGCGGAGCACACTAACACTATCCTACACACACTAGGGACAATTTTAATTTTACCCAGCCAATTAGCCTACAAACCAGTTATTGTTCCTTTAAAACCATCATGGGAAGCGTACCATGAATCCACGTTGTGGAAGGATGCAGCATAGCAACGGGCCCTTCGGCCCGCCGAGTCCATGCCGACCATTGATCACCCGTTCCACTAGTTCGATGTTATCCCGCTGTCTCATCCACTCCCTACACACTAGGGGGCAATTTTGTAGAAGCCAATCAACCTACAACCTGAGTTAACCTAACGGCTATGGGATGTGGGAGGAAACCGGAGCACCCAGAGGAAACCCACACGGTCACAGGGAGAACGTGCAAACTCCACACTGGCAGACAGTAGCCAGGTGAGGATGGAACCCGGATCTCTGGCGCTGTGAGGCAGCAACTCTACCAGCTGCGTCACGATACGGCCCACTTGTTCATTATTGTGAAAGTTATGTTGCATAGCTGAGAGTAATCGATGACGAGGTTTCTCCCTAGACTCTGTTATCTAATTTCACTGCTGGGTACTGTTTTTCCAGGTATAATTGGATCAGCACCATCATCTGGGGGATAGTGGCTGTTTCATTGTTGTCTCTTTCCTCTGTTCAACTTGTGCAGAGAAGCATTAAAATCTACCACACACAAGCTCCAGTGAAACAGATTAAAGGGGCTGTCCCACTGTACGAGCTAATTCAAGAGCTCTCCCGAGTTTAAAAAAAAATCAAACTCGTGGTAAGTACGTAGAATGTACGTAGCGGCTACGTCGGAGCTCATGGATGTCTCGTAACAGCTCGTAACGCTAACGGCAGGTACTCGGGAAACGCGGTAACTCGTGAAGTTTTTCAGCTGTGAAAAATGTCCACGAGAGCCCGAGTACCTACGAACGGCTATTACCGTAATTCTCCGAGTTCGAATCAGAGAAAACTCGGGAGAACTCTTGAATTACCTCGTACAGTGGGACAGGCCCTTCACATTCGCTTAAGGCGGCACGGTGGCGCAGTGGTAGAGTTGCTGCCTCACTGCGCCAGAGACCCCGGTTCGATCCTGACTACGGGTTGCTGTCTGTACAGAGTTTGTACGTTCTCCCCGTGACTAGCGTGGGTTGTCCCTGGGTGCTCTCGTTTCCTCCCACACTCCAAAGGCGGACAGGGTTTGGAGGTTAATTGGCTTCGGTAAAATTGTAAATGTCCCTAGTGTGTGGGATTCTGTTAGTCTGCAGGGTGATCGCTGGTCGGTGCGGTCTCAATGGGGCCTGTTTCTGCCCTGTGTCTCTAAACAAAAAGAAAAAACCTTTCAATACCTCGGCACGGGTGGAGGAAAGAGTAGATGAAACAGCAGCCATTTTGCACACAGCAAGGTCCCACAATCAGCAGTGGGGTGCAGAGCAGGTGCTGGGATTCATGACTGGTGACAAGGGGTTGTATTGCCCTGGGCACCAACATGGCGGCGCAGCGGTAGAGTTGCTGCCTTACAGCGCTTGCAGCACCGGAGACCCGTGTTCGATCTCGACTACGGGTGCTGCCTGTACGGAGTTTGTACGTTCTCCCCGTGACCGCGTGGGTTTTCTCCGAGATCTTCGGTTTCCTCCCACACTCCAATGACGTGCAGGTTTGTAGGTTAATTGGCTTGGTGTCCGTGTAGATTGCCCCTAGTGTGTGTGTAGGATAATGTTAATATGCGGGGATCACTGGTGGGCCGAAGGGCCTGTTTCCGTGCTGTATCTCTAAACTTAACTAAACTAAACCGGCTATAGGTCCTGTTCATAAAGTACAGGAGCAGGAGGAGCTCTTTGTGTGACAGGGTGGCGGGTGTACGGAACGAGCTGCCGGAGGAGGTGGTCGAGGCAGGCACTATCACAACGTTTAAGAAACATTTAGACAGGTACATGGATAGGACAGGTTTAGAGGGATATGGGCCAAACGCAGGTGGGTGGGACTAGTGTGGATGGGACATGTTGGTCGGTGTGGGCAAGTTGGGCCAAAGGGCCTGATTCCACACTGTGGGACTCTATGACGACCTCCCAAGGCCAATGTTTCCCCCACAGCAGCAAACTCTGCAGGAAAATCCATGCTTCTGGTACGTAACCTACCCATTCCAGGTGAACAGCGGGAGATTCTCTTACCTGACTGGTCATGTTTTGACGACTTTTCTGTCAGCTCACATGTCAGTTCTGCAAAATACAGGCAAGAGCAGAGATCAGACGGCCTGATTCCCACAGGAGTCAAATAAAACGTCTTTGGACTGACTGTCTTTACTTACTTACCTTACTGCCAAGATACCTTATATTCATGTGTAGGAAAGGACTGCAGATGCTGGTTTAAAATCAAAGTCTCGTCCAAGTGGGACCCGTTGGATCCCGTCCCCTCAACGCGCGGCTGCGGGGGCGGCCTGCGGTATCACATACACACACACTAACCACCCCCATTGATATTAATATTATTCATTCACTCCTTTTACCCCATCCCCCACCCTATCCACTCACGCATAACCCCCAACTCGCAGGCGTGGCTAGAGAGGGAGGTGGGTAGACAGAGAGGGACACAGAGAGGGACAAAGAGGCACAGACAGGGACACAGGGGCACAGAGAGGGACACAGAGGGACAGGGGGGATGGGGTGGGAGGAGGAGGGGGTAGAATGGGGAGGGGGGGAGAGGAGGAGGGGGTAGGGGGGGAGAGGAGGAGGGGAGCGGGGCGGGTGGCCGGGGAGCGGGAGAGGCCGGGGGGGGGGGGGGAGCAGCAGAGGGGGGGAGTAGCGGGGGGGAGCAGCGTCACTCGCAAGACGGCAGGCAGGCACGTAGACCATTTTGATGTCATCAGCGAAACACAGCCGGATTGTGGCTTTAATCTGCTCGCCCCGGTGATTGACAGCGGGTGCTGGAAGGGGCGTTACCTTCATGGTGACAGACAAGCGAGAAGACCAATCTGCTGATCTCACGATTATTTAAACCTTCTTAACTTTTGTAATATTCCACCGATAGGAACAAAACTTGGTACGCTTGGCGCAGAGGAGAATGGTGAGTAAGGTGGCGAAAAATCCTAGCAATATAGGGTACCGTGTTTGTGCAAATTAAAAAAAAAATGCAAACCGAACAGGACAAGATGAGAGTTTTAGTAATAGTTTCGATAGACACAAAATGCTGGAGTAACTCAGCGGGACATGTAGCATCTCTGGAGAGAAGGAATGGGTGACGTTTCAGGTCGAGACCCTTCAGTCTGAAGGGTCCAGCATTTTGTGTCGACCCTGTATTTACTTGGTCTGCTTCAATGTTACTGGCATAAGATGACTATGTCCACCATTTAAGGCTTCCTCCTTGAGTTAAAAATGTAAATAGAGGCATAGTTACTTGTTTCAAACAGTGAACACAGTTCCTGAGAGTATGCGATGCCATTTTGTGGGAGTGATCAACTTGAGAAAAGAAAAGAGATGAGAGGGTCAGGGTCATTTCATGCTCATAAGTTCTAGGAGCAGAATTAGGCCATTCGGCCCATCAAGTCTATTCCGCCATTCAATCGTGGCTGATCTTTCTTTTCCTCTCAACCCCATTCTCCTCCCTTCTCCCCGTAACCCCTGGCAACCGGGGAGCAAGTAAGTTCATGACCTCACAGCCGAGTTCCAGTTGACAGTAATCCTGAAGAAGTCGAATATGTTCCAAAAACTGCAGGAAAGATTCATGGCCTGCAATTATTTGAACTGAATGAGCTGAGTTTAGTTTATAGTCAGGTGTACTGAGGCACGGTGAAACACTTTGGTTGCGTGCTAACCAGCCAGCGGAAATATAACACATGATTACAATCGAGCCATCCACAGTGTACAGATACATGACAAAGGGAATAGCTTTCAGTGCAAGATAAAGTTAGATTAAAGATAGTCCAAGGATCCTCTATGAGGTGGATAGAAGCTCGGGACCACGCTCCAATTGGTGATAGAGTTGTTAAATGAACCAATTTGTCAGATTAAAATGTTGCCGTTTTGTTAAACCAATTCATGTCCATAAGTTCTAGCAGCTGAATTAGGCCATTTGGCCCATCAAGTCTACTCCGCCATTCAATCATGGCTGATCTATCTCTCCCTATCAACCCCATCCTCCTGCCTTCTCCCCATGACCCTTGACACGATTGCTGGCTATCTTAAAGGGGAAGTGACATGCTCTCAACGAAACGCGTGTGGAATGAGTATCTTTGACCCTCTTCCCATTCAACCCCCCCACCCGCTCTCCCCTCCCAGACCCTCTCCCTCAGAATAAAAAGTGCAGAGAAGATTTATGAGGATGTTGCCAGGCCTGAGCTATAGGGAGAGGTTGGGCAGGCTAGGACTCTATTCCTGGGAGTGCAGGAGGCTGAGGGGTGATCTTATAGAGGTGTATAAAATCATGAGGGGAATATACCAAGGCTTTTACCCAGGGTAGGGGAATCATGAACCTCAGGGCATTGGTTTATGGTGAAGGGGGAAAGATTTTATAGGAATTTGAGGGGTATGTTTTTCACACAAAAGATGGTGGGTGTGTGGAACTACCTCCATTAATCAATGGTGAGTCGCACCCCGGCCACTCCCTCTTCTCCCCCCTCCCATCGGGCAAAAGGTACAGAAGTGTGAAAACGCACACCTCCACATTCAGGGACAGTTTCTTCCCAGCTGTTATCAGGCAACTGAACCATCCTACCAACAACTAGAGCGCAGTCCTGAGCTACTATCCACCTCATTGTATACCCTTGGAGTATCATTGATTGGGCTTTATCTTGCACCAAACGTTATTCATGTTATTCCCTTTATCCTGTATCTGTACACTGTGGATGACTCGATTGTAATCGTGTATAGTCTTTCCGCTGTCCGGTTAGCACGCAACAAAAGCTTTTCACTGTACCTCGGTACACGTGACAATAAACTAAACTCAAATTCAACTCAAACTCCTCCGGCAGCTCGTTCCATACACCTACCACCCTCTGTGTGAAAAGGTTGCCCCTCGGGTTCCTATTAAGCCTTAAGTCTAAAATGGCAATGTGTTGTATTGGCATGTTCTGATCCAGATGTCTCGCATCTTCTTGTTCTGGTCTCTGCTTCCTCACAACACTTGCCGAGCCATGCCGCAGGAAATTAAATAATTGCTTCAAAGGAGTTTCATAATCAATGACATTGATAATTTTTATGAGGTGTAAAAGTCATTCATCTTGGTCCTGTTGATGAAGCTTTCCTCGTGTGGACACAGTTATAGAGTGATACAGCGCGGAAATAGGCCTTCGGCCCAACTTGCCCACACCGGTCAACATATCCCATCTACACTAGTCCACCTGCCTGCGTTGGCCCACATCCCTCTAAACCTGTCCTACCCATTGGGTCTGAAGAAGGGTTTCGGCCCGAAACGTTGCCTATTTCCTTCGCTCCATAGATGCTGCCTCACCCGCTGAGTTTCTCCAGCACTTTTGTCTACTATCCATGTACCTGTCTAAATGTTTCTTAGACATTGCGAGAGTCCCAGCCTCAACTACCTCCTCCGGCAGCTCATTCCATACACCCACCACCCTTTGTGTGAAAAAGTTACCGCTCAGGTTCCTATTAAATCTTGCCCCCCTCCCCATAAACCTATGTCCTCTGGTTCTTGATTCCTCTACTCTAGGCAAGGGACTGTGCGTCTACCCGACCTATACCTCTCATCTAGTCTGACGTGTTATCTTGATGCAAGTAATGGTTTCTCGCTTTTAGTTTTAATTTTAGATTTTACAAAGCTTTTCATGACCCACCGAGTCCACGCCGACCATCGATCACACTAGTTCTATGTTATCCCACTTTCATACATTTGCACTAGGGGCGGTTTACAGGAGCCAATTAACTGACAAACCCGTAAGTCTTTGGAGTGTGGGAGAAAACCGAAGGAAAATCACGCAGGACACGGGGAGAAGGTACAAACTCCGTACAGACTGCACCCGCAGTCAGGATCGAACCTGGGTCTCTTACTCTACCGCTGTGCCATCATTCAGAGAGTGACGGCTTCACCTCCCATGTTGCTGAGCTGCTCTTTCTCGGCCGATTACACACTTCATGCGAACGGTGGTTTAGATTTGAGGGGAACGAGGGCCTCATGCACGACTCCCGATTCCACCGTGCTCCCTCATCGGAGGTGGTAGTTCTTCTAACGTCATAAAACATGGAACAGTACAGCTCAAGATCAGGCCCTTCGGCCCACAAAATCTGTGCTGACCATGATGCCGAGACAACACTCTTATGTGCTTGCATATAATCCATATTCCTCCATTCCCTGCAGATCCATGTGCGTATCGAAAACTCTCTTGAATGTTCCTGCCATCCCCGTGACCGCGTGGGTTTTCTCCGGGTGCTTCGGTTTCCTCCCACATTCCAGAAGGCGCGTAGGTTTGTAGGTTAATTAGCTTCTGTAAATACTGTAAATTGTCCCTAGTGGACGGGGTGAGCGCTAGTCGGCGCGGACTCAGTTTCCGCCCTGTATCCCTAAGGTCTAAAGTCCCTTTGGCCACTGAGTCATGCCGGCCATCGATCAGCAGTTCACACGAGATCTATGTTATCCCATTTTCTCATCCACTCCACACACATTAGGCACAATTTACAGAGACCAAAGTCTAAAGTCTAAAAAAGGTCCCCCAGAGAACGCGAAAAGCTTTTATGAATCATGTTCTGTTCCTGGCTTGGCGAAGGCAGGCTGAGCCATTTACCAGATTTCCTACACTGATGCAACACTTTATTTAACCGCGGAGAGCCAACGGTAACTGTGTACACTCTACTGATTTCAGGAAAAAGCCAATACAAGTCTGGTTCACTTGACAAGGCAGGAGGGTCGGGTCTGGTTGAATGACACAGCCTGGAAACAGGCCCTTCGGCCCACCGAGTCCACGCCGACCATCGATCACACTAGTTCTATGTTATCCCACTTCTCATCCACTCCCTGCACGCTAGGGGCAATTTACGGAGACCAATTAGCCTACAGAACCTGGACGTCTTTGGAGTGTGGGAGGAAACCCACGTGGTCACAGGGAGAACGTGCAAACTCCGCACAGACAGCACCGCCATCATATAATGTAGACGGTTGTTGAGGCCAGATCTGTCTCCGCCTGCTTTCAGGTGTTCCATGCACTGGAGGGAATGATTCACCCACTCGCCTCTTGCACCCTCATTATGGGCGGCACAGTGGCGCAGCGGGTGGAGCTGCTGCCTCACAGTTCCGGAGACCCTGGTTCGATCCTGACCTCGGGTGCTGTCTGTGTGTAGACTTTGTACGTTCTTCCTTGCGACAGCGTGGGTTTCTTCCGGACGCTCCGGTTTCCTCCCACATCCCAAAGACGTTCAGGTTTACAGGTTAATTGGCCCCCTGCAAATTGTGTGTAGAGAATGGATGAGAAAGTGGGATAACACTAGAACTTTGTAATTTTAGTTTAGAGATACAACGCGGAAACCAGGCCCTTCGGCCCACAGAGTCGCGCCGACCAGCGATCGCCCCGCACACTAATACTATCCTGCACACACCAGGGACAAGTTACAATTTTATTAAACCGCGTTAGCCTTCAAACCTGCACACATTCGGAGTGTGGGAGGAAACCGGAGCACCCGGAGAAAACCCACGCAGGTCACAGGGAGAACGTACAAACTCCGTGCAGAGAGCACCCGTAGTCAGGATCGAACCCGGGTCTCTGCCGCTGTGAGGCAGGAGACTCTACCGCTGCGCCACCGTGCCGCGCTCGGGTTAATGGGAGATTAAAGTGGGATTCATTTAAGATTAGTGTCAATGAGTTGTTGATGGTGGGCATGGGTTGGGAGGGCCGACGGGACTGTATCTCTCTGTACTGTATAACTGCAGCCTGCGGCACAACTCACGTTATCATTGTATCTCAACCTGCACGGCACTGGAAGGGATATAAAGCCAGCAGCAGGGAAAGGCTATGATGCATTCCAGTCACAAGCCGCCTCGTAAACCAGAGGGACCGATATTCATCGGCTAACTTACCTCCTCTGAACAAAGGGCGGTTATTGCTCAGCCTCTGCTGATGAAAATCTCAATGCCCGATTCATACATGCGTCGGCTCAAGGTGAGTTATGAGAGTTTGTGAGGACAGTGCGGGGGGGGGGGGGGGGGGGGACGCTGGTGTTGAAATTCAGCCCGTGTCTGCTCAATGCTGTAGTTGCTGCTGCATAATTGGTGCAATCAACAACTTTACTTTAGGAAGGAACTGCAGATAGACGCAAAAAGCTTGACTTGAGGGTGGCACGGTGGCGCAGCGGTAGAGTTGCTGCCTCACAGCGCCCGACACCCGGGTTCGATCTTGACCACGGTGCTGTCTGTACGGAGTTTGTACGTTCTCCACGTAACCTGCGTTGGTTCTCTCGGGAGCTCCGGTTTCCTCCCACACTCCCAGAGACGTGCAGGTTTGGAGGCTAATTGGCTTGGTGTAAATTGTGAATTTCCCCCAGAGTGTGTAGGGTAGTGTAAGTGTGCGGGATTGCATGTCGGCACGGACCCGGTGGGCCGAAGGGCCTGTTTCCGCGCTGTACCTCTAAACTACACTAAAAACGAAACTCAGCGGGTCAGACAGCATCTCTGGATGGAACGAATGGGTGATGTTTCCGGTCGAGACCCTTCTTCAGACTGAGAGTCGGGGGAATGGGAGACACAGAGATAAGGAAGGGTAAGTGTGAAAACGAGAGATCAAGGGGGCGAAGTTCAAGGAAAATGTAGAATAGATTCATTGTTGGCTGAGGGGAAGGTGACAACGAGGCAAACAATCAGTAAAATCTAATCAGGAGCACAGTGAAACTAGTCGGAGAGCTAGGGTGGGAGAGGGACACAGGGAGAGGGAAAGCAAGGGTTACTTGAAGTTAGAGATGTCAATATTCATACCGCTGGGTTGTAAGATGCCCACACGAAACTCCCTTTGATCTCTCGTTTTCACACCTTACCCGTACATATCTTTGGCACCCTCTCCCTTGACTCAGTCTGAAGAAGGGTCTCGTCACGAAACGTCACCCAATACTTCTCTCCAGAGATGCTGCCTGTCCCGCTGAGTTACTCCAGCATTTTGTGTCCATGTTTAGTTTAGTTTATTGTCACGTGTACCGAGGTACAGTGAAAAGCTTTTTTGTGGCGCGCTATCCAGTCAGCGGAAAAACTATGCACAATTACAATCGAGCCGTCCACAGTGTACAGATACAGGATAAAGGGAATAATATTTAGTGCAAGATAAAGTCCAGTACGTCAGATTAAAGATAGTCCGAGCGTCTCCAATGAGGTAGATGGGTGGTCAGGACCGCTCTCTAGTGGTGATCGGATGGTTCAGTTGCCTGATAACAGCTGGGAAGAAACTGTCCTGAATCTGGAGGTGTGTGTTTTCACACTTCTCTACCTCATTGCCTGATGGCAGAGGAGAGGAGGAGTGTCCAGGGTGAGACTGGTCCATGTCCATGATTATGCTGCTGGCCTTGCCAAGGCAGCGTGAGATGTAAATGTGAATAGAAATGGAAATGTAAAGAGTCAATGGAAATTGTCCCTAGTGTGTAGGATAGTGCTGGCGTATAGAGTGGACTTGGTGGGCCGAAGGGTCTCTTTCCATGCTATATATCTCTAATATGTGAAAACCGCAAAGGGAGGCTGAGGGAATTGTTCTGTGTGGTCTGAAGAAGTCTGAGGAAGGGTCTCGACACGGAACGTCACCTATCCATGTTCTCCAGAGATGCTGCCTGACCCGCTGAGTTACTCCAGCACTCCTGTTCTGTGTAATTTGTGGCACAGTCGCCAAAGATGGGTCATAGAGTCAAACAGCAGGGAAAAGGGGCCTTGGGCCCATCTCGGTCGGGCGACCAAGATGCCTCAAGTGAGCTACTCCCATTTACCAGCGCATGGTCCAAACACCTCCAATGCTGACCCATCCATGTAACTGTGCAAATGTCTTTTATAGCTTTATAGAAATATAGAAACATAGAAAATAGGGTGCAGGAGTAGGCCATTTGTCCCTTTGAGCCAGCGCCTCCATTCAATATGATCATGGCTGATCATCCAAAGTCAGTACCCCGTTTCTGCTGCTCCCCATATCCCTTGATTCCATTAGACAATAGACCATAGGTGCAGGATTAGGCCCTTCGAGCCAGCACCGCCATTCAATGTGATCACGATTGATCATCCCCAATCAGTACCCCGTTCCTGCCTTCTCCCCATATCCCCTGATTCCGAGCCCTATCTAGCTCTCTCTTGAAAGCATCCAGAGAACCTGCCTCCACCGCCCTCTGAGCAGAGAATTCCACAGACTCACCACTCTCTGTGAGAAAAAGTGTTTCCTCGTCTCCGTTCTAAATGGCTTACTCCTTATTCTTAAACTGTGGCCCCTGGTTCTGGACTCCCCCAACAACGGGAACAAGTTTCCTGCCTCTAGCGTGTCCAAGCCCTTAATAATCTTATATGTTTCAATGAGATCACCTCTCATCCTTCCAAACTCCAGAGTGTACAAGCCCAGCCGCTCCATTCTCTCAGCATATGACAGTCCCGCCATCCCGGGAATTAACCTTGTAAACCTACGCTGCACTCCCTCAATAGCAAGCCCCTAAGAGCTAAACCTAACTCTCTCTTGAATACACTGACTTTGGTTTGGCTGTTTTTGGAGCGTTGGGTGCAGTTCTGGTCACCCCATTACAGGAAGGATCCAGGCTTTGGAGGTTTACCAGAATGATGCCTGGATGAGGAGGTATTGGCTACAAGAGGAGGTTGGACAGACTTGCATTGTTTTCTCTGTAACGCTGGAAGTTGCGGGACGACCTGATAGAAGAATGTAAAATTATGAGAGGCATACATCGGGTAAACAACCAAAACCTTTTTCTCAGGATGGAAAAAAATAATCAAAAGACTAGAGGGGCAATATTTAAAGGAGATGTGTGGGGCAGGTTTTCCAGAGGGTGGTGGGTGCCTGGAACGTGCTGCTGGGGGTGGTGGTGGAGGCAGATACGATAGTGGTGTTTAAGAGACTTTTCGGTAGGCACATGGATATGCAGGGAATGGAGGATATGGATCATGTGCAGGCAGATAAGAGTTGATCTTGGCATCATGTTGGGCACAGACATTGTGGGCCGAAGGGCCAGATTTCGTGCTGTACTATTCTATGTTTTATGTACCTGCCTAAAATAGTTCCTTATATCCACCATCCTGTGTACAAAAATGTGACCTCTCAGATTTAGTTTAGTTTAGTTTAGAGATACAGCGCGGAAACAGGCCATTCGGCCCACCGGGTCCGTGCCGACCAGCGATCCCTGCACATTAACACTATCCTACACACACTTTTTTACATTTATACCAAGCCAATTAACCTACAAACCTGTACGTCTTTGGAGTGTGGGTGGAAACCAAAGATCTCGGAGAAAACCCACACAGGTCATGGGGAGAACGTACAAACTCCGCACAGACAGCACCCGTAGTCAGGATCGAACCAAGGTCTCCGGCGCTGCATTTGCTGTAAGGCAGCAACTCTACCGCTGCGCCACCATGACCGCTCCTATTAAATCTTCCCCCTCTCACCTTGAACCTATACATGTACTTAGCACATAATCGTAGAGCAGTACATCACAGGAACAGGCCCTTTCAGACCACAACGTCTGAGCTAAATATGATGCCAAATTAATCTCATCTGCCTCCAAATAGATACATAGATACACAGAAAATAGGTGCAGGAGTAGGCCATTCGGCCCTTCTCTCCATACCCCCTGATCCCTTTAGCCACAAGGGCCACATCTAACTCCCTCTTAAATATAGCCAATGAACTGGCCTCAACTACCCTCTGTGGCAGAGAGTCCCAGAGATTCACCACTCTCTGTGTGAAAAAGTTTTTCCTCATCTCGGTCTTAAAGGATTTCCCCCTTATCCGTAAGCTGTGACCCCTTGTCCTGGACTTCCCCAACATCGGGAACAATCTTCCTGCATCTAGCCTGTCCAACCCCATAAGAATTTTGTACGTTTCTATAAGATCCCCTCTCAATCTCCTAAATTCTAGCGAGTATAAGCCAAGTCTATCCAGTCTTTCTTCATATGAAAGTCCTGACATCCCAGGAATCAGTCTGGTGAACCTTCTCTGCACTCCCTCTATGGCTATAATGTCCTTCCTCAGATTTGGAGACCAAAACTGTACGCAATACTCCAGGTGTGGTCTCACCAAGACCCTGTACAACTGCAGTTGAACCTCCCTGCTCCTATACTCAAATCCTCTTGCTATGAAGGCCAACATACCATTCGCTTTCTTCACTGCCTGCTGCACCTGCATGCCTACTTTCAATGACTGGTGTACCATGACACCCAGGTCTCGCTGCATCTCCCCATTTCCTAATCGGCCACCATTTAGATAATAGTCTGCCTTCCCGTTTTTGTCACCAAAGTGGATAACCTCACATTTATCCACATTATACTGCATCTGCCAAACATTTGCCCACTCACCCAGCCTATCCAAGTCACCTTGCAGTCTCCTAGCATCCTCCTCACAGCTAACACTGCCCCCCAGCTTAGTGTCATCCGCAAACGTGGAGATGTTGCTTTCAATTCCCTCGTCCAGATCATTAATATAAATTGTAAATAGCTGGGGTCCCAGCACTGAGCCTTGCGGTACCCCACTAGTCACTGCCTGCCATTGTGAAAAGGACCCGTTTACTCCTACTCTTTGCTTCCTGTTTGCCAGCCAGTTCTCTATCCACATCAATACTGAACCCCCAATACCGTGTGATTTAAGTTTGTATCCTAATCTCTTATGTGGTACCTTGTCGAAAGCCTTCTGAAAGTCCAGATACAACACATCCACTGGTTCTCCCCTATCCACTCTACTAGTTACATCCTCGAAAAATTCTATAAGATTCGTCAGACACGATTTACCTTTCGTAAATCCATGCTGACTTTGTCCAATGATTTCACACTTTCCAAATGTGCTGCTATCCCATCTTTAATAACTGACTCTAGCAGTTTCCCCACTACCGATGTTAGACTAACTGGTCTGTAATTCCCCGTTTTCTCTCTCCCTCCCTTCTTAAAAAGCGGGTTTACGTTTGCTACCCTCCAATCCTCAGGAACTACTCCAGAATCTAAAGAGTTTTGAAAAATTATCACTAATGCATCCACTATTTCTGGAGCTACTTCCTTTGACCCGCGGCCCCCTGCTATTTCCGGCAGATTATTTATGTCTTCCTGGAGAAATGATTCATACCCCTCCATTTCCTATCTAAAACTCTCCTAAACGCCACTGTCGTATCTGCCTCCACCACCACCCCCGGCAGCGCGTTCCAGGCACCCACCACCCTCTGCGTAAAAATCTTCCCCCGCACATCTCCTTTGAACTTTGCCACTTTCACATTAAAGCTCCACCCTCTAGTCTTCGAGATTTCCGCGCTGGGGAAATGATTGTGACCGTCCCCCCCCCCCCCGTCTTTGACCCTCATCATTTAATCTATCTGGTTCCCCCCTCCACCTCCGGCGTGTCAGAGAAAACAATCCAAGTGTCCAACCTCCCTCCCCTTATAGCTCAGACCCCCGAATCCAGGCATCGTTCTGGTCAACCTCCTCTGAAGCCTCTCCAAAGCCCCCACAAGCTTCCTGCAATGGGGCGACCAGAATTGCACGCAATACTCCAACCTGCCCCCACACATCTCCTGACCAAAGTCCTATAAGATTGCAGCATGACTTCCTGACTCTTATACTCAAAGCCCTGAGCAATGTAGGTGAGCACATCTTTGTTGCCACTTTCAGCGAGCTGTGGGCTTGGGCCCCAAGATCCCTCTGTACATCAATGCTGTTAAGGGTCTTGCCATTAACTATATACATTCCCCTTATTTTTGACCTCCCACTTGCACGGATTAAACTCTATCTGCCATTTCCTCACCTATTTCTGTAGCTGATATCTATATCCCGCTGTTGTTTAAGAAGGAAATGCAGATGCTGGAACAATCGAAGGTAGACAGAAATGCTGGAGAAACTCAGCGGGTGAGGCAGCATCTATGGAGCGATGGATTTACATTCCTTCGCCCCATAGATGCTGCCTCACCCGCTGAGTTTCTCCAGCATTTCTGTCTACCTTCTATATCCCGCTGAATGCTTTGATAGCCTTCCTCCCAGTCGAGAACTCCAGCCATCTTAGTGTCATCCGGAAATCTACAAATTCTAGTTCTTGATTTTCTTATCCCAGGAAAAATATATTTTTCAACCAATATATTCAATCTATAAATTCCCCTCATGATTTTACACACTTATCCAAGATCATTCCTCAGCCTCCTGCACTCCAAGGACTAAAGTCCTAGCCTGCACAACCTCTCCCTGTAGCTCAGGCCCTCGAGTCCTGGCATCATCCTTGTAAATCTTCTCTGCATCCTTTCCATCTTAATGGCATCTTTCCCTAGCAGGTTGACAAAAACTGGACTCAACACTCTGATTGCAGCCTCACCAACGTCTTGTACAACTGGATCGACTGGGCTTATATTCACTGGAATTTAGAAGGATGAGAGGGAATCTTATAGAAACATATAAAATTCTGAAGGGATTGGACAGGCTAGATGCAGAAAAAATGTTCCCCAGGTTGGGGGAGTCCGGAACCGGGGGTCACAGTTTAAGAATAAGGGGCAGGCCATTTAGGATTGGGAGGAGAAAAAACATTTTCACCCAGAGAGTTGTGAATCTGTGGAATTTTACTTCGGAGTCACGTGAGTGACTACGTGAAGAACCCACTGAGTGCGCAGGCGCGGCATTAACGCCAGCAGTGCAACAGCGGCGGCAGCTGGAGTTAGGCTCTCCGGCGGCAGTTTAAAAACGGACCATTACGTAAGTATACAAGGGGTGCAGGAGCAGGAAGAGCTGCTGGGTGTGGTGGACCGCTATGTAGCAACCCCACGTGCTGGAAGACCGCTGGAACCAAAAATGGCGGCCAGCATCAATCATCTTTCAAATAAGCCCTTGCAGGAGAAGGTGCTTCTTGAGGCGCTAGAACTCTACACAGCACCAGAGAACTGTGAGGCCCTCAGAGTGAAGAGTGTGAACAGCCAGATCTGGGGGCACGTGGGGTCACACATTCGTAACCATGAACTTAAGCTACAGCGGATCCTAAGGCTCCTGACGTCGGCCATCACAGCCTTTGCTCGTTCTGTGGAAAGCACGGAGATGGATACCTGCCAGCAAGAAGTGCTGGCACTGATGTGCAACACACAATTTGAGATTAATAATCTCCGGCGGGAAAGCATAAGACCTGCCCTCAATCCCAAATTTGCTGGGTTGTGCAGAGCCCCAGCTGCAGAGACGGACGCTCTGTTATTTGGGAAAGACCTCAACAAAAAACTGAGGGACATGGAGGAAGCAGCGAAAACTTTCGGCCTCATGAGGGCAGGCCCCGGGACGAGCAAACCAAGACCTATAATACCCAAGCGGCAGCACCCCACGGCATCCACCAGTCGACGTCCTCAATATGGGACTGGTGAAAGCTCGGGGACCGCATTTTATCCCCAAAGATCTTTTTTAGATCAGGGCCCAGAGCGGACCCCATGGAAAATGCGCCACCCCCCAACATTGCCAGCACGTCAGACAAGCAAGGCCTACAAAAACATGAGGAAACAAAAGAAACGCCAATAACCATGGAGGTAGGTGGGACTGGTTCCTCCCAGCATATAGAGAATACGGGTGCTTTACTAACAGGGGGATTACACTTGTTTAAAGAAGCATGGGTTACTGTCACGAGTGACAAGTATATACTCAACAGCATTAGTGGATATAAAATTCAGTTCATGGCAGAACAATCGCCGCCAGTTCAACATTGGCCCCAAAGGGTATTTTCTCCCTCCGTCAAAGAGAAACGTGAGGGACAAGCTGAACTGGTGAGACTTATCAAAAAGGGGGTCATCGAAAAGACCAAACATGAACCTTTGGAATTTGTATCAAATATATTCACTAAAACCAAAAAAGATGGTGGATGTCGCATCCTCATTGACTTAAGATCACTAAATAAGTTTGTTAAGTATATACATTTCAAAATGGAGACATTTGTTACTGCCAAACAAGTGATTTCCAAAGGATACTTCATGGCAAGCATTGATCTTAAAGATGCTTACTATCTAATACCCATACACAAGCATCATTGCAGATACCTAAAATTTCTCTGGTTGGGGCAGCTGTGGCAGTACAAAGCATTGCCCAATGGGCTAACTTCAGCCCCGAGATTATTCACCAAAATATTGAAAATAGCTATGGCAATCCTACGAAAACAAAAACATATTGTCATGGCATAACTGGATGATATTCTGATAGCAGGGAAAACGATGGAATTGGCTGTGGCAGCAGTATCAGCTACAAAACAGCTCCTCGAAACTCTGGGGTTAGTCCTACATCCAGATAAATCTAAGTTGAAGCCATCCACTATCATGGACTACCTGGGCTTCACAATTAACTCAGTCCATATGACTGTTACCTTGCCAAAGGGAAAAATGGTTGCATTAGCTCAATCATGCAACAATTTAATGGTCAACAAATGACCAACTATTTGACAAGTAGCCAGAGTGATTGGTAAAATGGTAGCAGCATGTCCGGCTACACAATTCGGACCTTTGCACTATCAAAATTTACAAAGAGCAGAGGTACAGGCACTAAAACGACATACAGGTCACAATGATCGTGTCGTGAAATTACCCACTGAAGCAATATCAGAGCTACAGTGGTGGGCAGAAAATGTTTGGCATAGTTTCAGCTCTATCATCATCACTAACCCTACTGTAGTTCTTCAAACAGATGCTAGTGCTCAAGGCTGGGGAGCAACTAACTCCATATCCAGCACAGGTGGTAGATGGACTAACCTAGAGTCATCATTACTACTGACATTAACTATCTAGAGATGTTGGGCGCCTTTTATGGTTTAAAAGCATATGTATCTACTATGCAGCACTTGCATGTTCGGTTACAGATTGATAATACTACGGTGGTGGCTTATATTAACCATATGGGCAGCATAAAATCATTATCATGCGACAAATTGGTCAACGTGATTTGGCAATGGTGTGTCGAAAGACATATTTGGCTATCAGCTACTTATCTACCAGGTAAGCTAAACACAGTGGCAGACACCAGGTCACGCAAATTCAATGATAACATCGAATGGATGTTAAACCCTAAAGTATTTGCTAAAGTTATTAAGCAGTATGGAACGCCAGATATCGATTTATTTGCATCACGACTAAATCACCAGTTACCTATGTATGTCGCTTGGGAACCAGACCCAGAGGCAGCAGCGGTAGATGCCTTCACGCTGGATTGGGGAAATTTCTTCTTCTATGCTTTCCCTCCCTTCTGCCTCATCAGTCGGGTACTTCGCAAAATACAGTTGGACTCTGCTTCTGGAATTTTGATGGTGCCCGACTGGCCTACACAGCCATGGTTCCCGGTTCTACATGACATAGATACATAGATACATAGAAAATAGGTGCAGGAGTAGGCCATTCGGCCCTTCGAGCCTGCACCGCCATTCAATATGATCATGGCTGATCATCCAACTCAGTATCCCGTACCTGCCTTCTCTCCATACCCTGATCCCTTTAGCCACAAGGGCCACATCTAACTCCCTCTTAAATATAGCCAATGAACTGGCCTCAACTACCCTCTGTGGCAGAGAGTTCCAGAGTTTCACCACTCTCTGTGTGAAAAAGTTTTTCCTCATCTCGGTCTTAAAGGATTTCCCCCTTATCCTTAAGCTGTGACCCCTTGTCCTGGACTTCCCCAACATCGGGAACAATCTTCCTGCATCTAGCCTGTCCAACCCCATAAGAATTTTGTACGTTTCTATAAGATCCCCTCTCAATCTCCTAAATTCTAGCGAGTATAAGCCAAGTCCATCCAGTCTTTCTTCATATGAAAGTCCTGACATCCCAGGAATCAGTCTGCTGAACCTTCTCTGCACTCCCTCTATGGCTATAATGTCCTTCCTCAGATTTGGAGACCAAAACTGTACGCAATACTCCAGGTGTGGTCTCACCAAGACCCTGTACAACTGCAGTAGAACCTCCCTGCTCCTATACTCAAATCCTTTGCTATGAAAGCTAACATACCATTCGCTTTCTTCACTGCCTGCTGCACCTGCATGCCTACTTTCAATGACTGGTGTACCATGACACCCAGGTCTCGCTGCATCTCCCCTTTTCCTAATCGGCCACCATTTAGATAATAGTCTGCTTTCCTGTTTTTGCCACCAAAGTGGATAACCTCACATTTATCCACATTATACTGCATCTGCCAAACATTTGCCCACTCACCCAGCCTATCCAAGTCACCTTGCAGTCTCCTAGCATCCTCCTCACAGCTAACACAGCCCCCCAGCTTAGTGTCATCCGCAAACTTGGAGATGTTGCCTTCAATTCCCTCATCCAGTTCATTAATATAAATTGTAAATAGCTGGGGTCCCAGCACTGAGCCTTGCGGTACCCCACTAGTCACTGCCTGCCATTGTGAAAAGGACCCGTTTACTCCTACTCTTTGCTTCCTGTTTGCCAGCCAGTTCTCTATCCACATCAATACTGAACCCCCAATACCGTGTGCTTTAAGTTTGTATACTAATCTCTTATGTGGTACCTTGTCGAAAGCCTTCTGAAAGTCCAGATACAACATCCACTGGTTCTCCCCTATCCACTCTACTAGTTACATCCTCGAAAAATTCTATAAGATTCGTCAGACACGAGTTGCCTTTCGTAAATCCATGCTGACTTTGTCCAATGATTTCACCACTTTCCAAATGTGCTGCTATCCCATCTTTAATAACTGACTCTAGCAGTTTCCCCACTACCGATGTTAGACTAACTGGTCTGTAATTCCCCGTTTTCTCTCTCCCTCCCTTCTTAAAAAGTGGGGTTACGTTTGCTACCCTCCAATCCTCAGGAACTACTCCAGAATCTAAAGAGTTTTGAAAAATTATCACTAATGCTTCCACTATTTCTGAAGCTACTTCCTTAAGTACTCTGGGATGCAGCCTATCTGGCCCTGGTGATTTATCGGCCTTTAATCTATTCAATTTACCCAACACCACTTCCCGACTAACCTGGATTTCACTCAGTTCCTCCATCTCCTTTGACCCGCGGCCCCCTGCTATTTCCGGCAGATTATTTATGTCTTCCTTAGTGACGACGGAACCAAAGTAGTTATTCAATTGGTCCGCCACATCCTTGTTCCCCATGATCAATTCACCTGTTTCTGACTGCAAGGGACCTACATTTGTTTTAACTAATCTCTTTCTCTTCACATATCTATAAAAACCTTTGCAGTCAGTTTTTATGTTCCCTGCCAGTTTTCTTTCATAATCTATTTTCCCTTTCCTAATTAAGGCCTTTGTCCTCCTCTGCTGGTCTCTGAATTTCTCCCAGTCCTCTGGTATGCTGCTTTTTCTGGCTAATTTGTACGCATCATCTTTTGCTTTGATACTATCCCTGATTTCCCTTGTTATCCACGGATGCACTACCTTCCCTGATTTATTCTTTTGCCAAACTGGGATGAACAATTTTTGTAGTTCATCCATGCAGTCTTTAAATGCCTTCCATTGCATATCCACCGTCAACCCTTTTAGAACTAATTGCCAGTCAATCTTGGCCAATTCACGTCTCATACCCTCAAAGTTACCTTTCTTTAAGTTCAGAACCGTTGTTTCTGAATTAACAATGTCACTCTCCATCCTAATGAAGAACTCAACCATATTATGGTCACTCTTGCCCAAGGGGGCACGCACAACAAGACTGCTAACTAACCCTTCCTCATTACTCAATACCCAGTCTAGAATAGCCTGCTCTCTCGTTGGTTCCTCTACATGTTGGTTTAGATAACTATCCCGCATACATTCCAAGAAATCCTCTTCCTCAGCACCCCTGCCAATTTGATTCACCCAATCTATATGTAGATTGAAGTCACCCATTATAACTGTTTTGCCTTTGTTGCACGCATTTCTAATTTCCTGTTTGATGCCATCCCCAACTTCACTACTGCTGCTAGGTGGCCTGTACACAACACCCACCAGCGTTTTCTGCCCCTTAGTGTTTCGCAGTTCTACCCATACCGATTCCACATCCTCCAAGCTAATGTCCTTCCTTTCCACTGCGTTAATCTCCTCTCTAACCAGCAACGCTACCCCACCTCCTTTTCCTTTCTCTCTATCCCTCCTGAATATTGAATATCCCTGGATGTTCAGCTCCCAGCCTTGGTCACCTTGGAGCCATGTCTCCGTGATCCCAACTATATCATAATCATTAATTGCTATCTGCACATTCAACTCATCCACCTTATTATGAATGCTCCTTGCATTGAGACACAAAGTCTTCAGGCTTGTTTTTACAACGCTCTTACCCCTTATACAATTATGTTGAAAAGTGGCCCTTTTTGATTTTTTCCCTGGATTTGTCTGCCTGCCACTTTTACTTTTCACCTTGCTACCTATTGCTTCCGCCCGCATTTTACACCCCTCTGTTTCTCTGCTCACCCATTTAAGAAACCCACCACCTCTTATTCTCTGTTTATTATTGTTTTCTTCTTCCCCCCCTACATGTTGGGTCTGAGTGCTTTCCTTCTCTGACATGGTGGTTGAGTCACCAATGGTCTTTCCCAGTCATTCAGGATTATTAACTCACCCAGTATCAGGCATAAGCCACCCATGCCATGAGAAAATTAAACTCCTGGGTTGCAGGTTTTGAATAGACCTTACCTGGAACTGGGATTGTCCGAACGAACCATCACCACCATGTCGGCATCCCTTCGAACATCCACCAAGAGGCAGTACTTAATCAGCATAAGAAAATGGGAGAAGTACTGCCAGGAAACAGGGACAACGTATTCAACAGCCACAGCCACCAACGTACTGGAATTCCTGGCCCATCTACACCATGATGAAGGGATTAGTTACAGTGCCATCAACACAGCACGGAGTGCTCTTTCTGCTTATCTCAAACCAGCAGGACAACAGGCAATGGGATCCCATCCACTGGTGGTAAAACTGATGAAGGGCATTTATAATATTAAGCCCCCTAAACCCAGGTATACCCATATTTGGGATATCAGTGTGGTCCTGACATACCTCAGGGAATGGCCACCAGCCAGATCCCTCAGCCTCGAGCAATCTACACTAAAGACGCTCATGTTGATGGCACTCGTATCCGCTCAGAGGGTTCAGTCACTACACAAGTTAAGGCTGGACAACATGGTGACCACCTCAGATCAGATCACATTCATCATACAGGGTCTGGTGAAGCAAAGCAGGCCAGGAACAGCTAATCCACTGGTGGTATTCCGGGCCTACCCACCAGAGCCACGGTTGTGTGTCGTGACACATCTACAACATTATATAGACACAACCCACAATATCAGAGGGAGTGAAAAAGCCTTATGGGTCAGCCACAAGAAACCTCATGGCCGGGTAACGAGCCAAACCATTTCAAGATGGCTCAAACAGGTACTGAAGGCTGCCGGAATAGATACTAATACATTTAAATCTCATTCCACTAGAGCAGCATCTACATCAACGGCCGAGAGAATGGACGTACCGGTTGACCATATTCTGAATACAGCAGGATGGTCGAGGGAAACGACATTCAGAACTTTTTATAATAAGCCGTTGATGAAACCTGATTCATGTGCAGAGAAAATATTACAAGCTGCAAATATTTCATTTAAGCCCGGGGGAGCACTTTAATTTTGTTATTGTTAATAAATACCTTTTTTGTTTCTTGAAAAACAGATTCAGTGGTTGATTACGATAACACTTCCTCCCTCAAGAACTTCGTCAGTGAATGAAATAAAACTGTTACACGGTTTGAAATCACAGAGCTTTGAAGTCTTCACGTAGTCACTCATGTGACTCCGAAGTAAAATAGTAAGATTAAACGAGAACTTACCAGTTTGAAGTTTGATTTGTATTTTATGAGGAGTTACGATGAGGGATTACGTGCCCTCCGCTCCCATCCTCATTATATGGATCAAACTAATAAATTGATGTCTCCTTTTCTTTACTATGTTTACTTCAAATACCTGTGTCTATCTGTGATTCCACACCGCTGCTTGGAAGTATGCCGTGCCTCATCGTAACTCCTCATAAAATACAGATCAAACTTCAAACTGGTAAGTTCTCGTTTAATCTTACTATTCTCTGCCACAGAAGGCAGTGGAGGCCAATTCACTGGATGTTTTCAAGAGAGAGTTAGATATTGTTCTTAGGGCTAACGGAATTAAGGGATATGGGGAGAAAGCAGGAACGGGGTACTGATTCTGGATGATCAGCCATGATCATATTGAATGGCGTTGCTGGCTCAAAGGGCCGAATGGCCTACTCCTGCATCTATTTTCTATGTTTCTATGTCCCAACGACTGCACTCAATTTTCTGACTGATGAAAGTTAACGTGCCAAAAGCCTTCTTTACCATCCAATCTAACTGTGACGCCATCTTTAGGGGACAATGCATTTGATCTGGATGAGGGAATTGAATGCAACATCTCCAAGTTTGCGGATGATACGAAGCTGGGTGGCAGTGTTAGCTGTGAGGAGGATGCTAGGAGGCTGCAAGGTGACTTGGATAGGTTGGGTGAGTGGGCAAATTCATGGCAGATGCAGTATAATGTGGATAAATGTGAGGTTATCCACTTTGGTGGCAAAAACAGGAAAGTAGACTATTATCTGAATGGTGGCCGATTAGGAAAAGGGGAGGTGCAACGAGATCTGGGTGTCATGGTGCACCAGTCATTGAAAGTAGGCATGCAGGTGCAGCAGGCAGTGAAGAAAGCGAATGGTATGTTAGCATTCATAGCAAAAGGATTTGAGTATAAGAGCAGGGAGGTTCTACTGCAGTTGTACAGGGTCTTGGTGAGACCACACCTGGAGTATTGCGTACAGTTTTGGTCACCAAATCTGAGGAAAGACATTCTTGCCATTGAGGGAGTACAGAGAAGGTTCACCAGACTGATTCCTGGGATGGCAGGACTTTCATATGAAGAAAGACTGGATAGACTCGGCTTGTACTCGCTAGAATTTAGAAGATTGAGGGGGGATCTTATAGAAACTTACAAGATTCTTAAGGGGTTGGACAGGCTAGATGCAGGAAGATTGTTCCCGATGTTGGGGAAGTCCAGAACGAGGGGTCACAGTTTAAGGATAAGGGGGAAGTCTTTTGGAACCGAGATGAGAAAATCATTTTTCAGACAGAGAGTGATGAATCTGTGGAATTCTCTGCCACAGAAGGTAGTTGAGGCCAGTTCATTGTCTATATTTAAGAGGGAGTTAGATGTGGCCCTTGTGGCTAAAGGGATCAGGGGGTATGGAGAGAAGGCAGGTACAGGATACTGAGTTGGATGATCAGCCATGATCATATTGAATGGCGGTGCAGGCTCAAATGGCCGAATGGCCTACTCCTGCACCTATTTTCTATGTTTCTATGTTTCTATTTGTACTCCTAGATCCCTCTGCTCTAGTCAGTCAGCATGGAAACAGGCCCTTCGGCCCAACTTGCCCACACCGACCAACATGTCCCAGCTACAGTAGTCCCACCTGCCTGCGTTTGGCTCATATCCCTCTACACCTAACCTATCCGTGTGCCTATATAAATGTTTCTTAAACGTTACGATAATACCTGCTTTCTTAAACATTGTGATAACACTAACCAGGGCCCTGCTGTTCATCATAAAATTCCTGCCCTGGTTTGACTTCCCAAAATGTAACACCTCACACTTATCCAAATTAAACTCTGTTTGCCATTCCTCAGCCTGTTTTCCCAACTGACCAAGTAATTAAACTCGGGGATGTGGAAAATTAGCTTAAGTATTTATTTTATACTTGGCGTGGACTCAATAAGCTCCTACATTGCCTCAAGTTTCTATCATTCTCTGACAAAGTAATGTCGATATAATTGTACACTGACACAAAGCTCCCTGTACACTTCCAACGCTAAAACATATTGACTGCCGAATATTTTCCAGAAGTGATCGATTACCTCAGGAATGACATTGTTAAGTACTGTGAGCAAATTTGGGCCCCATATCTGAGGAAGGATGTGCTGGCTCTGGAGAGGGTCCAGAGGAGGTTTACAAGAATGATCCCAGGAATGAGTGGGTTAGCATATGATGAGCGTTTGACGGCACTGGGCCTCTACTCGCTGGAGTTTAGAAGGTTGAGGGGGGACCTCATTGATACTTACAGAATAATGAAAGGCATAGATAGAGTGGATGTGGAAAGGATGTTTCCACTGGTGGGAGAGTCTAGGACCAGAGGTCGTAGTCTCAGAATTAAAGGGCGATCTTTTAGAAAGGAGGCGAGGAGAAACTTCTCTAGTCACAGAGTAGTTAATCTGTGGAACTCATTGCCACAGAGGGCTGTGGAGGCCAATCAGTGGATATTTTTAAAGCAAAGATAGACAAATTCTTGATAAGAACGGTTGTCAAGGGTTATGGGGAAAAGGCAGGAATATGGGATTAGGAGGCAGAAATCAGCCATGATTAAATGGCGGATTGGATTCGTTGGGCCGAATGGCCTAATCCTACTCCTATAACTTGTGAACTTGTGACACGTTGTGGTCAGCGGGAAGTCAATAGTTGGCCAGGCACACGTTACATATCCTAGCAATATACCCATGTTCCTGGCGAGCAGAGCACCAGGCTTTTCCTGGCAAGTGGGGTAGGCCCGACACGCCCACCGCGGACTCCGAACTCGGCCCCGAGCCATTGCCGTCGAAGGGACCCGCACCGCGAGAGCGAGGAGGGACCGTCGGAGAGGGAGGGGTCTGTCGGAGAGAGAGAGAGGGGCCGTCAAAAGCGGAGCGGTAGATAGATCTGTGTGGTAAACTTTTGTCACGTTGTCAACATCAAAATGTGGCGACTCTTCTGTACTGCCCAGGTGAGGTCTTACCGAGTTGTATGCAAAACAAAGCATTCACTGCACCTAGGTACTGGTGACAATAACGTATCGTTGAATCATTGAATTGAATCATTGGATCAGACTTGTGCAGAAGTTACAGGCTGGTATGATCAAAGGATGAAGTGGATTAAAACTGGAGAATGGTATTTAGAGTCATGGAGTCTTACAGCACGGAGATAGGCTCTCAGTCCAATTCATCCTTGCCATTCAAGATGCCCATCCAAATCCCATTTTCCCAAGAAATTATGTACTTGACCGAGATCCCTCTGCTCTGCCACATGCCCCAGGACTCTATTGTTCACTGCCTAGGTTCTGCCCTGGTTTGACTTCCAAAAAATGGAACCTATCACACCTATCCAGTTAGTCACATTTTACTCATAGAGTGATACAGAGTGGAAACAGGCCTTTCGGCCCAACTTGCCCACACCAACCAACATTTCCCAACTATACGAGTCCCACATTCCTGTGTTTGGTCCATATCCCTCTAAACTTGTCCTACCAGTTTAAGAAAAAACTGCAGATGCTGGAAAAAGAAAGGAAGTACCACAAGTCCTACTGTCTCCGCCTACTTCATTTCTTTCCCCCCCCCCCACCCCCTGACATCAGTCTGAAGAAGGGTCTCGACCCTTAACGTCGCCAATTCCTTCTCTCCATAGGTGCTGCCTCACCCGCTGAGTTTCAATAGACAATAGGCAATAGACAATAGGTGCAGGAGTAGGCCATTCGAACCTTCGAGCCAGCACCGCCATTCAATGTGATCATGGCTGATCATCCCCAATCAGTACCCCGTCCTGCCTTCTCCCCATATCCCCTGACTCCTCTATCTTTAAGAGCCCTATCTAGCTCTCTCTTGAAAGTATCCAGAGAACCGGCCTCCACTGTCCTCTGAGGCAGAGAATTCCACAGACTCACAAGTCTGTGTGTGAAAAAGAGATGAGTGAGTTTCTCCAGCAATTTTTGTCTACCTATCCATGTACTTGTCTAAATGTTTTGTTAAACATTGTGATAGACTCTGCTTCAACTACCTTCTCTTGCAGCTCTTTCCAAACACCCACCAACCCGTGGTATGAAAGAGTTATCCCTCAGATTCCTATTAAAGCTTTTTCCCCCTTCACCTTAAACCCATGCCCTCTGGTTCTCTATTCCCCCACTCTGGGCAAGAGGCTCGTTCGTCTATTCCTCTCATGATTTTGTACACCTCTATAACATCACCCCTCATCCTCCTGCGCTCCAAGGAATAGAGTCCCAGCCTACTCAACCTCTCCCTATACCTCAAACCCTCGAGTCCTTGT
The DNA here is from genome assembly GCA_038087875.1 of Malacoraja senta. Lineage (NCBI taxonomy): Eukaryota > Metazoa > Chordata > Chondrichthyes > Rajiformes > Rajidae > Malacoraja > Malacoraja senta. The sequence goes on from CM075982.1 coordinate 30,100,557, forward strand.
AATTCTTCTCTGTACCCATTGCAACCTGACAACATCTTTCGTATAACACAATACTCTAGATGCGGCCTCTTCAACATTTTACATAACCACAACACGAGCTCCTAACTTCTACGCTCAATACTCTCAATAAATGTGCCAAAAGCGTTTTTGACCACCCTACCTACTTGTGAACCTACCTCCAGAAATGCTGCCTGTCCCGCTGAGTTACTCCAGCTATTTGTGTCTACCTTCAGTTTAAACCAGCATCTGCAGTTCCTTACACTGTGTAGGTCCTGCCCATGTCAGACTTTCCAAAGATGCAATACCTCACTGTGGGTGATGTTTCCTTTCTTCAGACCTTTCTTCAGACTCCAAAACCAATGGCTGCCTCACCAACAGTCAGTCTGTCCCTTCCTTCTCTGTTGATTTATAGTACGTGTTAAATGTATGTTTTAGTGTTCTTTAGCTTGTTTTATGTGGGGGGTGGGGTTGGGGGAAATTTTTATTTTTATTTTTCCATATCTTATCTCCGTCCGCACTGTGGCCTAACATTGAGGAGCTGGCGGCCTATGCCGGAGGCCGACCTCGCAGCTCCAACCGCCAGAGCCTGCGGACTTTAACATCGTGGAGCTCGCGGTGTCTGGTTAGAGACCGAGTACGGGAGCTCCAAACTGCAGGAGCTTCGACCGCCCCAACGCGGGGTCTTCGATCGCCTGATGCGGATGGTTCGACTGCCCCGACCGCGGGAAAATAAAGAGAGAAGTAGATTGGACTTTATTGCCTTCCATCACAGTGAGGAATGTGGGGAATCCGCTGTGGTGGATGTTTATGTTAACTTTGATGTAGTTGTGCGTCTTGTTGCTTTGTTTAGCATGGCTGCATGGGTATTCGAATATCACTGTACCTTAATTGATACACGTGACAATAAAAGACCTTTGAAACCTTTGAAAACGTCACCCACACCCATTCCTTCTCTCCAGAGATGCTGCCTGTCCCGCTGAGTTACTCTAGCATTTTGGATAAATGCACGGAATCTTCCACCCAGGCTAAACTCAACCTCAAGCTCTGGGGAGATCTGTGCGTCCAAGAGAAAGTTCTCTGATTTCAGCCAGTGAGTACAGCGGGCTGTCAAAGTAACCGGATTCTCAAGGTAGTGTGATGATAATGAGATTTACAGAGCACAGCATGAGGTAACTGCCCGTACGTTATTGACTGAAATCGAGTACAGGCAGGAATGAGCCGAGAAGCAAGAAGCAATGCTGATTCAGTGCGGCATGGCCAAGCAGCAATGCTTCCAGTACATCTCCTTTCCACTGAGGGTCACGATGTACAGCGCGGAAACAGGCCCTTCGGCCCACCGAGTCTGTACCAACCAGCGATCCCCGTACACTAGCACCACCCTACACACCAGGGACAATCTTACATTTATACCAAGCCAATGAAACCTACAGGCCTGTACGTCTTTGGAGTGTGGGAGAAACTGAAGATCTCGGAGAAAACCCACGCAGGTCACGGGCAGAACGTACAAGCTCCGTACAGACAGCACCCGTGGTCAGGATCGAACCCGGGTCTCTGGCGCTGCAAGGCAGCAACTCTACCGCTGCGCCACCGTGCCGTCCCACGCTCAACAATGCGAATCCTTCAGGGACGGATGGATTCAGTGACGTCACTGGGCTGTAAACCCTGTTATCAGTCGCTGTGAGTGAGCGGGAACACTAAAACTGAGGGGAACTGCTTCAGGTTTATTAATGTCACATGTACTGAGCTACAGTATAAAGCTTTATTTTATATGCTATCCAAATAGATCACATTTAGTTCATAAGTGATAGGAGCAGAATTCAGCCATTTGGCCCATCAAGTCTACTCCACCATTCAATCACGGCTGATCTATCTTTCCCTCTCAACCCCATTCTCCTGCCTTCTCCCCCTGACCCCTGACACCCGTACTAATCAAGAATCTGTCAATCTCTGTGGCAAAGAATTCCACAGATTCACCACCCTCTGACTAAAGAAATTCCTCTTCATCTCCTTTCTAAAGGTGCGTCCTTTTATTCTGAGGCTGTGCCCTCTGGTCGTAGACTCCCCCACTAATGGAAGCATCCTCTCCACATCCACTCTATCCAGGCCTTTCACTATTCAGTAATGTTCAATGAGGTTCCCCCTCATCCTTCTAAACTCTAGCAAGTACAGCAAGTGGTATTTGATATCTTCATCCTGGGAAAAAGGTTCTGACTGTCTACCCTATCTATGCCTCTCATAATTGTACACACTTCTATCAGGTCTCCCCTACAACCTCTGGCGTTCCAGAGAAAACAATTAAAGTCTGTACATCTCTTCCTGTAGCTAATACCCACTAATCCAGGCATCCATAATACTCTACACCCTCTCCAAAGCCTCCACATCCTCCTTACAATGGGATGGCCAGAACAGCATGCAATACTCCACATTGCATCTCTTGTACTCCCATCTCTTACTCTGATGTAGTGCTGTGGTGAAAACCAGCTGGAGATAATATGCCTAACATATACCTTTTTTTAGTTTAGTTTAGTTTAGAGATACAGCGTGGAAACAGGCCCTTTGGCCCACCGGGTCAGCGCCGGCCAGCGATCCCCACACATTAACACTGTCCTACACCCACTAGGGACAATTTTGACATTTACCAAGCCAAATAACCTACAAACCTGTACATCTTTGGAGTGCGGGAGGAAACCAGAGATCTCGGAGACAAACCACGCGATCATGGGGAGAGCGTGCAAACTCCGTACAGACAGCACCCGTGGTCGGGATCGAACCCGGGTCTCCGGCGCTGCATTCGTTGTAAGGCAGCAACTCTACCGCTGCGCCCCCGTGAATTTAATAATCCTGAACAACTAATAGGAATTCTGAACCATCACAAACTATGAAGGCTATTCGTGCAGAAAGGAACAGCAGATGCTGGTTTATACTGAAGAGAGACACAAAGTGCTGGAGTAAATCATCAGCTCAGATAGTATCTCTGGAGAAAAAGATGGGTGACGTTTCGGGTTGGGATCCTTCTTCAAGGCTATTCATTCCGTTAATCAATTTAATTCCAATCATTGCATAAATACAGCAATACAGTGGTTAAAAAATTGGACACGGTATTTTTATTAGAGGTACATTGTGGAAACAGGCCCTTCGGCCCACCGTGTCCGTGCTGACCAACAATCATCCCTTAAGGGCCTGTCCCACATGGGCGTCATTTGCGCGTCACGCAGGTGGCGGGCGAAGATTTTGTGAATCCCAAAATCCTGGGGCACCGCGCGCGACCGCGCGTCACTGCCTACACCACCACGCCTCACCAAGCGCCATGCACGCTGCACGTACGCGTCACGACGGCGTGTCGTGACGGGTAAATGATGTCGCGTAAATGACGCGTAAATGCCGTCCAAGTGGGACAGGCCCTCTACACTAGATCTATCGTACAAATTAGGGGCAATTTACAGAGGCCAATTAACGTGAAACCCACACGGTCACGGGGAGAAGGTAAAACTCCATACAGACTGCACCGGTAGTCGGGATCGAACCCGGGTCTGTGGCGCTGTAAGGCAGCAACTCTATCGCTGTGCCACCGTGCTTCAACTGAGTCTGAGAGAAATGGAAGGATGATTTAGAGAGACTAGTTCAAACCCAAACAGGAGGGAACTAAAACAAAATATATTCTGAAATTTAAAAAGGGTAGTATGTGTAATGGTGACTACTGGACCTGTGATTAACAACACAACAGTTCAACAACATCCTTCAGGAGAGGAAAGCTGCCATTTTTATCCCAGTCCATCAAGGCATGACTCAAAACTACCTTTTGAAATGGCAATATCGGGACGCATCCCAGCTTGGTTTGGGGACAGCTCTGTCCAAGACCACAAGAAATTGCAGAGAATTGTGGACGCAGCCCAGACCATCACACAAACCAACCTCCCTTCCATTGACTACATCTACACTTCACGCTGCCTCGGCAAGGCCAGCAGCATAACCAAGGACGAGTCGCACCCTGGCCATTGCCTCTTCTAACCTCTCCATTGCGCAGGGTGTGAAAACGCACACCTCCAGATTCAGGGACAGTTTCTTCCCAGCTGTTATCAGGCGATTGAACCATCCTACCAACGACTAGAGACTGGTCCTGAGCCACTATCTACCTCCATGGAGACCCTCGGACAATCTTTGATCGGGACTTTACTGGACTTTATCTTGCACGAAACATGATTCGCATAATTCCCTTTATCCTGTATCTGTACACTGTGTGCAGCTCAATGGTAATCACGTATTGTCTCTCTGCTGAATTGATAGCACGCAACAAAGGTTTTGCACTGTACCTCGGTACACGTGACAATAAACTAAACTAACTAATCAGCCAACTAACGTCAGTAAACCCTGGTCATGATCTCATTTCATTACTACCGTCAGGCGGAAACAGCGACCACTGGTTAACATACAAAGGCCGGCAGTATCACGGAGCCATGATGGAGGCCACCGACACAAACCCGGCCGACCTCTGCCGCTCCGACCCAGTGCCGCCGCCAGGACAACGGACCTTTACGGCCAAGCTGAGTTGTACAAGCATGTTGTAAACATTTCGGAGTTGGAAGGATACAAGATGGCGTCTAATTCGTGGAGGCTCCCCTGTAGGGACTCAGTGTGGTCTACAATCTTACACTTAGTATGGTTGTGCCGGGGTGGGAGATTGCAACCGTCACGTGGTCCGCCCTGTTTCGACGAATGCAATCAACCTGGCGTGCACAATCAAATAAGATCAAATAGAACAAGTTATCCTACAACTTTAGGCTGTGCACGCCATACGCAAGAAGAAGAAGTTGTGCCGAATGTATAATAGGATTTAGCACTGAACTGTAGGCAAAAATATCATTTCATTTTACTTGGGGACAAGTGACAATAAAGTACCATTGAACAAGTTAGGGTGGCACGGTGGCGCAGTGGTTGAGTTGCTGCCTTAGTGAATGTAGCGACGGAGACGGGGTTCGATCCGACTACGGGTGCTGTCTGTACGGAGTTTGTCCGTTCTCCCCATGACTCGCGTGGGTTTTCAGATCTTCGGTTTCCTCCCACACTCCAAAGACGTACAGGTTTGTAGGTTAATTGTCCTGGGTTTGTTATACTTGGTATAAGTGTAAATTGACACTAGTATGTGTAGGATCGTGCTAATGTGCGGGGATCACGCAATGGTTGGCGCGGACTCGGTGGGCCGAAGGGCCTGTTTCCGTACTGTATCTCTAAACTAAAAAAAACTGAGCTTCTTCCAAACAACCATCAGGCTCTGAACACAACAAAAACCTCTGAAGAAGGGTGTCGACCCGAAACGTCACCCGTTCTTCGCACCATAGATGCTGCCTCACCCGCCGAGTTTCTCCAGCTTTTTGTCTACCTTCGATTTTTCCAGCATCTGCAGTTCTTTCTTAAACACAACAAACACTAACTTAACTATGAACTGTCTCTGGTTCCTCTAAATACTTTGGCCTTTTTGCACTAGAATTAGGGCTATTAATGTATTGATTTTTTAAGTGACATTTTATCTGTCAACATTGGGTCGACATGCCTGTTCGTGCTGCATCGATCTGTTGTTGGTACATATGACTATAAACATTGTTGCCTACAGTCAGGCAGCATGGAAATGGGCCCTTCGGCCCAACATGCTCACCATCTACCACCCACATGTCCATCTACACCTAGTCCCACCTGCCTGTGTTTGGCCCATATCCCTCTAAACCTATCCAATCCATGTACCTGTCTAAATGTTTCTTAAACGTTGTGATACACCTACCTCCTCCGCCAGGTCCTTCCATTTACCCACCACCCTCTGTATGAAAGAATTGCCCCTCAGGTTCCTATTAAATCTTTCCCTTCTCACCTTAAACGCATGACCTCTGGTTGTTGATTTCCCTACCCTGGGTAAAACACTCTGTGCATCTACCTTATCTATTCCTCTCATAAGTTCATAAATCATAGGAGCAGAATTAGGCCATTCGGCCCATCAAGTCCACTCTAACATTCAATCATGGCTGATCTATCTTTCCCTCTCAACCCCATTCTCCTGCCTTCCCGCCATAACCCCTGACACCCTTACTAATGAAGAATCTATCTATCTCTGCCTTAGAAATATCCATTGACTTGGCCTCCACAGCCTTCTCATCTCCTTTCAAAAGGTTCATCCTTTTATTCTGAGGCTGTGCCCTCTGGTCCTAGGCTCTCCCACTCGTGGAAACATCCTCTCCACATCTACTCTATCCAGGCCATTCACTATTCGCCTCTCGTGATCTTATGCACCTCTATAGATCACCCCTCATCGGTAGAGTTGCTGCCGTGCAGCGCCAGAGACCTGGGTTCGATCCTGACTACAGGTGCCGTCCACACGGAGTTTGTACGCTCTTCCTGTGGCCGCGTGGGTTTTCTCCAGATTCTCCGGTTTCCTCCCACATCCCAAAGATGTGCAGGAATTGTAGGTTAATTGGCTTCTGTAAAATTGTCCCTGGATGTGTGGAATAGTCCTAGTGTACGGGGTGATCGTATGAACTCGATGGGCCGAAGGGCCTATTCCACACTGCATATCGGAACTAAATTAAACCACATCCAAAGGCGTGTGGGTTTGCAGGTTAATTAGTCTCTGCAGAAATCTACATAACTCTGGGGAGTTATTAATTGGTAAAAAAAGCATATGGTATGTTTGCTTTTATTAGTCTGGGCATTGAATATAAGAGTCAGGAAGTCAGGATGCAGCTTCATTGGACCTAAGTTAGGCCGTATTTGGAGTATTGCGTGCAGTTCTGGTCGCCCCCATTACAGGAAGGATGTGGCGGCTTTGGAGAGGGTGCAGAGGAGGTTTACCAGGATGATGCCTGGATCAGAGGGTTTCAGCTACAGGGAGAGGTTGGACAGACTCAGATTGTTTTCTCTCCAACACCAGAGGTTGCGGGGAGACCGAAGATAGACAAAAAGCTGGAGTAACTCAGCGGGTCAGGCAGCATCCCTGGAGACAAGGAATAGGTGACATTTGGGGTCGAGACTGTCTTCAGAGTCGGGGGGAGAGGGAAACGAGAGATATAGGCGGCGACATGGAGAGATGCAGAACAAATGAATGAACAAATGAATACGCATTAAGGGAACGTGAAGTGAAAAAGTGAAAGCTGGAGTGACTCAGCGGGTCAGGCAACATCAGGACCCAAAACGTCACCCGTTTCTTTTCTCCAGAGATGCCGCCTGATCCGTTGAGTTACTGCAGCAATTTTAGACAATAGATAATAGGTGCAGGAGTAGGCCATTCGGCCCTTCGAGCCAGCACCGCCATTCAATGTGATCATCCCCAATCAGTACCCCGTTCCTACTTTCTCCCCATATCCCCTGACTCCTCCGCTATCTTTAAGAGACCTATCTAACACTCTCTTGAAAGTATCCAGAGAATATTTTGTGTCTATCTTCGTGTTTCAGTTCTCAGCCTCAACGCCACATTAGACAACAACCTTCCAAGCACTCCTTGCTGTGTTGGGGGTGGGGGCGGGATATCACACTCCTGATCCCAACTGCGATCAGGCCTTGCTTGACCTCACGCAGGTGATCTAGTCTGAAGAAGGGTCTCGACCCGAAACGTCACCCATTCCTTCTCTCCAGAGGTGCTGCCTGACCCGCTGAGTTACTCCAGCACTTTGTTTAGTTTAGAGATACAGCGCAGAAACAGGCCCTTCGGCGCACCGAGTCCGCACTGACCAACAATCCCCGCACATTAACACTATCCTATACACACCAGGGACAATTTACATTTACACCAAGCAAATTAACCTACAGACCTGTACGTCTTTAGAGTGTGAGAGGAAACCGAAGATCTTGGAGAAAACCCACGCAGGTCACGGGGAGAACGTACAAACTCCGTACAGACAGCACCCGTAATCGGGATCGAACCTGGGTACCCGGCGCTGCAAGAGCTGTAAGGCAGCAACTCTACCGCTGCGTCACTGTGCTGCAGGGAGACAATAGACAATAGGTGCAGGAGTAGACCATTCGGCCCCTCGAGCCAACACTGCCATTCACTGTGGTCATGGCTGATCATCCACAATCAGTACCCCATTCCCTGCCTTCTCCCCATATCCCCTGACTCCACTCTCTTTAAGAGCTCTATCTAACTCTCTCTTGAAAGCATCCAGAGAACTGGAGCTGAACGATCGATGGAGTCGACTAATGGCAGCGTTGTCAGACAGACAGTCTCCTTTCCCCTGCCCTCTACTGATACGGTTTCAGCAGGGAAGTGGTATCAGAGAGCTGGATGAGATCACTGCAAGATTACGCTCCTACTGAGCCTCCAGTCCTCTTGGTGCAGGGCCAGACGGCAATGGTTATGTTTGAGCAGGAAGGAAGGCCAAGTCAATGGATATTTTCAAGGCAGAGATAACATCAGAACATGGAAAATAGGTGCAGGTGTAGGCCATTCAGCCCTTCGAGCCGGCTGATCATCCACAATCAGTACCCCATTCCTGCTGTCTCCCCATATTCCTTGATTCCGTTAGCCCTAAGAGCTAAATCTAACTCTCTCCTGAATACATCCAGGGAATTGGCCTCCACTGCCTTCTGAGGCAGAGAATTCCACAGATTCACAACCCTCTGGGTGAAAAAGTTTGTCCTCCTCTCAGTCCTAAATGCCCTTTATTCTTAAATTGTGACCCCTGGTTCTGGACTCCCCCAACATCGGGAACATTTTTATTGCATCTAGCCTGTCCAATCCCAAAATAATTTTAAATGTTTCTGTAAGATATCCTCTCATCCTTCTAAATTCCAGTGAATATAAGCACAGTCGATCCATAGATAGATTCTTGATTAGTACAGGTGTCAGGGGTTAGGGGGAGAAGGCAGGAAAATTAGGTTGAGAGAGAAAGATAGATCAGCCATTATTGAATGGCAGAGTAGATTCGATGGGCCAAATGGCCTAATTCTCCTCGTAGAACTTATGAACACGTGGTGACACTTGTGTACTGCCTAGGCTGTATGCAAACAAAGCATTTCAATGTACCTAGGTACATGTGACAATAAAGTATTATTCATCCAACACTGTGGCAGATGGGGCCAGGCATTTAAAAATAAAAACTAGACCAAGTGGGACCTGTTGGGTCCCTGTCACACGGGAGGCCTGGTCCTCCAACGCAACCCGTTCCCTAACGCAATGTTCCACCACTCACCCCGTTTCCCCAACTCAACCCGTTCCCCAACGTTCCCCAACGCAATGTTCCACCACTCATCCATAGCCCCCAACTGCGCAGGGGCGGCTCATTTCCCCTTATATCCCAGCACTCCCTCCCCTTCCTTTTCACCCTCCCTCTTTTTAAACTTAAAGAAAAATCCAATTCCATTTCCCAGCCCCTGCCCGTTACAATGTTTCAAATAACAGGACTCAGTGTCCTGTCTTTACATCATTATAACGGGCAGGGCCAGCAAATGCAATTGGATTTTTTACAGTGAAAAGTTAAGTCGGCAGTTTATGCAAATGAAATCGTGATGTCATTGCTGCTAACTGCCATTGCAACTTGAACTGATTTTTCTCAAACTGGATTTTGCAAAGTTTTAAATGTGAATAACATCAATCTGAACGAAACTTGATACAACACACCACAGGACAACGGTGATCAAGGTGGTCCAAAAATTATAGCACTATCGTGTACCGTTTTGGTGTAATTCAGGGCATCAGGGCATGACTCATAGACAGACACACTGACAGACACGCAGAAAGACAGACTCACAAACAAACAAGATGATAGTTTTAGTAATATACAAGATCAAGTGGGACCCGTTGGGTCCTGTCACATGGGACGCCTGGTCCTCCAACGCAACCCGTTCCCTCAACGCAATATTCCACCACTCACCCATAGCCCCCACAGGAGGCCTGGTCCCCCAACGCAACCCGTTCCCCCAATGCAACCCGTTCCCCCAACACAATATTCCACCACTCAGCCATAGCCCCCAACTGCGCAGGGGCAGCTCATTTCCCCTTATCCCCAGCACTCCCTCCCCTCTCCTCTCCCCTCTTCCCCGCTCTCCTGCCCCACTACCCTCCCTCCCTTTCCCTACTCTCCTCCATCCCCTCTCTCTCTCTCTCTCCCCTCCCCTCCCTCCACCCCCCTCCTCCGCAGGCCGTTACCCCGCTGAGCTCGCTAGACAGAGTGGTGCAGCAGAAACTCACCACTGCATCGTTTCTGCAGCTGCAGGATCTCCATGTGCAGGCCATGCAGTAGCTCCATGTGCTCCCCCTTCAGGAATGCAACGTTGCGCTGCACGCTCTGCAGCTGCCGCTCCAGCGACGACGTCTCCATGGTTACCGGGCAGAGTCTGAGACCGGGGAGGAAAGTACAGGAGGTTCATGAACAGATCAGGCAAACGAACAGTGACTTCAGGCTGTGTAGGTACAGCACGGAACCAGGCCCTTCGGCCCACCGAGTCCGCACCTACCAGCGATCCCCACACACTAACACTATCCTACACACACAAAGGACAATTTACAATTTTTACCAAAGCCTATAATCCTACCAACCTGCACGTCTTTGGAACGTGGGAGGAAACCGGAGCACCCGGGGAAAACCCACGCGGTAATGGGGAGAACGTGCAAACTCCGTACAGACAGCACCCGAGGTCAGGATTGAACCCGGGTATCTGGCGCTGTAAGGCAGCAACTCTACCGCTGCGCTACCATGCTGCCCGAATTGTCCAGTGAATTTTCCAGTCTCAGGTATCCTCTATAACTCCTCCCTCCCCCCTTCCCCTCCACCCCCTGCTTTCTCCCCCTAATCCCCCCCCCCTTCCATGTGCACCACCTGGACTCGAACCTATTTCCCCTACCTCTCCCTTCCTTCCTCTGGCTTCATAATTCGCAGCTCTTCAATCCTTTTGTCTCACACCTGTTTTAATTTCTTGCCTTTGTTCCAACCATCAGACCCATCAAAACCTCTCTCCCCCACCCCCCCCCCCCCCCGCCTCTGTTCACCTATTCCCTGCCACACTTTGTCCTGCCCCTCCTCTCTGCCAGTGTCCTTACCCAACCACCCCCTCCAAAACTTTACAATCAGTCTGAGGAAGGGTCCCGACCAGAAACATCCCCTTTCCATGTTCTCCAGAGATGCTGCCCGACCCGCTGAGTTACTCCAGCTTTTCGTGTCCTATAATGACCAGGAAACTGTCTGACGCATGATACAACAGTAGCACTCTCCGAGCCCCAGAGGATGCTGCAGAGGGTACTTGTCTGTAGGGAGCTCGTACGTTCTCCCTGTGACCTGCGTGGGTTTTTTCCGAGATCTTCGGTATCCTCCCACACTCCAAAGACGTACAGGTTTGTAGGTTAATTGGCTTGGTATAAGTGTAAATTGTCCCTAGTGTGTGTAGGATAGTGTTAATGTGTGGGGATTGTTGGTCGGTGCAGACTCGGTGGGCCGAAGGGCCTGTTTCTGCGCTGTATCTCTGAACTAAACTAAAAAAAACTAAGACTCAAACTAAAAGCAGCTCAGCTGCACAGATCCCCATCACGGAATCACAGACACAAGGGTCTGCAGATGCTGGTTTACATTTGATTTAAACCCACAAAGTGGTGAAAGGCCTAGATAATGTGGATGTGGAGAGGATGTTTCCACTGGTGGGAGAGTCTAGGACCAGAGGCCACAGCCTCAGAATTAAAGGACGTTCCTTTCAGAATGAGATGAGGAGCAATTTCTTTAGTCGGAGGGTGGTGAATCTGTAGAATGCATTGCCACAGAGGGCTGTGGAATCCAAGTCAATGGATATTTTTAAGGTAGAGATAGATACATTCTCGACTAGAACGGGTGTCAGTTATGGGGACAAGGCAGGAGAATGCGGTTTGGAGGGAGAGATAGATCAGCCCTAATTGAATGGCAGAGTAGACTTAGACAATAGACAATAAACAATAGACAATAGGTGCAGGAGTAGGCCATTTGGCCCTTCAAGCCAGCACCGCCATTCAATGTGATCATGGCTGATCATCCCCAATCAGTATCCCATTCCTGCCTTCTCCCCATATCCCCTGACTCCGCTATTTTAATAGCCCTATCTAGCTCTCTCTAGAAAGCATCCAGAGAACCTGCCTCCATCGCCCTCTGAGGCAGAGAATTCCACAGACTTGATGGGCCAAATGGTTTAATTCTACTCCTATCATTTATGAACTTATGAAGGTGCTGGAATATACCACCAGGGGCGCTGCACGATTGGCAGCCTTGCCAACAGTCTGTCTGTTTTCTCATCTTTATTTGTTATTTTTAGTGTGTTTTCAAAGTTTGTGTTAATATTCTCTGGTTTGTTTTATGTGGGGGGAGGGGGTCGGTGGAATCTTTTTTTTCAATCTCTTACCCTCGCGACTGTTTTCTGGGTCGTATCTCTGCCCGTTCTGAGGCCTAACATCGTGGAGCTGGAGGCCTCGCTCTGGACTGACTTTGAGCGCAACACGGGGCGTGGATTTACCATCGGAGCCGACCCCGTGCCTGAGATCGCTCCAACCGCAGCCTGCGGACTTTACCATCGAGAGCTCTTAGTCTCAGGTAGAGACCGTAGATGTCGGGAGCTCCAACGACGCAGAAGTTTCGACCAGCCCCGACCCGGGGTCAGATCGCTCGGCACAGGGAGCTGAGATTCCCCCCGATGCAGGAGCTTGATCACCCTGACGCGAAGGGCCAGAACGCTGGCTACGGGAGTAAGATCGCCCCATTGACGGAAGGCTCGAGGCCTCCGACTAAGAAGGGAAGAGATTGAACTTTTTTTCACCTTCCATCACAGTGAGGAATGTGGAGGAGTCACTGTGGTGGATGTTTATGTTAAAATGTATTTTCTAAGTTCTGTTGCTTTTTATTGGTATGACTGACTTGGCAAATGGAATTCCTCGTATGTTACAAAACATACATGGCTAATAAAGTATTATTGTATTATATTGTATTGAATAAGTCAGCTCAAGAACAGGCCCTTCGGCCCACAATGTCTGTGCCGAACATGATGCCAAGACCATCACTGGATGTAATCCATATCCCTTATTTTCCTGCATATCCATATGAAAGATGGCATTTCTCTTTTTAGTGCCTCACTTAGTTTCAAAAAGGAAAATGGATTCAATACAAATTTGGATTGGACATCTGTTTTGTAACAAAAGTCTTCCGAAATTGCCTCACATATTCCTCAGTACAAACAATGAATTGCAGATGCTGGCTTATACCGAAAATAACACAAAGTGCTGGAGTAACTCAGTGGATCAGGCAGCATCTCTGGAGGACATGGACAGGTGACGTTATGGGTCGGGACCCTTCTTCAGACTGATTGTATTAGGGGGGAGAAAGCTGGAAGAGAGATGGTGGCGGGCCAAAGCTTGGCAAGTGATAGGTGGATACCAGCTCTTCAGATTACAATCAGTCAGTAGAAGGGTCCCAACCTATAACGTCACCAATCATGTTTTCCCGACCCGCTGAGATACTCCACAACTATGTGCCTTTCTTTTTTGTAAATCTTTTCTCTAAATCGGCCTTATACCAATACTTAAAAAGCAAAAGAAATGCTACTTTGTTCAAAACATTAACCTTATGGGGACATCAAAATGGAAATGGCTTTAACAAAGGCTCAGTTACTGCTGACATAGCCACTCTGATTGTAAAATTATCAATTCTGGCAACCTTCCTTGTTCCTTGGTTGCGATTTGCCTCTGATATCTGATATTTTAGTCCACAATTAGACAGCCAGGCAACTTGCCAAGTATGAAGGAAAGGCTTGGCACATCCAGAGCTCTTTCCTCCTCATCTTGATCCAATAAATTCCATCCTCCCCCACACCCTCCCCACTCTGGGACGGCCATTCAGCCCCATGGGCCCATTCTATCATCCAGCTAGAACATGATCAAGTTGTATCTCCACTCTGTGGGAAGTAACCGAAGATCTCGGAGAAAACTCGTATCCCTCTAAACCTTTCCTATCCGGGAATGGGAATGGGGGGGAATGGCCCCCTGTGAGACGCCCTCCTCTCCCCCATCGGGCAAAAGGTACAGGTGTGAAAACGCACACCTCCATATTCAGAGACAGTTTCTTCCCAGCTGTTATCAGGCAACTGAATCATCCTACCACAATTGGAGAGCAGTCCTGAATTACTATCTACCTCATCGGTGACCCTCAGCCTATCTTCGATCGGACTTTGCTGGCTTTACCTTGCACTAAACGTTATTCCCTTACCATGTATCTGTACACTGTGGAAGGCTCGATTGTAATCATGTATTGCCTTTCCGCTGACTGGTTGGCACGCAACGAAAGCTTTTCACTGTACCTCGGTACACGTGACAATAAACTAAACTGAAATGGAGTCGTTTCCAAACTGGGCAAACTCCCATCATTGAAGAATATTTATGCACCAGATTACAACAATCTCTCACTTCCAACATTACTGAGCTCAGCTTCTAATTCCAGATTTATTTTTATTCGATTACTTGACTTTTAATTCCCCAGCCACCAAGATTTGACGTAATGTCTCCAGATCAATAGGGCATCTCTCTGCTCACCAGTCCAGTTACTCAACCACTGTACACTGTGAATGGCTCGATTGTAGTCATGTATAGCCTTTCCGCTGACTGGTTAGCACGCAACGAAAGCTTTTCACTGTACCTCGGTATACAAGTGACAATAAACTAAACTGAGATGTACTAAGATAGTAGTTCAGTTCTGCTCTCTTGTACCAAGATACTTTCTATATTAATGTCTGCTCGATGCAAGATCATTATAATGTCCCCTTATAGCAGCACGGTGATGCAGCGGTCGAGTTGCTGCCTTACAGCGCCAGCTCCCCGGTTCAATACTGAATACGGGTGCTGACTGTACGGAGTTTGTACGTTCCCCCCCCGACCTGCGTGGGTTTTCTCCGAGATCTTCGGTTTCCTCCCACACTCCAAAGACGTACAGGTTTGTAGGTTAATTGGCTTGGTATCAATGTAAAATTGTCCCTTGTGTGAGTAGGATAGTGTTAGTGTGCGGGGATCGCTGTTCAACGCTGACTCGGTGGGCCAAAGGGCCTGTTTCTGCACTGTATCTCTAAACTAAATTCAATTTAATGCTAGGTACCATCAACAGGACAAGTGTTCCCGTGGATTAAGGGGCGGTCTGGCTCGGCAACATTAACACCCAAGAACAAAGACTGCTGCAAAAAGTGATCCATCATGGGTACTGACCTCCCTACCATCGAAGGGATCTACAGAGGGCGGCAGAGTGGTTCAGCGGTAGAGTTGCTGCCTTACAGTGCTAGAGACCCAGGTTCGATCCTGACTACGGGTGCTGTCTGTATGGTGTTTGTACGTTCTCCCGGTGACCATGTGGGTTTTCTCCGGGTGCTCCGGTTTCCTCCCACATTCAAAAGACATACAGGTTTGTAGGTTAATTGGCCTCTGTAAAAATTGTAAATGGTCCCCAGTGTGTAGGATATTGTTAGTGTAAGAAGTGATCGCTGGTCGGTATGGACTCGGTGGGCCGAAGGGCCTGTTTCCACACTGTATCTCTAGAGTCTAAAGTCTAAAGAGTCGCTGCCTCAAAAACACAGCCAGCATAATCGGAGACCCACACCACGCTCTCATTTCACTCCTGCCATTGGGAAGAAGGTACAGGAGCCTGAATACTGTAACGTCCAGGTTCAGGAACAGCTTCTTCCCGACAACCATCAGCCTATTGAACACAACAACCTCCAAAAACTGCTCCGAACCACAAGTTCACAAGTTATAGTAGAATTTGGCCACTCGGCCCATCGAGTCTACTCCGCCATTCAATCATGGCTAATCTCTGCCTCCTAATCCCATTCTCTTGCCTTCTCCCTATAACCCTTGACATCCGTTCTAATCAAGAATTTGTCTCATCTCTGCCTTAAATATATCCACTGACTTGGCCTCCACAGCCCTCTGTGGCAATGAGTTCCACAGATTAACTACCCTCTGACTAAAGAAGTTCCTTCTCACCTCCTTTTCTTTAATTCTGAGGCTATAACCTCTGGACCTAGACTCTCCCACCAGTGGAAACATCCTTTCCACATCCACTCTATCTATGCCTTTCATTATTCTGTAAGTATCAATGAGGTCCCCCCTCAAGCTTCTAAACTCCAGCGAGTTGAGGCCCAGTGCTGTCAAACGCTCATCATATGCTAACCCACTCATTCCTGGAATCATTCTCCTATATCGATATGCGGGCATTATTTTTGACTTTCACACTATTATTGTCTATTTGTTTGTCTTGTTTTTTAATATATACTGAACTATCATTGTTGTTTATTATGGGTTTTACATATGTTTACATATTCTGTTCTGCTGCTAGTAAAAATTTCATTGTTCCGTTTCGGGACATATGACAATAACACACTCTTGACCCTGGAGATGTTTTAACTGTCAAGTGGGAGTGTCATAGAGTGATACAGCGTGGAATCTGGCCCTTCAACTTGCCCATGCTGACAAACTTGCCCCATCTACACTAGTCCAACCTGCCTGCATTTGGCCCATATCGCTCTAAACCTGTCCTATCCATGTACCATTAATTTAGTTTAGTTTAGAGATACAGCGTGGAAACAGGCCCGTCGGCCCACCGAGTCCGCACCGACCAGCGATCCCCATCCACCTACACTATCCTACACACACTAGGGACAATTTTACATTTATACCAAGCCAATTGACTTACAAATCTGTACGTCTGTGGGAGTGTGGGAGGAAACTGAAGATCTTGGAGAAAACCTAATGTGTAGGACGGAACTGCAGATGCTAGTTTAAACCGAAGATAGACACACAAAGCTGGAGCAACTCAGCAGGACAGGCAGCATCTGTGGAGAGAAGGAATGTAACGGAGATAGAGTTCGGGGATAGGGCCAGTGTACGCCTGGAACAGGGATTGTTCAACGTACCCTACCAGAGGCAGGCATAGCTGAAGAAGGGTCTCGACCTGAGCCGTCACCCAGAGATGCTGCCTGCCCCGCTTTGAGTTACTCCAGCTTTTTAGTGTCTGTCTTTGGAGAAAACCCACGCAGGTCACAGGAAGAATGTACAAACTCCACACAGACAAGCACCCGTAGTCAGGACCGAACCCGGGTCTCTGGCGCTGTTAGGCGGTAGCTCTACCGCTGTGCCACTGTACCTGCCTAAAGAGTCTGTCCCACTGTACGAGCTAATTCAAGAATTCTCCCGAGTTTCCCCTGATTCGAACTCGGAGATTACGGTAATAGCCGCTCGTAGGTACTCGGGGCTCTCGTGGACATTTTTCAACATGTTGAAAAATCTTCACGAGTCTTCACGAGCTTACCGCGTTTCCCGAGTACCTGCCGTTAGCGTTACGAGCCGCTAAGAGACGTCCCGAGCTCCGACGTACCCGCTACGTACATTCTATGTGCTTACCACGAGTTTTTTTTTTTTTTTTTACTCGGGAGAGCTCTTGAATTAGCTCGTACAGTGGGACAGGCCCTTAACTGTTTCTGAAACCTTGCGATTGTACCTGCTGGGTATGGACAAAGGGGTAGGTGGACAACAGGTGGGTTGGCACAGCGCCTTCCAGAGCAGAATAGCGTCAAATGAAGCCTCAACATGAAAGGTGCAACACTTAAGTTCAGGGATGCTACCGAGTTTAGTTTAGAGATACAACGTGGAAACAGCCCCTTCGGCCCACCGAGTCCGCGCCAACCATCGATCGCCCGTACTCACTACTTCTATGTTATCCCACTTTCTCATCCACTCCCTACACACTAGGGGGCAAGTTACAAAGGGCCGATTAACCTACAAACCCGCACGTCTTTGGGATGTGGGAGGAAACCGGAGCACCATTTTCTATCCACTGTCACATCTTCAAAAACCCAATAAGATTGGCCAAGCAAGGTGTTCCCTTTTGGAACCCACGATGTACATTTATTATTATACTTTTCATATAGAAATGTTCACTCTTTACAAGCGATTATAATATATTCCCTCCCAGTTAGTGTAAGTTAACTAGATTTCAAGCATGGGACTGGAACACAGGAGGCTGAGCAGTGATCTTACAAAATGTATAAAATCTTGTAAAAAGTGTAAAAATTCATTAGGGGAATAGATAGCATCAATGCACAGAGTCTTTTAGCCAGAGTAGGGGAAATTAAAAACCAGAGGGCACATGTTTAAGGTGAAAGCAGCAAGACGGTCATGCTTGGGAGAGGAAAGGGGCACAGGCAGGGACTAGAGAGTACCCCGGTGGCTGTACACCTTGACAATAAGTACTCCTGTTTGAGTACTGTTTGGGGGACAGCCTACCTGGGGGTAGCGACAGCGGCCGGGCCTCCGGTACAGAGACCGGTCCTGTTGCTCAGAAGGGTAAGGAAAAGAAGGGCATTAGTAATAGGGGACTCTATAGTTAGGGGGTCAGACAGGCGATTCTGTGGATGCAGTCGGGAGACCCGGATGGTAGTTTGCCTCCCTGGTGCCAGGGTCTGTGATGTGTCTCAACGTGTCCAAGATATCCTGAAAGGGGAGGGAGAGGAGCCCGAGGTCGTGGTACATATAGGTACCAATGACATAGGTAAAAAAAGAGAAGAGGTCCTGAAAGGAGAATTTAGGGAGTTAGGAGGGGAGTTAAGGAGAAGGACAGCAAAGGTAAAAATCTCAGGATTACTGCCTGTGCCACGCGACAGTGAGAGTAGGAATGGAGCGAGGTGGAGGATAAATGCGTGGCTGAAGGACTGGTGCAGAGGGCAGGGATTCAAATTTCTGGATCATTGGGACCTCTTTTGTGGAAGGTGCGACCTGTACAAAAAGGATGGGTTCCACTTGAACCTGAGGGGGACCAATATCCTGGCGGGGAGATTTGCAAAGGCTACTGGGGAGACTTTAAACTAGAACGGTTGGGGGGGAGGGACTCAAATAGAGAAAGCTATTAGACAGTGTGTGAGGCAGGAGGCAGAGAAGGGAAGCACTCAGACCCAACACGTAGGAGGGAAAGAAGAAAACAATAATAAACAGAGAATAAGAGGTGGTGGGGTTCTTAAATGGGTGGCAGAGAAACAGAGGGGTGTAAAATGCGGGCGGAAGCAATAGGTAGCAAGGTCAAAAGTAAAAGTGGCAGGCAGACAAATCCAGGGCAAAAATCAAAAAGGGCCACTTTTCAACATAATTGTAAAAAGGGTAAGAGCGTTGTAAAAACAAGCCTGAAGGCTTTGTGTCTCAATGCAAGGAGCATTCATAATAAGGTGGATGAGTTGAACGTGCAGATAGCTATTAATGATTATGATATAGTTGGGATCACGGAGACATGGCTCCAGGGTGACCAAGGCTGGGAGCTGAACATCCAGGGATATTCAATATTCAGGAGGGATAGAGAGAAAGGAAAAGGAGGTGGGGTAGCGTTGCTGGTAAGAGAGGAGATTAACGCAGTGGAAAGGAAGGACATTAGCTTGGAGGATGTCGAATCGGTATGGGTAGAGCTGCGAAACACTAAGGGGCAGAAAACGCTGGTGGGTGTTGTGTACAGGCCACCTAACAGTAGTAGTGAAGTAGGGGATGGCATCAAACAGGAAATTAGAAATGCATGCAACAAAGGCAAAACAGTTATAATGGGTGACTTCAATCTACATATAGATTGGGTGAATCAAATTGGCAGGGGTGCTGAGGAAGTGGATTTCTTGGAATGTATGTGGGATAGTTATCTAAACCAACATGTAGAGGAACCAACGAGAGAGCAGGCTATTCTAGACTGGGTATTGAGTAATGAGGAAGGGTTAGTTAGCAGTCTTGTTGTGCGTGCCCCCTTGGGCAAGAGTGACCATAATATGGTTGAGTTTTTCATTAGGATGGAGAGTGACATTGTTAATTCAGAAACAATGGTTCTGATCTTAAAGAAAGGTAACTTTGAGGGTATGAGACGTGTATTGGCCAAGATTGACTGGCAATTAGTTCTAAAAGGGTTGACGGTGGATATGCAATGGAAGGCATTTAAAGACTGCATGGATGAACTACAAAAATTGTTCATCCCAGTTTGGCAAAAGAATAAATCAGGGAAGGTAGTGCATCCGTGGATAACAAGGGAAATCAGGGATAGTATCAAAGCAAAAGATGATGCGTACAAATTAGCCAGAAAAAGCAGCATAACAGAGGACTGGGAGAAATTCAGAGACCAGCAGAGGAGGACAAAGGGCTTAATTAGGAAAGGGAAAATAGATTATGAAAGAAAACTGGCAGGGAACATAAAAACTGACTGCAAAAGTTTTTATAGATATGTGAAGAGAAAGAGATTAGTTAAAACAAATGTAGGTCCCTTGCAGTCAGAAACAGGTGAATTGATCATGGGGAACAAGGATATGGCAGACCAATTGAATAACTACTTTGGTTCCGTCTTCACTAAGGAAGACATAAATAATCTGCCGGTAATAGCAGGGGACCGCGGGTCAAAGGAGATGGAGGAACTGAGTGAAATCCAGGTTAGTCGGGAAGTGGTGTTGGGTAAATTGAATGGATTAAAGGCCGATAAATCACCAGGGCCAGATAGGCTGCTTCCCAGAGTACTTAAGGAAGTAGCTCCAGAAATAGTGGATGCATTAGTGATAATTTTTCAAAACTCTTTAGATTCTGGAGTAGTTCCTGAGGATTGGAGGGTAGCAAACGTAACCCCGCTTGTTAAGAAGGGAGGGAGAGAGAAAAGAGGGAATTACAGACCAGTTAGTCTAACATCGGTAGTGGGGAAACTGCTAGAGTCAGTTATTAAAGATGGGATAGCAGCACATTTGGAAAGTGGTGAAATCATTGGACAAAGTCATTGGACAAAAGGTAAATCATGTCTGACGAATCTTATAGAATTTTTCGAGGATGTAACTAGTAGAGTGGATAGGGGAGAACCAGTGGATGTGTTGTATCTGGACTTTCAGAAGGCTTTCGACAAGGTCCCACATAAGAGATTAATATACAAACTTAAAGCACACGTTATTGGGGGTTCAGTATTGATGTGGATAGAGAACTGGCTGGCAAACAGGAAGCAAAGAGTAGGAGTAAACGGGTCCTTTTCACAATGGCAGGCAGTGACTAGTGGGGTACCGCAAGGCTCAGTGCTGGGACCCCAGCTATTTACAATTTATATTAATGAACTGGATGAGGGAATTGAAGGCAACATCTCCAAGTTTGCGGATGACACTAAGCTGGGGGGCAGTGTTAGCTGTGAGGAGGATGCTAGGGGACTGCAAGGTGACTTGGATAGGCTGGGTGAGTGGGCAAATGTTTGGCAGATGCAGTATAATGTGGATAAATGTGAGGTTATCCACTTTGGTGGCAAAAACAGGAAAGCAGACTATTATCTAAATGGTGGCCGATTAGGAAAAGGGGAGATGCAGCGAGACCTGGGTGTCATGGTACACCAATCATTGAAAGTAGGCATGCAGGTGCAGCAGGCAGTGAAGAAAGCGAATGGTATGTTAGCTTTCATAGCAAAAGGATTTGAGTATAGGAGCAGGGAGGTTCTACTGCAGTTGTACAGGGTCTTGGTGAGACCACACCTGGAGTATTGCGTACAGTTTTGGTCTCCAAATCTGAGGAAGGACATTATAGCCATAGAGGGAGTGCAGAGAAGGTTCACCAGACTGATTCCTGGGATGTCAGGACTTTCATATGAAGAAAGACTGGATAGACTCGGCTTATACTCGCTAGAATTTAGGAGATTGAGAGGGGATCTTATAGAAACTTACAAAATTCTTATGGGGTTGGACAGGCTAGATGCAGGAAGATTGTTCCCGATGTTGGGGAAGTCCAGGACAAGGGGTCACAGCTTAAGGATAAGGGGGAAATCCTTTAAGACCGAGATGAGAAAAAACTTTTTCACACAGAGAGTGGTGAATCTCTGGAACTCTCTGCCACAGAGGGTAGTTGAGGCCAGTTCATTGGCTATATTTAAGAGGGAGTTAGATGTGGCCCTTGTGGCTAAAGGGATCAGGGGGTATGGAGAGAAGGCAGGTACGGGATACTGAGTTGGATGATCAGCAGTTGGATCGAAGGGCCGAATGGCCTACTCCTGCACCTATTTTCTATGTATCTATGTATCTATGAATCTGAGGGGCAACTTTTTCACTCAGAGGATGGTGGGTGTATGGAACGAGCTGCCAGAAGAGGTAGTCGAGGCTAGTACTAGAACAATATTTAAAAGATACCTGGACAGGTACTTGGGTGGGATAGGTTCAGAGGGATATAGGTTAAATGCAGGGAGATTGCTCCGACAGACATGATAAATCTCCCAAACCACCCCCTCCCAGACTGTACTACACCTCTTCCTGGCCACCAGTTCTCAAACATCACAAATTATCAACTTAATTTACATACAATAGACAATAGGTGCAGGAGTAGGCCATTCGGGCCCTTTGAGCCAGCACCGCCATTCAATATGATCATGGCTGATCATCCACAATCAGTACCCCGTTCCTGCCTTCTCCCCATATCGCTTGATTCCGTTAGCCCTAAGAGCTATATCACACTCTCTTTTGAATGCATCCAGTGAAATGCCCCCCCACTGCCTTCTGAGGCAGAGAATTCCACAAATCCACAACTCTCTGGGTGAAAAAGTTTTTCCTCATCTCAGTTCTAAATGGCCTACCCCTTATTCTTAAACTGTGGCTCCTGGATCTGGACTCCCCCAACATCGGGAACATGTTTCCTGCATCTAGCGTGTCCAATCCTTTAATAATTGTATATGTTTCTATAAGATTCCCTCTCATCCTTCTAAATTCCAGTGTATATAAGCACAGTCGCTCCATTCTTTCATCATATGACTGTCCCGCCATCCTGGGAATTAACCTCGTGAACCTACTCCCTCAATAGCAAAAATGTCTTTCCACAAATTAGGAGACCAAAACTGCACACAATACTCCAGGTGTGGTCTCACCAGGGCCCTGTACAACTGCAGAAGGACCTCTTTGCTCCGATACTCAAATCCTCTTGTTATGAAGACCAACACTGAACGCCCGATGCACACTATACCTGGTCTATCCCCCAAGTCTATCACAGCTGCCTTCACTGCCTGCTGTACCTGCATGCTTACTTTCAGTGACTGATGTACAAGGACACTCAGGTCTCCTTGCACTTCCCCTTTTCCTAATCTGACACCATTCAGATAATAATCTGCCTTCTTGTTCTTGCCATCAAAGTGGATAACCTCACATTTATCCATATTTGTGCCCTAAAGACAGAGATTTTGCTGAAAATGTATTGTTGCAATCCATCTGGGCTACAGATTGTTATGTTTGATTCTGGGCTACAGGTTGTTACGTTTTGATATTTAATAGGTTTCCTTTAATTATTTAAATTGCGTTACTCAACTGAACGCCCAATGCACGCTATACCTGGTTTATCGCCCTGGTCTATCACAGCAGCACAGTGGCGCAGAGACCCGGGTTCGATCCTGACTACGGGTGCTGTCCGCTCGGAGTTTGTACGTTCTCCCCGTGACCGCGTGGGTTTTCTCCGGGTGCTCCCATTTCCTCCCAAACTCCAGAGACGCACATGTTTGTAGGTGAATTGGCTTTGGTAAAATTGCAAATTGTCACCAATGTATAGGATAGCGTTAGTGTACGGGGATCGCTCGTTGGCGCGGACTCGGTGGGCCGAAGGGCCTGTTTCCGCTCTGTATCTCTCAACTAAACTGTAAATAATGAAGTAAAGTAATGATTAAATATCCCTACAACCTCCATGTTGCTACCCATCTTTTCATTAACAGCCTAAAAGCCCTGTCTCACAGTACGAGTTCATTCCAAGAGCTCTCCCGAGTTTGCCCTGATTCGAATTCGGAGATTTACGCTAATGGCCGCTCGTCGGTACTCGGGGCTCTCGAGGACATTTTTCATCATGTTGAAAAATCTTCGCGAGTCTTCCCGTGCTTACCTGCTGTTAGCGAGGCTTCACGAGTACCTGCCGTTAGCGTTACGAGCCGCTAAGAGACGTCCCCGAGCTCCGACGTACCCGCTACGTTCATTCTCCGTGCTTACCACGAGTTTGATTTTTTTTAAACTCTGGAGAGCTCTTGGAATGAACTCGCACCGTGGGACAGCCCCTTAACACTTGGACAACATCGTCCAATGGGCAGCATGGTGGCACAGCGCTAGGGTTGCTGCCTTACAGCGCCAAAGACCCGGGTTCAATCCTGACTACGGGTGAACAGCACCTCATATTTCGCTCTTGAATGAACTCGTACCATCATCCCAGGCTTCAACTTATTGGTGAGTCTCTGCAACATTTATTGTTTTAAACTTCTTGATATATTTATTTTTTCTTCCTTTATCTTTTTCTGCAACTTCACTCCCAATCTCTTCATATTATCTCCTATAACAGATCCCTGGTAGCTCTGTAGTTAATCTATGTCTCCTTCCGTGACCTCTGCTGTTCCCTTCTGTCCTCATTCACCCTTCGAGTCCCTTGAGCGTTCCGCTTGTTCTTGCTTCTTAGTAGGACAGATTTTTTCCCTGCCTTTTGGGCACCATTTTAAATGCCTCCTATTTTATCCTGAACAATAAAGGAGCCAATTAACTCTACCGCTGTGCCACCGTGCCACCTGTACAGCTCGTTCCATATCCCCACCGCCCTCTGTGAGAAGAAAAATCTGCTCCTCAGGTTCTCTTTAAAACTTTCCCCTCTCACCTTCAAACTATGCCCTCTATTTTTAGCCATCCTGGCCCTGGGAAATAGAGAGTCGCACAACATAGAACAATGCAGCACAGGAACAGGCCCTTCAGCCCACGATATCTGTTCTGAACATGATGCCAAGGCCAACTCTTATCTGCCTGCACATAATCCATATCCCTCCCCTCTCCACACATCCAAAAGTCTAAAAGTCTCTAAAACGCCTCTATCGTATCTGCCTCCACCACCACCCCCGGCAGCACGTTCCAGGCACCCACCACCCTCTGTGTAAAAAAAACCTGCCCCACACATCTCCATTAAACTTTGCCCCTCTCACCTTAAAGCTGTGCCCTTTAGTATTTGATATTTCCACCCTGGGGAAAAAAGGTTCCGACTGTCTACCCTATCTATGCCTCTTGTAATTTTATATACTTCTATCTGGTCTCATCCTGGGGCGTTACAGAGTAAACAATCAGTTTGTCCAACGCTCGCTACCTTATCTATCTATGCCTCTCCTGATTTTATAAACTTCAATAAGGTCATTAGAATTACAAACTCCAATAGTCCTTATCTAACACCAGGACAAGCCTAGCACATATGCACTCTACAACCACTACTGCCCCTAGTGTGTAGGGAATGTAGGGAGTGGATGCGGAATTGGGATCACACAACTAATGTGAACGGGTGATCAGTGTGGGCTCGGTGGGCATGGCCCGATGAGCATGTTTCCATGCTGTAGCTTCCACTGTTCAAAAACATTCAGCTGACAACAAAATATAGAACATTGCATTGGATGAAAGACACAAAATGCTGGGGTCAGGCAGCATCTCCCGCCCCCACATGGGCAGCAGTGTCACAGCGGTAGAGTTGCTGCCTTACAGCGCCAGAGACCCGGGTTCGATCCTGACTACGGGTGCCGTCTGTACGGAGTTTGCACGTTCTCCCCGTGACCTGCGTGGGTTTTCTCCGGGTGCTCCGGTTTCCTCTCACACTCTAAAGGCGTGCAGGTTTGTAGCTTAACTGGCTTCGGTAAAAATTGTAAACTGTCCCTAGTGTGTGTAGGATAGTGCTGGTGGATGGGGTGATCACTGGTCGGTGCGGACTCCGTGGGCCGAAGGGCCTGTTTCCGCACTGTATCTCTAAACTAAACAAAACGAAACTCCTCCCTTTCAGCTTCTCCCCCAATATAATTAGTCTGAAGGGTCCCGACCTGAAACATCACTTGTCCATGTTCTCCAGAGACGCTGCCTGATCCTGCTGAGTTACTCCAGCAATAGACAATAGACAATAGGTGCAGGAGTAGGCCATTCGGCCCTTAGAGCCAGCACCGCCATTCAATGGGATCATGGCTGATCATCCCCAATCAGTACCCCGTTCCTGCCTTCTCCCCATATCCCCTATTTTTAAGAGCCCTATCTAGCTCTCTCTTGAAAGCATCAGCACTTTGTGTCTTTTCTCCCAAAGCAGCATCTGCATGTTCCTTGTATGAACACTGGACTGAAGTGTGCTGGAACTGCTCTGTGGGCTGGATGGTGAATCTGAGACGCCGCCTAGCACAGGCTGGCTGCCGAGCTCCCTGCGCTACAGCTGATG
This sequence comes from Malacoraja senta, assembly GCA_038087875.1. Classification (NCBI taxonomy): domain Eukaryota; kingdom Metazoa; phylum Chordata; class Chondrichthyes; order Rajiformes; family Rajidae; genus Malacoraja; species Malacoraja senta. The sequence continues at coordinate 30,126,727 of CM075982.1, forward strand.
GGGCTGCAAGGCAGTTTGGAAGGAACTCTCTCCGAGGGCCGTGGAAGGCGCTACACAAATGCAAACGCCTCCAATCTAACGGGATCCACCACCTCCGTCTGCATGGCAGTCACTCGGTGTGTTTCAGGCCCCGCGGGGGAGGGGGTGGGGTGGGGGTGGGGAGGGGACAGGAGGCGGTCACAGAGTGAAAGGTGAAGCTGAGACCTCTGGAGTGCAGCAGAGAAGTATTTGTCCCAAAGCCTCAGCGGGGACTCGACCCTCTCCTCCAAAGCTCCGGAGAATAACCCAGTACAAACATAAACAGCCCACTCATTGCCAGACCCCCACCAGTAATCAATGGCACTGAGCATACAGTCACACAGCATGGAAACAGGCCCTTCAGCCCAACTTGCCCACACCGACCAACATGTCCCATCTATACTAGTCCCACCTGCCTGCGTTTGGCCATCTCTCTCGTTTTCACACCTCACCCTTCCTTGTCTCTACGTCCCCCTGACGCTCAGTCTGAAGAAGGGTCTCGACCCGAAACATTCCCCCGTTTCCTTCCCTCCAGAGATGCTGCCTGTCCCGTTGTGTTACTCCAGCATCTGGCGTCTACCCCCCCCCCCCCACCTCCACACCCCCCCACCTCAACCTGTCCCATCCTCAACCTGTCCCATCCTCAACCTGTCCCATCCTCAACCTGTCCCATCCTCAACCTGTCCCATCCTCAACCTGTCCCATCCTCAACCTGTCCCATCCTCAACCTGTCCCATCCTCAACCTGTCCCATCCTCAACTACAATCAACATGAGATCCCACCTGCAGACCGAAAAATCACATCTCGCGTTTGCAATTTAATAGTTGCAAGCGGAGAGAAATGTGGTGCAGAGGGGGGACAGTTGAAGGACTTACTTACCCGGCGTAGAGAGAGGGAGAGAGGGGGAGACAGAGAGGGGGAGAGAGAGACAGGGAGAGAGACAGAGAGAGAGACAGAGACAGAGACAGAGAGAGAGACAGAGAGAGAGACAGAGACAGAGACAGGGGGGGAGAGAGAGAGAGGCAGTTTGCAATGATCGCAAATGAAGGACTTACTCGGCAGGGGGGAAGAGAGAGGGGGAGGGAGAGAGGGAAGGTGGAAGGGAAAGGGGAGAGAAGGGGAGAGAGAGGGAGGGTGGGAGGAGTGAGGGTGGGGAGGGTGGGAGGGAGAGATGGAGTTTGCAATGATCACAAATGAAGGGCTTACCCGGCAGAGAGGGAGGGAGGGAGGGAGACAGTGGGAGAGAGAGAGAGAGGGGGGGAGGGGGGGGGGGTGGAAGAGAGAGGGAGGGTTTGCAATGATCACGAACGACAGACTTACCCGGCGCAGGGAGAGACACACAGACACAGACACAGACACACAGAGGGTGAGCTCCCGGTGAGAACAAAGGCTCTGTGCAGGCACGGTCTGGTCCTGTACTGTCCTGTGCAGCCGGAGGATACAGACAGACAGACAGACAGACAGAGAGGCAACGCTGCCACCCCCAACGTAAGGGAGATGGGGAGACAGACAGAGACACACAGAGAGACAGTATGTGAAGGACGAGGTGCCCGTAAACAGTGAGCAACGTGACCGGAAGATGCAACCAGGGTGCATTGAGGGCTGATGTCACCCAGATTACTGCATCTTTACAAATTAGCACTCTGGCAAAATAAACACTTTGGCAGGTTGCATGAGAACAGTTGTAACCCCGATCTCCCCCCCCCCCCCCCCCCCCCAGCCAATATATATTCTTCTCTGCAGAGTTAAATTTAGAAGGAAACGTGGGAGTTTGCAACAAAAATAAAAATCCATCTAAAATCTTTGCACTCACTAGAATCATAACGTCATAAGGAATAGGAGTAGAATTAGGCAATTCGCCCCTTCAAGTATACACCACCATTCAATCATGACTGATCTATCTCTCCCTCCTAACCCCATTCTCCTGCCTTCACCCCACAACCTCTGACACCCACACTAATCAAGCATCTATCCATCTCTGCCTTAAATATATCCACTGACTAGGCCTCCACAGCCTTCTGTGGCAAAGGATTCCACAGATTCACCACCCTATAACTAAAGACATTTCACCTCATCTCCTTCCTAAAAGAACGTCCTTTAATTCTGAGGCTGTGCCCTCTAGTTCTAGACTCTCCCACTGGTGGAAACATCCTCTCCACACCCACTCTATCCAAGCCTTTCACCATTCTGTATGTTGAAAAGACTAGGCTTGTATTCACTGGAGTTTAGAAGGATGAGGGGGTGATCTTATAGAAACATATACAATTATAAAAGGACTGGACAAGCTAGATGCAGGAAACATGTTCCCAATGTTGGGCGAGTCCAGAACCAGGGGCCACAGTCTTAGAATAAAGGGGAGGCCATTTGAGACTGAGGTGAAAAAAAACTTTTTCACCCAGAGAGTTGTGAATCTGTGGAATTCCCTGCCACAGAGGGCAGTGGAGGCCAAATCACTGGATGGATTTAAGAGAGAGTTAGATAGAGCTCTAGGGGCTAGTGGAATCAAGGGATATGGGGAGAAGGCAGGCATGGGTTATTGATTGGGGATGATCAGCCATGATCACAATGAATGGCAGTATTGGCTCGAAGGGCTGAATGGCCTCCGCCTGCACCTATTTTCTATGTTTCTATGTTTCAATGAGGTCCCCCCTTATTCTTCTAAACTCAATCCCCACTGTAAGTTGGGTACCAAGCTGACATGGAAATTCACGCACTAAAACTCTGCAATTAAATGCTGGGGAGGATTGACCAGGGTCGTAGAGTTGTAGTGTGATACAGTGAAACAGGCCCTTCTGCCCACAATGGCCATCATGGCCCAGCAGCACTAGTCCCACCTGCCTGGGTCAGGAAGCGTCTGTGAAGAAAGAATAGACAATGGGTG